>CANSZD010003182.1:2400000-3000000 GCA_947648045.1 Beta corolliflora
TTCTAATTTGATGTAAGTCATACTAAAAGCATCCTACTAACTTTGAATTTGAGAAATGATTGAGGAAATTAATTAAATTAAACCCTAGAATTATTTAGAGTAATTCAGAAAACCCTAGAAATTATGATAAAATAGAACCTGAAGGAGTTAGGGAAATTGAAGAAACAACGAATTCGAACCTCAAGGAGTGCGGCGAACTGATTCGAGTCTGGCAGACCTGCGCGAGCGAATTCGAACCTGAAGGAGTTGGTCCATTAGTAGATAGTCCATTATTTAGATAGGCTGAGAGGAGAGCAAGAACTATGACAGTTTCCTATATTCAGAGATAGCCACATCTGAGTTGGTCGGATACTTCAATAAGTACCTTATGTTCCTACTCTGTAGAGAATAGAAGTGGATGTAATTTGTTTTCAGCAGGCAGGGCTAGTTTCAGCTCCGTGTCACGTTGATCAAAAGAAAGTGACGCCAAGTTCTTTGTAATATTTGCTTGACATATATGAAAAAGCTCCAGATGCCTGCAGATCAGATGAATTACATCCCTGCATCAAAATATACGTACTATATATACTCTGTTAATTAGATTTGAGCGAGTATCTCGTGCCTCAATTTGTGAAGAAACGAATGGTTCTAAACATTTGTAGTGACTGCAATATGAGCTTGAAGGGTAAATTTTGATGGTTTAAATACATATAATGACTTCAATACAAATGTGCAGATAACATAATATACTATTATGACAATCTATGATGTATATCATAGTATGATTCTATAAAATGCATTGTGTATTCGTGTAAAATGGCTTTTCACATATTGGCAACGCGAAAATCAGTCAAAAATTCATAGAATTTTTTTCACTCTAAATCACTTGGCAAAAGAATCCCTTAAGCTGAAACCAACCACCTAGAATGAATGAACATTAGTGTGCCAGAATGATAAATCTACCAGATTGTACCCCAACCAAAACAAAGTGGTCAACTCCGACCCATGTAGAAAATAAGTTAGACAGATAACCACTTAAATAGCTTGATCAAAAGCTTATAAGTCAAAATCTTACTCATTGTAGATTTGTTGAAGTACTAGACATCTGCATGATCAAGCAAATCATATAACCGATTTATCATAGAAACTAAATCATCTCGTACACTTTGTTACTACACAATATTGCTCATATATTGTATTCTAGGAATATAAAGACAATAATATGTTGTAAGTCCGTAAATGGGATATCACAACATGACTTAAAGGAAAGAACCGTTAGTCGCTTTTGCACATGAACAGAAAACGATAAATGTGTTAGTTATTAAGATTCTATCGTGAGAAACCAAATGGCTTTATTATAAAAATTCCTTAATTTAGCAAAGATCAACACATGGGACGTATTGGCTGCATGACATGCTGAAGTTTTAGAAATAGAAACAACCACCAAAATTCACTCAACTCATAGGAAACGACATACAAGTATCCGATCCGGCATAAAATGTTAGCAACATGGCATGGTAACGCTCGCTACCCGACAAACATTAATTGATACACTGAACACAAATACATACACTTGGACATCAATCCAAGTAAATCAGCACCATTATGCATTCACGTAAGTAAACGATGCATGCAAACATGCACGAATTAGCAACTATACATCTCAAGACCTAAATAACCATGAATAACACCCGCTTATAGGCAATCTATATCCACGAATCATGCTTGTTTTAAACTTACAACCTCTTATGATCACATTCTCATTGGGCACATTCTCGGCACGGAAAACCGCATTTTCATTGGGTAAATTCTCGGTACGAAAAACCGAGAAAAGGTAAGAAATGAGTATATATATATAACCAAGTTAAGTCAAATACACCTATAAGGAAATAAATCATTCATAATTCTCACCACAAAAGACATCAGGAAGTTCATCAATCAGTTGTGGCTTCCATTCCTCCATGATCTTTCTTGGGACAGCCATTTGATCCTCCACAAACTCCTCGGTTCTCTTCCCTGCATGATGATCCATCACCGTCACCAAATTCTCTTTTGCCACGATTTCCATGCTTGGCTGAGCCCCGACGATACTGTATCTTCCCTGTAAAACCCAAAGATACTACATATAACTCCACAATCCACTAGAAATATCATCACCTTTCCCCTTGATTTATTTATTTTTACTAGTAAAACTCAAAACTATGGGAAAACGACTCCAAGCAACACTTCTTTCGTAAGTTCTTACTGAAAAATAAATAAATAAGTACATAAATAAAACAAAAATAAAAAAATCAACAACAAAATTAAAAGATAGAGAATGATTCATACAACATGAGGGTTCTTAAACCCTGGCTCAACAGCCTCAAACAAAAATCTCGGAGCTTCTCTATCATCTTCCTTCACTAAACAACGATAAGCAAGTACAGGAGTCAAATGATCGGAGAAAATACAATGATATAACGGAATTAAATTCCCGTTTTTCGCTGCTTCAACGAACTCCGATGAATTTTTCACTGCAAATTTTCAAAAATTTACTCAAAATCAGTCAAAATTATCACAAACAAACATAAATTAATCAACATTCAATCGATGAATTGAAAGAGTACCGAGAGGAGCGGAAACAGCAGAGCAGTTGAAAGAGCAGTAAGGAGAGAGAGTGAGAGAGGTGTGTCGTTACACCATGTTGCACCTTGGCTATCAATCGTCCCATCCTCGCCTACAACCAATCATATGTTCAGTATATAGAGGAGAACAGAAAAACAGAATAAAGTTTAAGCATATTGTATACAACAATGGACTGAGAATGGCCTCTTGCCCTCTTCACATGTTTAAGCCGCTTATATGTAGGGTTCAATACATCTACCTGTCCACATCCAGAATTTCTATACTAAAATCCTTAATAGGTAATCGTTCTATACCAGAAAAGGTGAATACTGAAAGCATACAATAGGATTGTAAACTATGGTCAAGTGATAAAAGCACCAGAGTAGTGTGTATTACCAGCAACTAAGGATGAAAACAAAGCTTAAAACCAAAAATCACATGAGAAAGAGAGAAACCAAAGGAAAAATGAATCCTAAAGCACCTTACACCAAAATTCTCGTCCAGAATAACACAATTTATACAAGTAATGATGAAACTAAGAGTTCAGCAACAACTATCTCGTATCTTAGCATCTAGAATATGCTCAAATTAGCAATTTGCACTCAATGCCACAAACAAAAACTCCCAAAAATGTAAAAAGAACCATCCCAACAAACTTTCGGTAGCATAATGCAAGCACAATCACATTACGACAACAGTCGACACCTCAACTGACGAAACAAATCAAAAACCAAACCAAATAGAACAAAATTAAATTCCCCCAACCTGAAATTTCGAAACTTGCCGACGAAGCTTAGGTCTTTGAGCCAAGATGCAGAATTTCGACCATAAAGTCGGGTGTTGAACGCTGGCGCAGCTTCTAGGGCAGAAAACTATCTACAACATGATGGAGAAGGACAAGGAAACCTAGAAATTGAAGGAAGACTTCGAGAAATGATTAAATAATCTAATTAGATTAAACCCTAGTATTATCTCGAGTAATTCAGAAAAACCTTGAAATTAGGAGAAAATAAAACCTGAAGGCGTTTGGAGGTTGAAGAAACAGGTACGGATTGAGTGAGGTCGAAGCCTTGTGATTTGACGGTGCCGTTAATGGCAGAATTAAGCAAGGGACGGAGGGAGGGAAGACGTCTTGTGATTTCAGTGAGACGACGGGGAATCGAACTGCAGCGGAATTGAGCAAGGGACGGAGGGAGTACAAGGAGCCAAACGGAGGGAGGGAGGGACGACGGGGAGGGAAGGACGGCTGAGGGACAACGACGGAGGTGTTTAGTGCGAAGGTTTCAATTGAGAGGGAAATAATGAAGAATTGATAGGATGAGGGAGACAGCACAGGTAGGGCGCAAAAAATAACTCGAAAATTATAAGAGGGGAAACAACCCAAATGCTTGGGTTGACCAACCGGAGCACTTATTCACAAATGCTCGGGTTGATTAATCAGCCGGAGCATTTACCATCAAATGCTCCGGTTGATTAATCAACCCGAGCATTTGTGAATTTTTTAAATTAATTTTTTTACAAATGCTCGGGTTGATTAGTCAACCGGAGCATTTGATAAGTAGCAAAAGCAGTTTTTTCCACTAGTGTGTACTGTGGAAAGATAGGTCATTACATAAATTAATGTCAACAAAGAACTGGAATGATTGGCAAAAATGTGAAGATGAGTAACATGAAATGGGTTGCCAAATCAAATACTAGTTAAGAACAGGAACCCACGAAACAAGGAGTTCCTAATAATACAACTAACAACTAGTTGATTTTTGCAGGTTGGAGTGAGGGGGAACAACACTTGGTATCTTGATAGTGGTTGTTCTAAGCATATGACAGGAGACAAATCTAAGTTTCTCTCACTCTCAACCTATGAAGGTGGAAGTGTGACTTTTGGTGACAATAAGAAAGGTAACATAGTTTCCATGGGTAAGGTTGGTAAGTCACCATCACATTCCAGTGATAATGTATTTTTAGTTGAGGGTTTAAAGCATAATCTGTTAAGTATTTCCCAATTCTGTGACAAGGGAAATGTTGTTAAATTTAATAGTGAAAAATGCTTGATCGTTAACATTAACTCTAAGAATGTCATCTTGGAAGGAACAAGGAAAGGGAACACATATATTGTGGATCTTGATCTTGTTCCTAAAAACAATTTGACATGCCTTAGTGTTATTGAAGATGATCCACTCTTATGGCATAAGCGTCTATGACATGCTAGCTTTTCATTACTTGACAAACTTCGATCAAAAGATCTTATTTTGGGATTACCATCTATAAAATTTCATATTGATCAAGTTTGTGATGCATGTGCCAAAGGAAAGCATATTAGATCCTCTTTCTAATCTAAAACTGTTGTGAGCACCACAAAACCTTTAGAATTAATTCATATGGATTTGTGTGGCCCTATGAGAATTCAAAGTAGAAGTGGAAAGAGGTATGTGTTAGTTATTGTTGATGACTACTCTAGGTACACTTGTGTTATTTTTCTCTCTAGTAAGGATGAGACTTATGATGAGTTCCTTGTCTTTGCTAAAAGAGTTCAAAATTTGAGTGGTCACAAATTAATGCATATTAGATCCGATCATGGTAAAGAGTTTGAAAATAATAAATTTGATGACTTAAGCAGAAACCATGGCCTAGATCATAAGTTTTCTGCCCCTAGGACACCACAACAAAATAGGGTTGTAGAAAGGAAAAATAGAACTTTGGAAGAAATGGCTAGGACCATGCTAATTGCTAGTGAACTTCCAAGGAACTTTTGGACAGAGACTGTTAATACTGCTTGTCACATAATAAATCGTGCCATGATGAGACCTATCATTAACAAAACTCCTTACGAGCTTTATTTTGGAAAGAAACCCAATATTACTCATTTCAAAACATTTGGTTGCAAATGTTTTGTTCGTAATAATGGGAAAGATAATCTTGGAAAATTTGATGCTAGGAGTGATGAAGCAATATTCTTAGGATATTCATCCCATAGTAAGGCTTATAGAGTTTACAATAAAAGATCTATGTGTGTTGAAGAAAGTATCCACATAATCTTTGATGAATCTGACAACTTTAATCCAAGCAAACAGGTTGATAACTTTGAGATTGGCTTGGTACGACCAAATGAGAAAGATGCAGATTCAATTGAGGAAGAAGAAATAAAAGAGGAAAGGAATGAAGGAAATGTAAACATTCATAACAATGATGTTCCTGTTCCTCAAGATGATGGAGCTGTTCCTGTTCCTACAAAGAACGAGAATGTTGAAAGAATTGATTCAACAATTGCTGAAAGAGGAACAAATGAACAAAGTTCCTCATCCTCTCATGAGACTCAAGAGGAACAACCTGTTCCTATAAGGGAGTTTCAACCAAAACCTTGGAGACATCAAAAATCACATCCAGTGGAACTCATCATAAGTGACATATCCAAAGGTACGTAAACTAGATCTCAGTTAAGGAATTTTGTGCATTTCATGCGTTCTTATCAATGATAGAACCAAGAAATCATGAAGAAGCCCTAACTGATTATGACTAGATAACTGCTATGCAAGCTGAATTAAATGAGTTTGAAAGAAACAAGGTATGGCATCTAGTTCCCTCTTCTAAACAACAAAAAGTGATTGGCTTAAAATGGGTGTTTAGAAATGAACTAGATGAGTATGGAACAATTATAAGGAACAAAGCTAGACTTGTAGTAAAAGGTTATAATCAACAAGAAGGAATTGACTATAAAGAAACCTTTGCTCCCTGTTGATAGACTTGAAGCCATTAGAATACTAATTGCATTTCTTTGCTTATATGGGATTTAAACTATATCAAATGGATGTTAAGTGTGCATTTCTAAATGGCTATTTAAATGAAGATGTATATGTTGAACAACCCCCTGGATTTGAAAGCAATGATCTCTCAAACCATGTCTACAAGCTTGACAAGGCTCTTTATGAGTTAAAGCAAGCGCCTAGGTCATGGTATGAGAGATTATCAAAGTTCCTTTTAGAAAACAACTTTAAAAGAGGAAAGGTGGATAAAACTTTATTTCTAAAATCAAAAGGAACTGACATACTACTTGTTCAAATATATGTTGATGACATTATGTTCGGAGCAACTAATGAATCATTGTGCAAAGAATTCTCAAATCTTATGAGTAATGAATTTGAGATGAGTATGATGAGTGAGTTAAATTTCTTTCTTGGATTACAAATTAAGCAAACTGAAAAAGGAATAATTATTCACCAACAAAAATACATAAAGGAACTGTTAAAGAAATATGGCCTCAAAAATTCAAAGATAAATCACACTCCTATGGGAACTTCAACTAGATTAGATGAAGATTCCATAGGAACAAGTGTTGATCAAACAAAATATAGAGGCATGATTGGTTCACTTTTGTATCTAACTGTTGGTCGTCCAAACATAGCTTTTAGTGTTGGTTTATGTGCTAGATTTCAAGCTAATTCCAAGGAGTCTCATCTAACTGCCGTGAAGAGAATTCTTAGATATCTTAAAGGAACAAATGATCTTGGACTTTTCTATCCAAGAAGTGATATATTTGAGTTAAGAGGATATACTGATACTGATTATGCTGGGGATCTTGTAAATAGGAAAAGTACCTCAGGTATGGTTCAATTTCGTAGTCATAGTTTAGTTTCTTGGAGCACCAAGAAACAAAACACGGTTGCTTTATCCACTTTGAAGCGTAGAATATGTAGGCTGCCGCTGCATGTTGCTCTCAAATGCTTTGGATAAAACAACAACTTTGTGACTATGGAATAATCTTTAATTGTGTTCCTATTTATTGTGATAATACTAGTGCCATTAGTATTTCAAAAGATCCAGTGCATCATTCAAGAGTTAAGCATATACATATCAGACATCACTTTCTAAAAGAAAATGTGGAAAAAAGTTTGATTAAACTTGAGTTTTGTCAAACTGAAACCAGATTGCTGATATACTAACTAAGTATCTACAAAGAGATAGATATGAAAAATTAAGGCTTGAGTTAGGTTTAATAAAACTTAAGTAATTGTTCCTATTCCAATCCCCCATGTCTGAATTGATTTGTCTTACTCCATGTGATATTAAGTGATTGTGATTAATTGCCTAAGACCATTGCAAATTAAGATGTTAAAAACAAGTACATGGATTCAAAGGAATAAAGCAACTCACAAATGTCACATAATACTCCCCTTATTGTTCCTAAGTTAAAGAAACATGCATGATAAGAAGAATGTTGACATTTAGCATAAGTTGTTCCTATAGCACAAGTTCCTTAGAATTTATTTTCGTTCCATAAATTAAAAAGTCCATAAAAATCAAAAATCTGAAAATCCAAAAAATATAGGATCCAGATTTAATCAAGTCACGATTCCCTTTGTATCTTTTCTTTTATTTTTGTTTTTATTCTTTTAATTTTTACGCGTGTAACTCTTCATTTACTGTTACATGCATCTTCTTCTTTCTTTCATTCCAAACCGTGTTCCTTAAACGCTTCAACTTCACCATTGTTCATCTCCTTCACACCTCTTCGCACGACATAAAACCATAAATTCTTTTCACCAAATGGCAAAAACCTCACTCAATTCACCTTTTCCAAAAGCAAAAACTCCCAAAACCTCTCAAATGGAAAACCCCTCTTCTCCATCCAAAACCCTAGAAGTCAAAAATTCTCAAGAAACAACAATGGTGGTAGAAGAGCAAAAATTGGAGTCACCTAGGAGAAGTATGAGAAGAAGAAAACTAATTGGGGAAGATGATGAAGAAGAATCTCCGGAACTAGTTGAGGGGGAAGAAGAAGTTACACCTGTTCCTTCCAAAGGAATTGCTGCTTCTTCCTCCAAGAAAAGAGTGGAAAGAAGTGATTCAAGGTATGTTTTAGGATTTTGTGTCGATTTGGAGTGGGCCAAGAAAGTTAGATTCAATGAATTAACCGACATACTAAAGGAACAGGGTATAAAATACTTGTTTGAAACCGCTTTTAATAATGCCTTAGTTCCTTTAGCTATGGATGAATTTTGTGCAAACTTCATCAACACTGATGGAGTATGTACTACAGAAGTTAGGGGGAAGAAAATAAAATTTTCCCAAGAAACTTTAGCAAATATATGGGAAGTTCCTTGCAAAGGAACTGATCTATATTTTAAGAGGAAAGGAACTGTCGCCTTTCCCAATTTCTCCCAAGATGAAATTGTTGAATCCTTTGGGGGAACTGCTGGCCAAAACAAAATAAATCACAATCTTCTTTCTCCTATGCACAAAATTCTGTTTAATCTTATTTAGAGAGCACTCATTCCTCAAACTGAAAAGAGGAATGAGGTGGGTCTCTTGGATATGTGTTATATGTTTTGCCTTGACCACCACATTTAAATAAACTTCCCTTCTCTCTTTATCCAACATCTAACTCATTGCATTGAAAATCATTGTGTTGTTGGCTTTGGTGCATTGATCACCTCTCTTCTTTCTCACTTTAAAGTGAAGACTACTGGTTGGCCTACCTTGGGGATAAAACAAGGAAATATTCTCAATGAAAAGACTTTGTATGGTTTGGACCTCTCTGTCCAAGATGGAGTGTTAACTCAAGGGAGGATTGCTACTAGTTCCCTCACAAGAGAAAAGCGCCCAAGGCGGTGGAAGAGGAACCAAGTGGATGTTATCTTCGCCCCTAAGTAACCAAAGGAACAAAAACCCAAGAAGCGCAAAACTCGTTGCCAAAATCCTTCCCCTCTTGTTCCTAAAAGAGTTAGACAAAGTACTAGATTGAAAATTGCTAAAACTGTCCCTGTTCCTTCAAATAAGGACTCTCCTTTAGTCCTATCTGATGCAGAGGAATAGGATCACAACTCACCTAAGGAACCAACTCTTCCATCCTCACCAAAAATCCCAGTTACTCTCACAACTATTCCTTCCATCTCTCCCTCATCCTTCTCTGTTCCGTCCAGTTTTGAACAGTTGAAAGTTGAGATGAAAGAACCAAATCCTTTCTCCTCTACGTCCACTGACCTTCCACCACAACCCCCTTTTCTTCCTTCCATTTACACCACCACCTCACCTTCGTTTCTCTCCCGGGAAAAAGCGGGTCCTTCACAAGAAAACACCCCAGTTCCTCCACCTAAACCATCTTTCGCCTCTAGTTCTAAGGGAAAGGAACAAGTTCCTTCGAGATGAGTTTGGTTGGGTTAATGAAGTGTGTCTCCCCCGCTCAACATATGATTAAGTTTTACAATCATCTTCACTGGACTTTAGATGCTAAAACTGATAAAATGATGAGTTTAATGAAAGTCCTTAGTGATACTGTGATTGAACAACAAAAGAACATGGAGATGATGACCCAAGCCATTAACAGTTTGAAGCAACAACTTGATGGGCCACATGGAGAGGTGATGAAGAAGTTGGAAGAAGTGGTTGAGGAAGAAGTCGTCGAGGAACACCATTCCCCTTCCCTTCCTAATGTATAGTTCTTGTTTCTCTTAAAGGAACAAGAATTCTTAGCTTTTGTTTCTTTTTTTTTTCTTTTTCTCTTTGGTACTTTAATGGAACAAGTGCTATAAATAGATGACTTTTGCTATATTTGTCTTTGTTTGTGATTTGTGTGCATAATTTCTTACTTAGAATGGCTAGTATTATGTGATTAATGTTTGAGCAAGTCTAACCTTTAAAATTCCTAACTTAACCATTTTTGGTGCTTGTTAATGGTCTCAAGGTCTTGTACATAGCAGTCTTCCCAAAATCACCAAGCGTTTGATCTTTTTGACGATGACAAAGGGGGAAAAAGATAAGGAACAAACTAAGTTGAAAAATGAATAAGTTAAAAAATGAAAAATTGAAAACGTGAAAATAAAAACTTTAAATCTTTAATCAGCCTTAATTACATTATATAATTTAATATTTTTTCTTTTTCATTCTCTTATGTTCTTTGTTGTTTTCCTTAGTTTGTAACTTTGTTGTCATCATTAAAAAAGAGGAAATTGTTGAACCCTAGTTTTGATGATGACAAAGGAACAAAGATGCAAACTAAGTATTGGACTAACAAGTTATTTAAGTGAATGAATTTCAATGTATCAATGAAAGGAACAAAGAGAATACTAAGTCAAGGAAGAAATCAAGTTTGGATTTTAAAGACTAAGTAAAGAAGTTTCATAATTTGGTTCTGGAGTAGCATTGGAGCAAGAAGACTAAAGCGAGGCTTTTTGTTTCTAGTTCCATTGTAAAAGAACGAGTAAGAATGGTAAGGAACTATGGCAATTTAGAATGAGAATGAGCGTTTGTTCCTTCGTAAGGAACAGACGGACTGGCACATAACTAATAAGTTAAAGGAACTAACTATTAAAAGGAACTAGACTTAGGATGAAGCATTACAACAGTTTATTTATGTCAGTTGAGTAATTTATGCCTAGATTCTAGGTAACCATTTTATTTAAGGAAAATCTTTTTAAGGAAAAGATTTTATTTTTATAAAGATAATAAAAATCCTTTTCGGTTTTTATGAAAATATTTTATAGATAATATTTTTGGTAAAAGGATTTTATTTTGGTTTTAATAATTAAAATGTTTTTAATTAAATTAGATTTTCGAATTAATGCTTTAAGTGGTTGCTAAAATTAAGGGAGCAGTAACATAATTATCTCCCACGTTTAACAGTGATCATGGAGATCATGGGTTGAATGAGGAACGTGTTCCTCAGGGTAAGGAACATCATGAGATAATGATTTTACCACTAACACATGTTTTAATCCCACGTTCGAAGTTATTACCACTATAAATACTAATGTCTAATTAAGTTCCAATTTGTGTCTGACCAAGTGAATTAGTGAGTTTAGCTAAGTAAAGTGTCAGTGCCTTCATTCTCTCATAAAAGCCATTTGTTCTTTGCCTTCTTACTCTAATTCCACTAAGTTTATTTGATCAATTGTATTTTGGTTTTTGGGGTAAGGGGACTTTGAGTGAAGTTCTATAAGAGAGAAGCTTTGAGTGAAGCGAGTTAAAGTGAGAAAACTTCAAGTGAAGTTGAGAGGAACAACTGTTAAAGGAACAGTTGTTCAGGAACTTGAGTTTAGGAACTCAAGGTGTGGCCCGTGAGTAGAATTAGGTTGTAACAAAGTTGTTTGGCCTAATTAGTGAAAGAGTTGAGTTTAAAATCCCTAGTGGTCGAGGTTGTTTCTTCTTGTTGGGCCCAAGAAGTTTTTCCTCGTAAAAATCCCTTGTGTTCCTTTAGCTTGTTTCTTTGTTTAAGTTTAAAATTCCGCAAAAAGTTACGTTTATTTCTACACATACAATTCACCCCCCCTCTTGTATTGTTCCTAGTGAAATAACAAATGTTAATCCCTCATGTGAATCAATAAAATAAAGTGTAACACCCCAGTTTTTATTTTGGCATATAATTAATATTTATTTCATTGAAAGTAAATTATTATTATTATTTTTAAGCTCATTTCATGTTTAATATTTTTATTGTTATTAATTTTAAAGAAAAAAAAAATAAACTTTTATGAACTTACTGGGTTTAGATTAGTTAATGGTTTAAGTACTACTACTTGTAGTAATAAGAAAGGTTATATATCTATAGATTTATTTGTAAAGAGGGAAGGAGTAATTTTATGTAAAAAAACGGGGAAAGGGAAAACTAAAAAAAAAAGAGAAAGCAAATATTAGTCATATATTACGTTACTTCCTCGATCTCCATCTCCATCTCCTTCTCTCAAGTTCCTCAACCTTCATCCTCACAAAACTCCATCACCTTTAACCTTTCTAGTTTTCCGGCGCTACAACCACGACGCAACAAAACCACCGCGCGACCTCGTGAGGAGGAGGGCAGCAAGAACGAGGGTCGAGTTTCACTGCGATTTGGGGTTTAGGGTACGTTTTCATGGGCGATTTCACAAGTATTCTCCATCAATAATCTTCCATAGTAGTGGGTAAGTTGTAACATGCATTTAAAATCAGTTTTCTCAAAGTTTATAAAGTTAGGGTTTTTAGATTGAAATTGAATTGGGGGTTTTTGATTATGAGTGTTGGGTGTAGCTTGATTGAAAGGAATTTTGCATATTAATAATAAGTTTATCAACAAGAATTGTAACTCGTAGGAATTACAGGTCAGATTCATAATTGGTGTTTTCCGATAGTTTATGGGCTTTTTTAGCCAAAATGCTATTTCACAAAAGTTATTCGTATCGAAATTTCACCCAAGATAGGCTTAAGAAAAGTTTCATTTGGAGTTCATAGGAGAATGTTATCCCTATTTTAAGTTTTTGCTGAAATTAAATATAATGCATGTTTATTTTCATGTGGAATTAGTTGGGGTAAAACTCTAGACTTTCATACATATATTTTGAAATGAGATTTTGAGTATTCAAATATACATTATAAATCTTATTGTAGATTTCATATAAACTAATAGAGAGTGTTAGTATTGTTAGTATTAGTTAGTTATGTCATTTGAAGTAAGAGGTTGATATTTCATAAAGCCATATTTAATCAAAGCTCATTAACCAGTTAAGCCAAGTCTATTATTACTTATTGAATACATATATGTTTATATTGTAGATTTCGCCTTCAATGAGGAGTCATACTGATTAAGATAATCACTTTACTGTGCGTTTCGAAAATGTAAGATTCTTACTGAAACTTTCTATAGCTATGAGAAAAGTTTTAAAAGGTATGTATCTCATTTTGGTTAAGGTTGGTTTGAATGGGAATAAGTTCTTCCAAGGAAGAAAGTTTGGTTTCCGAACCACATATACAAGGAGTTACAATAGGTTTTGTGTTTTCAAGTTGTTGAGATTGCCTACGTAGTATCTCGAAGAAATAATTTCGTGATTTCAAAATGGTTGAGATTACCTAAGTAGTATCTCAAGGAAAATGGAACTTTGTCGGGTTGTCTCGACATTACATATTAGTTGGGGGGCACGTTGATCAGTGCCTCGGACTTAGATCTTCTGCTACTGTTTGGCCATTTGTGGGGGTGTGCACACTAGGTGTCTTTGTCTATAAGTTATCCGGAGGGCCTAGCTAGCTCAAAGGCAAGGAAAGTTTATAACTCTCTTTTTGTGAAGGCAAAGGAAAGAAAAGATTTATTTTAAGGAAAAGAAAGAAAGGATTTGATTTAAATAGGAATATAAGAAAAGGTTTTATAAAGCCTACTTCTTATTATTTTGATTCAAAAGAAGATGATTTGTAGGATATATTATTATCCTACCTGCATATATATTTGGATTTACAGTATGAATCTTGCTCAGCCAGTTTGGCTGATACTACATGCCCAATATGTACAGGTAGATGAAGATCTTACAAGTTGGGTGTGGGGTGTGGGCTGAGAGCAACGTTCCACCAACTTTTGCTAGTTAAAGTTATAGTATTTCTTTATCCGCTGCACTATATATGTATACATACTATCATTTTGGGACTTAAGGTTGTAAATATTAATTCAGTTAAACCTTTACTTGTCTGGACTGTAATTGTTTAGTCAAGTTTTGCTTTGACATGGATTCAGTATGTCATCCTTAGCGGTTATTCTCGCAATAACCGTGGAATAACACTTTTGGAATTTCGGGTAATTATGCATGGATGTACTGGCTTTTAAGCTGGATGAGGATTATTGAGAATTTGGATTGCTGGTTTGATGAAAGAAGTTTATAAATGGACGCGAGTCCTAAATTAAATTTTAGGCAGTCCATATTTCAGACGAAGCTCTGCCGATTTTTCTATAGAATTTTAATATTATTTAGTTTAGATAGTAACTCAAAATTCAAGGGTGTTATAGTTGGTATCAGAGCCTAGGTTTATAAATGACATGACGAAGATAAAGATGATAGCACATTAAAAAAAAAATTGACAAGCCGCAGTGAGATAGTGAGATGGGTTATCCACGAGAAGTGTATATGTTGTGTTGTTTGCTTGTTTATGCTAATCGCGTGATTGTTGCTTTTAGCGTGATAAGAGAGAAAGGTCTTTAATGTCAATCAAGAGTTATATTCTTTCGATATCGGGCTAAGTTCTTTTATCCTATGTAGTGCTGAGAAGATGGATAGACGTGATCGGACTAAGCCATCAAAGATGAAAGCTTTAATGCGCCAAATGGCTGAGTCCAATAAAACCATGAGCGAGGCTGTTGAGTTGCTCGCTGAAGCACGGGCTGCTACTAGTACAGGCAAAGGAGCTATGACTGAAGTTGCTGCTGTCCATAAAGCAATTGATGGGAAGAAGCCGCCCAAGTACGATGGAAAAGGCGACCCAGTGAAGATGGAAAATGGGATCAGAGAGTTTGACAAGATCTTCGTCACTCTCGAGGTCCCTGAAGAGATGAGAGTTAATTCTGCAGTCTACCATCTCATCGAAGATGCTGATATTTGGTGGACCAACAACCGCTATAATTTGACCACCAAAATCACGTATGATGAGGATGGTAATGAAGAGGTGGAAACAAAGGAATTTGGCTGGAAGGAGTTTAAGAAGGCGCTACGCGCCGAGTTCTTCTCACCTCATATGAAGAAAAGGAAGATATTAGAATTTGAGAAGTTTGAGCAAGGAGATATGTCAGTTAAAGACTTCAACACTAAATTCTTAGAGTTGTCTCGTTTCGTACCTAAATTGGTTCCAAACGAGCAAGAAAGAGCTCATAGGTTTGGGGAAAAACTTGATGTGGAACTTCTTAGCAACATGGGAGCTGGTGACTTCGCGAGTTTGAACGAGGTTTATACTCGTGCCAGCAATGCTGAGAGAATTGAGGAGAGAAGGAAAGCTTCGGAAAAGATGAAAGCTCCTGCAAAGGAAGATACCCAACAATTGGATAAGGGTAATAATTTCAGCCAGTATAGGAGCATAAATTTTGATAATCGGGGTCCTAGGGGTAACTTCGGTAAAGGGGGCGCAAGTCAACAGGCCTCTAGGAGTGTTCAGACTTCATTTCAATCCCATGGTCAACCCTAGGGTCAATCTCAATTTTAGACCTCAGGACCTTCGTCGTTATTACTGCAAAAGATGTGATAACAACCATCCAGGGAGAGATTGTGAAGGCAATAAGGCGACATGTAACTACTGCAACAAAGAGGGACACCGAGCTTATGAGTGTTTCTCTAATCCTGATGCAAAGGTTGGTCGCAATTATGAGGTGTTGAGGAGACCTACGGTTAGTACAACTAGTAATCGGCCATCTACTTCTACTCCTGGCACTACATCTCCAAGACGTACTGCTGGGACAACTAATGTTGCTCATGTTAAAAGAGGTCATGAGAAGAAGAATATAGGCAACCTCAATCACCTGAAACAAGCGGATGTGGATAATAACCAGAGTAATGCAATGACTGGTACTTTCTCTATCCATTCTATACATGCTTATGTGCTATTCGATTCAGGTGCATCACATTCGTTCATATCAGAAACTTTTATAAAAAGGCTAAACTTGGAGAATGTCACACCTTGTGAGGCCGATATTTCTATTCCTTCTGGCCTAAGTGTGACGTGTAATAGGATGTACTTAGATGTCCTTGTAGCTTATGGTGAAACTACTTTATTTGCTGATTTAATAGTTTTTCCTTTGAAAGATTTTGATGTAATATTAGGGATGGATTGGTTGGAAAAGTACAAAGCCAAGATAGATTGTCTGAAACAGGAAGTCACAATAGAAAGTCATAAGGGTACCCATGTGCTTTATAGTCGTCGTCCTGTGAAGGTCATTTTCGCCCTTACATTGAAGTCTTATCTGAGAAAGGGATGCCCTATATACCTTTGTCATATTCATGATACGAGCAAGGAAAGACCAGAGCTTGGAGATGTCCCAATTGTGAATGAGTATCAAGATGTGTTTCCAGACGATATTCTTAATATGCCTCCGAAGCGTGAGGTTGAGTTCAACATCGATTTGGTACATGGAACGGGACCTATATCCAAGCCACCTTATCGGATGGCGTCTGCTGAGATGACAGAGTTGAAAACTCAGTTAGAAGAATTGTTGGATAAGGGTTATATTCGGCCTAACATGTCTCCTTGGGGTGCACCAGTTTTGTTCGTAAAAAAGAAAGATGGTACCTTGCGATTATGCATTGATTATAGAGAACTCAATAATGTCACTGTGAAAAACAAGTATCCATTGCCAAGGATAGATGATTTGTTTGATCAGTTGGCAGGTGCAGAAGTGTTTTCTAAGACCGACTTGCGATCGGGGTTATCACCAGCTTCGCATTGCAGACAAAGATATTCCAAAGACATATGGACACTATGAGTTTACAAAGATATTCGCATTGGATAAATTTATAGTTGTGTTTATTGACGATATACTGATTTACTCGAAGAATGTGAGTGAACATGAAGAGCACCTCCGTGCTATCTTGCAAGTGTTGAGAGAGAATCAGTGGTATGCAAAATTTTCCAAGTGTGAATTTTGGATCGAGAAAGTTGCTTTTCCGGGTCATATCATTTCTAAGGACGGAGTCTCAGTTGATCCGTCCAAAATTCAAGCAGTTTCTGAATGGTCCACTCCGAAGAACGTGACTGAAGTTCGCAGCTTTCTTGGTCTAGCTGGCTATTATAGAAGATTTGTGAAGGATTTTTCAAAGATAGCTCGTCCATTGACTAGTTTGATGAAGAAGTCCACTAAGTATGAGTGGAATGATGATTGCGAGAAGGCTTTTCAGGCGTTAAAAGAGCGTCTTACTACAGCTCTGGTCTTAACTCTACCTGATGGGGATCAAGGCTACGAGGTGTATACAGATGCTTCGAGAAACGGTCTTGGATGTGTGCTTATGTAGAATCAGAAGGTTGTAGCTTATGCTTCCAGATAATTAAAAGTTCGTGAGATGAACTACCCCACTCATGATCTTGAATTGGCAGCAGTTATCTTCGCGCTGAAGATATGGCGTCACTATTTTCTTGGCACTTCATTCAGAATATTTTCTGATCATAAGAGTCTCAAGTACATTTTCACGCAGAAGGAGTTGAATATGAGACAAAGAAGGTGGTTAGAGCTAATTAAGGATTACGACATGGAGATTCAATACCATGAAGGCAAGGCCAATGTTGGTGGTGTACTTAACAGGAAAACTGCTCACTCTTTGCATACGATGCTTTCGAGGAGGTTGCTTAGAGATGATTTTCAGAATTTTGGCGTGCAACTTGTTCAAGTTGGGGCTCAGCTTACCTCCCTTACACTACGCCCAGATGTATACGATGAGATTAAGAAAAACCAAGCTAGTGATATACTTTTGAAGAAAAGGATAGATGACACCCGAGATACTGAGGACGCTTACTTTAAGATCCACGTAGATGGTAGTCTTCGCTATAAAGGTAGGTGGTGTGTCCCCGACATCCCTGACCTGAAGAAGAAGATCTTAGATGAAGCTCATATGACTCCATATTCGGTACATCCAGGAGGTGACAAGTTATATAAGGACCTCAAACTCACCTTTTGGTGGCCTCACATGAAGCAACAAGTCACCGAGTATGTTTCCAAGTGCTTGACTTGTCAAAAGGTCAAGTTTGAACACAAGAAACCCCAAGGCGAGATCCAACCCTTGGAGATTCCAGAGTGGAAGTGGGACTCGATTTCCATGGACTTTATCTCTGGACTTCCGAGAACGCCCAATGGTAATAACATGATTTGGGTCATTGTGGACCGCCTCACCAAGTCTGCTCATTTTATACCGATGAAAGATACATAGAAACACCAAAAGCTAACAGATACCTACAGGAAGAATGTATTGCGATTACATGGTGTGCCGAAGGATATTATTTCCGATAGAGATAGTAGATTCTTATCTAACTTCTGGCAGAAGCTCCAGGAAGCTTTAGGAACACAATTGAAAATGAGTATCACTTTTCATCCTGCTATGGATGATCAGACAGAACGGACAATCCTAGACACTTGAGGACATGTTAAGGGCGTGTGCCTTAGAGTTCCAAGGCTCGTGGGAAGATAGGCTTGACTTGATAGAGTTCTCATATAATAACAGTTATCATTCTTCAATTGGGATGACCCTATATGAAGCCTTGTATGGTCGGAAGTGTCGTAGTTCTCTTTGATGGAATGACATCAGTGAAGCTTGTGTTCTTGGTCCTGAGATGATCCAGGAAACTGTGGAACAGGTGAAATTAATACAACAGAAAATGAAAGCAGCACAAGATAGACAGAAAAGTTATGCTGATAAATACCGACGACATGCGGAGTTTGAAGTCGGTGAGAAAGTTCTCCTGAAAGTCTCTCCTATGAAGGGAGTGATGCGGTTCGGGATGAAGGGCAAGTTAAGCCCTAAGTTTATTGGACCGTATGAGATTCTGGAGAGGGTAGGTGAAGTTGCTTACAAATTGGCATTGCCTCCGGAGATAGCTCGAGTTCATAATGTGTTTCACATCTCTCAGCTGCGCCGGTACATTAGTGACCCTTCACATGTACTGAAACCCGAGAAATTACATTTACAGGATAACTTGTCATATATTGAGATTCCAGTGAAGATCCTTGATAGTAAAGTTCGAGCAACTCGGAATGGGGAAGTTAAACTGGTGAAAGTATCGTGGTCGAACCACAAGGATGATGAGCTTAATTGGGAATCTGAGGATGCGATGCGCACTCAATATCCCCCACTTATTCCAATAGATACCCTTTCAGTTACGAGGACGTAACTAATATTTTAGGGAGGGTGGAATTAGTATGATTCCATTTCTTTGTATTTAAAGACATGTTTTGACTTGTATTAAGTGTTTGTTCTACTTGTAAATTAGTGGCATGTTGAAAGTATGCCAGTGTGATAGTTTATGTGGAAGTTTGATGATATATATAGGTATTATCTTTCTTACTTTAATAATAGATAGTTGGCTAAACATATAAAGTTAATGAGCTAAACTTTTGAAATTAAAAGTGATAGGATTTTCTCTACGAGTTTAAAAATGGTTTCAAGTTTCGAGGACGAAACTTATTTTAAGGGGGTAGATTGTAACACCCCAGTTTATATTTTGGAATATAATTAATATTTATTTCATTGAAAGTAAATTATTATTATTATTTTTAAGCTCATTTCATATTTAATACTCCCTCCGTTTTTTTAGATGTAACATATTGACTTTGGGCACTATTCATCCAATACACTTTGACCACTAATTGTTATTTATACATAAGAAAAAATATAGTCATGTGGGATCGTGTTTGATTCGTCACGGTATACACTTTCCAAATATATATTTTTTTATAATTTTTACCTTTATACAATTAGAGATATTATCGGTCAAAGTTATGCCTCGGCCAATATGAAAAGTCCAATGTTACATCTAAAAAAAACGGAGGGAGTATCTTTATAGGAATTAATTTTAAAGAAAAAAAATAAACTTTTATGAACTTACTAGGTTTAGATTAGTTAATGGTTTAAGTACTACTACTAGTAGTAATAAGAAATGTTATATATCTATAGATTTATTTGTAAAGAGGGAAGGAGTAGTTTTATGTAAAAAAAGGGGAAAGGGAAAACTAAAAAAAAAAAGAGAAAGCAAATATCAGTCATATATTACGTTACTTCCTCCATCTTCATCTTCATCTCCATCTCCATCTCCATCTCCATCTCCATCTCCATCTCCATCTCCTTCTCTCAAGTTCCTCAACCTTCATCCTCACAAAACTCCATCACCATTAACCTTTCTAGTTTTCCGGCGCTACAACCACGACCCAACAAAACCACCACGTGGCATCGTGAGGAGGAGGGCAGCAAGAACGAAGGTCGAGTTTCACTGCGATTTGGGGTTTAGGGTACGTTTTCATGGGAGATTTCACAAGTTTTCTCCATCAATAATCTTCCATAGTAGTGGGTAAGTTGTAATATGAATTTAAAATCAGTTTTCTCAAAGTTTATGAAGTTAGGGTTTTGAGATTGAAATCGAATTGGGGGTTTTTTGATTATGAGTGTTGGGTGTAGCTTGATTGAAAGAAATTTTGCATATTAATAATAAGTTTATCAACAAGAATTGTAACTCGTAGGAATTATAGGTCAGATTCGTAATTGGTGTTTTCCGATAGTTTATGTGCGTTTTTAGCTAAAATGTTATTTTGCAAAAATTGTTCGTATCGAAATTTCACCCAAGATAGGCTCAAGAAACGTTTCATTTGGAGTTCATAGGAGAAAGTTATTCCTATTTTAAGTTTCTGCTGAAATTAAATATAATGCATGTTTATTTTCATGTGGAATTAGTTGGGGTAAAACTCTAGACTTTCATACATATATTTTGAAATGAGATTTTGAGTATTCAAATATACATTATAAATCTTATTGTAGATTTTATATAAACTAATAGAGAGTGTTAGTATTAGTTAGTTATGTCATTTGAAGTAAGAAGTTGATATTTTATAAAGCCATATTTAATCAAAGCTCATTAACCAGTTAAGCCAAGTCTATTCTTACTTATTGAATACGTATATGTTTATATTGTAGATTTCGGCTTCATTGAGGAGCCGTACTGATTAAGATAATCACTTTACTGTGCGTTTCAAAAAGGTAAGATTCTTACTGAAACTTTCTATAGCTATGAGAAAAGTTTTAAAAGGTATGTATCTCATGTTGGTTAAGATTGGTTTGAATGGGAAGAAGTTCTTCCAAGGTAGAAAGTTTGGTTTTCGAACCACAGATACAAGGAGTTACAATAGGTTTTGTGTTTTCAAGTTGTTGAGATTGCCTACGTGGTATCTCGAAGAAATAATTTCGTGATTTCAAAATGGTTGAGATTACCTGAGTAGTATCTCAAGGAAAATGGAACTTTGTCGGGTTGTCTCGACATTACATATTAGTTGGGGGCACGTTGATCAGTGCCTCAGACTTAGATCTTCTGCTACGGTTTGGCCGTTTGTGGGGTGTGCACACTAGGGGTCTTTGTCTATAAGTTATCCGGAGGGCCTAGCTAGCCCAAAGGCAAGGAAAGTTTGTTCCATTCCATAGATTTTATAACTCTCTTTTTGTGAAGGCAAAGGAAATAAAGGATTTGTTTCAAGGAAAGGAAAGAAAGGATTTGTTTCAAGGAAAAGAAAGAAATGATTTGATTTAAAAAGGAATACAAGAAAATGTTTTATAAAGCTTGCTACTTATTATTTTGATTCAAAAGAAGATGATTTGTAGGATATATTATTATCCTATCTGCATATATATTTGGATTTACAGTATGAATCTTGCTCAGCCAGTTTGGCTGATACTACATGCTCGATATGTGCAGGTACATGAAGATCTTACAGGTTGGGTGTGGGGTGTGGGCTGAGAGCAACATTCCACCAACTTTTGCTAGTTAAAGTTATAGTAGTTCTTTATCCGCTGCACTATATATGTATACATATTATCATTTTGGGACGTAAGGTTGCAAATATTAATTCACTTAAACCTTTACTTGTCTGGACTGTAATAGTTTAGTTAAGTTTTGCTTTGTCTTGGATTCAGTATGTCATCCTTAGCGGTTATTCTCGCAATAACCGTGGAATAACACTTTTGGAATTTCGGGTAATTATGCATGGATGTATTGGCTTTTGAGCTGGACGAGGATTATTGAGAATTTGGATGGCTGGTTTGATGAAAGAAGTTTATAAATGGACGCGAGTCCTAAATTAAATTTTAGGCTTTCCATATTTCATTCGGAGCTCTGCCGATTTTTCTGTAGAATTTTAATATTATTTAGTTTAGATAGTAACTCGAAATTCAGGGGTGTTATATAAAGTTCTCAATCCCACATGTTTGCATCAATCATCCATACAAAATATAATAACCATCGTAGGCAACATGCTTCACACAACGGCATAAAACATGCAAAATCACTTGATTATAAGCCACATATGAACTATAAAAGTTCCCTATACATGATACTACATCAAATCCTAATCTTAGGACATGATACTAGTCTAATAACACATAGGTATGTACGTACCTTGTGTAGACAAAACGAGAGGCCACTTTCACAACCTTAGAAATCGCTTAAAGTATATTCTCCGCCTACCAAATACCAACATATCCAAGGATTAATACTCTAATAAATTTTCAGCAATTTTAAAATATTTCAAACCCTCCTAACAAGTGTTTAAAAACCCTCTTAAACATTAAAACTTCAACTTTTAGTGCCCCCTAGTATAGTACTACCATACTAGTCATAAAAAACCCTTAAAAATTAACACTTTAATGTTTAAAAACCACCATAAGTGTGTTACCAAAATTTCCAGCAACATATAACATCTTTAAAACCCTTTCAAACTTACTCTAACATATTTATAAATATTAGAGGACTCAATTTTCATAAACTACAACATAATATTACAATTTCCAACTCTTAAAACATTAAAAATTCATGCTTTGGTGCTTAAAACCCTAACTTAAACATATATATTAAATCTGAAATTTAATTACTTTACTATACTAATTATATAATCTGAAATTTATATTTAAATCATCAAAGTGGCAACATTTAATTATTAAAACATCAAAACAATACTTAAAACATAAAACCAATCCTTAAAATAATATAGAGGAGGAAGAAAATAACCAAAGAGGAGAGAAAAGAAGGCACGCGGCACGAGGGACAGGACGCCGGCTGCGGCAGCTCTCGGCGACGGTCGTCGGCGAGCCGAGGCAGAGAGGAAGAAACTCGAGTGAGGGAGAGAGAAAAGAAAGAGTGTTGTGAGAGAGGAAGAGAGAGAAAAGAAAGTGTGTGTTTAATGTGGCAAAAATTGTTAATGAGGGAGTATTTATAGGTTCCCCCATTAGGGATCCAAAAGAGAGTTGGGCTTTGATGGGTTAGTTTAATAAAGATTCTCATATGAGAAACTATAAGGTTTGGGCTCCTCTAACCCAATATTAAAATCTTTTTACTTCAACTCCACTAAATAAATAAAATAATTTTCAAAGTATGACTAAATAAAATATTTGATTATTTAAAAACATTAAAAAATCCCTTTGACTTTAAAATAGTCAACACTTTAAGAATTTAATTATTTAAATACTAAAATATATATAAATATGCTTTTAATATATATTTATAAAATTCATAAAATTGTGGGGGATTAGATTCACACTCCGGCGTCCAGACAAACTTACATTCCTTCTTCATCAGGCTAGTCATTGGTCTCGAAATCTCCGAGAAATCCTTCACAAATCTTCGATAGTAACCGGCTAACCAAAGAAAACTCCTTATCTCACACACCGTCTTCGGTGTTGGCCATTCACGCACTGCTTGAATCTTAGCAGGATCTACCAAAACTCCCTCCTTTGAGATAACATGTCCTAAAAAGGCAACCTCATCCAACTAAAACTCGCACTTAGAGAGCTTGGCGTACAACTTATGCTCTCTTAGGGTGGATAAAACTTCCCTCAAATGCAACTCATGACTGCTCCTATCCTTCGAATATATCAAGATATCATCTATAAACACAACCATATATTTGTCCAAGTATGGCCTGAAAATCCTATGCATCAAATTCATGAACACTGCAGGTGCGTTGGTCAGACCAAACAACAACACTGTGAACTCATAGTGACCATAACGCGTCCTAAATGCAGTCTTAGGAATATCACTTTCAGCAATCCTCAATTGGTGATAACCTAACCTTAAATCTATCTTCGAGAAAATCCCCGCTCCTTTCAATTGATCAAATAAATCATCTATTCTCGGAAGCGGATATTTATTCTTGATCGTCACATTGTTCAACTCCCGATAATCAATGCACAACCTCAAACTACCATCTTTCTTTTTCACGAACAATACAGGTGCACCCCAAGGAGACGAACTCGGTCTTATATCCCTTTTCTAACAACTCCTCCAATTGAACTTTTAACTCTTTCATTTCAGCTGGAGCCATTCTATACGGAGCTTTTGAAATAGGTCCGGGTTCCTGGCATCAAATCGATAGTGAACTCAAGATCCCTAACAGGTGGCATACCCGGTATCTCTTCAGGAAACACGTCAGGAAACATGGATACAACTGGAACCTCCCCATTCTCGTCTTCGTTTTCAATCATCTGAATTCCACATAAGAACAACGAACACCCCTTCCTCACATAAGATTGAATTCTCATCGCAGACTCTTCATTCTCTTGTCCTTCCCAAGCTTCCTATAAGTCACCCTTTCTTTCTTAGGGCCGACTAAGGAAACCTTCTAGGCCTCACAATCAATCTGAGCCTTGAATCTTCCCAACCAATCTATCCCCAAAACTACATCGAGGTATGACAAGTCAAATACAACTAAGTCGGACGAAAAG
This sequence comes from Beta corolliflora, assembly GCA_947648045.1. Classification (NCBI taxonomy): domain Eukaryota; kingdom Viridiplantae; phylum Streptophyta; class Magnoliopsida; order Caryophyllales; family Amaranthaceae; genus Beta; species Beta corolliflora. The sequence goes on from CANSZD010003182.1 coordinate 2,424,753, forward strand.
TTCACCCCAGCTATCACTAAGGGTACTTGACTATGCAACCTAGTACAGTTAAACATCTCCCCTGATGGCAATGCAATTTCTAATGAAGTAGACACTGGACTGCTTAACTGAAGCTTTTCCACTAAAGTGCTAGAAACAAATGAACGAGATGCTCCAGAATCAAAAAACACTTTGACAGACAGAGAATTAATGAAAAAGGTTCCAACTACTACCTCAGAAACATTCTCAGCCTCACGGCGGTTCATGACGAAAACTCTGCCTTTAGTCTGATTCCCCATCACTGGTTTAACACCGACATTTGAAGAAGCAAACTTTTGTTGATCATTTTGAGGGGCCTTACTACTCGGGTCAGGTTTGATTGTAGGTTCTCCACCAGCTTTTCTAAAGCACTCATACTCCCGGTGCCCTAATTTCTGACAATAACGGCATATCACCAAGTTGCGCTCACAATCCTTCCCAGGGTGGTTCCTATCACATCTTTTGCAGAAATCCCTTGGTTCCCATTAGGCTTCCTTCTAGGGTACCTATTGTCTTTCTCAATTTGGTTAAAACCACCATTGGGCTTAGGCTTCTTATCTCCACTTTGTTGACTCCCATATTCGTTATACTTCCTCTTTTCCCCAGAGGAGTTCCCTTCAAGCTCTCTTCCTTTAATCCCATATAAGTGAGCAGCTCTACAATAAATTTCATCAAGAGTCTCGAAAGTTACACCTCCCAACTTACTTTGTAAGGTCAAGGTTAACCCTTGCTCAAACCTTTGGGCCTTCAGAGCCTGAGTCGGTACTATCTCAGGTGCGAACCTCATTAACTCTAAAAATTTTCTATAATATTCATTAACAGACATTGTCCCCATCCTCAGACGATTGGTGAACTCCATAGCCTTTTGCTTCCTTAAGTACGGAGGGTAAAGCTTAGTCCTCAAGGCCTCTTTAAACTCGTTCTACCTAATGTCCGGATCCTTTATTTCCACCATAGGCCTGCCTTATCTCTCAAATAATAAACAACATTATTAACTCCAAGGTTTTCAGGGCATACTATGGCGTCAAAAAGCTTACCGAATTCTCGGATCCAATTTTCTAAGCCAGCTGGGTCCTCTTTCCCATGGTAAGTCGGAGGTTTAACTACTGCTACCCTCTTAAAGACCTCACCAAAGCTATCGATTTCACTCTGCTTGGTTTCTTGATTAGCTATCACCTGAGTGATCACTAGTGGAAAAAAGGCCAAGGGCTGCGGTCAAAAGAGCCCTAAGGGCTGCGTTTTTTGACCGCAGCCCTTGGCCTAGCAGCCCTTGGGCATAATGGAAGGACTGCGGTTTTTTACCGCAGCCCTTCACAACCAAGTGCTGCGGTTCAGGCCCAAAACCGCATCCCTTGTTTGTGGAAAGGCTGCAGTTTTGGTCCTAAACCGCAGCCCTTTTTACATTGCAAGGTTGCGGTTTAGGCCCAAAACCGCAGCCCTTTTGTTTCTTTTTTTTTTTCAAAACCCATCATTCCCCCCTGCATTCCCCCCACGCACTGCACCCTACCTAACATTCCCCCATGCTAGCCCAGCATTCCCCCGTGCCAGCCAAGCACCCCTACACCCCCCCTTGCCCGAGTACCCCCCTTGACCCCCACCGCCCAAGAAGACACCCGCCCTCCCACCGCCCAAGAAGACACCCCATGACACCCCCCAGCCCACCACCTCCATTCCACACAAAAAGAACGAATTGTTATATATCACAAGTTTTTGAACGTAATTATCTTTATTATATATTAATAATGTCAAAAGCGTACATATTGAAATAAAATACCAAAATTCTAGCTAAAAACTATATAATAAAGGAAAATGCAATGTAATAACTAGGTCTAGCTAATTATAACGCAAAATCCTCCTAAAATGTTTCATAAGCAATCATCACAAATGTGGCTTGCCAACTTATCTCGAACTCCACCTTATTCCTCCATGGTGAAGGCCTCCAATCTTGGTGTGTCATTCATATAAACCTTGCAAGACAACCATGAAATAAAACACATAAGAATTCAATCATTTACCCTAGTTAATAGTTCTAAAAATGACATTTACCTTTTCGAAATTCAATCAACAACAAATGAAAGCCTCACTAGGGGAAAAAAAGGAAGGGCTGCGCTGGAAGGGCTGCGTTTTTTTAAAACACATAAGAATTCAATCATCCCCTCCCCTGCACTGCTGCCCCTTGCACACAGAACCCCCTCCCCTGCTCGCCCTCCCTCCACTGCTACCCCTCCCCTCCCCTCCCCGCACTCCCCTCCCTGCCGCCCCCCACCGCCGCCCCTAGCACACGTAACCTCCCTCCCCTGCTGCCCCTCCCATCCCCCCACTGCTGCCCCTTGCACACAGAACCCCCCTGTTTGGATATCAGTCGAGGTAACATGACTAATTTATTTGTCCTTATATATAAACACTTTTAGCCACATACTACACATCTAACATTGGATGCATCCTTTGGTGAACATTTAGTGTCCGCAACAAGATGATGGACTTGCATGTGGCTATTACGTGCTGAGGTACATGTTCGATATCGTCAACCATTGCACTAACGTCGATGATCTTCAAAAGGTATGTAACTTATTAGTATATGTTAGTTTAGATTAGATCGATTGGTAATAGGTATTAATTGGTTTAGAAACCAAAGTAGCACATGCATATATTTGGGAACGAAAATGTCATTTTTAGGCCTATTTTTGCCTTTTACGCTTCCAAATCGTATTTATCGAAAATTTTACCCCAAATTCATTTTGAACACGATAATATGAGGCATAATGTAACTATTGTGTAGATTTTTAGGTTTGCAATTGTTGTAGGTTGAATTTTGGGAACGAAAAGGGCATTTTAGGCCTATTTTTGCCTTTTCACGTCCAATTCGTACTTATCGCTTCATTTAACCCCAATTTCATTTTGAACATGATAATATGAGGTATAATGTAACTATTATGTAGATTCTTAGGCTTGCATTTGTTGTTGGTTGTATATCGGGAACATAAATGTGATTTTAGCCCTATTTTTGCCTTTTCGCCTCCAATTCCTGTTTCTCGAGTCATTTAACTCCATTTTCTTTTTGAATATGATAATATAAGGTATAATATAACTATTATGTAGATTATTAGGCTTGCATTTGTTGTTGGTTGTATATCGAGAACATAAATGTGATTTTAGCCCTATTTTTGCCTTTTCGCCTCCAATTCCAGTTTCTCGAGTCATTTAACTCCATTTTCCTTTTGAATATGATAATATAAGGTATAATATAACTAGTGTGTAGAGTTTTAGGCTTGCATTTGTTTTTGATTGAATTTCGGGAAGGTATATGTCATGTTTTGAACTACTAACTACGGTAAATGATTGAATTCTTATATTATGTGTTTATTCCTTGGTTGTTTTGCAAGGTTTATATAAATAACACATCACGTTTGAGGGCCTTCACCACAGACGAATTACATGAAGTTCGGGATAAGTTGGCGTCCCACATTTGTGATGATTGCTTATGATACATCTACTAGTTTGTATCAATTCTATGTACACTTTTTACATTATTAAATATACATATTTAAAGTTAATTATTACGTTCAAAAACTTGTCATATATTATTGCAATTTGATAGGTTTTTTTTTTGTGTCGAAGGGAGGTTTTGGGTGGGGGGTGGGGTGGGGGGGCCGCCATGGTGGGCGGCTGGGTCAAGGCTATGGGGCTGGTTGGGTCTTTGGGGTGGTGGCAAGCAATGGGTGGAGGAGGTGGCCGAGGGTGGGCGGGGTGGGGGTGCGGGGGAGTGAAGGGGGTGGGTGGGGGGTGGGGGACGGGTGGGGCGGGGGCGTGGGCGGGGGCGGGGAGGGAGTGCGGGGGTTGGGGCTGGGCTTGGGGGAGTGCGGGGAGTGGGGTGGGGGGCGGGGGCTTGGGGGGAGTGCGGGGGTGGGGGGTGGGGAGTGCAGGGGGCGAGGCCGGGTGTGGGGCTGGGGGTGGGGGGGGCTGGGGTGGGCATGGGTTTGGGCACGGGGGTGGGGCTGGGTGCGCGGGGGCAGGGCGGGGTGGGGGGGCCGGGTGGGCGCGGGCGGGGGGGTGGTCGGGTGGGTAGGGGGTGGGGGGGGGGTGGGGCTGGGCGGGCGTGCGGGGGCGGGGGCTAGGGGTAAGGGGGCTGGGGTGGGCAGGGCATGCAGGGAAATTTTATTTTAAAAAAAAATTGAATTTGAAGGGCTGCGGTGTTAAGCCTAAACCGCAGCCCTTTTTAAGTGAAGGGCTGCGGTTTAGGCTTAAAACCGCAGCCCTTCATTTACAGAAGGGCTACGGTTTAAGCCGAAAACGCAACCCTTCAAGCTTAGAAGGACTGTGTTTTTGGCTTGAACCGCAGCCCTTCATTGTGAAGGGCTGCGGTTAAAAACCGCAGCCCTTCTTATCTATTGAAGGGCTGCAATGGAAAGGGCTGCTGGCCAAAAACGCAGCCCTTAGGGCTGTTTTGACCGCAGCCCTTCCTTATTTTTCCACTAGTGCCTAAAAATCTACTCACTAGTTATATTATACATCATATTATCATATTCAAAAAGAAATTGGAGTTAAATGACTCAAAATCTAAGCATTGAGCACGAAACGGCCAAAATAGGCCTAAAATAACCTTTACCTTCCCAAAATTCAATCAACAACAAATGCAAGCCTAAAAATATACCCACTAGTTATATTATACCTCATATTATCATTTTAAAAAAAACATTGGAGTTAAATGACTCAAAATCTAAGAATTGGACGCGAATCGACCAAAATAGGCCTAAAATAACCTTTACGTTCCCGAAATTCAACAAAGAACAAATGCAAGCCTAAAAATCTACAAACTAGTTATATTATACCTCATATTATCATATTCAAAAAGAAATTGGAGTTATATGACTCAAATTCTAAGAATTGGACGCGAATCGGCCAAAATAGGCCTAAAATGACCTTTACGTTCCCGAAATTCAACAACAACAAATGCAACCCTAAAAATCTACACACTAGTTATATTATACCTCATATTATCATATTCAAAAATAAATTGGAGTTAAATGACTCAAAGTCCAAGAATTGGACGCGAAACAACCAAAATAGGCCTAAAATGACCTTTAAGTTCCCAAAATTCAACCAACAATATATTGAAGCCTAAAAATCTACACACTAGTTATATTATACCTCATATTATCATATTCAAAAAGAAATTTGATTTAAATCACTCAAAATCTACGAATTGGACGCGAAACGGCTAAAATAGGTCTAAAATCACCTTTACCTTCCCGAAATTAAACCAACAACAAATGCAAGCCTAAAAATCTACACACTAGTTATATTATACCTCAGATTAACATATTCAAAAATAAATTGGAGTTATCTGACTCAAAATCTAAGAATTGGACGCGAAACGGCCAAAATAGGCCTAAAATAACCTTTACCTTCCCGAAATTCAATATTTATCTTATATGAACTTACTATTGTAATTCTTAGCTAAACGAAGCATATAGCACTTACTCTATGCATAATTGTACTATATATGTCAAATTTATATAAAATAAATTAAAGTACCATATTTTGGGGGTAGAATTTCGTAATTTTTTGCGAATATGTGCTACTTTGGTTTCTAAAACAAACTAACTATTACCCATCGATCTAATCTAAACTAACATATACTAATTAGTTACATAACTTTTGAAGACATCGATGTTAGTGCAATGGTTGACTATATCGAACATGTACCTCAGCTCGTAATAGCCACAATCACCACCATTATCTTATTGCGGACACTAAAATTCACCAAAACATCCAAAAACATTCATGTTAGATTTGAAGTATGTGTAAAAAAGTGTTTCTATATAAGGACAAGCAAATTAGTTATGTTACCTTGACTGATATCCACACAAGAGCTTTTCCTACTCGAAGTCCTACTTGAGTATTTTGCTTCATCACACTACATCAATACATTAAATAATTCATATATTATCAGATGCATTGTTTATATATATATGAATAATGTGTAATATTAATAAGTACGTATATATTTAGTTTCGATTAGGCTACCTATTTAACAATGATTTGATTAGTAAGGACCATGGTGGTTGTCGATGCAAAGAATCAAAGTGGTAGACTTGGTTACTTGACAAACATATCGCAATCAGTGTCTAATGGAGCCTACAACAAGGAAATATAGTTATTAATCATACACCAATTAATAGGTTAATTTTATTATCAAATAATAAAAGTAAAGCAGGTTTAACAAGCATACTTTTCAATATACGGGACAAGGATGAACTGATCTCCTAAACGAGATGATGATTTGAAACTCATATCGAGATACTCTTTCAAGCCGGCTTTGTTTTTTAAGCAATTCTCATCTCGTATCATGCTTGGACCTAACCAACCAATCTTTGAGTCACTTGATGTTCCAAGCAATGTAGTGTACAATAACCTGAGAAATCATATTATTTAAAAGTAAACTTACTTATTATGGAAGTTGAAAACTAATTAAGCATATATGTTCATATTTATATACTTATGTATTACCTCATGAAAGTTTGTATCATGGAAACTATCAACTCTACCCCACACAAGAATTCTTTAATATCGACTTTAGAAATCCATGTCGATGACTCCTCAATGTAGTGGAATTATTGCGCCTCCAAAGGAACCTCTGTTGCACTATCATCGGGCAAATCGCTAGCGCACTCATGTAACCAAAAGCATGCAGTACTAAGGCCTCGCAAAACCTCTGGCTCGAGAATAAGTGGATTCTTTGTCATAGAAACTTTGTCATTCAACACATTTGGTTCACCTTCATCATGTAAAGTTGCCTTCTTAGCCTTTTTGTTAGGTAGACCTTCTTTGCCTTCTTATCATGTGAACCGGCCTTCCCCGAAACCTAGTAATTAATTAAAAGTAAAGATATTACTAACTATCATAGGAAATAGAAAACAAAACATTACCGTAGTTAATTTATTACAAAAAATAACGCATATATATACCTATGTTAATCAGTGTACCTCATCTGAAAACGGCACCCATGCACGTGGCCATAGATTATAACTGCCAAGGGCATCACTCAGTGAATGTAGACTAACTTCTAGCTTCGGCACCGAAAGACTTAATTCTTCGAAACTAGACATAATTTCATCGAGGCGGACCACATAGTGATTATTGTTCACTAACTGGTGATGTACTCTTACTCGATCACTAGGGGGTTGTGCATGGCCATAAGCTACCACAATCAAACTATCATAACAATCTCCTCGAATTAATAGTTGGCATGGGGTCTCCTCCTTTAAAAAAAACTCCATTAATAGTTAGGCTATGAAACAAAATTATTATAGTAAGAATTCCCTGCATTTAAGAACAATAGTTGTTTAATAAAGCAAAGGGATTAAGTGATTACCTTCAACTCGGGTACCGGTGGATCAGGTAAAGGTATCATTTGATCATCAGATGTTCATGGATCACCGGTCGGCTGGCTAGATGGAATATCACTACCCTTATTCAATGCAAAAGTCGGTAAACCCAATTGCTCCAACATGGCGTTAAAGTTATGTGTCATCTCCTCCCCGAGCTCCTCCCGAATTGCAGCTTTGATAGACTCCACAACTAATGACACCGCCAAATTCAAACTACTTACACTTGGTTTTGTCACTATAGTGTATTGATCACCATATACCTTTATCAAACCGAGGCGGACACCTCCTACGCCACTCACGTGTCCACTGTGATCCTTTCCTAAAGTTTCATGCAACACATCCATGTGTGCTTTAGGAGTGAACTCACCGGTTGCCTCTTTTTCCTTCAGGACAATCTACATAATGATAAGAGAGAAATGCTCGTGAATTCAAAAACAATTATGCCTCATATTATCATATTTAAATAGAAATTGGAGTTAAATGACTCAAAATCTAAGAATTGGACGCGAAATGGCCAAAATAGGCCTAAAATGACCTTTACGTTCCCGAGATTCAACCAAGAGCAAATTCAAGCCTAAAAATCTACACACTAGTTATATTATACCTCATATTATCATATTAAAAAAGAAATTGGAGTTAAATGACTCATAATCTAAGAATTGGACACGAATCGGCCCAAATAGGCCAAAAATGATATTTTCGTTCCCGGAATTCAACAAACAACAAATGCAATCCTAAAAATTTATTCACTAGTCATATTATGCCTCATATAATCATATTAAAAAGAAATTGGAGTTAAAGGACTCAAAAACAAAGAATTGGACACGAATTGGCCAAAATAGGCCTAAAATGACCTTTTCGTTCCCAAAATTCAACCAACAACAAATGGAAGCCTGAAAATCTACACAATAGTTATATTATACCTCATATTATCATATTCAAAAATAAATTGGAGTTAAATGACTCAAAATCTAAGAATTGGACGAGAAATGGCCAAAATAGGCCTAAAATGACCTTTACGTTCCCGAAATTCAACCAACAACAAATGCATGCCTAAAAATATACAAAATAGTTATATTATACCTCATCTTATCATATTCAAAAGTAAATTGGAGTTAAATGACTCAAAATCCAAGAATTGGACGCGAAATGGCCAAAATAGTCTTAAAATGACCTTTACGTTCCAGAAATTCAACCAAAAACAAATGTAAGCCTAAAAATCTACACACTAGTTATATTATACCTCATATTATCATATTCAAAAATATATTGGAGTTAAATGACTCAAAATCTAAGAATTGGACGCGAATCGGCCAAAATAGGCCTAAAATGACATTTTCGTTCCCGAAATTCAACCAACAACAAATGCAATCCTAAACATTTACTCACTAGTCATATTATGCCTCATATTATCATATTGAAAAAAAATTGGAGTTAAATGACTCAAAATTTAAGAATTGGACGTGAATCGGCCAAAATAGGGCTAAAATGACCTTTTCGTTCCCGAAATTCAACCAACAACAAATGCAAGCCTAAAAATATACAAACTAGTTATATTATACCTCATATTATCATATTAAAAAAAAAATTGGAGTTAAATGACTCAAAATCTAAGAATTGGACGCGAATCGGCCAAAATAGGCCTAAAATCACCTTAACCTTCCCGAAATTCAATATAAAATGAAGTAGGGCACATGATTATTGTAAATAGTTACATTCTACCTCATATTATCATATTCAACAAAATATTGTGGTTACATGACTCGAAATACAAGAAAATGACATCTTTTGTGTACTTACAATGGCGTTGGCTATCTTTTCGGTACCGAGATCAGGCAAGACTCTTTTTCCCTTTGCATCAACCCCATGCATCGAACACCACCAATCGAGGACTCTATCTGTTTCCGAGCCCGTGTAACTGTGGTCGTAGAGCTAGTCCCCATTGCCATTGTCGACCCCATTATGGGGTAATGGGCAAGCAACAACTTTTCTCTCGCCTCATCGTACGAATGGAAACCCTAATGATGATAATACTTCCTAGCTTTTGCACTCGCACTACTTTTCTCACGTCTTGCCTAAAACACACAATTACAAACAAAGGTTAGGTACCGTGTTATACAATAATACTCAAGCTAACTGTAGTAAATATCAATAAAATTCTTACAATAGCTTGTGGGGTAGTATTTTTAGCAACAAATGCTTCCCACTCTTCAGGTTTGATAGTTTTCCATATCTGATATGGTAATTTGAGGGGTTCGGATGATGTTTCCTGTGAAGCCGGAGATTCGGATGCCGTTTCTCCGCCGTAGATTTTCTTCTTCTTTGTACCTACTATTTTCCTCCGCTTATTGATCCACCCGGACACTAACTTAGCCTTGAAATCTCTGAATCTCTCGGCAACCACGAATTGAAATAGATTGTTCTTGGCTTCATCATCTTCGATATCGAAAAGATTCTACAAATAAACGCATTTCACAAATTAGTTTCCACAATTGTTGTAATTTATACGCTATCATTAACATTACACGTATATTTAACAAAATAATTAAGAAACTAAACGTTATTATGAAGCTTACCATAGTGTCATCCCATAGTAACTTCTTCAACCCCTCGGGCACCTCTTTCCATGATTGCACAATGGAGAGTTTCGGTATGCTAAGACCAATATGTGTGCCATACTTCTGACGCCACTTTCCACAAGGTTGACCCATATTATCGTACTCCAAAGTGATAGGACCACGATTCCCTAGTGACTTTGGGCACCTCTTGTACTTTGTGCATTTAGTTCTTCACCACGAGGTCGGTCTTGCACGTAATCCTCTCCCATGAGAGCATTTACATCTGCCATCTCCTCAAGCCTACGTACATACTTGCCTGTCAAGATCCTTGGGATCACATTTATCCCGTTCCTTTCTCTCATCATATGACTCATCCTCGGTAGTGTGTTCACTACCTGTGCTCTCATAAGTATGCACATCCGCCATCTCCCTGAAATTGTAAAATATACGCATTAATATATATAGCTCAAGAAAACAATAAAAAATTAAAAAAATTAACATGGGTAGTAGGGGGCCTGTGCAGTGGGGAGAGGGCAGCACGAGGGCGGTAGGGGGGCGTATGGGGGGGCAACATGGGGGCTTGTGCAGTGGGGGGAGGCAGCAAGGGGCAGCTGGGGGGAGGGCAGCTGGGGGGCCTGTGCAGTGGGGGGGGGGGGCTGGGAGGTGTTGGGCAGGGGGCTGGGGGGCTATGCAGTGGTGGGGGAGGACTGGGGGTTCTGGGCATGGGCTGGGGGGCTGGGCATGGGGTGCAACATGGCAATATGAGGTAGCCATGCTGCACCCCCCCGCACAACATCCCCTCCTTGCACGGCCCCGAGCCCTCCCCCCCTCGCACCGGCCAACACCTTCCCTCACGACCCCAGCCCAAACAACCCCCCCACCCCCTACACCCCCTTTTCTTTAAGCCTTTTTATTTCCCAAATTTAATACTAATGAAAATTTATACATAAAATACTAATATGTAGTTTTATTGTACCTCATATTATCATATACGACTAAAATTTGGAGTTAGATCAACGAAAATATAGAAAAATGACATGAATCGGCGAAAATAGGCCTAAAATCACATTTACGTTCCTGAAATTCAACCAACATCAAATACTAGCCTAAAAATCTACACACTAGTTATATTATACCTCATATTATGACGTTCCAAAAGAAATTGGAGTTAAATGACTCAAAATCTACAAATTGGACGCGAAATGGCGAAAATAGGCCTAAAATCACATTTAGGTTCCCAAAATTCAACCAACAACAAATACAAGCCTAAAAATCTACACACTAGTTATATTATAGCTCATATTATCATGTTCAAAAAGAAATAGGAGTTAAAGGACTCAAGATGTACGAATTAGACGCGAATCGGCGAAAATAGGCCTAAAATCACATTTGCATTCCCGAAATTCAACCAACAACAAATACATGACTAAAAATATACACACTAGTTATATTATACCTCATATTATCATGTTCAAAAAGTAATTGGATTTAAATGACTCAAAATGTACAAATTGGACGCGAATCGACGAAAATAGGCCTAAAATCATATTTACGATCCCAAAATTCAACCCACAACAAATGCAAGCCTAAAAATCTACACACTTGTTATATTATACCTCATATTATCATGTTCAAAAAGAAATTGGAGTTAAATGACTCAAAATCTACGAATTGGACACGAATCGGCGAAAATAGGCCTAAAATCACATTTACGTTCTCGAAATTCAACCAACAAAAATTGCAAGCCTAAAAATCAAAACTTTAGTTATATTATACCTCATATTATCATGTTCAACAAGAAATTGGAGTTAAATGACTCAAAATGAACAAATTGGACGCGAATCGGTGAAAACATGCCTAAAATCACATTTACGATCCCGAAATTCAACCCAACAACAAATGCAAGCCTAAAAATCTATACACTAGTTATATTATACCTCATATTATCATGTTAAAAAATAAATTGGAGTAAAATGACTCAAAATCTACGAATTGGACGCGAATCGGCGAAAATAGGCCCAAAATCACATTTACGTTCCCGAAATTCAACCAACAACAAATGGACGCCTAAAAATTGACACACTAGTTATATTATTCCTCATATTATCATGTTCAAAAAGACATTGGAGTTAAATGACTCAAAATCTACAAATTGGATGCGAATCGGCGAGAATAGGCCTAAAATCACCCTTACGATTCCTAAATTCAACCAACAACAAAGGCTTAATTCAACCAACAACAAATGTAAGCCTAAAATCTACACACTAGTTATATTATACCTCATATTATCACGTTCAAATTGAAATTGGAGTCAAATGACTCAAAATGTACAAATTGAACGCGAATCGACGAAAATAGGCCTAAATCACATTTTCGATCCCGAAATTCAACCAACAACAAATGTTGGCCTAAATATCTACACACTAGTTATATTATACCCCATATCATCATGTTCAGAAAAAGTTGGAGTTAAATGACTCAAAATCAACGAATTGCACGCGAATCGGTGAAAATAGGCCTAAAATCACATTTACGTTACCGAAATACAACCAACAATAATTGCAAGCCTAAAAATCTACAATCTACACACTAGTTATATTATACCTCATATTATCATGTTCAATAAGAAATTGGAGTTAAATTACTCAAAATGTACAAATTGGACACGAATCGGCGTAAATAGGCCTAAAATCACATTTACGATCCCAAAATTCAACCAACAACAAATGCAAGCCTAAAAATCTACACACTAGTTATATTATACCTCATATTATCATTTTCAAAGAGAAATTGGTGTTAAATGACTCAAAATCTACGAATTGGACGCGAATCGGCGGAAATAGGCCTAAAATTACATTTACGTTCCCGAAATTCAACCCAACAACAAATGCAAGCATAAAAATCTATACACTAGTTATGTTATACCTCATATTATCATGTTAAAAAATAAATTGGAGTAAAATGACTCAAAATCTACGAATTGGACGCGAATCGGCGAAAATAGACCTAATATCACATTTACGTTCCCGAAATTCAACCAACAACAAATGTACGCCTAAAAATCGACACACTAGTTATATTATTCCTCATATTATCATGTTCAAAAAGACATTGGAGTTAAATGACTCAAAATCTACAAATTGGACGCGAATCGGCGAAAATAGGCCTAAAATCACCCTTACAGCTCCTAAATTCAACCAACAACAAAGGCTTAATTCAACCAACAATAAATGCAAGCCTAAAATCTACACACTAGTTATATTATACCTCATATTATCACGTTCAAAAAGAAATTGGAGTTAAATGACTCAAAATGTACAAATTGGACGCGAATCGGCGAAAATAGGCCTAAAATCACATTTTCGATCCCGAAATTCAACCAACAACAAATCTAAGCCTAAATATCTACAAACTAGTTATATTATACCTCATACCCATATATCTCTCAAAAGGATAGCACCTCCTCAAAAACACTAGACCACACAACTTAATTTCTCGAACTAGATGAACAATGAGATGGACCATAATGTCAAAGAATTCCGGGGGGGAAACATCTCAAAGTTGCATAGAGTTTCAACTACTCTGGCCTACAAGGAATCGAGGGTCGATGGTTGTAGCACTTTGCTGCATATTGTATGGAAAAACGAATAAAGTTCTGTAATGGTGTGCCTCACATGCTCTGCAAGTATCCCACGAAGTGCAATCGGCAAGAATACTTGCATTATGACATGACAATCGTGAGATTTCATACTCGATAACTTCAACTCACCATTTAAGGTAAAAAATCGCTTCATATTCGATGAGTAGCTAGTTGGAACCTTACACTAGTGGAAAAAACGCTATATGTCACAATACAACCGCTGCGGTTCTTAAGAGAACCGAATCGGTAAATCCTAAAAATTTTGGGTGGGAATTTGGGCAACACAAACCGCTGCGGTTCTTAGATAACCGGATCGGTTAACAAAAAACCGATCCGATTTTCTATTAACCGTTTCGGTTCTCTTCACCGTAGCGGTTAATATTCATTTTTTTTTGGTCTAACAGCCCGCTCTTATTCCATTCTCCCTCTTATTCCATTCTTCCTCCTTAGCTTCCTTCTATAATTCGAACACCGCTAACACTCGTTTCCACCACACACCACTCGACTTGCGCGCTAGGGTTCCACCACCACCACCACTGGGTTCCACCTTCCCCCGACGGCCACCAGCTACCGCCAACAAACCCCACCATAACATCCAGTGGCTAGGGTTTCTCGTAAAACTCATATTCTTCAGTTCCTGATAATATCCGCTGCTACACCGTGCCCTAGCAGCTCCACCGCCGCTGCACCACCACCCTCCCTAAACACCTACATTCCTCCTCCACCTCTTCTTAGGTAACTAAAATTTCATAACTTTTATTGTAATCTCATATTTGAAGCTTCAAGTTTATAATTAATTATATTTTTATGAATAATTATTAGTGAAATTAGGTTGTATAATAGTTAAAGGGTGTAAATTTGATTGATTTAAATTAATTTGATTTTATTTAAAGTAGCTAGTTTGATTTTTAGGTTAAAAAAACTAGGGCTTTGTTGTGGTTGCTATTTTTGTGGTTGTTGTTGTAGTTGTTGTTATTGTTGTTGATGATGATGTTGTTGCTGTTGTTGTTGTTGTTGTTGTTGTTGTTGTTGTTGTTGTTGTTGTTGTTGTTGTTGTTGTTGTTGTTGTTGTTGTTGTTGTACTTACTAACTAGTTTAGTTAAGTTTGAACTTTAAACGTTGTTGTTGATTATTGGTTTAGCTATTTAGTTTCGTTTAGCTTAGTTTAGTTTTGTTTAGTTTTGTATGATTTGCTAATTTATACTAATGTTAACTTTAAACTTTGTTGTTGATTATTGAAGCTAGCTAGTGACGGAGTGTTGAGCTCGATTTGGTACTAATCTATTTTGTTGAAAAATCATCATCATTAATAGGTTCTGATTAGTGGAGTTCAGGCTATCTACATCTAGACATGAGCATACCATTATCATTGTGTATGACTCGTTGTAATGGTCTCAAGTGGGCACATTTACCTTATCTGCTCACTCACACATTTTTGTCAAATTCAGGTGTCGGGTTCTAGTCAGTACTGATAACACGGGCAGTGTTCAGTTCTGGGATATTAAGCACGGAACACTTTTGCAGGTCACTCACTTCACAAAGGTGATGCATATGCTTTGGCTGCTGCTCCTTCCCACAATAAGGTGTTTTCTGCGGGTTCTGATGGCAAGGTATGAGATTCTTGTACACAAACTCTTAGATGTGATGATGATATTAAAGTTTTTATGACGGATGCTATAGACTGGAAGATAATCATTAGCTTACTGGGTTGCTTATAGAAATCCTATCTTCCTCTTTGATTGCTTTGTTTTTATGTACTTGGCTTATTCTATCTTGTGGGCTGTTATGTTGAGCTTGCAGGTGATTAATTTTATAGGTTGATTATATAACGTGTCTCATCTTGATAATTTTTTCAGCTTATTATTGGTGCCTGATAAAACCATTTATTTAATAAATTATATGAGAACCTACTCCTGATCACCTTTGCCAAGAGCAGTATATATAAACACACTCATATAAATACACACACATACATACATAGACTATTTCATGTTATGGGCAAGGTTGTTAATTTCCTTTTGGTTTGTTTCTGTCTTGATAGTTTTTGTGAGTTGGTGATAGTTTTTGTGAGTTGGTGAGTGTCATGTAAAATGCTAAAAATCTGTTTTGACTAAAACTCAGTTAAAAAGAAACTTTTTAGATTCTGTAGTTTTATTTTTTTAGCTTCAAATGCTGTTATCTGATGTACTTTTTAGATCTGATCGAAAAAATTGTAGTTGTGTTTTATCGTGGTAGATTTGATATTGTCATGTGATTTTTTATGTTGCGATTTTTTATGTTTTTGTTGTTCATATGTTATAGAATTATAATGATAATTGCTTCATTTCATATGATTTGTCTGAGGTTTAAATCTTGTCTGACCTTGCTATTGAAATAAACAAAAGGTTTAAGAATCCAAATTTGAAGAATTTGATAGTTTTTGAAGTATTTGGTGCATTTAGCTGATATATAATGGAAATCAAGCATTGTAGGCTAACATAGGATCTCAAAAGCTTTCTAGTCATTGCTGTTTTTAGGATTTCAATCAACCACAACATTAGGAGCTTTAATTTCACTTTGATTTGCTAAATCTGTATTTGTTACTTTCATATCTTTTCGACTTGTGGTGTGTTTATGCGAGAACTTGTGGTTGATGCTTAGGTATTATGTATATGTATGTATGACAATATTGTCTCTAGTATATGCTAAAATTTGTGGTTGATGCTCAGGTATGATGTATGTGTATGACTATGTTGTTAGTAGTATTGTGAGTTAGTTTTGAATAAATGATGGTATGCAATGTCACTTATGAAGAGTTCGTTCGATCTTGGTTATATTTCGTGTGATCTTGATGGAGGCCACTATGTATTCTATTGAAAGTTTTGAAAACATGATATATGTATGTCATGTCCTAATAGGATTTTAACCTGAAAGTTGTGTTCTCTGTTTGCCAACCTTCTCCTTCTGCTCATATTCTCTGTTTTGATGATGAACATGTGGATTGTGAGGCTTGTTGCATTGTTTTGAATGTTATTTAATATGGTTCATATGGAGAATTTACCTATGCAGTTGCTGCTTTATAATTATGTGTTGGATACTATGTTTAGTTTTTATTTTTATGTTTAGTTTTTATTTTTATGTTTGATTTTATCTTCGAAGGATTATCCTCTACAAGGTTGCCCCCCTGCACCACCCTACCCTTGCTGCCCCCCTGCTCAACTCCCTCCCCTGCTGCTTATGGTGGACATGCAGCAACTAATTTGGCAAAGCTTATGGTGGACATGCAACAACTAATTTGTTGGCCCATGTAAGTAGCAAGGGATCTGGGAAGATTACTTGTAGCACTATGTCTCCTTCTGGGAAACTTTTTTGCTTTTCTAATCATGTCAAGCCTAAATTGTTTAAATTAAGGCGAGGTGAAGGTTGCAATGGGTGGGTTATTGACAAAAGACAACTTCCTGGGAAATTACCATATGCTCATGCCTTGGTTTTCACTTCAGATTCATCCCGGTTAATTGTTGCAGGGAGTGATAGACGAATATATGTAAGTATCTCCTTCCTCTTCTATTATATTCCTATACTCTGTTAGGGTAAATGCTTGTTACCTCATATCCCTTTTTGTCGTCTTCTTGTGTGGTATTAATGTTTTGTTGAGCATTACTTGGCATTTGTGGCAAACTCAAAATTGAGGATCACATATCACGAAAATGCATAATCTAGTTATTAATTGTTAACTACTACTTTTATTGTTGAGGAGAACTATTAACTAACTTATGTTTCCACTCGTCACTATTGTTATTTTTCGTTAATTACTAAAATTTAGAAGCAAATTTATTAAACTATCTTTACTAGTTGATTGAGCCTCAAAACTTAGTTAAAGGAGTTCTGCTCATAGCGTTAACCTCTTGTTGCAGGTAGTAGATCTCGGATCAACAGAGATAGTTCACGTTTTTACACCTTGCCGTAAGATACAAGATGAGTATTCTCAACCAAGTGAGCCTCCTATTACGAAATTATTCACAAGTTCTGATGGGCAATGGCTGACGGCTGTAAATTGCTTTGGAGATATATATGTTTTCAATATGGAGATACATAGTTAAGGAGCATTGGTGGGAACTTATTTTTTAAATCTGAATCTCCAACTAGTGAGTAGCATGTTAATTAATATTTTTGTTTATATGCTGAGTGTTTCTTTAGCTTTTTCTTTTATGAAAATTGTACATCTTGTTGCAATATTTTGTATCTAGTTCTCTTTGATTAGAATGGAGATATACTGATGATTCTTATATAAGCATTAAATATATATCTGATACAATGGTGTAGTTTGACAAATAGTAGAAATTCGTTATTGTAATGCTGAAACAACAATAGTAAAGCTGACTTGAAACAACAATATATATAACATGAACTGATCCGGTCCACTAACAGAACCGGATTAGTTAATGTTGCTATGCATACAACATTTTGGCTCCAATAAAAAAACTGATCCGGTTTTGCTTGAAAACCGGATCGGTTAATCTTATTAACCGATCCGATTAACCGATCCGGTTTCCAGTAAAACCGGATCGGTAAAGGCTTAACTGATCCGGTCCATGACCGGATCAATTAATATTTACTAACCGCTGCTAGCCCATCCCATCTGGACCAAAACCGGAGCGGTAAGCCCGGTTTTGACCGGATCAGATGGGCTTTTTTCCACTAGTGTTAATGCTATACAACGACTCGCAAAAAATTTGTTTCTCTGCTCTCGACAACGTGTAGCAAGCTGGTGGCAAATAATTCTTCTCTGAATCCTCCACCTTCTTTTTTCCTTTCCCGGTTTCCTCATCAATCCTTTCCCGGTTTCCTCATCAACCCCTTCCTCCATTACTTTCTTTTTCCTTCCGTCCCTTTTTTCAGCCCACAACTCTGGTCGAAGCCCCCTATTTTTCCAAGTAAAGACGTGACGCCTTACATCTTTTGTCTTGCCCCGAATATTCATAAGTGTCGCAAGAATAGCTTCACAAACATTCTTCTCTATGTGCATAACATCCAAACAATGTATGACCTGTAGATCTTTCCAATATGGGAGTTTTCCAAAAATGGACTCCTTTTTCCATAATCTTGTAGTTCCATCAACGTCACGCGCAGGTTTACCAAAGATTGTTTCAATGGCCTTAACCTGATTATAAACTTCAGTACCAGTTAATGGTCTACGGGCAACTGCCTCTTCAACCGTCCCATCGAATGCCTTTTTATTAGACCGATAGGGATGGTCGCGTCTGAGGAGCCTTCTTGTGCGCATATAGACATGCTTGCAGCCCTTAAGGTGTGTAGGCTCCATGTCATCTATACAAATCGGGCACATTTATTTTCCTTTGGTCTTATACCCAGATAAGTTCCCATAAGCTGGACAATCGTTCATAGTACAGAAAATCATGGCACGCAGAGTGAACATCTCATTAGCATACGTATCAAATACTAACACTCCTTCGTTCTACATCTTCTGTAAATCTTCAACAAGCGGTTGAAGGTATACATCTATGTCATTTCCAGGTTGTTTCGGCCCCGATATGAGAAGCAACAACATGATGTACTTGCGTTTCATAAACAACCAAGGAGGCAAGTTATAAACCACTAAAACTACTGCCCATGTACTATGCTGAGAACTAAGATTGCCAAAAAGATTCATGCCATCCATACATAATCCAAGCCTTAGATTCCTATCTTCATTACCAAATGCCTTATGCACCCTGTGGATACTTTTCCACTCAGACGAATTAGCCAGATGCTTCAGCAGACCGTCTTTCTTCCTACGATCTGTATGCCACCTTAAATTTCTCGCATCTCTTTTAATTGCGAACATGCACTTAAATCTAGGTATTATGGGAAGATACCACAACACCTTAGCTGGTGGTCCTTCACTACCCCCATCTCATTCACACTTGTACCTCAACAATCCACAACGTGGACACTCATCTAAATGCTCATACTCATTACGATAAAGCACATAATCGTTAAGACAAGCATGTATCGGCTGGTACTCTAAACCGAAAGGACACATGAGTTTCTTAGCATAATAGTGCGACTTAGGTAGTTCATTTCCATCAGGGAGCATATCAGCTAAAACTTCCAACAATGATGTGAAACTAGAGTCTCTCCAACCTGCTTTCGACTTAATGTTGAAGAGTGTTATCACGGCGGAAAGGTTGGTGTACTTTGTGCAATCTGGATACAATGACTTTTCAGCAGCCTCAGACATAGACTAAAAAATACGAGGTCGTTTGCAAGACTGATCTTCAACCTCGTGTATCATCTCGTGTATCATCTCGTCTACCCGATCTCTATCATCATCCGCATACTCATCATCCCAATTCTCATCCCCGAACTCATCAACGAGCTCTAAATCCTTCTTTTTTCACGTACATACATCGTTCATTACTCTAGAGCTTCCTATATATTTACCCTCCTCACCATGCCAAACCCATACGTGCTATTGAGACCTAAATCCACGACGAAAGACATGCTCCCTAAGCAAATGAATACTACTAACCTTGCTCACATTTCCACAATTGGCACAAGGACAATAAAAGTCGACTGCTCCAGAGGATGCTTGATATTCTAATGCAAATTTACAGAATTCTGATACCCCATTCACAAATTCAATCGATTCACGACTACCATACATACAAGTACGATCCATCTCATTCAAGAAGACCTCTAATTAAACACAACCAATTATAATGTATCAATCATTTAAGTACATACACATGCAAGAAAGTCACATATTCAAATCACACACATACACATGCAAGCTAAGAGAGTGACATGCTCTAATGTATGCATGCATCCGAAGGTCCTTATCACTCCAACCTAACCCATCCTTAGACGTCTAATCTCACTAGTGAATATATGCCAACTTTTCGATTCTAAGGAAAATCCGGCAGCAATTCCCTACAGTTATCCAAGTACACAATGTAGATAATTGCTTATGTGTATGTACCCAGAGAATAATGTAGAGAAACGATAAGCCAAGACTTTCCTTAGAATTGAAAAGAAGACACTCATTCACCACCTAAGTGAGATTAAACGTCCAAGAACAGTCCCAAACATCGGACTATTCAAGACTTACTCCTAATGAGTAAGTCTTGAACGGGTATCTAGGCATATGATGATGATTCATATAACTTATATGTATGTATATATATATATATGTATACATATATGTATGTATATATATGTGTATATATTATGTATATATATATATATATATATATATATATATATATATATATATATATATATATATATATATATATATATATATTATCATATCTTACTCAAATTGGAACACATGATAATTTTTTCTCATCAACATCCAACAAAAAAAAAAGAAAATTAGGCTAATTACCTCTTAACACCAAAGAGGAGCAATTATGAGAAGAGAGTTTGAAGTTTATTTACCTTCCTTAGCCTCTTTTTCGTACAATTAATAAATCCCACATACCACATTAATCATATAATTCAATTAAGAAAAGCAAAACTAACTAAAAAACTAGATTAATTCACCATAAACTACACAAAACTCACTATAAGAAGAAAGAGGGCAGTGGTGGTGGTGTTCCTAGAGGTCGCTGGTGGCTGCTGGGTGGTGATGCGTCACTTGTGGTGGATGGAGATGCTCCACAAACAACACTCCCACGAGGCACACAATGAGGACGTGCGGTGCGTGAATGAAGAGGACGCTCGGGTGAGTGGTGCTCCGGCGGGGTGGCCGGCTGGTGGGGTGACGCGCTGTTGGGGTGGCCGGCTGCGTTCTAGTGCTGGTGGCATTAGGGTTGTAACGAATTGAAGGAGTAATGAGTTAGGAATAGGGGAGGGTGTAATGAGCGAGGGAAACAACGAATTGAAGGGGAGGGTGTAATGCGTGAAAAAAAAAGAAAGAAGGGCTGCGGTTTTTGGGCTAACCGCAGCCAGGGGTGTTCATGGGTGGTTAACCGTCCCAAAATGATATTTCGGTTCGCTAACCAGAAGTATCGGTTCACCATTTTTGTGATCCGTAACCGTAACAGTTTAAACCGGTAACCGCCTAAGCGGTTAACCGGTTTTTCGGTACAGATTTCCGGTTAACCATTAACCGTTACTCAAGCTTTATTAATTTATTTTACCGAATTGATATATTAAATTTTAAATTTTTATCAACATAAATAATAATAACATGAATACCAATATACCATACTACATTACTACCTCCACAAAGCTCAATGCCAACATAAAAAATAACTAATACATACAAACACACCACCTGGCAAAGAGTTAAGAGTAAAAGTTTTGTGGCAAAGAGTGTTTGGAAAATAAAGGTTGAAACTTGAAAGAAAAGAGGAACAAACAGTAGACTGGGCTCCTAAAGTGCGTGACATATATAAGGCTCTAACTTACTTACTTTCCTTTTTCCAATAGATAAATTAGCCTAGATTACTTACTAACTTAGCATTTAGTAAAAAACTAATAATAAATTAATGTAATTATTATAAAAAATTGAATAATAATATAATAAAATAAATGTATCCGGTTTTCGATTAACCGTTTTATAAAAAATCATATCTGTAACCGTACCGTTTAACCGTAATTTTTACCTGTTCTGTAACCGAACCGCTTAATCACTATTTTTCCGGTACGGTTACCGCCCATTTTGACCGGTTTTTTGGTTTTTTCGGTACGGTTTTTCGGTTTCAGTTTTTTGTGAACACCCTTATCGTAGCCCTTCTTGGCCATTTCCTTTCCCTCCTTTTTTCCGACAGATTAAGGGCTGTGTTTTCCAAATAACCGCATCCCTTGCACCAGCCCTTGCCTTCTTTTCCACTAGTGGATGTTTTCAGTTATCTTTGCTAGCCTTCTAACCATAGAACTCATACTCCTTCTCCTTCTTTCGGCCATTCTGCTAGAAGTAAGAGTGCTTGAGTAAAATCTCAACTAACATTCATAGAATAGTTGTGGAACTATCAAACAATTCAATAAACATACAAGTATAACTAATTCAAACATAACAATCACATACTACATATATCATGGCCGAATATTGGGTCTTATACATAGCAACTACTAGAACATTTGAGTGTATCAAAATATTCTTAAGACAACTAGGTCGTTTCATGGCCAAAACAAAACTATATATGTCTACGGTTACTGGAGACTTCAAACTCTTGGTAGCCCGCCTCAATAACATTCTCCAACTCGTCAGTGGCTATATAATCAGATTGGCATGGGTATTCTCGAGGAGTATATTCTGGGATATCAGGCTCGGATGAAGCTTCATATCCCATATTCTCAACTGATCGAAGAAATTGTGGATACTGGGCTAGGTAGGTCAATCTCAATGGCATCCCCACCCTTTGGGCCCCATTTATCTCTATATACATTAGTTCAATACCAAAATGATGAATAGTGGCTAACCACACTCCCTAGAACTCATGATTATCTCTGTTCCACTCCCCATTTGGTAAGACGACATTAGTTTACTTATCATAGAGGGTTTGGTATCTAGGTGACCGAGGAAGATAAAGTAAGGCTAACAGAACTTTGTAAGGTTCTTCACTGACCTATGGCTCCCAGTCAAAGGCATTAATATCACTGGCCTCAACAGCATCGTCTCTAAAATCAGGGACCATTTTTCCTTACAAAAGAAGTTCTTCACAGCAATACATGTCCCTCATGTGGTTAATCATCTGTAACAAAATTACTAATTAAAAAAATATAATACACATAATACTACTATTTGCTAGTCAATGCAATATGACTTCCTTGCTTATCTCATATATAGGGAATAATATCAACCTTTTCCTCTACCTTCAATTACCAAATACAACCATCACATAAAAGCAAAAAGAATTCAGATAGCATCCTTAATAATAATACTAATATATTAAAAAAAAAATATTAATATGGTCCAAAATTTGTACTAAATGCACCACCATGGCTTAAAATATTTATTTCAAATTTTTTAAAGTGTATTTGATTTCAAGATGTAGAATAGTCTAGGTGATTAAAACTCCCAGGTAAGGAAGCTACCCACAACGTCGGGGATAGCCTTCCTAATCCCAGACAGAGCTTGTCACCCTAACACATCTACACCCTTCATCTTTCCAAACAACAATAATAATAATAATAATAATAATAATAATAATAATAATAATAACAATAATAATAATAGTAATAATAATAATAAAAATAATACTAATAGTAATAATAATAATAATAATAATAATAATAATAATAATTATAATAATAAATATATAATTATAATAATAATAATAATAATAATAATAGTAATAATAATAATAATAATAATAATAATAATAATAATAATAATAATAATAATAATAATAATACCTTCTCTTTTTTTTGTGGTGCTAGTAAGATGCATCTATACAAATCGTAACAGAAGAAAGCTATAAACTTGACAACAACAATTTATAATGAAAATGCAAAACTCTATATGCCCATCTTATGTCTACCCAAAAAATTTAATATTCAACTTTTATCTTTTATAAACCTGAAAAACTGATACCACTTTGTAACACCCCCAAATTACTCACTTTAAAATAAATAATAGATCAATAATATTTGAGTAATTTAGGAGTATTATCGCAACGTGACTATCACGCTTTCGGCAACTAACTACTAACTGACCAGAAACTTACGGCGGAAGACTTTAAACAAAATAATAATAACTTTATTATTAAAATAAATATTGTCTCAAACTTAAAATAAATAAAACATCCTAAACTAGGTGAAGTTCCCCTTCCTAGTATGCTCCCATGCACATCCAAAGTTCACCTGCAAAACGGCTTACCAAAAAGGTAAACAGGGCAAAGCCAAATAGGAAAAAAAATGCGCGTCAATATAGTACGTATTTTTAAACTAGTCAAGTAACATATTTTTACATGTATGTGGTTTAATCTTTTTTACAAAATTAAATAGAGATTACAAAATACTACGTATTAAAATTTTCGATTTTTTCACCAAATACCCCTGACAGATCACGAAATTCACCGTATACCCTCAATGTTTCAGATATTCACCATATACCCCTAAGTTTTCAAAACTGTGCACCATATACCCTTTTTCTAACGGACGTTAAGTCGCCGTTAGCTTTATTTGCGATATTGCCACTATTAACCCCTAACCCTAAAATCCGAATACCCTAAACCCTAACCCTAATTCTAACCCTAAACCCTAACCCTAATTCTAACCCTAATCCTAAACCCTAACCCTAACCCACCCCTAACCCTAACCCCCGCCCGCCCTAGCCCCCACCCCCCCCCTCCACCTCCACCCGGCCCCCCTCCCCTCCTCCCTTCCACTCCACCGCCGCATCCCCCCCACCCCCATGATTTCCCGCAGCCCCTACCTCCTCCCCCTGCCGCCCTGACCCCCCCCACCCCTGCGATTTCCCACAGTCCCCCCACCCCCTTCCCTCTACTCGCCCAGTCCCCCACACACCGCGATTTCCCATGCCCCCCCCCCTACCAACCCAACCCTCACCCCCGCGATTTAGCCCAGTCCCCTACCCCTCCACCTTGATTTCCCCTTCGATTGCGGTTGTAGGAGTATCGAAATCGCCGGAAAAATCTTAAAAATCTCCTTCGGCTTCAAAATCTTATCAATGTTGTAAATCGCAATAGGTTGTTCGTCGAGCAAAGTTCAGGTAACTTTCGTGGTAACAATCTTCGTCTTCAATGCGGAAATCGAGGGGGAGGAGAGGGTGGGCCGCCGCGGAAATCGAGGGGGAGGGGGGGGGGGGCCGGGCGGGGAGGGGGTGGGGGCCTGGGAAATCGCAGGGGTGGGGGGGGGGCCGGGGGAGGGGGGGTGCTGCGGCGGTGGAGAGGAGGGGGAAGGGGGTGGGCGCCGGCTCCGAGGTGGAGAGGAGGGGGAGTGGTGGGGTCGGGCTGGGGTGGAGGGGAGGGAGGGAGGGTGGGTTAGGGTTAGGGGTTAGATTAGGGTTAGGGTTAGATTAGGGTTAGGGTTTAGGATTAATAGTGGCAATATCGTAAATAAAGCTAACGGTGACTTAAGGTCCGTTAGAAAAAGGGCATTTGGTGAACGTTTTCGGAAACTCAGGAGTATATGATGAATATCTGAAACATTGAGGGTATATGGTGAATTTCGTGATTTGTCGGGGGTATTTGGTGAAAAAACCGTAAAATTTTAAGATAATATTATTCATTAAATGTAGTAGATTTTTTTTAATTTTTTGCCGAATCCAAGCCGTACCCGTTTCCTAAATTTTAATTTTGTCGTTTTACATCCCCGTACCCTTACCCGTATCGGTGCTTCCTAGCATACCACATCAGGGACCATTAGAAACTAACATTAGAAGGCCAACAATAATCTATAAATAATAAAGCCATTACCACGAATCATGGAGAACTTGATTAGTTTAAGCTAAGAAAGTTCAAGTTATTCATGAGAAATCATCTATTGACTAAAAAAACCAAATGATATTAGTCGTTTAGTACGGTTTTTAGTAATTTAACAAAGAGCCAACAAGTGGCTAACTATGAAGGTAAGAAGCCATTTTCATCAATAAAAGCAGCACCATAATTCCATTGAAATCATGAAGGGAGAAGATAAATTGAGATATATAGAAAATGTAGCACATCATACAGTTGCAAAGCATTATCGGAAAACTTGTAAACGAATGATAACTGGGACGATTCTATATTCTTGGTCTATTTGGTAATGGAGTAACAATTTTATATTCCTATGAATTATAGCTAAGTTGGAGATGTAGAGCCTCTACAGCCTGTAAAAAAAGTTGAGCTATCATAATAAAGAAAACTCAACTGTGAATTTCTTATATCTAATCAGTTGAGTCTATTGCATTTTTAATTCGTCAAAATTCACTAGTTCTTTCTCTCACGTAATTTCGCCCCTCTCGAACCCACAGCTTCCGCCTTGAAAGGGTGGGCTGACTCCGAGTAGCCTACATATACATATGCATTATGTCTGAAAGGAACAGTGGCCCAAATGCATCTAAATCCTCAGTGAGCAAGTTCTTAGAAAATCAAAATGAGATGAAAAAACAAAGGTTGAAGTACTTAGCTCATTTGTAACAACTTTAGGAAATAAGATGTAAATGAATGTCGAATTAGTAGAATTTCTCCAGAAGCCCATATTGCTGCTACGAACTAAATCAAACGGATTCAAGCCCTAGAGATTCAAGACAAACTTGTCACCTTGAGCTATTTTTTGAGTGAAGATTGATTTTCCAGAACAAATGAACGCATTTCCAGTCTCTCCCAAATGAAGATTAGAGTGACGAAAATACGAAACAACCAAAAAAATTCGAAATCTTGTCCTACTTCCAAGAACAACATATAGCACAGTAAAGTAACAACCACCAACCCAACATCTTAGTTCTACTCTTTGCAATCAAACTGAGTAAAAACCATAGAGATCACAAAATCAAACTATATACTCCCTCTGTCCCAGAATAGTCTGAACACTTTCCTTTTATTTTTATCCCAAATAAGTTTGAACACTTCTATTTTTGGCATGGTCCCACTATTAATATATTATTTCTTTTACACTCCTTTGGCCCACACTATACCTTTTGTCAATAAAAAGTTACCCAACTTTTTCTCTCCTCTAATAAAAAATACCCCACCAACTCCTATCACATCTACTTTTTAAATAAAATAACATTTGATAACCATACTACAACTTATCACATTAAAATACGTGGCCCAACAAGTGTTCAGATTATTCTGGGACGGAGGGAGTAATATCTAACTTGTACACAAAATTCGAAAAATAAAGTAAACCCATTTCTAATTTACAACCAAGAAAATAAGAAAAGTTGATGACTAACACCATCAAAGAAAATAAAAATAAAATAGGGTCGAATCTAGGGCATAAACTAACCATTAGGGTCAGATCGTTTGACTTCGCCTCGCATTTCGGCTTCAGACTTGCTTAAATCAGCCAAGAACAATTTGATTCATAAATTTACATCATCTCAGTGAAGGATTAGAAGGGAGTTGTAAAGGAGAGAGAAAGGAAGGAGAGAGGGAACAAGATGGGGAAAAACTCATAGTGATGG
Source organism: Beta corolliflora (assembly GCA_947648045.1). NCBI lineage: Eukaryota > Viridiplantae > Streptophyta > Magnoliopsida > Caryophyllales > Amaranthaceae > Beta > Beta corolliflora. Next base: position 2,452,422 of record CANSZD010003182.1, read on the forward strand.
CAAAAGAGAAGATAGAGAGTCAGAGAAACAGGAGAGAGAAAGACGGAGAAAGAGGAAAAACTGGAAAAAAGAAGGAAGGGCAAGGACGCGATTTCATTGAATGGGAGGGGTAAAACAGTCCGACAACTGTTCTTAAAGCCTCTGAGAATGTAACTTGTGCTTTTTTTAATGGGTATAGTCGTATAGATATGGATTATATGGATTTGCTGGTTTCCATTTGAAAAAGGAAAAAAAGCGAGTTGTTTTAGATTTCTCTAGCGATTTTATGCTGACAAAAAATTCTACTTCTACTAGCCTAGAGATTCAGCCATCAGAAGGAACATGCACTAATGTGAGGATGTTGGAACCTAAAACCAACTTGGCCAATGACCATGTGGGTGGGACTGGGAAGTAAAGATAGATTTGAGATGTTTGTCATCTGACTAGGGTATCTAGTACTTTTTTTTGATACTGTTGTAATTGCACGTTGTTCCTGAACTCAGATGTTGATGTATGATTCAAAGGTTGTTTCCCTTCTCACGGAAGAAGCCAACAAGGGCTGGTGTCCTTAAAGGCTTAAAGCAACCAGGTTTGTTTTAAGTCTTCGAAGATGTGGATATTGACCATATCTTACAGATATACTTTTCCATTTAGAAGATTGTCATACTTTATTTTTTAAAAATTGCTCCATTTCCTGATAGTTGACACCCACATTTTCTCTCTACTTTTCTCTTCTATTCAACTCATGCACGGTTAGTTAAGACAAAATTATATACTCCCTCAATACAAATCCACATAATCATAATTTGGGTATTGTCAAAGGACCAACTCAACCAAAAGGTTAAGGTGATGGTTGGAGTACGAAGAATGGTTTTATACTCTATCACGCCCCCTCACGCGAGAGCTCATTGGGCTTGAAGTGTGGATGTAGCACAGGCCTCCCAAAACTTGGGGTTAAATATTCCACATAAAGAAGGGGTGGGTGAGATTTGAACCGTGACCTTTATATCACGTGCGCTCTGGTACCATGTCAAAGGACCAACTCAACCAAAAGGTTAAGCCGATTGTTGGAGTCCTATGAATAGTTTTATACTCTATCAGGTATTAGGAAAAGAATTCATTAGGATTTTCATTCCTTGCTAGGAAGTCCAAGATGGGGTTGGCAAAAAATTTACGAAATGGGAGAAGTAGAACTTCCTATTAATTTTTACTTCCTACAATATATGGAGGAAGTAGGTTACCGGTCTACTCCCTTAGGTAAATAGAAATTCATAAGAAATTATACTTTTTTAATAGATAACCAATCAACACTTTTCCATTCCCGTAGTTTAAAGAATAAATTTAATTCAAGTGTATTGAAAAATCATGAGATTTTCTTACTTCCTATGATAAATCTAGGAAGCAAAAAATATGAATTGAGTCTCACAGTAATAATAATGCAAGCACAACTTAAGAGATAATTTACATATTCTATATTTAATAAGTACTCAAGAAGAGTAAAAAACTTATATGGACCTGATCTACTTAGTTTATCTTTTACACTTATATGAAGAGTTTAATTAAATACTTCCTCCATTTCTTATATGAAGTGTTTCCTAATACTTCCTCCCTTTCTTTTTACTTGCAACGGTTTGACTTTATTTTACACTTCACAAATTCTACTTAGTTTACCTTTGGTGATTTATTGTTAAGGAAAAATATATTTATATAAGATCTTGTTAGATTCGTCTCAATGTATATTTTCCGAAAATCTACTCTTTATGATTTTTAATTATCGGTACTTAAAGATATTAATGATTGAAGTTATGCATTGACAAGCGTAAAAGTCAAATGGTTGCAAGTAAAAAGAAACCAAGGAAATATATGTTCTACTTAAATTGGGTGATGGGAGGAGCATGACAATAATTTGACTGATATACAGGTCTTTTAGTGCAATTACGTATACCTTGATCAATTCCTCATCAACATGCCAATTTATTATTGTGTATAAATTGTCTCAAATACTATGTTTATCTTCTATATTTTTTTTGTAGAGGAATAGGGAAGGGGTGATTTTATTGACAATAAAACTTTTGATACTTACAATCATTCCTTGGAGTCGGTAGAAAAACAATACAAGTATTATAAATCCTAGACACATTAGCATCGCTTGTGATCAGTTCCTATCTCCAATACGATGTCTTTGCATCTTTCTCATCAGAGCTCCATTGGTGTAATGTCTTAGGTTGATAATTGTAGACACATAATCGTGTCTCCCCATTTAAGGATCCAATAATGAAACATACCGCGGCATTAGTTGGCGTGACTCAACGAAAGAGCAATCTGAAGAACTAATCCAAAATGTGTTTTGAAATGATATTCTAAAGCCCAATTAATTGTTCATGATGATTAATTGTATTTCAAGCCCATAAAATGTTTTAAGTCCATTTTAAAAGCCCAATCAAATATTTATTATTTTAATAGATATTTTTCATAAATATTTTTATTATCTTTGATAAATAAATCAGATTTTTAATCCGTAAAATTTCATCTCCTGAATTTTAGGGATAAAAAAGGTATCTTCGAAAGACGTGCAATGGAATATGCTCAAATATTCCAGAATATGCGCCGGACACGGGGGCTGCGCTCAGCGCGCCACGTGCGTCCAACACATTGGCCATATCGCGTCAGGCGTGCCAATGAGCGCCTGACACGTAGATTTTGTGACTCACACAGAGTCCTGCGTCTGACGTAAGTTCTGTGTGAGACGTAACTTTCTTTTCTATCTTTTTAAAACGCGTTTACACGTGCCTAAACCTGATTGGGCTGGCTGCGTCAGGCACACCAATGTGAGCCTGACGCATGGCACTGCGCCTGCCACGTAGGCCTGCGCCTGGCGCAGGGCGTGCGTGAGGCGCACGTGCCTTGTCTTCTATAAATACCCGTGATTTCATGAATTACGCACGGCTTTTCATATTATTATTTCACGAATAAAAAAAACCGACGAATACCTCTACCATACACTTCGAATACTTCAAACACTCAAATACTTTCAATACTTTCAATCAATTCTTAATCATTGCGTTCTTGGTTTCACGATTGCTCCGCCTAAAGATCGTTGCGCTCCTCAATCTAAGCCGCATAGGTACAATCCTGAGGGTCCTTGAATAAATTAATTTTATATTGAAGTTACTAACCATTTATTTCATGATGTAGATCTTTAATATAAAATCACTCTACTGTACATTCTAAACCTCCTTCTTTCTTTTTATTTATTTTTCATACATTATTATCATACTTGCCTGATCATTATATGCATGCCATATGATTGTCCTCTTTCAATGCTTTTATCACTCGCATGTTATTTTTGCTAATCAAAGACCTAAAGAACTGTTCTAATATTAATCAGATTAATTTGGACAACCTGCTAGGTTCCCTGTAAATTGATTGCCTAATGACATGTCACTAAAATTAGTCTTTTTATGTGTTTCTTGAACCTACTTAGACTAAATATTTTTAGGGTGTTTAAAACATTATTTGATTATTCTTTGGCATAAAATTTGTTATGAATCGATATTTAGTAGAGGCCAACTCTGGGCGAATGTGGTTCATTATGACTATTTTCGTACCCTCACCGTACCCCCGAACTCAATCTTTGGTTCATTTTGACCATCTATGGAGTCAAGACGGGGAAATCTACATTGGATAATTTGTCCCTATGTTTTTCCCATATCCAATTAGGTTTATGATTCTTCTTAAAAAGAATTGTTGGCGACTTTTTTCAAAACATTTTCAATAAAACCTTAACAATGGGGTAGTCAAATCTAATACGCGCTCATCCCGCGTAGGCGAAATAAAAACACGCCTACAATAATACATGATTGGTTCTTGAGATCGGTATCCCTAGACTAACGCTTCACTAGTTCCACAAATCTGCAAGACATTGCTTCCAAATTTGTATCCCTAGATCTATACACAACTAGCATATAAATACACCAAACAAATAAATCCACCATGATAAACATAAGGGAGGAAGACTCCAACATGGGGGAGTAAGCCATCACAAAGGATGGAGAATTATTGAAAACAAAGGATAAAAAGGAGAAATAAATAACAAAAATCAAAACACGATACTTAGTAATACTAGAAAGCAAACTGATGGCTCAAAACAAGAGAGATATTGGCTATGGACCAAAGCATCCATTACAACCCCTTACTGTAGAAAAAGTTAGGGTTTACTTTGGAGAGGGAGGGAGAGTTGAGAGGAGCGGCATTCAACTTTTATATTTAATAACTGAAATTTATTTGAACTTTTTCATATCACCATTAAAGATGTAAATTTCAATAAAAGTTTCCAAATATTGACGTTAGTAGGGTGGAGATATAAATCTTGGATTTTAGAAAATATCAAAGGTTTATGACTAGATATTTTTAAAAGTATTCTCATTTAAATGTGACCTATTACATAAAGGGGAAGGAATCAAATGTTATGGTTAATTACACTAAATTAAGGCAATCCAACAATTACTTTTGAAATACAAGTAAAACACACACAACCCCTTTTATGTTTTCCTTATCATACTCTTTTTTTTGTTAAGAAGAAGGGAAAAATCATTATTAATATGGCAATCCAACAATTACTTTTGAAATACAAGTAAAACACACACAACCCCTTTTATGTTTTCCTTATCATACTCTTTTTTTTGTTAAGAAGAAGGGAAAAATCATTATTAACTTATTTGTTTTACCCACCATTACTACCAGTTTACCACCTTAGTTTGTTAGTTGTTAAATAGACTCGTTTATGCTTGCTCTGAAGTTAGTTCTTTACCAACATCATTATATGAATCATATTCGGCACTCCACTTTTTGTTATTGTGCAGAAACTAGGCATTGTACAGAAATGGTTATTTATTGTGTTACTATAAAGTGGCAAGCAAAGCAACTCAGAAGGTAAAAAGGTTGTACTATAAGATGCAAAGTACACCTGATAGGCTGATACCAGCCCAAGGCCAAATTACTCCCAGCTCCCCCCCTCTCGAAGTCTCGATGCGGCCATACGTCGGTGAAATCTTACATGATAACTAACCATAAATTCCATGGGACCCTCCAGAAGAAAATAGCATCAGTGATGTATCAAATAGTTTAGTGAAAGAATATATCCATTGACGATTTCTAGCAATTACTAAATACTTATAAAATAGGAGTAAAATTATAAAGATAACGAATTAGATTAATTATTTTAGTAAATTGTTTTTACTCGCAAAAGAATAAAATTAATTAGACAATTTCTTTGGGCCTACAACTAAGATAATCTAATCTTATAAGGTCACAAATTGCAAGCAACAAATTGGAAAATAAATAAGATCAATAGGGCTTATGTTGGCCAGCCAACTAGGGAAGGAAATAGGGGATTTTTCTTCTCTCATTTAACCAAATCTCTCTTATTATAAATGTTATAATATTAGGATTTAAAGCTTAGGCGATTATTCATTGTGTGTGACACAAAATAGAGAGAACCATAAACCCTACACCTATTTGGAAAAACCAACCACCTCCCAATAAGTAAGAGAGATTCAATCTTCCTCTCCCGTTTTAGCAGATGTGGGAATCAAGTTTGGTGCTTGTGAACCAATTAGAGGAGCAACAAGTGACGCTCTTGAATCTAAAAATTTCATCGGTGAGCTTGGTGTTATTTCTAGTATTGATGATGCATTGAGTCGTATTGTGACAACAATGGTGCCACTGCTCAATCCAAGGAGCCCAGATCGCACCAGAGATCCAAATATGTACTTAGGAACAAAATTCCATATTATTCGAGAGATCATTGGAAGAGGGGAGGTAAAAGTAAGTAAGGTTCATACAGAGGAGAATGTGGGAAATCCACTGACTAAACCGCTTGCTCAACCTATGCATGAAAGTCATACTAGGTCTATGGGGCTTAAGTATATGGGAGAATGGCTTTAGGTTGTTTACTTCATATTTACAATTGTAAAGACATTTATTGTGCTTAGAATGTTTAATAATAAAAGTTCATTTCTTATTTAATTGTTTGGTAATTAGCATTAAATAAAATGTCCAAATAACTTGTGTTTTCAAATAGAATTATCGAAAAAGTTCTGATAATTGGAACCCTATAAAGTGAATTGAAACCACAACTTATTCAAAGTCCTTAGTCTAAATGACTAAATTAGACATAAGTGATTTATTGGAAGACTAGCATGTAATTGATTGATACCGCAGTTCCATGGGCTATGGAGACATAGAGATGTCTAGTTGATTATATGGATATGTATTTGATACATTGAGACTTGACTTAATAAGATTCTAATAGTAGAATCAAATTTCTATATTAAGTGGATTCCTTAGACATGAGTATGTCTTAATAACCATGATGTAATTAGTATAACCTTGACGATGTTAAACATCGCACCGTAAAAAGGAGGTTATAAAGGCAGTACTGAGATGAGCTAAGAATTGAGTGGGAGTTATGGTCATACATGAGTGGATAAGTCCTCCTATTCGATAAGAATGGTGTCTAAGCCTCTTGATGAGCGAGAACTGAATAATGTATGGCCATGCGGTAGGATTAAAATAGTTGGTACTTGTTTGAATACTTCGAACTCAACAATCAAGGAACAAATTTTGAGAATAACATAGTGTTATCAAGTTTGGCATTAAGAGACTTAAGGAATTTAGTGTTGTACTCTTGTCTTCGGACAAGTGGGAGATTGAAAGAATATGTCCTTAGACATTCCCGACAATTATTAAATATAAATAGAAATTATTTTATGGAGATAAATAAGTTAAGTATTTTAATAAGCACATTTGCTTGCTAGAGAATAAATGTTGATTAATAGAACAATAAATATTGGGCTTACAACTAAAATATATTAATCCTATGAGGCACGTAATATATTAGCAGCCAGTTGATGAAGAAAGGAAAAACTCAAAGTGGGCCTTATGGTGGCCGGCCAAGAAAAAGGAATAGGAGGATAACTAGTTCTCCTAATTAACCTCGGAATCCTACTATTGTATATTGATATATTATTAGGGTTAAAGGTACACAAGTTAAGCAGTAAGTCAGTAACTTTACAACTGAAAGAGAGAGATATACCCTATTCCTCCTTTCATTTTTCTTTAATTGCAATGTTTTTCTTATTTGAAAGTTTCATATTAATTGTAACATTTTTTTTATTTTGTGATTTCTCCACTTTATTACTCCCCTATTACAGGAGTCCCACTTTTTATCTACCTCTATCTCTCTCTTATTTACATGGCTTTCTTAACAAATGTGACAATAAAGTATGTTTCAATAATAATGGAACAAAATAAACTATAACTGTGGAGAAAATGAGTGAAAAAAGTAGTACTTCTTTACGTGCGAAAGAGTTTTGTTTGTTTGACCAAGTACATCACCAAAAACAACCGTCATTCTCTTATCCTACTTACCGCATATATACTAGGCAGCTAGAGTCCCACAATTTCCATACTAGGGCAATGCAACTTGCACAAATATGCTAACTCTATATATACATAGTTTCCAGAACTCCCAAAATGCTTGAACATGCACATATACAGCCCAGACCAATAATAAAACCTGTCCTTATTGTAGCATTTTCTTTATCCTCAATGGCTTCAACTCTGTCATCAATCCTCTCTTCAGACAACAAATACTACCCTCAATTTAATGATACTTTTATTGCACCACAAGAAGTAAATCAATCAAATGACAACCATAATATGCTTAATGGTCTCGCAATGTGGCTAGGCCAAGAAGATTATTACTTTCCATTTTGCAACAATTTTGGAACTTTTGACAATTTGCCTCTCTCAGAATGTACTAATAACATCGATTGTCATTCATCCACTTCTAACTCCATAATGGAAGTTCCAAGCTTTGGCTCGACGTCATCAGCGTTCGACTACAACAACAGTCATAGCACAGGCTACACTAATTTATCAGGCACAGGCAGTACTACTTACAATGAATTAGAAGGCAATGCTTATAGTACGTTACAAAATTATGTCCCAAATTCGAACAATTATGCTGCTACTCTTCCTGATGAGTGTTGGGTATGTATGTCTTTCTGTTTGTCATTAATATGGTTTTGATACATGTTGTGCTAAGTGTTAACAGTGAACATTAAGATTAAGAATTCAGTAAACTAAAAACTAGGCATAATTAAGCAAAAATAAAAAACTTCTTAGATTACAAATTTACAGATATCAAAGTAAATAAAAAGAAATAAAGGAGATTTTATACAACAATCTATTGTAGAATAAAGCTGAAAACCGAGGACAAAGAAAAAAGAAAGAAGAGGAAGTTCATGAATCTAACCTAGAAGTTGGATCTTAGATCTAAGCAGGTCGAGACTTTGAGAAGGGGAGAAAGGGGAAGGACTAAGGGAGAGACTTTTTAAGATCATTTAAGATCAATTTTTCCTAAGAATTATGTACCAGACCTTTTAAGAACATTTACTATGTAAAAAGCCACGAGTTTAATTTTTAAGGTAATGTAAAGTGGTCGTTCCCTCCTAATTTAGTATGAATGTTTCATTTTGCTGACGTATTAATTTAGTTGGTTTTGTTAAAGTTGTTCTACTTTCAACAAAAGATAGGGTTAATTTTATATTGTAAATTGTGAAAATAACAGAATATGATTAAAAAATCCGTTTTTTTATAGCGTCATTAAAATTTGACACTACAGGGAAGCACGATAGATTTTCAATTTTCTTTACTTGTAAGAGAGTTCAAATTACCTACCTAAGAATAAAGAGTTGTAGGTGAGAACCTAGAGGTGTTGGCGACTTGGCATCACCATTAATTCTATAGATCTTGGTTTTGGGTCTCATCTACTGCAAGTGTGATCCCTAATTTCCTCCCTATTTACAAGAAAGTTCACCTTACCTACCTAAAATTAAAATGTAGAAGCTTCGTAAAAGAAGGAAACATATGACAACGCAACACTCTTCCCACCACTGAAAAAAAGGAAACATATGAAGAATTAGATCAAAAAAAAAATTTATAACTTATTGCCAATGATTAGTAGATAACTAGTTGATGGGTTCGGGCATTACCCCAAGTTTTTCTAAAGAGATCACATGACATGACATGGCATGTACAAATAAAGAGACATAGTTTCGTAATTAAATGATGACATTCTCAGAGGATCAAAAACTTCATAAACGACAAGTATTTTTTTGTCAATTGAAATGAATCCTGCCACTTACCTAGCTTCATGTGAACATGTGAAGATTTAGTGATACGTGACGGTCTCCAATACTCTCCCGATATTTAAATAATAGTATAGAATATTCTAGATAAATTATTAACACCATGAAATCATGAATACATGTGGTTTGATTTTTTTTTACGGCAACCAACTTTGGACAAGTATATATGTGAGCTATTCTAGAGACATTTTAGTATTTAATTAAAATTTACACTGTTACACATTATATTATCCATATGAAAGAAAAAAGAAAGTGAAAATATGAAATGGTACAATAAAAAATGATTAACTAAGAATTAATGTCCCCTAAAAAAAGTTAAGAATTAGTGATGAAATGATCTTTTAGCTAGGGTCTGATGAATTGATGATCAGGGATTTCAAAGTCACGCGACCGAAAGTTCCGGATCAGAGAACAGTAGTACTAAAGTGCGAAAATATTCTGTGGAAGAAAGAAAGGCTAGGATTCTTCGCTATCTTAAGAAGAGAAACCAAAGAAACTTCCGCAAAACTATTAAGGTAATACCGTAATATATATTGTTATCTTCTGATATACTACATCATTGTCTTATAAAGTACTATCTTCCTTATCATATGCGAGTTTGCTTTAATACAATTATTACTACTGGATATTTACGTAAGTAACAAATTTCCAATATATGTCAACATATATATTCTTCGTCTTCTCAACAGTATGCCTGTCGTAAAACCTTGGCCGATCGGAGGGTTCGAATTCGGGGTCGATTTGCCAAAAATCAAGAAGAACAATCACCCACAAGTTACAACCATTTTGTTACCCAAGAAAATGGTGTACCATTACCATTTCATAATGTTGGTAATAAGGTTAGTTTTCAAAACTTTTTAGATTAACAAAAAGAAGAATTTCATGAGAGACCCTTGAACTTTTGAAAATCGTACTGTGTACCTCAAAGGTCTATAAAAAATTCACCATATACTTTTCATGACTATCTAACAAAAGAAATGTCACTAATTAACACGTTAAACAATTAACCAGAATTCTAACTTTCACTACTCCCTTTATTTGCTTCTGTGATCATTTCCACCAATATCAACATAGTATAGGTTTCCAATTTTGCTAGTAGAGCTAATTAATGACAATTTTTTATATTTTTTTGTTAGACTACTAATGGTAGATTTGTTAAAAACTTACTGTACATATTGCAATTTTAGAAATGGTGAATAACTTGAACGCTCTTTCAAAACTCATGGTCACCTCCAAAAAATTCAAAATAAACTTTCAATTTTTTTTCCTATGAACTTGTATTCGTTGAAGTTGTAAAAGTGGCTATTACCATGCAGAGCGAACAGTGTGGTGAAATCAACGAAGAATGGTTGCAAGAAGCAATCTCAAGCCTACTATACGTGCCTTACATATCTAGTTGGCATCCTGATCGACCTACTTCGTTTCTCAGTAACTAGACAATATTATCTGTTGTACTAGTGCACACGTTCAAGGGGAAAAAGAAAAGAAAATTTTATTACGCGATTTTATCGATCTAACTGTCAGTCTGATAGATAGGATGTATAAAATTGTGGTAATCGTAATGATTTTATGTATAATATTGTAACAAAGATTATTGTCGTAGGAAGAAGATGCCACTCAAGTATGCGGTTTCTTTTCCTCTTTAGATTTCCATTACCATTCATTAGATATTATTGTAAGAATTAGGTGATCACATAAGAAGCATATATACTTAGGAGTAGAGTTGCAATATGTACTAGTGAAATATATTTTTCTCACAATATAACGCATTTAATCATTATTATTATCATTGTTAATATTTGATGTTGTTTTTACGAAACAAGTTAGATAATTATTAGTTTTTGTAGTGAAGTGAAACATTTCAATTGTTGGCACATAATATAAAGAAGGTGCCTATATTAGAAAAAACAAAATATATATTAAAAGAAGCCGTTATGCTTAGTTTGACTGAGAAATACTATTTTCTAATTTTAGCATATATATAGCTTGGGTCTATGAGGTTGATCGATGCATCATATGATTATGTCGACGGCACTCCGGCCACTAGAGGACGATATTGAAGTTGAAGTGAATCTATCTTGCCTTTCTAGATTCTTGATTTTGTGGTGATTTATATGTTCGGCCCTTTTTTTTTTGTTATTTCTTTTTATATGTGTTCGGTGGGGCGTGGGTGACAAATTGACAATAATTTCTTGGCTATTTACGGCCACTTGTACTATGATAGATTTCATTTGTTGATTGTGAAATTTTCAGGCATAAGTCGTGTATTGTTTTTGTGGTGGGTAGAGAGCTCCTAGAGAATGATTTAGACGTAACTTTATGTCATGTCTTTGATACCAACTTTAAAACTTTACAAAAAATTCCATCATGCTCTCCTCCTGATAGACGTGTCCTGCACCTAACAAAAATAAATAACCTAAATCCTCCTAACTATGTAGTAGGGTAAGTCAGAGTCGATCCCACAGAGAGAAAGTTGTTTTATAATTAGCCCTTAACTAATGGTAAGAATAAAGAAGATTAATATCAATAATGATGATAGAATCAACTATACTAATCAATATATAAATAAAAGACTTTAACACTTATATCAACAGCCCAAGAGGAAGTAAACTCCCTTGAAAAAAAGGAACCACCTCTCTACCCCGATAGACGAAATTCTCCCGGGATCCGGCTGCTCTTCGTCGCGGCGGTGACTGCTCCTTGGCTATGGCTGAGGAGATCGCTGACTACTGCTCAAAACTCAGAATAGATGATGAGGAAGAGGTTGTTCTAGACATACAAACCCTAAACCCTAGCGATGGAGATTCAAAACTCTCGCTAGTTCTGTTTGGAAAGTTGTTGACAGAACGAACTTATAACCTTGAAGCATTTAAACACACAATAACAATGGTGTGGGCCCCTGCCCATGGAATGGTGACTCGTGTTATCAGCCCAAATTTATATGCTTTTCAATTTTTCCACTGCCGTGATATGGCGAAGGTTCTCGATGGGCGCCCGTGGTGTTTTGACAACATGCTGGTGCTTTTGAAGGAAGCGGATGGTGATGAAAAACCATACCAGGTATCCATTACTCATTCTCCTTTTTGGGTTTGTCTAAAAAACCTCCCCTTTAACTATAGATCAGATGATATTCTTCGTGCTTTAATTGGTAATATGGGGGATATTATGGAAATTGAGGAGGATGTTCTTGGGATTGGGAGATACAGGAGAGTTAAAGTTTTGCTTGATACTACAAAACCTCTGCGTAGATTTAGACGTATAAAAGACAGTAAAGGAAGAGAACTCCAAATCGATTTTGCCTATGAAATATTGTCGTTTTTCTGTTTTTCTTATGGTGTAATGGGTCACTCTGAGAAGGATTGCCATGGAGTTTTGGAGGAGGATAGGAAGGATACTTTGGGGTGGAGTTTAGCCCTAAAAGCAACCCCACAAAAAGGAAGATCAAAGGAGATTGTGGAAGAAGAAAAATACAAATCTAGTAAAAAGGTGCTTTTTGTTCCTAATAAAGCACTGATTTCCATGGAGTCACAAAAAATTACTCCCAGTGGCAAGACTACCCCACCTTTCACACTTACTCATCTGGACAAACATTCTCATGATGGATGTGTCATCCTCAAGGCCACTGAACCTACCCCTCACCCAATTCGTCACACTCAAATTATCTCTCTGCCTCACCTCACCCCAAAATTCCCCTCCCATTTTTCAAGATGTAGGCCCTGCTGCGACGTCATCCACTTTAAATAAACCTCCATCTACTTCCTTAATTCCTACTACTACTCCAAATCCTCCAACACATTTTAATTCTACCCCCTCAGAACCCGATACCACCCCAAACCCCCCACATTAATCTCTCCTATCCCCTTAGTACCTGCTACTACCCCACACTCCCCCACCTTAATTACCCCCGCCTTAATTACTCCTACCCAACAGACCCCACAAAAACAAAACCCCCAACCTTTTTCACCCTCAACCCAGCACACAAACCCCACAACAAATATCAACTACCCAACCCAGGATCCTTTTATCTTTTCGAGTGTGAAGGGTGATGCAGTAGCTAAGGCTCGTTCTTGGAAAAGAATGGCTCGTGGAAGTATGGAGGATAAAGGGCTAATTCAAAACCTGGAGACGGATATTTGTGTTTCATCCCTTAAACGTAATCAGGAGGATATGGATGTGGAATTTCAAGAAAGTGTTGGTGTGACGAAACGGGCAAAGTTGAGCACCTCTCAGGATCTTGATTTCATTATTTCGGCGGAGGTTGGCGAGAACCAACCCCGCCAAGCATTATGAGTCTCTTATGTTGGAACTGCCGAGGGATGGGCAATCCTCGGATAGTTCGTCAGCTCCGGAGATGGAGCACCCGTTACACGCCTGATTTTATTTTCCTTTGCAAAACTATGATCAATAAGACAGAGGTTGAGAATTTAAAGAAGACTTTGGGTTTTCATAATGCGTTTGGTGTGGCAAGCTCTGGAAGGGCAGGTGGTTTGTGCTTGTATTGACATGAACATGTTAATTTCTCTCTGGTTTCTTTTTCAAAGCACCATATTTGTGGTGACATTGAAGATGGTGTGAACTCTTGGCGTTTTATTGGAGTATATGGTTGGGAAAATGAAGAAGAAAAGTATAGAACCTGGAACCTTATTCGCTATTTGTGTGATGATTCGTCCCTCCCCATCATTCTTGGAGGTGACTTTAACGAGATTTTGAGCCATGAGGAAAAGGATGGGGGTTCAGATCGTGTCCGTCATGAGATGGGTAGCTTCCGAGTTGTTCTTGAGGAGTGTGAGCTCCGAGATTTGGGCTACAATGGAACATGGTATACCTGGGAAAGGGGGCTGTCAGTTGATACCCGCATCCGTGAACGTCTGGAAAGTTTTCTTTGCTCCTCTTCGTGGTTCAATCTCTTTCCCACCACGAGTGTTGAGCACCTTCTCAGGTACAAATCTGACCACATAACTATCCTCACGAGAGCTGTGAATTACCCACAGCAAAGGCGCAATACGCGTGGTTTTAAGTTTGAGACCTCATGGCTTTTGGACGAGAGCTGCGAGGCATTTGTGCACAAGGCGTGGACTGATTCTTGTGGTGATGATATTACCACCCGTCTTAAGTTGATGGGGCAAAAACTTGTTGTCTGGAGTGGTGGAAAATTTAACAAACTTGGTGAGCAAATTAAGAACGTGGAAAAAGAATTGCATGCTGCTCAGCTGGGTTCGGTTTCCAATGATAATTGCACTCTTTGTGTGGATCTCGAGAACAAATTTGATGACTTGCATGAGAAACACGAAGCATACTGGTATTTGCGGTCTAGAGTTGCGGAAGTTCGTGATGGTGACAGAAATACGTCATACTTCCATCATAAAGCTTCTCAAAGGAAAGAGCGGAATTATGTTAAGGGTTTATTTGATGAGCTTGGTGTTTGGCGTGAAAAGGAGGAGGATGTTGAGAACATCTTCACAAATTATTTTCGCAACATTTTTACCTCTTCGCTTCCTTCAGATCACAGCATTGGTGAGGTTCTCAAGCACGTAACGCCTATTGTCTCGGATGATTGTAACCGAGAATTGATGCGGCCTTTTTCCAAGGACGAGATTCATGATGCCCTTCATCAGATGCACCCCTGCAAAGCCCCAGGCCCTGATGGTATGCGTGCCATATTTTACCAGAGATTTTGGCACAATGTAGGTGATGATATTACTAGTTCTGTTAGTAATATTCTTGATGGTTCTAGTTCTCCTGCTTTTGTTAACAAAACAAACATTGCTTTGATCCCTAAGGTCAAGCACCCTACTAAAGCTGCTGAATTTCGTCCCATTGCATTATGTAATGTGTTTTATAAGCTTGTATCGTAAGCAATTGTTATAAGATTGAAGAATTTTCTCCCTGCTATTGTCACTGAAAATCAAAGTGCATTTGTTCCTGGGCGTCTCATTACGGACAATGCTCTCATTGCTATGGAAGTATTTCATTCTATGAAGCACCGTAATCGAGGTCGAAAGGGTATTGTTGCTATGAATCTTGACAAGTGGGGTTTTCTGAGAAAGCTGTTGCTGACTATGGGTTTTGATGGCCGTTGGGTGAATTTGATAATGCAGTGTGTCTCTTCTGTTTCATACTCTTTCATTATCAATGGAGGTGTATGCGGTTCAGTCACTTTTGCTAGAGGTCTCCGCCAAGGTGACCCTCTTTCTCCGTACTTATTTATTTTGATTGCTGATGCTTTCTCAAGAATGATACAGAGCAAAGTTCAGGAGCGATTGATTCATGGTGCGAGAGCTAGCCGCAGTGGTCCAGATATTTCTCACCTTCATTTTGCAGATGACAGTCTCCTTTTCACTAGAGCTATCTACCCGACAGGAATGCACAGAAATAGTTGATATCCTCAACAAATATGAAGCCGCATCTGGGCAGAAAATTAACTATGACAAGTCGGAAGTCTCTTTCAGTAAAGGAGTCAGTGTTGACAGAAAAGAAGCTCTTCTTGAAATTCTGAACATGCGCCAGGTTGAAAAGCATGACAAGTATTTTGGTATCCCTTAGCTTCTATCACTGGAAGATCGAAGACCTCCATCTTCAATTCTCTTCTCGATAGAATTTGGAAGAAACTCCAAGCATGGAAAGAGAAATTTTTGTCTAGAGTAGGGAAATAAGTGCTTTTGAAGTCGGTGATTCAAGCTATGCCTACTTATCTTATGGGGGTGTACAAGGTGCCTATGACCGTCATCCAAAAAATCCACTCTGCTATGGCACGGTTTTGGTGGGGTAACTCTGATGCTCACCGAAAGGTCCACTGGAAGAATTGGGAAACGATGTGCACCATAAAATGTTTCGGAGGTATGGGGTTTAGATATTTAAGTGTTTTTAATGACGCTTTACTTGGAAGGCAGGCTTGGCGTTTGGCCCGTGCTCCTAACTCACTTTTTGGGAGGGTTATGAAAGCGAAATATTTTCCTAAATGTGAGTTTCTTGGTGGTCCTCTTGGCTCTTCTTGTAGCTATTCTTGGAGGAGTATCTGGAGTGCTAAAGCTCTAATAAAAGAAGGTTGTGTATGGAGAGTTGGTAATGGAGCAAGGATCAAAATATGGGACGACCCATGGGTTACTGGGGAAGAGGGTAGATTCATCACAAGTGCAAAGAAGGATGGGCTTCACTATGTTAGAGACTTGATTGATTTTCATGCAGTTGACTGGAATATTTCTTTGATTGAGGAAATTTTTAATGAAAATGATGCGCGAAGGATTCTTACTATTCCCTTGAGCTCTCGTTTTGGACATGATGAATTGACTTGGGCTCTCACTAAGAATGGTGAGTATTCGATAAAAACGACATACATGCTTGGGAAGGGTGGAAATCTTGACATTTTTCACCAAGCTTGGGTGGATATTTGGAACTCGGAGACCTCCCCAAAGGTAAGGCATTTTTTATGGAGATTGTGTACCAACTCACTCCCCGTTCGAGCTTTGCTGCGCCACCGCCATTTTATTGACGATGATTCTTGTCCATGGGGGTGTGGTGAGGTGGAAACCACTGCCCACGCCATTTTTGGGTGTCCTCGGGTGCTGGAAGTGTGGGATGCGTGTTGTTGTGCATCTCTCTGCCATCTAGCGCTCTCTTCCACTATGTGTGAACTGGTTGTTAGCTGGCAATCTATTGATGAGAAGGTAAGACAAAGAGGCATGTTCCTGGCATGGGTTTTATGGGGTGAAAGAAACAAGCTTGTTTTCGTTAATAAATCAACACCTCTACGTGTTATGGTTGATAGAGTTTTAAGACTCGTGGATGAACAAGGCAAATACACCAAGCATATCTATCCTCGACCAGCAGTAGGTCCCTCGCCTTCGAATGATAAAATTTGGTTGCCTCCCCCTGCTGGCAGTATCAAGTTAAATGCAGATGCTTCTTTAGCGATCGAAGGATGGGTTGGACTCGGAGTGGTTGCACGCAATTCAGATGGCGGGGCTATTTTATTTTTAGCTACACATCGCGTAAAAGCCTATTGGGCTCCTGAGGTGGCTGAAGCCAAGGCCCTTGCTTTTGCCGTTAAACTTGGTAGTCGCTATGGTCTCCATGATGTCATATTGGAATCGGATTGTCAAATGGTCATCAACCGACTTTCGAAGCATGCATTCTTCCTCTCGGATCTGGACTTTATTTCACATGATATCCTTTCTATCTGTAGCTCTTTTCAATCTTTCTCTTGGTCTCATGTTAAAAGAGATGGCAATTTTGTTGCCCACCATCTAGCTAAGCTTATCCCTTTTGGGGTTGAACAAGTTTGGGAGAACCATTATCCGATGGATGTGGCTCCGTATGTTCTCACTGACAATTTGTCTTTAATATAATTTTTAGCTTGGCTTTTCCCTTCAAAAAAAAATATAAATAAAAGACTCTAGAATTAAGTATCTCCACTAGCATGAATTAATACAATGATAATTCCCACCCCAAACTAATCAATTAAATGTTCACAAGGAAAAATGTACCCTATAAAATACCATAAACGAACCTCTCCCGAGTATCTATGCCTTCCCTAATATGCACTCAAGCCTACCCCCGTGGAATAATGCAAATTAAAGACATTGAACGCGACACTCTAACTTCCTAACAATCCATTCTACATACTCCCGTGGAGAACTTCATGTCCTTAATTGAAATACTCAAATCGTCGAAACCCAACTCCCGTTGTGATCAAGACAATGGAATGATAGCAATACTAATTACCTCTAATGTAGTATTGGAATTTGCACAATGAATTAAGCAAGAATAAATAAACAACAAATTTGTAAATTGAAAGAAATACATCACATATTAATCATAGCTATGGTTTGCTTAACCCTATATTAGAAAACTACTCACATATATTAATTGAATAAACAAAACAAAATATAAAAGAAAACATAACTAATAATTAAAATTACAAATAAAGGAGAATAATTAAATTGATGATAAAAAAATGAAGTCTTGAATAAATCCTTCAAAGCCAAGACAAAACAAACGCTTCCCCCTTGTATAACGTCCCTAGAGAAAAATAATAAAGTCTATCTTGAATAATGAAAATAATCCTCTCACCTAATTAGAAAATCCCCTATATAAAATTGTCTCTCCTAATATTAGAAGGAAATTAAGTTACAAGATAAGGAAAGTCATTTAAGTCATTACATGAGCGAAAATTACAAATCCGTGTACGCGCAACAGGTCTCAGCAAATCAGTATGATCTTGTAAAGTCCATATCTCCTATAATATAATTGGCCTTGGGTCGTGTAAGATATCATTGGAAAGCTCCTTAAGTCTACTTTCCAATGCCTCTAGAATCGTCCAATTATCATTATTGAGTCGAAAGTTATGGACAAATGAGTATACATGACTCAATTTCTATAATTCTTTTATATTAAATTCCAACTTCATTTTGGCTCCAAATTGCACTCAAAGATATTCACAACGATCCTTATCAACGTAACTTCCTCACAATTGCTCCTAAATACTCTAGCTTGTCCAATAATACTTTAATTATGTTCTCAATACCTAAAATTCATAAAAAAAAAACACCAAAAACGCGCAAAATGAGTAATATTTCACAACTCAAGTAATTATATGCAATTATGAATAACAATGCACCTAAATACTCCTAAAATGCAACCTAAATGCACCTAAAACTATATAAAAATATGATACATCACATTCGCCCAAGCTAAACCATTGCTTGTCCTCAAATAATAAGACATAAACATTGCAAAAAGAAAATGACCTAAAATATGGGACTACATAGGGCCAAACACACAACTGAAAACAAGAGAGATATAATTACTACACCGAACCAAGCATAGAAACAGTCTCGAACAAAGCCTTATAGTACGTAATGTATGCAATCAACTCTCCAAGCATACCACAAATCATCTCCCGCAAGATAGATTTAACCAAACCTGATAGACCTCAATATAGTCATGTGCCCTCATACTCTCATGTGTTTATGGAAAAATCAATGACTCTCAACCTAAACCATGTCGACTCAAATGAAATACATACTCTTTAACTTTGAATATCAACTCACTTTTCCACTCAAAATTATAAAACAAAAAGATCATGAGGACTTTAGAGGGTTGTAGTGTGGCTAAGGTAACGGTAGGAAATATATTTGGAAATGTGGTGCTAAAAGCTAACTAGTGGAGGAAATAACACTTTAACATCTATGGTCATTAGATGCAAACACTACACAAGCTTCTACTAGAAATTCAACAACACATTGCCATCAAATCAAGATAGTACCCATCCTTATCAACTTCAACAAATTTTATTTACCTTTTATTCAATCTTTTTTTCCACTTGTTTCTTTTCTTTTTTCAATTTTTTAGAATTTTTTTTCACAACTTCTTCATTATTATTTTTCATTTTGTAATTCCACACTATTTCAAGCAACTTTCTTTCAACCTTTTTTCTTCCAATAATTATCGCAAATCCACAACACAAGCTCAAACATGAACTTTAATGCTACTCCACTTAGCAAGGCTTGGGTAGATAAATCATGAAAGACTAGAGGCTTGTAATGTAGATTGATCAAGAGAATGGGATATAAAAAGCTCGACATGGGCTAATTAAAAGGAATAATATATTATGAGAAGAAAATAGCTCTGAAGGCTCAAAACACTGAAAAGAATGCCTCAATCATATTCAATTTATCATAAAGTCAAGTGTCAAAGAGTATCAAGTCAAAGTCAAGATCCATGCAACAAATGAGGAACTAATCACACATGAAAGGACAGGACTGACACGGATACATCAGTTCATAGGCACAAAAGCTCACTTGGGTTAAGATGTCTAAACAGTAAGGTTAAATCAAGCCAGAGAGAGATCAACCACTCTTACCACAAGCAATCAATCGCAATACAATCATACTATGAAGAATCATGAACGAGATGAATTACGCTAAAGACTGTAGTAAAGATATCAATAAGGTTCTCAAATAGTGCTAGCAATAGTTCCATAGATGCAACTAATATGAGATGAAATATGCTAATGCAACTAACAAAACAATACAATTTTTTTTCATTGCACGTAAACTCCCACACCTAGTGAGCGGTACAAACCGTGCAACATCCTATGAAAGCTGTAAAATCTATATTAGAAAGCAATAAAAGATAGAACACCCCTCCCCTAAGATGGAATCTTGCAATGTCCACAGTGTAAAGATAAAGAATAGGCACAAGTAAAAGGGAAGGGTACTCACAAAATCTCACTAAGGAGGGGAGAGCGAAGGGTTCGGAAACCCTTGTGACTGCATCCAAGTATTGAAATTCTCCATGATCGTAAATATGGATGACATGTTTTTATGATGCTCTGCTCGCCTTGATCTCTGCAATTGAATGTTTAATTTTTTCAAGTGATCTCTCGATCGACGCAGAAGAAGAGCTAGCACCATCATGAGTACTAGGTATCCCTAGTGGCTCTAGGAGAGGAGGGACTCGAACGCTTGGTTGAGTGCTTTTGAAGGACCAATTAGCCTTGTTTAGCAAGGACATCTTCTCATATGGTGGTAGTTCATCTTCCTCGTCCTTGATACACCAAATTAAAGAGTGGTGCCCTTTTTTTTAAGCCAACCTGAAGGAACATCCAGAGAATCCTTTCCGTCAACAGCTCCATATCGCTAAAGCAGAGCCTTATGACCCAAATAAAGGCAATTAGGGTTATGAGTCCCCCATGTACAAAGGCTCCTCATCCACAAGTGGGTGATTTTTCTAAGGTGAGCATTTGCCGAAGAAGGAATGCACCCGCGTCAATGGGTTATGCATGGAGCATATGATAGAGCATATATAACTCATCTTTTCGTACTTTACCCCCTTCTTGTCGACCAAAAATGGTACTTGCAAATAATCGAAGGATGTAGCGAAATGCAGGATGACGAATTGAAGTTGTCGAACTTGTCTTAGAATCATAGTCGCGCTCACCAGTCAAAGTTCGCCAAAAAGGCGTAGTTGACTAATACTTAGATGTCAATCGTGGTCCACCAGTGGGCAATCCAAGCACCTCATTGAACTTGGCTAAAGTCCATGTATGTGCCTCATTGTACATCGAAAGGTGATCCGACCCTCGCGAGAACCGGGACCGAAGTTAATAAGAGCCTTCAAAGAGCTCAAAAATTCCAGTGTAGCTCTTTTATATGTTGGGAATTTGGTCATGAGAAAGTCACCCCAACCAACATTAGACAATAGCCAATGGATGTCATTTTCAATATGTAAAGACTTAATAGCATCACGATCACAATAACGAGAAGTAGTTATTCCTCTCAAAAACAACTTTTCATATCCCTCTTTTTGTACATCATCCTCAAAAATAATGTCATAGTAGTCAATAACCACTGGCGCTTTACTTGTTACCCGAGAAGAGGATGGATTAGATGTTTGGAAAAATGAACGCAAACAGTCCCAAGTATGACCCATCTTCCAAAAACAGTCCCAACTATTGAAAATCCAGGAAAGGTACGAACTATCAACCTAATCTTCCAAAAATGGTCCCATTGACCGGCTCACCTGCTGTTGTAGGTAAAACCTGATTTTTTTTATTTCTCTTTTATTTTTTTTTGAGGTTTTAATAAACCTTTTTCTTTTATTTTTACATTTCTTATTTCTCTCTCTTCCTTTCACCCAACATCACCCCTCATCTTCTCTCTCCTCCATGCCATCAACCATCATCATCGGCATCATCTGATCTCCTCCCTCCATCCACCAACAACCACCCACCTTGTCTTCAGCACCACCCAGCATCGCCCATCATCATCCGTCGCTGCGTCTAATAACTGTCCACCCATCATCTCCCCATCACCACCCTAATCACTGCCCATCACCACTCTTCTCTCTCATCTACTACCTCTAACAACATCACCCCTCTTTCTCTCACTGAAAACTGCCACAACCCACAAAACCCCACCCTAATCTTCTATCTCTCTCTCTTTCTCTCATCGTGAGCCTCCAATCACTAACAACCGTGGTTTCGAGGTTCTGGGTTTTGGAGGTGGGTGTTGGTTTTGGAGGTCGGGGGTTTCGGGCTTTGGGTGGATGGACAAGGTGGTGTTTTGGGATAGTTGGTGGTGTTTTGGGATAGTTGGTGGTGTTTTGGTGGTGGTTTATGGAGTTTTCGGGGGTGGTTGGAGTTTCGAGGTGGTTAGTTTCGGGGTGGTTGGGGTTTTGGGGTGGTTGGTTTCGGTTGATTGGGGTTTCGGGGTGGTTGGTTTTCGGATTGGTTGGGGTTTTAGGGTGGTGTTTATGGGTGGTTGGTTTCGAGTTGGTGGTGTTTCGTGGTGGTTGGTTTTGGGCTGGTGGTGTTTTGGGGTTTGGTGGAGATTTCGAGGTGTGGGGGTTGGGTGAAGGTGGGTGGAGATGAGTGGGGGTGGTTGTGGGCGGTGCAACGATACAATGGTTGTGGGGTTTGGGTGGGGGTGGGATCATGGCCGGTGAGGGTGGGATGGGGGTTTGGGCGTGGGTTTGGGTGGGAGTGGGGGTGGTGTTTGGGGGGTTTTAGGGTGGGTTTGGGGGGTGGGGGTGGTGTGGGTGGAGGGGTCAGGCTGGGTGGGGGGTAGGTGGGTAGTCAAACAAAAAAGGGGAAAAAAAATAATTAAAAAATCATTAAAATGATCACGTGACTTGCACGTGATCTCATTTAACCTGTTATAACAGGTTACCAGGTAATCAGGACCATTTTTGGAATATTGATGCAATAGTTGGGACCGTTCCTGGATTTTCAATAGTTGGGACCTTTTATGGAAGATGGTCCATAGTTGGGACTGTTGGTGTTCATTTTTCCTAGATGTTTTAGTCTTAGAAACAGAGACTTTGGTCTTAGAAACTAAGTCGTTTCTTTTAGGAGCTAGCTTTCTTGAAGATCGAGAAGAGGTAGGGGTTTTCTTTGACCTTGTACGTGCAGTATGAGCCATGGATGTAAAAAAATCAACAATTTGTCACACTATCAGAACAAGAATTTCACGCTAGTAAGTACCCCAATTTGCAATTTATCACAGTACCCCAATCAAGAGTTTGCATTCACATAACCTCCACAAACACATAATCGAACGAGAACAAGTCACGCACAGCAAGCACGAATTTAAGAGGGTCAAGATTGACGTTCGTGCCGAAGAAAACAATAAAGCATCAACCTTTTCTTGTATACCTGTCAAGAGAAACCTCAGATGGCTTCTACAAAACACTCCAATGAAATTGCAAGTAATCAAGTATAATCTAAGTGATAGATGACCAAGATAAACATGGAGTCCAGGTAAAACATTCTCAAATCCACCAATCAGTCAGGCCACGGCTGTAATTCGAAACCTTTGATTCACGTGTCCGGTGGAGTCGCAGCGAACAAAAACGCTGACTGTAGATGTTGGAAATGCGGGCTGCGCTGCTTGTGTCTCGAATTTCGATTTATGAGGGGGATTCACAAGGAACAAGTATGGCCTGGTATGGTGATTCATCGTGGTGCTTCGCTGCTTCGTCTGTCTCGAAATCCCCTTCTTTTTTTTCTGTCTATGGGAGCAGCAAGGATCACAGATGGGTTGTGATTTACAGCATCAAGCCATGGCTCGCTTGTGGGGTTTACTGTTATACCCAACTTACTCTTTTTTTTTTGTATTACACCATCAGGTATATGATCACAGGTGGGCTGTGATTTATGTCATCGAGCTCGGTTAGAGTGTCGGGTGTACTGGAAGTTTCGAATTTCTTCCTTCCCTTGTTCTTTTTTGGTAATACACATCATGTACATGATCACAGCCTTAATGCGATTTGTGAATGCAGGCCCCAGCTGGGCAGCCTGGGTTGTGAAGTGTGCTGGTCCGTAAGGACTTCCTCCCCTTTTTTTGTTTTTCTGTTTTTGGTGTTTTTGTTTTCTTTTGTTGGATTTACCTATAAAAAGGAGAAACGAACAAAAAATCACACTATAATTCTCTCTCTATATATATATATATAAGAGAAAAAAGAAAATAATAAGAGAAAGGAAAAAGAAAAAGAAGAAAAGTAAGTATAGTTGGGTTGCCTCCCAAAAGCGCTTGTTTATAAGGTCGTAAGCTCAACCTCCCTTGTAATTCAGTCCAATGAAGGGTCAGAAAGTGTGATGTTGACACTCTCGTCAATAGGATCACCAGTTTTGTAATGTTTCACTCTTTGACAATTAACCTTGAAAGTGCCACACTCCCTTCGCCTGAGCTGCTTGTCATGCCTTTTCTTAATTTTTTCTTTGTAGAGACGAGAACTCTCTTAAGCATCTAAACATAGCTCATCAGGGTGGCGTAAAGGAGACTTAGAACACTCTTTAGATTCTCTCAGGTTAAATACCTCCTTAATAGGCTTCTCAACTGATACCACCCCTGTCTCCTCTACGATTCCCTTGCATTCCTTGGTCGCCCATTCTTCATCATCAACACTACCCATCAGGACTGTCTGTAATGAATCATCAAGTTGTAGACTGAAGGTCTTGGATTTTATCACTTCATCAAGAGCATCCAATCGATAAATAGATTCTCCCATTGAAGGATAGCTCATTGAGTTTGTGAGTTTGTACTCCATCTCCTCATCACCTACTTCAAAGGTGATATTCCCCTTCTTCATGTCAATTATGGCTCCAGTAGTGGCCAAAAATGGTATCCCAAGGATGATGGAAACGTGTACATCTTCTTCCATCTCCATAACAACAAAGTCACATGGAATGAAGAATTTTCCAACTTTAAGGGGAACATCTTCAAGAATACCAGGTGGAAACTTGACTGTTCTATATACTAGTTGTAGGGTGATGTGTGTGGGTTTCAGTTCACCCATATAGAGCTTGTTGTAGTTTGACAGAGGCATGAGACTGACACTAGCCCCTGGATCACATAGAGCATTCTTGATAGCAATGTCACCAGTTACTAAGGTAACTAATCCGGTTTGGGACCGGATCAGTAAATATTTACTAACCGCTGCTAGCCCACCCCATCCGGACCAAAACCGGAGCGGTAAGCCCAGTTTTGACCGGATCGGATGAGCTTTTTTCCACTAGTGTTTCAAATTTAGAATTACCAATTTCGCAAGAAATAGAAAACATGCTAGGATCTTTACATTTAGGGGGAAGCTTCTTTCGAATCACAACTGAAATATTTTCCCCCATACTTAGCTTTTCAGAAGGGTGAAATTGTCTTTTGTTAGTACAAAGTTCCTTAAGAAACTTCGCATAACGGGGAACCTGTTTTATAGCATCAAGAAAAGGAATTGACTTCAACTTTCCTAAAAGTCTTAAGAATTTCATTGTCAAGAGCCTCTTTCTTAGCTTTAGCAAATCTGGAAGGGAAAGGGGGCACATCTTTAAAACGAGAAGCATCAATTTCAGAATTACTCTTACCCTTCCCTTCATGATATTTTCTACTCTCTTTCTCTCTATTTCCTCCTATATTAAGTTCATCTTCAGGTTTAACCACTATCACTTTTTTCAATCTCCCGACTCTTTATCTTTGGTTCACTCAACTCTTCCCCAATCCTAAAAGTCACAACCTTCATATTTTCTTTGGGGTTAGGAAGTGGTTGAGATGGTAGTTTACCTGAAAGTTGAGTTTCTAGGTTACTTAGAGAAGTACATATTTGTCCTATATTTGAGTATTTATGTGATGAAGGTGATTATCAGTTTTCTTTTGATACTCGACCCCATGGTTGTGAACTTGACCTATTTGAGTAGTTAATTGTTTAACTAAGTCTTCTAATGATGGGCCAGAAGATTAGGGTGGAGGGTTTTGCTGACCAAATTGCCTAGGATGATTAATTTGTAAAATTGTGGTCTAGTTCCATACCTAAAATTTGGGTGATCTTTCCAACCTTCATTATAAGTGTGTCAATAAGGATCATATTTTCGTTGACTTGAAAAACCATCTAAGGTATTAACATCTTCAGTTTGCAAAGTAGGACAAGCATCGGTACGTAGCATGAGAACAATCTGAACATACGCCACATACTCTAGCTTTAGACTCATTACCAACAACAATTTTAGACACTAAAGTGGTCAAAGTAGCAATTTATTGAGCATTTTCTTGCAATTGAGATTTAACACCACTTAAGTCATTTTCAATTACTCTTTTAACATCATTTCTAGTGCTATGTTGTTGAGTGTTTTGGGCCATGTTAGCAATTAAATTCCTAGCTTGAGTTGGTGTCTTATCTACTAATGCGCCACCACTAGCAGCATCAATCATACCCATATCATTAGGCAACAATTCTTCATAAAAATATTGAATTAACAGTTGATCACTTATTTGATGTTGTGGACATGAAGCACGTAATCTTTTAAAATGTTCCCAATATTCATAAAGTGATTCTGAAGCATGTTGTCTAATTCCACATATTTCCTTTCTTATGGATTCAATACGACTTGCGGGAAAGAATTTTTCAAGAAAAGCTTTTTGTAAGGCGTCCCAAGTTGTAATGGAACCAGAAGAGAGAGTATACAACCAATCTTTAGCTAAATCATGTAGGGAAAATGGGAAAGCATGCAATCTTACATGATTTTGCTCAATTCCTTTAGGTTTCATAGTTGAACAAACAACTATAAATTCTTTTAAATGTCTATGAGGATCCTCACATGCGTTCCCATAGAATTTGGTAAGAAGATTAAGAAAACCTGAGTTTAGCTTCAAGGGTTTCTCCAAGGTTGGAAAGACAATGCAAAGAGGTTCACATCGAGCTTTGGAGCTCCTAATTCCTTCAAGGTTCTCTCTTCCCCCATGTCTGAATCTTCGATTTGTCTATCTTGAAAGATGTAAAGTAATTTCTCTGGGCTAGCTTCGTTTAGAGTTTCGATGAACTGGCTTATTCGCTGAAGTTTGGTTGTAGTATCCAAACTCATGCAACTGAAAATAGAGAAGAGAAAATTTGGAAGTGAATTTCATGAAATTTTGTAACTTAGGTGTAACCATTTAATATCCAAAGAAACAAATCATATCTGAAACCATATAAACAAAAATGGATGTCTTCCCCCACATTTATGTCTTGCATTGAAATAACGAATCATGAGTGTAGAACACAAAGGAAGTAGAATATATTCAATATATGGTCTGCATATCATTATTCGAATGATTAGTATTCACCTATCCTAGAATTTCTACAGGTTAGCTAACCAATTATGAAACAATACAGCGAGTCAAATCTAGTGTGCAAGCAAAAAGAAAACAGTTGAAGAATATATTAAGTATAAGTACCTGGACAGAACTAAATATTGCACTAAATATTGCTTTGACCTCTTTTTTTTTTAATCCTATGTTTCATTTTTACTTCATAGGTTTCCAAACATGGATGAGATTGTTGGTGTCATGAGATTTGCATGGAACGAAATATTTTCCCACCAAGTGACCTTACTTTATGTAGAAATTAAGCATCTAAAGCTTTTAGTACTAGTAGAGGTTATCTTGTAGAGACTCTCTGGTTGTCCAAATTATTTCTTTATTAGGTTCTATTCTTTACTACCCAAATTAGCAAAACATTACCAGCTTAATATAATATAGGTAACTGAGTCAGTGACATATATATTTCAATTAGCAGTCATACAATGAAACTGGTCAGTTTATAAGCACTCATGTCCAGGATTGTTCTATTATGAGCATAATCCAGTAAAGAAAGAAAAACAAAATTCTACAACTGTTAACCAAAACACATGCTAAAAGCACTATAAAGTACAGTTCATTGTCATAGATATCCAACTGCCAAGAAGCATAATATGTTGTATCTCAAATCAATTTCATATTTATCAACTTGTGTAAGTGAAAATATTATCTTTCATAATCCACTAAAGCACATTTCATGAAAACAATTTTATTTAAACATGACATATACTAGTTTGGTGTATGTTCATAGGTTAGATTAAGTTAACCAAGATTAATGCTTGCAAAAATGGCGCCTAGAAACAAGCAAATGACACAGTATACCCAATCTAACGCATAAGATTTGAGAATCACAATTATATTTTAATAGACACCAAGTGCTCACTTTACTTATTTATAAGGTATGAGTAGGTAAAACAACTATCATGGACAGATGAAATAATCTGAGCTTATCACGAAACAACCAGTTTTAAAATCAAGTCTCATACTTGCATTCAGTCTTCCTGGATTTCCATGATCAGGGATGCATAATGAACAGCTAGATATTCATTACTATTAACCAAGATAGTTGATTAAGAATGCAAGGGAAATGAAATTCAATTAGATAGAAGGTCGAGCACTAGACAGTAGACACTTCCTCTCACTGTATCTTGTTTAAATTACTCGCAACTAACAATCAGATATTTAAGCAATAGCACAACAGTCATTCAGATGACTTGGAGTAAAGCAAAGAGTTCATCAAAAACATCAGAAAATTGGATATTGATAAGTTAGAATCTATATAGAGTAATTATGTAAAAAAATTGAAGCAAGACGATATCTGCATAATGTTTCATGATCCAGAACATAACGAAATCAAGACATGGTCACTCCTATATACATCTACTAATACGAAAACTATTTACAACAATATGAAAACAGACACCACTAAGCTGAACAAGTATTAGGAAACATAGATACAATCTCCCCGGCAACGGCGCCAAAATTTGATACGTGTCGTTTACCGTATAAAATTAAAAACCTATCTTAAACCTTCAAAAATATTAACAACTAGTAAAAGGGTAAGAAAGGGTCGATCCCACGAGAAGATTATTAAATTCCTAAACTCAAAAATCCAACTAAGTGCGGAAAACAAGTAATATACACAAAATTATATTTACACTATCCACATATATACAATTAAGAGGGGTTTCGACCAAGGACCCTTGGGTCCAATGGTATGGCTTCCTATCTCCTACATGGGAGACCAAGGTTCAAATCTTGGTGGAAGCAAAAATTTCAATATTGTTGGGGGGAGGGGGGGTTTGGGGCTTGTTGGGCCTCTGGGTGAGTGGCCCTGTGCGAGGGCAGCCCAGAGGAAATTCATCTTACCACGGGTTCCCGAAAGGGGGCCCAAAAAAAATTAAGAGGGGTTTCGGATAATAATAACTAATAGAACTAAGTAAAAGCAAGACTAATCTACTATCTACAAGTGAGGACAAGCTACCCATTAAGCATATAACTTAAAAATATTCAACCTTTTAATAGTGAATCTGGGTCACACACAATTAGTTGTAAACATAATATATAACAGGTTAATGTTAGGAATTTTGGTAGCAAAACTTCCCCTTATCCCTCTTCTCCAATCTAGCCAAGCGAAATTAACACAACCCACTATGACTAAATTATGAGTGGCAATAGCTAACTTTAAACTAGGCCAAAGTTAACTCTTAACAATCCTACAATCGCTAGTAATTAGCAACTAGCAAAAAATCAGATTATTAGCATTAAGAAATATCAACCCAATCAATCAAAACACATAGATGTACTAATTAACTTGATCAAATAATATTATACTTTAAACTGGTATTATGTCGCAAATTCCAATTTAAATTAGTTACTACCCGATTGCGTAATCTATACTAGGACAAATTATGTAATTAGCATAAGAATACACTATATACTCAAAAGATAGCAATTAAGCATAAAAATGTAATCTTTATTAGCAAGAACAAATATAATTTGAATATCATATCAAGATTTGAAACTAACAATGTAACTTCTTCGAGGAGTCAAAGACCCAAAAACACAATTGAAAAATTAAATAATCCAAGTACAAAATCATAATTTGTGAATATAAATTTCTGGATAAAACTAAAGATATTGAAGGAGAGAGAAGAACTTATAATTAATCCCCGGAAAACCGCTGCTCGAATTCGGTTTCGACACCTCCGACGACCCCGGCTCTCACTCTTCCTCGCTGCACAGTAGCTGTACATTGATGGACTGTTCTTCCTCCACTTCAAACCCTAAATTCTGCCCAGAAATTTTACTCTCAAACTCCCTTTTCTTTAATAAAAAATCCTCTCAAGCTTGCTTCTCCTTTCCACCGAATAAACCCATGTATTTGTAGTAGAGTGATACAAGATTACCATCACAAGATGATAAAATTTCATCCCTATATTCCAGCACTTTCTATCCATCTCCTAATTTTCTCTATTTCCTGACTAAAAGCAACAACCTAATATGATAGAATTTGAGTAAGAGTAGGAGATAGATTTTTCTTCATGTACTGGGAAGGAGGAAAATAGTTGAGGTCTTTCTTTTTGGGTGGTGATGTAGTGCGTCCTTCTCTAATTCCTCTTTTCTTTCTTTCTTATTTTTTTTGTTCATTTCCTTACTTCCCACGTGACTTGTTGTCACTTGTATGCATCAAGGTATTCTGTTCACTTGGTTAGTCACCTATGGCACATAACACACTAATTAAGTAAAGTTTATATTAAAAATATGTAACTAACACAAAATAAACAAAATAATCTAACTTATTTTAAAACAAGTAAAATCATAAAATATATGACAAAGATAAATTATAAAGCTGAAATTAGGAACTAAATATATAGTAAATAGCACACTTATCACACCCCTAGCCACCGTCTAGTGGCGGATCCAGGAATTTGGGAATGGTTGGTCACACTACCATCACCCACAATACAACCAACAATCGGTTCGTTCACCAATAGGAATTAGAAACTATTACAATGGTTCTCGGCTAGTTATCATATTTTGATAAATAATAATTATCAAGCATTTAATTAATTTTCATATCAAATATCATGCTCTCTAAACCCAAGTTTCCTCAATTTTCATTCCCCAATCAAAGCCTCATTCGCTCAACCATCATTAATTTTAACTCTTATAAACCATAAATTTCACATTAATCCAATTGAAACAGAACACTAAAGTGGTGAGTGGAGATTGCAGACTGATTATAATTTCTCCCTTTTTCTGGGTTCTTTGTTGATTGCTATGTTTTGGATCCAACTTATTAGCTACCATACCTTTAATTATTTCTTGCAAACCGCGAGTAATTGAAATTGTAAGCTTTTCCTCAAACCAAAATTTAACTTCTTCCACCTTACCAAGGTAATAAGATGAATGAGCAACAACGAATATTAGGGGAAGAATAATATCAGGGAGCACAACTAAACAAACCTTTTGGTATATAGTATAAACCCAGAAAGTAAACTATTAGAAATTTCTTGCATATTTAACTCGTTATCAGCCCAAATAAATGAGCACATCATACCAGTAGATACCTTAAACCCAGCAAAATCATCGCCCAAACCTCCAGAGAGAAATTTGTACTACATTCTGAATTTGAATACAGAAGGCAAAATTAAATTCGAATAAATTGCAAAACAAAAACAGCAAAGTCAATGAGATGAAATTCACCTCGTAGAAATTGGAGAACAATTCGGCAGAAGAGGAGGAGAGAGAATGAAAAAGGCGCACCGTCAGCGAGAGAGAGAAAGAGTTAGGGTTCACCTGTCACTGAAGGAGAAAAGGAAACGCTTGTTGTGACTTGTGTGGCGTGAGTTTTGAATTTTTTTTCCACATTTTAGTTGGTCACGTAACCAACTGTGACCAATAATAGATCCGTTTTTGCCACCGTCACCACTTCCCCATTCCCCTGACCCGTTGGGTTCTTCCGTGGTAAGCAGTGGCGGATGTATGTGTAAATGAGTGGGGACACGTGACCCCACTTGGCAAAATAAAAAGGGTTCTATTATTTACCGCCCATATTTACTAAAATCGCCCGTATTTTTCCGTTAACATCCCAAAACTACCCCTACATATGCCACTCTCTCACTCTCTCCACTCACTCTCACTCACTCTCTCTCTCCTACTCTCACTCTCATTTTCTCTCACCTCACCCCAACCACCACCTCCCAACCACCACCACCGGATCCACCACCAAGTGGCGACCACCATCACCACTGCGTCAACGATGACGACAGAGCCAACACCACCGACGCCACCACCACGAGCGTGACTACCACCGCCGGCACCACCACGAGCGTGACTACCACCGCCGGCACCACCACAATACGTCGGAAAAAGCATGGACCCAAGGAAGAAGGCGAAAGATATCGGCGAATCATCATCCCAGGTCAGTTATAGTTATTTATTCGCCGAAAAATCCCACCACCACGTCGGCGAAAGATGTCGGCGATATATTTTTTTTTCATTTCCTCAGCCAAGGAAACGAACTTCTTGCATGTTTTGTTAACGAAAAAGAAAATCGTTTCCATTAATAATTATTTTTTTGAATTTCGAATGTTTTGTTGCATGTTTTTTTAATAATATTATGTTTTGTTGTAATATCACTAATAATGATATTATGTTTTGCATGTTTTTTTTAATAATATTATGTTTTGATTATGTTAGTAGTTAGTGATATTAACATGTTATAATTCGTAATTATATTCACTCATGCTGATATTATTCGTAATTAATATTATTTAGTGATATTATCATGTTAATTAGCATGTTAATTAGTTATAATAATAATAATGTAGCATGTTATAATATTTAGTGAAATTAGCATGTTATGCGATAAATTTAGTTATATTAATGTTAATATAATATAATAACGATGAAGGTGCTAGATATTGAATTAAATAATTTAAAATGATTAAATAGTGATTGATAAAAATATTGATAATTAGGCTCAGTCGAGGGTCGTAGGCGGCGAGAGTGTGGGTGTTGAGGGATCTGGGCCACGACACACTCGATCTCGTGGTATCAATGCATCGAGTAGGAGGGCGAGGGCACAAGAGCAGGTTAGGGCGGATCCTATTATTCCCGAGGATGCGCCTCATAGTCCGGGTTGGGATACTGAGGATGAGGAGGATTTGGAAAATGTCTTGAGTGGTGATCCAGAGGAAGCCACTTTCCGTGTCACTGTGAGGAAGGATAGAGGAGGGAGATTTGTGTCGGAGTCGTCAGGTTCCGCACGTAGTCGGACTTCAAGCAGGGCCAGAGCTGCTAGTGATACTTCCTGGAGAGTTACAGAGTCTATGCCTGGGGGCCCTATTGACGGTACCGTGATTCCTAGTTATCCGGCTCACATCAGCGCACGTATCTACGGTGATCCGCGTACTTATACAGTGATGATGTGTCATAATCATGCAAGTGTTTTTAGTAGTTTGAAGAATTGGGACTTCGATCCGCAGTCGCAGCTGCGTGTAGATGTGTCTTGTATCAGCCATCTCCCTTTCATTATGTATTCGCACCTTGACTTCCCATTGATTTCAGCGTTTATATAACGTTGGCAGCAGGACACGAACACGTTTCACTTGCCTTTCGGGGTGATGACGATCATGTTGCATGACGTTTGGCAGATCATACGTGTTCCTATTGATGGTCGCACAGTGAGGGGTGCTTTGTCATCTGATGATTTGCATGTTCGGTTTGAGGAGCTACTCCATGTTACTCGGGATGAGCTATTTCAGGACCAACACCTATTTGGAAGAACGGGGGCGTCAGTGTTAGCGAAATCTTTGATAGATGCGGGGGTGTTGGTTGTCCCACTGATGTGAAGATTCGCGCTTTTCTGCTCATCACACTTGGATGTACGTTGTTCACTGATAAGAGTGGTACCCGGCTCTCGCCCCAGAACATTATTGAGTTGGATGATCTTGATTCAGTACATAGGTATTCATGGGGATCAGCGACTTTCTCTTTTCTATATCGTCAGCTAGGGGTGGTGACTAGGCAATCGGCCAAACAGATTGCTGGGTGTCTCACGCTTTTACAGGCTTGGGTATACCAGTACTTTCCATGTTTTCGGCCTCAGAGAGATGGTTTATCGGTGTCTGATCACGATCCCCGGGCTAGAAAGTGGGATTATCACATCGTCAGCAAGGATCCTGTTCGACTTCAGTCGATGCGTAGACGGTTGGGCAACCTTCAGCCTTAAGAGGTATGCCATTTATTTTGCTTATTAGTGTAGTCATATATTAGTAGTACATTAAACTAATCAAATTATTTATGTTTCCTATTTTCATGTCATTTGGATGCCATACGGAGATGATCCGGCTAGGACGGTTCCGAGGACGTTGTATGTCGGTTGCATACGCTACCGAGATATTGTTGAGCCGTACAACCCAGATCGTGTACTACGATAGTTGGGTTATGTTCAGTTTTTTCCTTCTTCGATTCCTGAACCCGTCTTTGCATACAGATCGACAAACACGAAGAAGTATGAGGTTGAGCACGACATAGCAGCAGCTGAGTCATCATGGCAGCGTTTTACGCCATATTTATTTGGTCTCAATGTTTCGCAATTGAGACGTGCTGGTCGTCCAGGAGATTGTTCATCGGACTACATGGACTGGTATTCTGCATATTCTCATCCTTTCCTTCTCGCTGAGGACATCATGGATCCGGTCCGGGCCAACACTATAAACACACACTATGTATGCATTTCGTATTCTAAGTTAAGGATTTTGTTGTTATTATTGTTACCTAATATAACTATATTATTAAGTCATATTTTGCAGTGGATGACCCGACATTTTGACTGTACGAGAGCTTTGCTGGAGGATCGATACAACGATCAAAGCCCCAACACTTCGATGTCATATGAGATGATGGATGCGATGGCTCGAGAATGGGATATGGCACTGCGGTTAGACCGTGCTCGTGACCCTCCTCATGATGATGGTGATGATGCGTTTTGATGTACTAGTTTTGATGATGTGTTTTGATGTACTAGTTTAGATAAGTTTGTTTGGTTG
The DNA here is from genome assembly GCA_947648045.1 of Beta corolliflora. Taxonomy (NCBI): domain Eukaryota; kingdom Viridiplantae; phylum Streptophyta; class Magnoliopsida; order Caryophyllales; family Amaranthaceae; genus Beta; species Beta corolliflora. Next base: position 2,487,276 of record CANSZD010003182.1, read on the forward strand.
ATGTACTATTTACGCTGAATTTGTTTTGTTATGTAGTAAGACTTCCCGATTAGTATGTGGATATTACTAGCTACAACTTTGATTTTATGCGTCATTATATCATAATATGAATATCATTATACTAATCATTAGATCCGTCATTATATCGTAATATGAATATTATTATACTAATCATTACAAAACATTGACTGAAAGTTACAAAATATAATATAATATGAATATCATTATACTAATCATTACAAAACATTGACTGAAAGTGACAAACTATAATATCACGATAATATAGTTGATCTGTTTCCTCCACCGAGGAAACGAAGATCTGTTTCGTTTCCTCCATGGAGGAAACGAAAAAAGGTTCGTTTCCTCGGCGGAGGAAACGAAAAAGAAATTTTTTCCATTAATTTTTTTTTTTGAATTTCGAATGTTTTGTTGCATGTTTTTTTTAATAATATTATGTTTTGTTGTAATATCACTAATAATGATATTATGTTTTGCATGTATTTTTTAATAATATTATGTTTTGATTATGTTAGTAGTTAGCGATATTAACATGTTATAATTCGTAATTATATTCACTAATGTTGATATTATTCATAATTAGTACTATTTAATGATATTATCATGTTAATTAGCATGTTAATTAGTTATAATAATAATAATGTAGCATGTTATAATATTTAGTGAAATTATCATGTTATGCTACAAATTTAGTTATATTAATGTTAATATAATATAATAACGACGAAGGTGCTAGATATTGAATTAAATAATTTAAAATGATTAAATAGTGATTAGTAAAAAATATTGATAATTAGGCTCAGTCGAGGGCCGAAAGCGGCGAGAGTGTGGGTGTTGAGGGATCTGGGCCACGACACACTCGATCTCGTGGTATCAATGCATCGAGTAGGAGGACGAGGGCACAAGAGCAGGTTAGGGCGGATCCTATTCCTGAGGATGCGCCTCATAGTCCGGGTTGGGATACTGAGGATGAGGAGGATTTGGAAAATGCCTTGAGTGGTGATCCAGAGGAAGCCACTTTCCGTGTCACTGTGAGGAAGGGTAGAGGATGGAGATTTGTGTCGGAGTCGTCAGGTTCCGCACGTAGTCGGACTTCGAGCAGGGTCAGAGCTGCTAGTGATACTTCCTGGTGAGTTACGGAGTCTATGCCTAGGGGCCCTATTGACGGTACCGTGATTCCTAGTTATCCGGCTCACATCAGTGCACGTATCTACGGTGATCCGCGTACTTATACAGTGATGATGTGTCATAATCGTGCAAGTGTTTTTAGTAGTTTGAAGAATTGGGACTTCGATCCGCAGTCGCAGCTGCGTGTAGATGTGTCTTGTATCAGCCATCTCCCGTTCATTATGTATTCGCACCTTGACTTCCCATTGATTTCAGCGTTTATAGAACGTTGGCAGTCGGACACGAACACTTTTCACTTGCCTTTCGGGGAGATGACGATCATGTTGCATGACGTTTGGCAGATCATACGTGTTCCAATTGATGGTCGCACAGTTAGGGGTGCTTTGTCATCTGATGATTTGTATGTTCGGTTTGAGGAGCTACTCCATGTTACTCGGGATGAGCTATTTAAGGACCCAGCACTTATTTGGAAGAACGGGGGCGTCAGTGTTAGCGAAATCTTTGATAGATGCGGGGGTGTTGGTTATCCCGCTGATGTGAAGATTCGCGCTTTTCTGCTCATCAACTTGGATGTACGTTGTTCACTGATAAGAGTGGTACCCGGCTCTCGCCCCAGAATATTATTGAGCTGGATGATCTTGATTCAATACATAGGTATTCATGGGGATCAGTGACTTTGGCTTTTCTATATCGTCAGCTAGGGGTGGCGACTAGGCAGTCGGCCAAACAGATAGCTGGGTGTCTCACGCTTTTACAGGCTTGGGTATACGAGTGCTTCGCATGTTTTCGGCCTCAGAGAGATGGTTTATCGGTGTCTAATCACGATCTTCGGGCTAGAAAGTGGGATTATCACATCGTCAGCAAGGATCCTGTTCGACTTCAGTCGATGCGTAGACGGTTGGACAACCTTCAGCTTTCAGAGGTACGCCATTTATTGTGCTTATTAATGTAGCCATATATTAGTAGTACATTAAACTAATCAAATTATTTATGTTTCCTATTTTCAGGTCATTTGCATGTCATACGGGGATGATCCGGCTCGGACGGTTCCGAGGACGTTGTATGTCGGTTGCATACACTACCAAGATATTATTGAGCCGTACAACCCAGATCGTGTACTACGACAGTTGGGTTATGTTCAGGTTATTCCTTCTTTGATTCCTGAACCCGTCTTTGCATACAGACCGACAAACACGAAGAAGTATGAGGTTGAGCACGACATAGCAGCAGTTGAGTCATCATGGCAGCGTTTCACGCCATATTTATTTGGTCTCAATGTTTCGCAATTGAGACGTGCTGGTCGTCCAGGAGATTGTTCATCGGACTACATGGACTGGTATTCTGCATATTCTCATCCTTTCCTTCTCGTTGAGGACATCATGGATTCGGTCCGGGCCAACACTATAAACACACACTATGTATGCATTTCGTATTCTAAGTTAAGGATTTTGTTGTTATTATTGTTACCTAATATAACTAACTTATTAAGTCATATTTTGCAGTGGATGACCCACCATTTTGACTGTACGAGAGCTTTGTTGGAGGATCGACACAACGATCAACGCCCTAACACTTCGATGTTATATGAGATGATGGAGGCGATGGCTCGAGATTGGGATATGGCATTGCGGTTAGACCGTGCTCGTGACCCTCCTCATGATGATGGTGATGATGTGTTTTGATGTACTAGTTTTGATGATGTGTTTTGATGTACTAGTTTAGATAAGTCTGTTTGGTTGATGTACTATTTACGCTGAATTTGTTTTGTTATGTAGTAAGACTTCCCGATTAGTATGCAGATATTACTAACTACAACTTTGATTTTATGCGTCATTATATCATAATATGAATATCATTATACTAATCATTAGATCCGTCATTATATCGTAATATGAATTTTATTATACTAATCATTACAAAACATTGACTGAAAGTTACAAACTATAATGTAATATGAATATCATTATACTAATCATTACAAAACATTGACTGAAAGTTACAAACTATAATATCACGGTAATATACTAGATCTGTTTCCTCCACCGAGGAAACGAAAAAAGGTTCGTTTCCTCGGCGGAGGAAACGAAAAAGAAAATCATTTCCATTAATTTTTTTTTTTGAATTTCGAATGTTTTGTTGCATGTTTTTTTTAATAATATTATGTTTTGTTATAATATCAGTAATAATGATATTATGTTTTGCATGTTTTTTTAATAATATTATGTTTTGATTATGTTAGTAGTTAGTGATATTAACATGTTATAATTCGTAATTATATTCACTAATGTTGATATTATTCGTAATTAATATTATTTAGTGATATTATCATGTTAATTAGCATGTTAATTAGTTATAATAATAATAATGTAGCATGTTATAATATTTAGTGAAATTAGCATGTTATGCTATAAATTTAGTTATATTAATGTTAATATAATATAATAACGACAAAGGTGCTAGATATTGAATTAAATAATTTAAAATGATTAAATAGTGATTAATAAAAATATTGATAATTAGACTCAGTCGAGGGCCGTAGGCGGCGAGAGTGTGGGTGTTGAGGGATTTGGGCCACGACACACTTGATCTCGTGGTATCAATGTGATGGGACCAAGTTATGTGCGATTATAGAGTGTTGAGAAGTCCATTTTGCTAAGGTTTAAGGTTTAAGAAGGAGAGTTTTACTAATATAAACCTTAGTGTTGAGAAGAGGGAGTTATGGTGAATTTGCGATATTAGAGGAGATTTAAGGACATTTTGTGGTTCCATATGCCCTTGATCATTCACAAGTGGATTAAGCTCACAAAGTTCCTTGAAGTCTAGATTTTGATGGTTGTCATCCAAGTTCACCTCTTTGTAGCTCTACGGCATTGTGTGTCCACCATGGACGTTGAAGAGCCCACTTAGAGCATTTGTGGAGAAGGTTGGAGCTGGGCACAAAACACGCACTCGCGCATATCGAGGAGTAGTACGATGTTGGCAGCGTCGCATGCCCGAGCCGCGCACCATTAATGCACGACTCGCGCATATGTAGCTGAAGAGCATGCTGGACAGTCTCGAAGGCCCGAGCCGCGCGCCCTTACTGCCCGACTCGCGCGCTGCGAGTGAAGAATGGATGCTAGGCAGCAGACGATGCCCGACTCGCGCGCATGACTTGCGCGACCCGCGCACATCGAGCGAGAAGTATTGTTAGGCAGCAGCTTAAGCCCGAGTCGCGTGCAAGACATGCCCGACTCGCGCACTTCGACGCGGCTGCGATTCTTCGGCAATTTTCAGCTTTCCTTAGGTTTTATTAAGAAGAAAAACGTTTTGTTTTGGATATCTTGTAATTTCTGAACTAAATTAGAGAGGATAGAGAGAAGAACCCTAATCCCTTTTTCTCCCTTTTTGAGTTTCTAATCATGAGTTTGAAGATTTGCTTGATGGATGCTATGTCGATTGTAGCCTAAATCTAGTCTTGAGAACGGTTAATCAAGCTTCGGTCTACTATTGTGAGGTTTCTCTTTGTTAACTTGTTCTTAATTATAATTGTGATTTCTTGATTTAAATCTATGATTGTGGTATGTATTGCTAGGAGTACTACTAGTTTATAGATTCGATTTATCATTTGCTAGGATTTAGAATTGATGCTGATTCATCTGTTCTTCTTTCATGAGTAGCAATCTAGGGTTTGATTAATGAATCTGATTATTCTTGATTAATCACTAGAGAAATCACAAGTTCCAATTTGAATATGTTGTGCTAGCAATTTATTAATTGGCTCATTGTTTCCTAGTTCGTTGATGTTCTTTTGATTTGAATTGAATCTCTGACTAGATTAGATTAATCATTATTTCAAGTTTAATGATCATCTGATTGTGATTGTTTAACGGTACTTTTGAGGGAAAGGAATTTGATTTCCAGCTTTGAGTAATTAAGAGTAAAGTTACATGTTTGAGAAACCAATGATCAATAGTATGAATCGAAGTGGCCATTAACCGAACTCAAGATTCTTCTCTTCTTGATTACATCACTTCTTTATTATACTTTAGTTCTTCGTATTTAGTTATTCATTTATTTAATCACAAAACTACGCAAAACCCCCCATTTGATCTATTATAAGCACGAGTTAGTCCCCAAGTCTCTGTGGATTCGACCCTACTTGCCACTTACATTTATTTGTATTGGAAAGAAGGAAAATAAACTTTTATCTTTGGTAGCGCGTACGACCGCGTCCCACCAAATTTTGGCACCGTTGCCGGGGACTTGGCAATTACTAAAACGTGTTTATTGTAGATTGTGTTTTGAAATTTCACTTTTTGATTAGTATATGGTTGGCACCCGTGCTACTGACCAAGATTGTGTGGATTACGATCCCGAGTTAGAATTGAATCTTTTCAGGTTGCGAAGTGAATTGAGAAGAAATTTTCAAGAACTTCCATTTGCATTGAATTTGGAAGAAGAAATGCCACCTAGGGTGGAGACTCGTACTCTGAGGGAGCTCACCGCTCCTAATCTTGATCAGCAACCATTATGCATCACTTTTCCAACACCGAAAGCAGGCACGACCTTCGAGCTCAAGTCAGGGCTCATTCATCTATTACCATCTTTCCATGGGCTCAGTGGTGAAGACCCTAACAAGTTCCTATCCGAGTTCCATGTTGTGTGCTCAAGCATGAAACCGAGTAATGCCACGGAAGAGCAAGTTAAGATGAGGGCATTTCCTTTTTCTCTTAAGGATACGGCCAAAGATTGGCTATATTATCTTCCTCCGGGGTGTATCTCCAGTTGGTCTGAGATGAAGAAGCGGTTCCTTGATAAATATTTTCCCGCTTCAAAGTCATCCACACTCAAGAAAGAGATAAGCAACATAGAGCAGAGATATGATGAACCTTTGTATGAATATTGGGAGCGTTTTAAGAGGTTATGTGCAAGCTGCCCGTATCATGGATATAGTGAGGAAGATTTGATCTTATACTTCTATAATGGGCTTTCTGATGATGATGTGATGATGATTAATGCAGCTAGTGGTGGATCGATCATAAATAAGACTCCAGCGAACGCTAGAGCTTTGATAGAGGAGCTTTCTGAAGGCTCCAGACATTTTAGTAGGCGATCCACCCACGAGAAGGTGAATGTGGGTAGCTCAAACACACAAAATCCCAAACTTGAAGAACAGGTTCAAGCTCTTACCTCACTAGTAAGAGAGCTCATTGTTAAGGGACACACACAACAAGTTAAAGCGTGTGGGATATGTGCTTCAGATCACCCCACTGATTATTGCCCACAACTTCAAGAGGGGTCGAGTGCGGAAGTCAACGCTCTTGGTTTTCAAGGCCCAGGGAATCAAAGGAGATATGATCCTTATTTCAATACATACAATCCTGGTTGGAGAGATAATCCGAGGTTGAGATATGGGAATGAGCAGGGTAACCAACAACCCACACATGTCATCAACCGCAACAACAGTTCATGAGACCCCAAGCTCCAGTTCAGAGTCATCATCAGGGTCAGAATTCAGATGTGAGGCCAAGTTCTACAATGTCTACTGACGATATGATTAATGCCTTAACCAAGAATGTGACTACAATGCAAGGGAATATGGTACAGTTTCAAGAGGAAACCCGCTCTAGTATAAGGAATTTGGAAACACAGATGAGCCAAGTTTCGAGTGCAGTGAGCAGGCTAGAGGCTCGTGAATTGGGAAAATTACCCTCCCAAACTGAAGTGAACCCAAAGAAGAATGTGAGTTCTATCATGATAAGGGGTGATACACAGCTGATAGAGGGAGAGAGCATGGTTGCAAGAAAGAAGGAAGTTACTTTACTTCCAAAGCATCGACCTCCCCCACCTTTTCCAGAAGCTTTGCGGGCCGATAGAAGGTATGAACGCAACAAAGGTATATACGAGCCCATATGCGAAAGTGAGGTAAGTTCTCCTATTTTAACAAAAGTAGAGAAAACTAGTGAGCATGTTTCTACTATTTCTCATAATGCACTTCCTCCCAAATATGATGACCCAGGCATGTTTGCCATCCCTTGCACTATTAATGATGTTGGTATTCCTAAAGCTATGTTAGACTTAGGTGCTTCAATTAATGTGATTCCATTTTCACTATATGAGTCTTTAGCACTTGGCCCTTTGCATGCAACAAATGTCATAGTGCAATTAGCTGACGGATCCTACTCTTATCCCAAGGGTAAGGTAGAGGATGTATTAGTTCATGTTGGTAAACTTCAGTTTCCTACTGACTTTTATGTACTGGACATGGAGTCTGATTGTCATATTTCTCCTGTTCTTTTAGGGAGACCGTTTTTGAAAACATCCAGTACAAAACTTGATGTTGGTGCTGGGACATTAACTGTGGAGTTTGGGGGACATATAGAAGCATTTGGTATTCATGAGTCTACAAATTCCCTAGCGACTGAACATCCCTCATGCTTTGTGGGTACTATTCAGTCCATAGTTTGTGATACATATGATACCAGTGAGGGACATGAGTCATTGGAGGTAGTGAGGTTGCAAAAACATGAGAGACCACCTGAGTTAGTGCATAATTTTACACCGTTATCACTAACGCTAGCTGTGCAGGAAAATGTCTCATCAAGCTTACAGGTACAAGTGTTGGAACAAGGAGTTGAACCACCCCCGGACTGATTTTTGGGAGGTATAAGGTCGAGCTAACGACTTTAAACTAGCGCTACTCGGGAGGCAACCCGAGCCTCTTTTTCTTTTCTTCCTTCTTTTTCTTTTCTATTTTTCTTCTTTTTCTTTTCCTTCTTACTCTTAAACCTCACCATTTTTATACTCCACCACAACAAATTATCCTTCGCCCACCATTCCCTCTCTTGTTTCTCGAGCTATAATTCAAAACACTTTCAGTCAATCATAATCCAACTTAAGCCAAAATACATCAAAAGACCTTTGAGAGGTGTCCATTTGAGAGACGTTGGTGAAATTGGAGGGTCGAGATTGATGAAGGAGTGCATGAGCAATACTTGCGAGTAATGATGTGCATTTGCATACTGGATTTGGTTCTACTGTAAGGTGCAAATTTCTGAAATTATATTCTCCTCATGAATTTAATTTTGGATTAGTCATTTACTTGGGTGTTATAGGGAGTTGGGTTGTGAGATGGTGTGTGTGTTTGTAGTCCATGTGTTCTCTTATGTTGTTGGGGTGTGAAGTGTTTTAGTTGGTATAGTTGAAGAAGTGAGAATTTTTGTGAGAGTCGGTTTTTGAGTGTTTTCCTTCTCGTTTCTTGTGTTTTCTTGTACTTGCTCTCACATTGAGGACAATGTCTTGATTAAGTCGGGGGGAGGAAATTCTCATTGTTCTATGAAATTCTCATTGTTCTATTTGATGCTTATATAAAAAAAAAAAAAAAAAGAACAAAATTGATGAATTGAAACCCACTGAGTTGAAAACCCGCAAGGGCGGGCGACTCAGGCAAAAATGGGGGCCCGGATAGGTTGAAAACCCGAAAGGGCAATCTATGCAAAAAAGTGGCTAATTGGAGCGGGTGAGATGGTGAGCTCATAAATGAAAAAAAAATGTGTGGAGCTAGGATGAAAACCCGAAAGGGCTCCTAGGCAAAATAAGAGATAAAAGAGAGAAATTTGAAATCATTTGCCGGAGTTGGTGTCATAAGGAGGATTGGTGATATAAGGAGTGTCTCGGGTAGGTTTTTCATCTTGATGTTCGGAGTTAGAGGCGAATAGGTTAGAGCTCGCTCATCATTGGAGGAATAAGGAGTTTGGTGTTGTGATTGTGTTTAGATGGTCCAAGTTCGAGTCCTTTGAGATTTGTCAGGATTCGAATTTGCTTGTCATTTCATAGCATGAGGATGGTTGTGGTGTTATGCAGACGGGAATGGCTTTGAATCCTTTGAGATCTTTCGGGGTTCAAAGTCATGTGTTTTTATTATCTTGGTGTTGAGTATAGTATGAGAATGCTATTTATATTATTTCAGGAGAGCTTTTAGTTCAAGTGTGGGGGTGACTCTTACCCTTAGGCTTGGCTTTAAGTGAATCGGGGGGAATAGCAAACTTTTATCATACTCTAGGATGGAGAGATAAGGGGAGTAGTGAAAGGTGAGCAATGGTTTGGAAGGGGTGCCTCATTGACCTTTATTTTGAGTTTACTCGAGGTCGAGTAAAGTTCAAGTGTGGGGGTATTTGATGGGACCAAGTTATGTGCGATTATAGAGTGTTGAGAAGTCCATTTTGCTAAGGTTTAAGGTTTAAGAAGGAGAGTTTTACTAATATAAACCTTAGTGTTGAGAAGAGGGAGTTATGGTGAATTTACGATATTAGAGGAGATTTAAGGACATTTTGTGGTTCCATATGCCCTTGATCATTCACAAGTGGATTAAGCTCACAAAGTTCCTTGAAGTCTAGATTTTGATGGTTGTCATCCAAGTTCACCTCTTTGTAGCTCTACGGCATTGTGTGTCCACCATGGACGTAGAAGAGCCCACTTAGAGCATTTGTGGAGAAGGTTGGAGCTGGGCACAAAACACGCACTCGCGCATATCGAGGAGTAGTACGATGTTGGCAGCGTCGCATGCCCGAGCCGCGCACCATTAATGCACGACTCGCGCATATGTAGCTGAAGAGCATGCTGGACAGTCTCGAAGGCCCGAGCCGCGCGCCCTTACTGCCCGACTCGCGCGCTGCGAGTGAAGAATGGATGCTAGGCAGCAGACGATGCCCGACTCGCGCGCATGACTTGCGCGACCCGCGCACATCGAGCGAGAAGTATTGTTAGGCAGCAGCTTAAGCCCGAGTCGCGCGCAAGACATGCCCGACTCGCGCACTTCGACGCGGCTGCGATTCTTCGGCAATTTTCAGCTTTCCTTAGGTTTTATTTAGAAGAAAAACGTTTTGTTTTGGATATCTTGTAATTTCTGAACTAAATTAGAGAGGATAGAGAGAAGAACCCTAATCCCTTTTTCTCCCTTTTTGAGTTTCTAATCATGAGTTTGAAGATTTGCTTGATGGATGCTATGTCGATTGTAGCTTAAATCTAGTCTTGAGAACGGTTAATCAAGCTTCGGTCTACTATTGTGAGGTTTCTCTTTGTTAACTTGTTCTTAATTATAATTGTGATTTCTTGATTTAAATCTATGATTGTGGTATGTATTGCTAGGAGTACTACTAGTTTATACATTCGATTTTATCATTTGCTAGGATTTAGAATTGATGCTGATTCATCTGTTCTTTTTTCATGAGTAGCAATCTAGGGTTTGATTAATGAATCTGATTATTCTTGATTAATCACTAGAGAAATCACAAGTTCCAATTTGAATATGTTGTGCTAGCAATTTGTTAATTGGCTCATTGTTTCCTAGTTCGTTGATGTTCTTTTGATTTGAATTTAATCTCTGACTAGATTAGATTAATCATTAGTTCAAGTTTAATGATCATCTGATTGTGATTGTTTAACGGTACTTTTGAGGGAAAGGAATTTGATTTCCAGCTTTGAGTAATTAAGAGTAAAGTTACATGTTTGAGAAACCAATGATCAATAGTATGAATCGAAGTGGCCATTAACCGAACTCAAGATTCTTCTCTTCTTGATTACATCACTTCTTTATTATACTTTAGTTCTTCGTATTTAGTTATTCATTTATTTAATCACAAAACTACGTAAAACCCCCATTTGATCTATTATAAGCACGAGTTAGTCCCCAAGTCTCTGTGGATTCGACCCTACTTGCCACTTACATTTATTTGTATTGGAAAGAAGGAAAATAAACTTTTATCTTTGGTAGCGCGTACCACCGCGTCCCACCACAATGCATCGAGTAGGAGGGCGAGGGCACAAGAGCAGGTTAGGGCGGATCCTATTATTCCTGAGGATGCACCTCATAGTCTGGGTTGGGATACTAAGGATGAGGAGGATTTGGAAAATGCCTTGAGTGGTGATCTTGAGGAAGCCATTTTCCGTGTCACTGTGAGGAAGGGTAGGGGAGGGAGATTTATGTCGGAGTCGTCAGGTTCCGCACGTAGTCGGACTTCGAGTAGGGCCAGAGCTGCTAGTGATACTTCCTGGAGAGTTACGGAGTCTATGCCTAGGGGCCCTATTGACGGTACCGTGATTCCTAGTTATCCGGCTCATATCAGCGCACGTATCTACGGTTGTTGAACCCTAGTTTTGATGATGACAAAGGAACAAAGATGCAAACTAAGTAGTGGAGTAACAAGTTATTTAAGTGAATGAATTTCAAGGTATCAAAGAAAGGAACAAAGAGAATATTAAGTCAAGGAAAAAATCAAGTTGGGATTTTGAAGACTAAGTAAATATGTTTCAAGATTTGGTACTGGAGCAGCATTGGAGCAAGAAGACTAAAGCGAGGATTTTTGTTTCTAGTTCCATGGTCAAGGAACGAGTAAGAATGGTAAGGAACTATGACAATTTAGAATGAGAATGAGCGTTTGTTTCTTCGTAAGGAACAGACGAACTGGCATTTAACTAATAAGTTTAAGGAATTGACTATTAATAGGAACTGGACTTAGGATGAAGCATTACAACGGTTTGTTTATGTCTGTTGAGTAATTTATGCCTAGAATCTAATTAACTATTTTATTTAAGGAAAAATATGATTTTAAGGCAAATCTTTTTAAGGAAAAGATTTTATTTTGATAAAGATACTAAAAATCCTTTTCGGTTTTTATGAAAATATTTTAAAGATAATATTTTGGTAAAAGGATTTTATTTTGGTTTTAATAATTAAAATGTTTTTAATTAAATCAGATTTTCGAATTAATGCTTTAAGTGGTTGCTAAAATTAAGGGAGCAGTAACATAGTTATCTCCCACGTTTAACAGTGATCATGGAGATCATGGGTTGAAGGAGGAACGTGTTCCTCAGGGTAAGGAACATCATGAGATAATGATTTTACCACTAACACATGTTTTAATCCCACGTTCTAAGTTTTTACCACTATAAATACTAATGTCTAATTAAGTTCCAATTTGTGTCTGACCAAGTGAATTAGTGAGTTTAACTAAGTAAACCACTATAAATACTAATGTCTAATTAAGTTCCAATTTGTGTCTGACCAAGTGAATTAGTGAGTTTAACTAAGTAAAGTATCAGTGCCTTCATTCTCTCATAAAAGCCATTTGTTCTTTGCCTTCTTACTCTAATTCCACTAAGTTTATTTGATCAATTATATTTTGGTTTTTGGGGTAAGGGGACTTTGAGTGAAGTTCTGTAAGAGAGAAGCTTTGAGTGAAGCGAGTTAAAGTGAGAAAGCTTCAAGTGAAGTTGAGAGGAATAGCTGTTAAGGGAACAGTTGTTCAGGAACTTGAGTTTAGGTACTCAAGGTGTTGCCCGTGAGTAGAGTTAGGTTGTAACAAAGTTGTTTGGCCTAATTAGTGAAAGAGTTGAGTTTAAAATCCCTAGTGGTCGAGGTTGTTTCTTTTTGTTGGGTCCAAGAAGTTTTTCCTCGTAAAAATCCCTTGTGTACCTTTAGCTTGTTTCTTTGTTTAAGTTTAAAATTCCACAAAAAAGTTACGTTTATTTCTACACATACAATTCACCCCCCTCTTGTATTGTTCCTAGTGAAATAACAACGGTGATCCGCGTACTTATACAGTGATGATGTGTCATAATCGTGCAAGTGTTTTTAGTAGTTTGAAGAATTGGGACTTCGATCCGCAGTCGCAGCTGCGTGTAGATGTGTCTTGTATCATCCATCTCCCGTTCATTATGTATTCGCACCTTGACTTCCCATTGATTTCAGCGCTAATAGAACGTTGGCAGCCAGACACGAACACGTTTCACTTGCCTTTCGGGGAGATGACGATCATGTTGCATGACGTTTGGTAGATCATACGTGTTCCTATTGATGGTCGCACAATGAGGGGTGCTTTGTCATCTGATGATTTGTATGTTCGGTTTTAGGAGCTACTCCATGTTACTCGGGATGAGCTATTTTAGGACCCAACACCTATTTGGAAGAACGGGGGCGTCAGTGTTAGCGAAATCTTGGATAGATGCGGGGGTGTTGGTCGTCCCGCTGATGTGAAGATTCGCGCTTTTCTGCTCATCACACTTGGATGTACGTTGTTCACTGATAAGAGTGGTACCCGGCTCTCGCCCCAGAACATTATTGAGTTGGATGATCTTGATTCAGTACATAGGTTTTCATGGGGATCAGCGACTTTGACTTTTCTATATCGTCAGCTAGGGGTGGCGACTAGGCAGTCGGCCAAACAGATTGCTGGGTGTCTCACGCTTTTACAGGCTTAGGTATACGAGTACTTCCCATGTTTTCGGCCTCAGAGAGATGGTTTATCGGTGTCTGATCACGATCCCGGGCTAGAAAGTGGGATTATCACATCGTCAGTAAGGATCCTGTTCGACTTCAGTCGATGCGTTGACGGTTGGGCAACCTTCAGCCTTCAGAGGTACGCCATTTATTTTGCTTATTAATGTAGTCATATATTAGTAGTACATTAAACTAATCAAATTATTTATGTTTCCTATTTTCAGGTCATTTGGATGCCATACGGGGATGATCCGTCTAGGACGGTTCCGAGGACGTTGTATGTCGGTTGCATACGCTACCGAGATTTTTTGAGTCGTACAACCCAGATAGTGTACTACGATAGTTGGGTTATGTTCAGGTTATTCCTTCTTCGATTCCTGAACCCGTCTTTGCATACAGACCGACAAACACGAAGAAGTATGAGGTTGAGCACAACATAGCAGCAGCTGAGTCATCATGGCAGCGTTTTACGCCATATTTATTTGGTCTCAATGTTTCGTAATTGAGACGTGCTGGTCGTCCAGGAGATTGTTCATCGGACTACATGGACTGGTATTCTGCATATTCTCATCCTTTCCTTCTCGCTGAGGACATCATGGATCCGGTCCGGGCTAACACTACAAACACACACTATGTATGCATTTCGTATTCTTAGTTAAGGATTTTGTTGTTATTATTGTTACCTAATATAACTAACTTATTAAGTCATATTTTGCAGCGGATGACCCGACATTTTGACTGTACGAGAGCTTTGCTGGAGGATCTACACAACGATCAACGCCCCAACACTTCGATGTTATATGAGATGATGGATGCGATGGCTCGAGATTGGGATATGGCACTGCGGTTAGACCGTGCTCGTGACCATCCTTAAAATGATGGTGATGATGTGTTTTGATGTACTAGTTTTGATGATGTGTTTTGATGTACTAGTTTAGATAAGTCTGTTTGGTTGATGTACTATTTACGTTGAATTTGTTTTGTTATGTAGTAAGACTTCCCGATTAGTAAGCGGATATTACTAACTACAACTTTGATTTTATGCGTCATTATATCATAATGTGAATATCATTTGGGAAATTATCAGTGGTAGCCTTCAATTTTGGCTTTTTATCATTGGTAGCCAAAAAAATGTTTGATTATCCGGAAGAGCCTTGATGTTTTGGCTATACTTGAAAATGTGGTATTAAAAACCATTTTTTGCCATAAACAATTATTAAGAAGGTTGTTTTCATCGTAATTAAGGTCTCTAGTGTCTAAAATAACATAAGTTGTCCTTGACAAACTTTCTTTTGTTTATATCTTTTGTAAAATCAAAATATGTTTTTAATAAGACACGAAGGCAAAATAGATTTTATAAAGGAAACTCATATCATTCTAGCTTATGGAACCATACTTAGTTAAAAAATAACCCTTTCAACAATTGTTTTTAACGAAAAATTATTGTTAATGCGACATTTTCAAGTATAGCCAAAACCTCAAGGCTATTTCTGATAATTAAACTTTTTTTTAGCTACCAATGATAAAAAGCCAAAGTTGAAGGCTACCACTGAGAATTTCCCATATCATTATACTAATCATTAGATCCGTCATTATATCGTAATATGAATATTATTATACTAATCATACAAAACATTGACTGAAAGTTACAAACTATAATATAATATGAATATCATTATACTAATCATTACAAAACATTGAATGAAAGTTACAAACTATAATATCACGATAATATACTAGGTAGTGAGTAAATGGTCCCACAAAGCGCGTCTCACATCATACAACTGATCCCACCCATCAACACTATCATCATGCATGGTATGCCATAAGTTATGAATGGGTGGTACGGGTGATCCGGGTGTCAACTCCAATCTAATGTAATGCTGATAATTGTCAAGATGTGCAATCACTAGCTCCGCAGTCGGACCGGTTGCTACTGATCGGGATTGCCAAGGAAGGACAGTGACACACGGATAAAGGGTTCCCCCTGGGCCCAGTCTAACCAAAATGACTACTGCGTTGAAGATCTGAGCAATAGGAAACAAGTCTTGCGAACATACCATCCAATGCGCGTCAGTACACGATCCTCCATACCAGGTAATGCGCTTTATTGCTGCGTCAATCTGATCATAGTAAATACGTTTGTAACCTTCCCGATGAGCAGCAATCTCATTTGCCATTTGAGTGCGGACAAAACCCCAATGGTTTTCACCACTCAAAAAAGCATCTGCAACGGATCGAAATCCACAGTTACCGTTTGACTGGACATTCATCCATCTAAAGATGTACTGACCAATAATCCCCGGAACATACTTGTAGAATGGAAGCCCACTAGAACCATCATCATTATCCACGTTTTGCCGACCTACAACAATAAAATTAGTCACTATTAATATTATAATTACATAAAGATCAATATTATAATAATCAATACATATAATTAACAAACATATTACCTGTAGAAGTTGACATGCTCATAATCGAACCTACGACTCGATACCTCTCTTTGACGACCCACGAGATGTGTACTCAAAACCACTCTTGTTACGCTTTGTACTTGGATGATTCTTTCGTGGTCTTCCTTTGGGGTTCTCAACAACGTCAGGCTCAAAAGCTGAATCACCGGGATTACGTAGATGATTCTCTAAAACCCGGGTAGTACTCCGCAAGATGGCAGGATCACTATTTTGAACCTGATCAACTAACTCTAAGAAGTACTGAGAATCCTGTTCAGCCTCAGATACGAAATCGGAGTTGTTAACCCCGTCACCAAGGATCAAAGTAGTCCAATAAGGATGTAAGTCTGTCAGGTACAGACTCTGCTTCGCCTCCAAGCATCTGCGTATGGCGCATGCACAAGGAATGCCATGTGTGGTTCTCAACGAGCAACCGCAACGCTCATAGACCTCATTGGCCAACTCCCGCATACGTGTTTCCTCAAGCCGTAAGAGCTCTAAACAGTAATGCGAGACTCGGCCATTTAACTTATGCAAAGCCGCATTCTTGTACAAGATCCCATGTCGACGACGACTCTCCTCCAGGTCATTCTCCACTTTTCACCTAATTTTCTATCTCACTATGAACAATAGAAAATATAATGTCCAATGCACCAGTAATACTAAAAACCCACTACTTCAGAGTTGAGTGTGCACTTTCAACTCGACTAGTGCACGTATTCCCAAGCTGAAGAACATTGTTCGTCCATGCCCGAACAAAATTCTCTTTGTACACAAGCCAAGTAATTTCCACGTACTCGATGATTTTAGGCCACTGTCTATAAACATCTCTCATGCATTCAACCGCCGCTAGATAACCCATCTCGGAGGTGGAGTCAATTATCTTATACTAACTTCGCTTCAAGAATCTCGGACCGGCATCGGGATTGCCCATGATGAGATTCACTCTACTCTGCACATCTTTGTTTATATGCCATCTACATAACAAATGTGCAGAGTTAGGAAACACTTCCCGGACCGCTTTCATAAGATCCAAATCACGATCAGTTATGAGTATAACAGGGACACAATTCACCCCGATAAGTAACCTAAACTTATCCAACACCCAATTATATCTATCAGCTGTTTCGTTGGCCATCAGAGCATAACCAATAATAAAGTTCTTGTTACAAGGTGTCATCCCAATGAGCTCTAGATTAGGCATGTTATACTTGTTGGTTTTGTACGTGGCATCCATACCAACAACATGCGGATAAGTACGGAGGATATCTGCCGACCGAGGGTGCACCATGAACCCCTATGTCATTACATTTGTCTCCTCGTCTTGTCTTATCCAATGAAGGTAGTTGTGCTCTCGAGCAAGGTGGAGGAATTGTTGCATCACGTCTCTACCATCCATTGCTTCCCTTCTATCCTTTTCCTTCAGGTTGTACAAGTGTCTCATATTTGGATGATCATCGAGAAATTTCTCATAAACGGATTTCATGATACTAGCAGGCCTAACGTGCGACTTAATCATATCGCAAGCGAAAACCTTAGCCGCGGGACTTAGGCCGCTCATGGGTCGGTGGCCCTCACGGTAATGAATAAACTCATGATTGTGCATGCCACTTATCCCTGGATCTGCTTTGATCACTCATCCTACTTGATTAGGGTAATCCAAAAACATTATCTTAACTCCCGCTCTACATCCACATGCTTTTGTTTTTGTAGCTACACGTTCTGCTACGCTAAGATCCCTACCTTCACCCCGATATCTTTCACCCCGGTTACATTTCATATAAACATACTCTCGACCAATAGCCTCAGTTCTATGACTTGACGAAATTACCGTCACAAACCCCATTTCACGTGCCCTTGTTTTAACCCAAGCTTGTAATTCCTTTTTATCAGCCCAAAGCGTTTCATTATAGAACATGTGATTATAATCTATATAATCACCCCCAAAATCCGGAAAATAGACCTAAAACATTTTAACATTTACTATTTAGACTATTAATCTATATAATTACAACTATTAATATTAACTAAATATTCAATAAATATCCATTAACAAAAAAACAAATTTTTGCACGGCTATTATTTGCTAACAACTAATTATCATAAATTCTGTTTCGTGAAGATCTGTTTCGTAACCTCCATGAAGGAAACGAAAAAGCATTTCGTTACCGTGAGTTGGTGGCGGAATTTTTTTAAAAAAAAAACTAACCACATTCCGTTTCGGTGCTGCTGGCGGTGTTGACGGTTCTTCGTCGGACATTGTGGTTTTGTAATAGTGGTGGTCCGCGACAGTGAGGTAGTGCTCCGGTAGTGGTGGTTGTCCGCAGTAGTGGTGGTACCTCCGGTGGTGGTGGTGGTGCGCAAGTGTGATTCCAGTGATGGTGGTGTGCTCGAGTGTATCTCCGGTGGTGGTGGTGCCGCCGGTTGTAACACTCCGTCCGATTATAGACATAAATTAAAGAAAATAGAACAACTTATCGAAGGAATGACGATAGCGAAAATATAGTCAAGACGGAGATGTCACTCTACGGTTTAAATTAAACTAATCAAACTTGAAATTTAAATCTCAAATTAAATTAAACCAAAAATATCCAAACGGAGGTAAGACAACCTCATAAACCCAATTTAACAAACATAGATAGAAATAAAATCTAAAGTCTCAAAATCCCACTAAGTGTTCCTTCACAACCCATAATATATAAAGAACTACTCTTCATTTTTTTTACCTGCAAAATATAACAACAACATTCACAATCAGTGGGGAGTAACAAACAGCTCTCCTAACCCAATTAGGATCCATATAAGATTTATAAAAGCCTTAATAACTAAGTCACACAAAAACATCTCGATAGTAAACTTCAGATAATCAAATAAAACACTTAAACAAAGGTAATACAACCTGCTTCAAAATAAGTAGAGTAAAGATAACAAAATAAACAAAATGGATAAACAACTTATATATATAAACTCAAGTATCAATACCATAAACCATCAAAGTTTAAAGTAATAAAAATAATATAATTAGTTTGAGAGAGAGAGCTGAACGCTAGTGGACAACCCACTTCCTATGGTAATGTCAGATCGCAATCTCCAGACAGCCTATGGGTTACGTTCCGTACTGCCTGTGTCTAAGAATGGCCATACTCCCGATGCGGTGTAGGATTCCGTCCCCACCGACCTCTCGGACGACAACAAAACCAAGGTATACCTAGGATTCCGTCCTATGGTTTGCATGTTCTTCACCTTGGGATTCCGTCCCTCCGGATATCTTACTCTCAAACAAAAACAATAATTAAAATAATATTCATAATCATCAACAAATCATTATCAACTCAAGCGGATGCCCTTAAGGTCTTACACCAAATCGGCAGAAATCAAGGATCGCAACCCAAGAATTTCAATTCAAAATAGCATTCTTCTCAAAATAATAATAGTATTATTAAATTAATAATAATAATAACTCCAAGATAAATAAATAAATATGTATATATAATATAACTCAACCAATACTCACCATAAAATAATTATGACATACTTATAAACTGCTTATAAAAATAACCATAATACAATGCACATTACACTTCTCGTAAAACTAACTTAGAAACAATGTTATACAAAATCATAACTCGTGTTTAGTCATGTAAATGCAAACTATACAAATATGAGCATAGCAAAAGAAGAAAAACAAATTAATTAGAATTATGATTATCAAACAAGAACCTCGTGAATTTGGCAAGAACACAGCACACATAAACACATAATTTTTCCTCCAAATTCCTAGAATGATACTAACCCACTTAACTATTAAAAATAATTATAATTCCTATACAAATACTAATCTCTCTAGGAACGCCATTAGTTACCTTGATTTTTGGTAGAAAATAATACTCGAATGGCAGAGAAGGAAGAGAATAACATCGCTCCCGAAAACTCCACGAAAAACCGGTTGACTCGTCTGATTGGAATGGAAACTGCTGTCACGTCTTTCACTTTCTTCAAAAACAAATCACACTACGAGCAACATCTCTCTGAATAGATGAATTTCGACTACTCACACGCCCAAATCCGATAAGAAACGAAGGAGATACGACACAAACAAAATAGGTGTGCAGAAATGGCCGAAAATGTGAAAAAGAGAAGAAGAAGATGGAACCTTAAGCCTTCCTTTCCTCCAATGTCACGGCAACAAGAGAGACAGTAAAGAGTAGTATTTTTAGCCCAAGGAAACAACTCTAAAAAAAAAGATTAAAAGAAGGTGAATTGGACTAATTGATGGTGGGTGTAAATAGCTAATAATGAGGGGAGTTACAAAATACAAAGACGTTATAAGTTACTGATAATAAATTATGACTTTTAATTCTTCAAATCCTCCCCTTTCTAGCTGATTTTTGGCAGCCCCAAAATCAAGAATGGTCGGTCCACTTTTGTTACGCAAACGGTCCAAGCACGCTAAAATATCGATTAAATAAAATACTAGCTCACACTCGCATAAATTATTAGGATATAATATTTATAAAGTGGAAAAAGAAATATTTACTATAAAAAATATTTTCAAGAATAAAATACTCTAATTTCAACACATAAAATTAAATAAAGGAAGATATACGTGAAATATTAGGAGCTAAAATCCGTGGTGTTACTATCTCTCCCACTTAAGAAAGTTTCGTCCTCGAAACTTGAAACGATACGAAAAGATACTATACGACTACTACGTACAACTTTCTTTCGGGCATCTAAGTAACGCCTTGGAGGTACTCTGCAAAAACGATACGTTAGTCCTAGCTAAACCTCACTAACTAACACATAAGAAAAACATATAGCACACCGTTTAACAAAAATAATTCTCGGGGCTTTCTTCCTACCAAAGTAACTCTCACTAAGAACTTTTCTTAAAGCCTAAGCTGCTAATAATCCTAGATGCAACAACTACACATTTCTCTTGAAAATTGTAGCAACTCAATGAGAGTTTTTGAATCATTTGCTCTGATACCAATTGTAACACTCCGTCCGATTATAGACATAAATCAAAGAAAATAGAACAACTTATCGAAGGAATGACGATAGTGGAAATATCGTCAAGACGGAGATGTCACTCTACGGTTTAAATTAAACTAATCAAACTTGAAATTTAAATTCCAAATGAAATTAAACCAAAAATATCCAAACGGAGGCAAGACAACCTCATAAACCCAATTTAACAAACATAAATAGAAATAAAATATAAAATCTCAAAATCCCAATAAGTCTTCCTTCACAACCCACAATATATAAAGAACTACTCTTCATTTTTTTTTACCGGCAAAATATAACAACAACATCCACAATCAGTGGGGATTAACTAACAGCTCTCCCAGCCCAATTATGATCCATATAAGATTTATAAAAGCCTTAATAACTAAGTCACACAAAAACATCTCGATAGTAAACTTCAGATAATCAAATAAAACACTTAAACAAAGGTAATACAACCTGCTTCAATATAAATAGAGTAAAGATAACAAAATAAACAAAATGGATAAACAACTTATATATATAAACTCAAGTATCAATACCATAAACTATCAAAGCTTAAAGTAATAAAAATAATATAATTAGTTTGAGAGAGAGAGAGCTGAACGCTAGTGGACAACCTACTTCCTATGGTAATGTCAGATCGCAATCTCCAGACAGCCTATGGGTTACGTTCCCTACTGCCTGTGTCTAAGAATGGCCATACTCCCGATGCGGTGTAGGATTCCGTCCCCACCGACCTCTCGGACGACAACAAAACCAAGGTATACCTAGGATTCCGTCCTATGGTTTGCATGTTCTTCACCTTGGGATTCCGTCCCTCCGGATATCTTACTCTCAAACAAAAACAATAATTAAAATAATATTCATAATCATCAACAAATCATTATCAACTCAAGCGGATGCCCTTAAGGCCTTACACCAAATCAGCAGAAATCAAGGATCGCAACCCAATAATTTCAATTCAAATTAGCATTCTTCTCAAAATAATAATAGTATTATTAAATTAATAATAATAATAATAACTCCAAGATAAATAAATAAATAAATATGTATATATAATATAACTCAACCAATACTCACCACAAAATAATTATGACATACTTATAAACTGCTTATAAAAATAACCATAATACAATGCACATAGCCCAATATGCCAAACAATCATCATGTTTATAATAATAATGTTATAATCTAAATGCTAAATAAATAAGCAATGTCATAATACTATATAGCTGACTTTCATTCTAACAAAAAGAAGAAACGAGATATAACCTGCAACAAATTAAAAAAAATGTAGATCCAATACAAGGAAACACACATAAAGCACTTAAGACTTATTAAAACTAAAAAGTTGAGCCCAGCCTAAATATGGTCTCACGCAAGAATTATCATATAAACTTCCACATGTTACAACCACACGCCACCACCACCACCAACAACAACAACAAGGCGACACGATAGAAGACTGAAGACAAAACAACAGTCCACGAACAACATAAGACAACAGCAACCCGGCAGCAACATAAGTGACCTCCAACATCAACCACGAACCCACCCAAACTTGACCCACATAACTTACACTTCTCGTAAAACTAACTTAGAAACAATGTTATACAAAATCATAACTCGTGTTTAATCATGTAAATGCAAACTATACAAATATGAGCATAGCAAAAGAAGAAAAACAAATTAATTATAATTATGATTATCAAACAAGAACCTCGTGAATTTCGCAAGAGCATGGCACACATAAACACATAATTTTTCCAACCCAAATTCCTAGTATGATACTAACCCACTTAACTATTAAAAACAATTATAATTCCAATACAAATACTAATCGCTCTAGGAACGCCATTAGTTACCTTGATTTTTGGTAGATAATAATACTCGAATGGCAGAGAAGGAAGAGAATAACATCGCTCCTGAAAACTCCACGAAAAACCGGTTGACTCGTCTGATTGGAATGGAAACTGCTGTCACGTCTTTCACTTTCTTTAAAAACAAATCACACCACGAGCAAGATCTCTCTGAATAGATGAATTTCGACTACTCACACGCCCAAATCCGATAAGAAACGAAGGAGATACGATGCAAACAAAATAGGTGTGCAGAAATGGCCGAAAATGCGAAAGATAGAAGAAGAAGATGGAACCTTTAGCCTTCCTTTCCTCCAATGTCACGGCAACAAGAGAGACAGTAAAGAGCAGCATTTTTAGCCCAAGTAAACAACTCTAAAAAAAAGATTAAAAGAAGGTGAATTGGACTAATTGATGGTGGGTGTAAATAGCAAATAATGAGGGGAGTTCCAAAATACAAAGACGTTATAAGTTACTGATAATAAATTTTGACTTTTGATTCTTCAAATCCTCCTCTTTCTAGCTGATTTTTGGCAGCCCCAAAATTAAGAGTGGTCGGTCCACTTTTGTTACGCAAACGGTCCAAGCATGCTAAAATATCGATTAAATAAAATACTAGCTCACACTCGCATAAATTATAAGGATATAATATTTATAAAGTGGAAAAAGAAATATTTACTATAAAAAATATTTTCAAGAATAAAATACAATAATTTCAACACATAAGATTAAATAAAGGAAGATACACGCGAAATATTAGGAGCGAAAATTCGTGGTGTTACAACCTCTCCCACTTAAGAAAGTTTCGTCCTCGAAACTTGAAACGATACGAAAAGATACTATACGACTACTACGTACAACTTTCTTTCGGGCATCTAAGTAACGCCTTGGAGGTACTCTGCAAAAACGATATCGTTAGTCCTAGCTAAACCTCACTAACTAACACATAAGAAAAACATATAGCACACCGTTTAACAAAAATAATTCCCGGGGCTTTCTTCCTACCCAAGTAACTCTCACTATGAACTTTTCTTAAAGCCTAAGCTGCTAATAATCCTAGATGCAACAACTACACATTTGTCATGGAATATGGAGCAACTCAATGAGAATTTTTGGTTCTTTTGCTCTGATACCAACTGTAACACTCCGTCCGATTATAGACATAAATTAAAGAAAATAGAACAACTTATCGAAGGAATGACGATAGCGGAAATATCGTCAAGACGGAGATGTCACTCTACGGTTTAAATTATACTAATCAAACTTGAAATTTAAATCCCAAATTAAATTAAACCAAAAATATCCAAACGGAGGCAAGACAACCTCATAAACCCAATTTAACAAACATAAATAGAAATAAAATATAAAGTCTAAAAATCCCAATAAGTCTTCCTTCACAACCCACAATATATAAAGAACTACTCTTCATTTTATTTTACCTGCAAAATATAACAACAACATCCACAATCAGTGGGGAGTAACTAACAGCTCTCCCAGCTCAATTATGATCCATATAAGATTTATAAAAGCCTTAATAACTAAGTCACACAAAAACATCTCGATAGTAAACTTCAAATAATCAAATAAAGCACTTAAACAACGGTATTACAACCTACTTCAATATAAATAGAGTAAAGATAACAAAATAAACAAAATGGATAAACAACTTATATATATAAACTCAAGTATCAATACCATAAACCATCAAAGTTTAAAGTAACAAAAATAATATAATTAGTTTGAGAGAGAGAGCTGAACGCTAGTGGACAACCCACTTCCTATGGTAATGTCAGATCGCAATCTCCAGACAGCCTATGGGTTACGTTCCCTACTGCCTGTGCCTAAGAATGGCCATACTCCCGATGCGGTGTAGGATTCCGTCCCCACCGACCTCTCAGACGACAACAAAACCAAGGTATACCTAGGATTCCGTCCTATGGTTTGCATGTTCTCCACCTTGGGATTCCGTCCCTCCGGATATCTTACTCTCAAACAAAAACAATAATTAAAATAATATTCATAATCATCAACAAATCATTATCAACTCAAGCGGATGCCCTTAAGGCCTTACACCAAATCAGCAGAAATCAAGGATCGCAACCCAATAAATTCAATTCAAAATAGCATTCTTCTCAAAATAATAATAGTATTATTAAATTAATAATAACAATAACTCCAAGATAAATAAATAAATATGTATATATAATATAACTCAACCAATACTCACCACAAAATAATTATGACATACTTATAAACTGCTTATAAAAATAACCATAATACAATGCACATAGCCCAATATGCCAAATAATCATCATGTTTATAATAATAAAGTTATAATCAAAATGCTAAATAAATAAGCAATGTCATAATACTATATAGCTGACTTTCATTCTAACAAAAAGAAGAAACGAGGTATAACTTGCAACAAATAAAAAAAATGTAGATCCAGTACAAGGAAACACACATAAAGCACTTAAGACTTATTAAAACTAAAAAGTTTAGCCCAGCCTAAATATGGTCTCACGCAAGAATTATCATATAAACTTCCACATGCTACAACCCACACGACACCACCACCACCAACAACAACAACAAGGCGACACGATAGAAGACAGAAGACAAAACAACAGTCCACGAACAACAGAAGACAACAGCAACCTGGCAGCAACATAAGTGACCTCCAACGTCAACCACGAACCCACCCAAACTTGACCCACATAACTCACAACAATCTACCTCCAACACACCTTACACTTCTCGTAAAACTAACTTAGAAACAATGTTATACAAAATCATAACTCGTGTTTAATCATGTAAATGCAAACTATACAAATATGAGCATAGCAAAAGAAGAAAAACAAATTAATTATAATTATGATTATCAAACAAGAACCTCGTGAATTTGGCAAGAACACAGCACACATAAACACATAATTTTTCCTACCCAAATTCCTAGCATGATACTAACCCACTTAACTATTAAAAACAATTATAATTCCTATACAAATACTAATCGCTCTAGGAACGCCATTAGTTACCTTAGTTTTTGGTAGAAAATAATACTCGAATGGCAGAGAAGGAAGAGAATAACATCGCTCCCGAAAACTCCACGAAAAACCGATTGACTCGTCTGATTGGAATGGAAACTGCTGTCACGTATATCACTTTCTTCAAAAACAAATCATACCACGAGCAAGATCTCTCTGAATAGATGAATTTCGACTACTCACACGCCCAAATCCGAAAAGAAACGAAGGAGATACGATGCAAACAAAATAGGTGTGCAGATATGGCCGAAAATGCGAAAGAGAGAAGAAGAAGATGGAACCTTTAGCCTTCCTTTCCTCTAATGTCACGGCAACAAGAGAGACAGTAAAGAGCAGCATTTTTAGCCCAAGGAAACAACTCTAAAAAAAAAGATTAAAAGAAGGTGAATTGGACTAATTGATGGTGGTTGTAAATAGCTAATAATGAGGGGAGTTACAAAATACAAAGACGTTATAAGTTACTGATAATAAAGTATGACTTTTGATTCTTCAAATCCTCCTCTTTCTAGCTGATTTTTGGCAGCCCCAAAATCAAGAGTGGTCGGTCCACTTTTGTTACGCAAACGGTCCAAGTACGCTAAAATATCGATTAAATAAAATACTAGCTCACACTCGCATAAATTATAAGGATATAATATTTATAAAGTGGAAAACGAAATATTTACTATAAAAAATATTTTCAAGAATAAAATTCTCTAATTTCAACACACAAGATTAAATAAAGGAAGATATACGCGAAATATTAGGAGCGAAAATCCGCGGTGTTACACAGGTGGTGGTGGTCTGGTGGTGGTAGTGCAGGAGGTGAGAAAGTAGGACTAGAATGAGGTTGGATGAGAGGTGAAAGAGTAAGAGTGGGGTGAAAGGTGAGGTGTATGGGGGCATTTAAAGGAAAAAATACGGGCGATTTTTAGTAAATACGGGTGGCAAATAGCGATTTCTAATAAAAAATGTGATGAAAAGGTATTCTTACACTCAACAGTAATCTCACATCAGCAATCAAAATTAATTCTTATGCATGCATGCAACAGTCAACAGTAAAAAGCACCTTTATGTTTCACACTTTACACAATTCCTTCTTCCTATCTTTTTTTTTACTAGTTGTTGCACCGCGCGCCTACGCGTGCGACGCCCCAAAATAGCGTATTTGCGATATTCGGATTACGTTGGATTTAATTAGCAAGATGATTGTAAGGTAATTATTCCAGAACAGTTGGTGCTTGCACTTGCTGTTTGGGGTGTATGGGACAAAGCAAAAAAGACAAGGTGTACGTACACAATTTATTCATACTCCCACATTATGGAGCAGATAATATGTGCTTCACAAATTAGGCTAGATATAATTAGAGTATTGAATGTGAAGCTATTGATATAAGATGTTTGATGCTTGCATTTGCAATTTTGATTTTATCTAGAGATGTTTGCTTCCTTCCCTATATATCTTGCTTGTCTTTTCTACTTTTACATATTTAAACCTTTTTTAAAAAACAATCATTTCCACCTTAGATTAGGATTTATTTTTCTCCTTGAATTATAGATGTCAAAATAGATAATCAACATAAACAATATCCATAGTTCGAAAATGCGACCGTTCCGTTTTGGTTTGGCCGTATTGTCGCGAAATTTCAAGTTACTGAACCGATTTTTACCGATTCAGATCGGGTTATTTTTTTTACTCCGAGAAATCGTCCGGCCAATACGACCGCATCACACCAAACTCACATGTATTCCACCGCATCGTGTCCGACTCGTGCGTTTTCCAGGCCATCTTCGATCTCCATCTTTTTCCAGGAGGTGGTGATTTGGGAAAATAAAAGGAAAAAAGGAAGGGTAAAGTAGAAATGTTTGATGGACACGGAGTGATTTTAAGAAGTTTTGTAGCGATGTTTAGCATTCTAGCTACAAAACTTATATATCTTAGCATCGACATCAATGAATAACCTAAATGGAAACACTTAATTAGTCATTATTTTTAACTAATAAGCCTACAAATGAGTCATTGCAAGAATAACCAAATACCCTAGCTCCCCTTGATCATTCTCTATCATTACTATCATCTTATCCTTCTCTGCACCCACCTCGCACTCTCTATCTCCTTAGCATTAGTCTTTCATGGTCTCTCAAAATTTCAAAATTTCAAAATTTCTATTCGAACTTGCTGGAATTTTTTCCCATTTTCTTTCTTTTCCTCACCTTTTTTTCCCTACTTAATCGTGCTAGAAGATTTTGTAGTACCCCAAAGCATTGAAATTAGATATTCATGAAAAAAAAATTGTAGCTAAGAAAGTGAACATGAAGCTATTGCAACAAAGATATTTAATGTCGCTATATTGTTGCCTCATTATCCTCCTCATTTTTACTAAAATATGAATTGAGATCAATTTGCAATATAACATTTTTGTTTATAAAGACAAACAACTCTATAAATGGACACAAAAAATTATCTAACAAATTTTCCAATTACATAGTATCAATTAATAAATCCAATTACATACAAGTAATAACACCAATTAACAAATGGTCAGCCAAATAGTTCACAAAAGACAGGCAAACTTGTCAACCCAATTATCCATCATCACTATTGGACAACAGTATAGCAACTTCTGCACCTCCCTGAATTCACTTAAAAACAAAAAGAAAAATTATCAAATAATTTAATCAGCAAATAGAAAATTAAAAATAGCCCCTATAAAGTTCAAATAATCAATAAAAAAAACTTTACTACATAACCTGTAATCTAATCAAAGAGCTCCCCGGACAAAAGTAATTCTCATTGCAACATAATAACAATTGAAAATAAGGTTTCTTCCCCCTATCCTAAAGCTTATATGGGACACTTAGGAGGAATATTAGAGACAGGGACTCTGCACAATACTATTATAAGATACTATACCCATAAACATCCTTAACACTCAAAGATAGAAGATCAGTTCACAACTTTTTACTCAATCCTTGGCTGAGATTCTTTTTTCTCTCCCCTTTCCCTCTCTCCTCTTCTGTTTTTTTTTTCTCTCCAACAAGAAAGACAGCATAACTCAAGAATGGTTAAAACATTTCTGGGAAATGGCCAGCATGTAGAATAGCAAATGTATACTATTCAACTTGATTAGCCTATCAAACTCACCTCATAATAGCCATAGTGTAAATCATAGCCAACATTTCTCTGAATATGAAGCTCCATTACTCAACTCCATTCTACAACTCAATATATCACATCAATTATAAGAACCAGTAAATTGCAAGTAGATGTCAAATTTAAAACTCACATAAAGATTAAAAAAACAGATGAAATATAAACCTAAAATGGGTATAACGATTATCCGAGCTGCAATTTCAATCAGAACTGGCAAAATATCCCCTCCTTCGCCACACGCCCAATCTATGTAATGTTAATAAATATCACTCTATTCAGTCAATGTTAAATCCATATGTTCCCTACTCCTCTATTCTTTCCCTCTAACAGATTCCACATTTCCCTATCCACAGCATGTAGCATCTTTCATATCTAACAGATGATCTAATGACTTCTGAACCTATGAAAACCAATTCTACAAAACCCTTTCATGTCTTGAGCTCTATTCCATCCTCCAACGGAAACACACAGGGAATGATAGCATATGTATGGCTAAAAACATATTAAACTAATAAATATAGAAGGTAAAAAGGTAAACAATATAATTATTCATGTTCCAATCAAAATCTATATGAAGAGGAACTAAGCTTAAAATCTCAAGAATCTGCAGGTCCAATACTCTGAGCTGAAGTAGCTAAAAAAGAGCTTAAGAATGAGATTGCGTAATCTCTAATTATCTATTGAAGGTAAGCTGAAACTTGTTAGAAGAAAAAAAAAGAAGCAAAAGTGGTTGGAAAGGTGGAAAATTTATGCTTCCTGTTAGACTCTCAAAACCTATTTCTTGTAGAACAACTCTAGTTCATGAAGAATTGTTAATGAAACTAAGGTTGGCTCAACAAACTAAACAGATAGTAGCAGGTTTTCCTGGCAAACTTTGCACGTGCTATAAGCCTATAACTTGTGCAACAAACACAGTATGCAAAAACTTTAAATGATGATAGCACAAGAGATATTAACATCTTGAATTGCAACTTCCCAACAATAAAAATCACTTCCCTAGAAGAAGTAACTATCAAGTAGTACTATCAATATTTCCTTGGTAAAAAATGAGTGGTTATGGACAAGGAAGCAACTAAAAATGAGGACAGATGTTCCTCATGTACAATGAATCAAATCAGTGAATCATTCACACGTTCATAACTTTAAGTAAAACTACAGCAAGTAAATGATTAAGATAACAGAAGCTCCTCATATAGGATTTCTTAATATCCATGCTAATATAGTAATTTCAAATAGGAAGCTATTTTTTTTGACATCGCGAAAACATACGAAAAAAAGAAAAGAAAACAAACAAACAAACAAACCAGAACCTAAGAACATAGAAACGATGAGCGGTCCAGTCTGCTGGTTATAGCTAGATTGTGAGCCCTCTGAACCTGTGTTCGATTGACCTTGCTAATTTCACATCCATGGAGAGCTGAAGCAAGCACCTTAATCTCTATGATGGTATGCCGTATGGAAATGTCAGAGTTGTGGGCACTATTTAGATGCTGAACCAAAGCTGAAGAATCTGTATGGATCCTCGTATTTTCTATACCCGCCCTAGTAGCCCATTGTAGAGCCTGAAGACAAGCTTTAGCCTCTGACATAAGAGCGGAATGGGCGTGGAAGCTAACACCGTTGCTGTCCCTAATACGCCCTTGCACATCGCTAGCAATCCAAGCCGCTCCTCCCATTCCGGTATTTTTATCCCAAGAACCATCAGTTTGGATAATAACATCAGGAGAGCCTACCTTATGACGTCCAAGAGAAGCTATGATAAGTGGCAAGTGAGGATCGACCTGCTTATTTGGAAGCGTGTTCTCTTTGGTTGAGAACGTTCTTTGGCACGACAAACCATGGGCCAACTTTGCATTGAAAACCTCCATCGTTGCTCTTTGGTGGCGAAACACTTGTTCGTTTCGTGTTGTCCAAATAACCCAAAGCACCCCCACAAAGGTGGGTAAGCGATTTCCATTATACCAATCCTCCTCTCTAAACTGGATTATTCTATCCAGAGGCCAAGTATCAAAAGAAATGGGAGGATTAGGGATTATAAGAGGCCTAGGCAAGTCCACCGTGCGCCAGACTTCCTATATCAGTGGACAGTAGCAAAATAAATGTTGCAGATCCTCTTCAGGGTCCAAGCAAATCGGACACACAGCCGAGCTACCAATATTTCGCTTAACCAAGTTCGAATTTGTGGCAATAGCATTATGCCACAATTTCCATAGGAAAATTTTCCATTTCGGCATGATGTTCAATCCCCAAATAATACGAAAAAACTTCTTATGCATTGGAGATGTCATGCTATAGTTTTCATGTTACTGTTGAAGAAAAAGGAAGTAATAACCTGACTTAGTTGAATATTCCCCGGATTTGGTTAGAGGCCAATATTCAACATCTTGAGTATCACCATTTAGTGGTAAATCTAATTCACGAATTACCCGTGCACTCTCGGGAGTAAAGTACTTGTAAAGCTTCACGAGATCCCAAATATGGTTATGATGGTCAATGAAATAACCTTCAATCTAGCTGCATCCACTAGCTTAACGTCATCTCTAAAAACAGGCATTTGACCATTCATCCATTTCTTTGAAGACGCAATTATAGACGCGCCATTCCCCACCTTCCACACTTTGCCCTTATTGAGAAGAGATTCAGCCTCAAGCAAACCTTTTAACCCCCATGACAGGTTACAGCGCCGAGAATGTAACCTAGCTGTCTGTTGTCTAGAGTCCCTAAAAACTTTAGAGACTAGTAATTGGGGATTTTGTTGAATCCGATTAACCTGTTTCATTAATAGTGCTCGATTAAAGAGACCTATATTACGCAAACCAAGACCTCCCATACCTTTTGGCATTTGAATAGTGTCTTGATTCCTCTAGTGGATTCCTTTGGCATTCTTATTACCCCAAAAAAACCGACCAAACATACCATCTATATTATTTGCTATCGTTGTAGGAATTCTGAAAATCGCCAAATGGTGAAGAATAGAGGCGGTCAGGATGGAGTTGATTAAAATTAGCTTCACCGATTAAGATAAAGAGCGAGTGCTCCAATGCAAAATTTTCTTGGAGATGATATCCAGCAAGGGAGTGAAATGGCGCAATTTAGTATCCTGAATATCAATAGGAATACCAAGATAGGAACCCATATTGTTGTTAGAATTCATTCGAAGCAACTCCTTATACTTCTGTAACTGGTCAATTGCAATGTTCGGACTAAACTTGACAAAAGATTTCTGTAAGTTAAGAATTTGCCAAGAAATATTGCAGAACCTAGAAACCAGTGTCGTCAGAGCAATACAAGCCTCCTCGGAAGCCTTAAAAAAGAATAGGGCATCGTCTGCAAAGAATAAGTGCGATATCGTCGGACCTCTTTTCCTTATAGTGATCCCCTGGAAAAGTCTGATGTCTGTTGCTAGGGTAGTCATGCGCGAAAATATATCCATACAAAACAGAAATAAGTAAGGCGATAAAGGATCGCCTTGACGAAGACCACAATGAGGGATAAAGGCCTTTGTTGCCACTCCATTTATGATAATCCTGTAAGAGACAGTAGAGATGCATTGATGAACCAGCTAAACCCAAGAAGCCGGAAAACCAAACACCGAAAGAACCTTCAACAAGAATAACCAACTGACTCGATCATAAGCTTTATTCACATCAAGCTTAAGAGCGGCGAGGTGCCGGCTCCCGGAACGTTGTTTATTGATAATGTGCATTATCTCATGGGAAATAAGAATGTTGTCATTCATATGATGCCCCGGCACAAAGGCATTTTGGAAGTTGCCAATCAGAGATGGAAGTAGCGGTTGCATCCTATTCACCATGCATTTGGAAGCACATTTATAAATAACATTACAAAGACTTATGGGGCGTAAGTGATTTACCTCTTCCGGCGGTGAAACCTTCGGAATTAGTACCAATAATGTTCTGTTCCATTCTTTTAGCATGAATCTTGTAGTAAAGAAACGTTGTACAGCTTGAATGACAGAGGACCCCAAAAGTGCCCAATGATGTTTAAAAAAAGCAGCAGAAAACCCGTCTAGCCCAGGAGATTTGTCATCTGTAATATGGAACATGGCGTTTTGGATCTCATCTACTGTAATCGGGGCTAAGAGAGACTCTTTATGCTCATTGTTTAGCTACGGCAAATGCAATTCTCTCAAAACTAAATCAATTTCCTCCCCATGATGATGAGAAGTAGAAGAATTTATCAAATTCGTGGGGGAGTACACTTGTTGGAAATGTGTCAAAATCATCGTAACAATATCCTCCTGATTGTCGATCCAGGCACCATCCATATCATTTAACATATAAATATAATTACGTTTCTGGCGTTGACGGATCCGGTTAAACAAAAATTTTGTAGGAAGCTCACCATGCCTTGTCGCATGATCTCTCATGCGCTGCTTCAAATAAGAAATCCCAATAGATGCTTCGTCTAAGAGAGTTTGTCTTCGATTTAAATATATGGAACCCTAATGTATTGTGTGAATATCATCCCCATATTGGCTAGTTCCTTAAAAATCGAGTTCCAATTCACCCCCCAAAATAATCTTCTATCTAAACACCAAGCTTTCAAGCGTTCCCGAGCTATCAACAGTTTCTTGGATAAGCAATACATAGCGGAACCCGAAATTTGTAATTCTCAAATCTCATCAATGATAACCCGTATTTCTGGATAGGCTAAGCACCAATTTTCAACTTGGTAAGGGCGTTTCTTACTTATGATATGCTCCTCCGTTTGGAGTAAAATAGTTGCATGATCTGATTATGTGAGGGGGAGATTGCGAATTATTGTTGCTGGAAATGCTTCCAACCATGCCGGAGTCACATACGCACGATCAAGTCTCTCTAACACCAAATCACTTTCCTCCCGTTTATTTGACCATGTGAATCGAGGTCCATGAAATGGAACATCCTGTAGATTTAGAGCTTGCTTCCAAGCCATAATTTCATCCCATCCTCTGATTAAAGATGTGCCCCCTAGCTTATCTTCATAATTATCTACTTGGTTTATATCTCCAATTATCAGAAAATTTGTAAACGCACTTAACAAATTTTGAGTTTCAAGCCACAGTTGTTGACGTTGTTGTTGAGAAGCGCCATACAAAAACATCACATGCCATTCCTTTTCATTACTAGCTTTTATCTTACAGAAGACAAAATTGCTAGTCTTACAAACTACATCCATCACAAAAGAACCCCAACAAAATATAACTAGCCCTCCCCTGGTATTATCCGCATCCACCCCGCATACACAACTAGGATTAGTGGAACTAAGTAGTCTATTTACATGTTCTACATTAGTATTAGTTTCTTGTAAGAACAGAAAAGTAGGTTGAAATTCAGATAGAAGCCAAAACAAGTATGGGATTACCGCGTTATTACTGGCATTTAACCCGCGGCAATTCCAAGATAGGAACTTCATGGTTCCTTTGGTGACTGATCTGTCCGCGGTAATTCCAAGATAGGAACTTCATGCGTATTAACTGGTTCTGTAACCTGTAAATCCATTGCATCTGTTGCTGAAGAAACTGGATGCAAAGTAACTGGTTCCTGTGGAGAAGCCGTGTTGCGTTTTAGACTCCAATCATCCTCTGGATCAGGCACTGAAATTGTAGCTTGGCGTTTTTTTGAAATCATTGAAGTGAGTTCTATTCCAGGTTCAACTCCCAAAGAACGAGCCATTGAAACATCTGTTAAAGCCTTCGCTTTGAATTTAATTTTCCCTTCTTTAGACCAGATATTGAACCCTCCTTTTGCGTCCCATTCCTCCAGTTTCCTTTTCCTCTTTGTTTGCCGAACTTGATTAGGGTCACCTGCAGCCAGTAAATAACTCCCAAGTGATTGGCTTCGAATAAAATATACATCCCGTCTGCGTTTGCCACTGAACATTATTGAGGAGCACTGAAGAGCTAAGACCACTTATCGTGACTGCTGTTGATCATCCTGTTGATCTGCCTGGATAGAAGGTATAGAATTTGTATCATGTGAAACATTCATCTCAGAAAATTGTAAAGGACTCGTTGGTGAATAAATCTCTTCTTGAACTTGTGTTGTCCTAGACCTGTCCTGTAAAGTTGTAACCTGAAAAACTTGATTAAGAGGATCTTCAATTATAGGGGCAGAAATTTGAAATCTTTCATTTATGAGATTAGAAATATTTCGAAGCTCCCTGGGTTCTGAATCAAGGCCTTCTTCCTGGATCTGAGCTGCAAATGGGGCCGGAAACCCCAAAACATGTTGATTATGTTCTTGTAAAGAATCCTGGGCCTCATACCAGTTACTTGGGCCTGCTTCCATTGACCCAGGAGGTAGGCGGGAAGCCCAACCTTGAAAAACAACATCTTGCAATGTGCCCTGACCCATTACCAAACTAGCTTCATGATTAAGATGCGGCGAACTGGGCCTATCAGGTCTTTTTTGAGGATTTGAACAGAGGCCCAAAGCAGAACTCCAAGACATATGGGCCCATTCAGTAAGCCCCGGGAATAAACCCTTTCCTCTTGAGTTCCCCGTTGCATTCAATGGATCTGGGTTGATTTTCAGTACAAGAGCAAGACTATTTTTGTATTCTAAATTTGATCATTTGCCAAGAACATGAGAAATTTTGATCTAGAAAACAAAACTTAAATAGAATTAGCAAAGGAAGAGTTGTACTGGTTTATCCCTAGAATAAAATTTTAAAATACCTCAGGCAATCCACCATCGAAAGTCGAGGTCCAATGACAAAATAGATCCTTATGTACTAAACAGTAGAGAACCACCACAAATGTAATTTCACAAATAAACTGAGGTTCCAAGAACTGATCCGAAAAAAAATCAAACCCAAATTCAATGCACAAAGAGTTTAGCTTCTAACCATTTTCGGTTCTGAAAAAGAACTCACCCAAAAAAATTAGGATTTGAAATCTATTTTAAAACTCACAAAAAGAAAAGAATCTAAGACTTGAGTTCGAATTCTAATATGAAAAACACAAAAATTTGAGCACATATCCTAGCTAATATAAATACAAACAAAAAATAGGAATTGAAAGCATTATACAATAATCTGACACAAATAATCATCTTGTGAAGAACTTCGCCTCTTAGAGTAGCTTGATTTATGAATCATAGTAAACCTTATGAAACCACACATATTCATCTAAAAAACACACCTATGCAAAAATTAAATTGCAAGGAAAAAAATGTAACTCCATCGCTGCTACAAGATTTCATAACAATCAGAACTGAATGAATAAGATATAAATCAGAAAACAGAGAAATACATACTCGAAATCATATCTCTGTTCACTACCATCTTGGTCACAAACTTTGTTAATAAAGGACAGAAAAAATAAGAGGCGTACCATATAATGCGTCTCCTTTTCAATATGCTCAAACTCTGATGGCGGCATAAGAATTGAGAATAGCTTCACCTTTCCTCCTCTTATGTTCTAAAAATGGATAGGAAAAATAACAAAATGATTATATGTACTACTCGAATTCAGGATATGATCATAGTTACCATTTCAAAACTTGAACAGACAAAAGACACTACAACAATTAGCTAATTACCTGATACTTCAATCAAACCACTCTTGTGTTTAATCCCGCATCAATCAAACTCATCCCAGCTTCTTCCCATCACTATTTACTATCACTAAACCATTTATCCCCACCTTTCTTATTGATTGAACAATAAAAGTATCCTTTCTCAACAATTTGAAAAATGAATAAGAAGAAATAAGCACAGTTTAAACAAATTCAAAAAAATGAATTTGGAGCTCATAATAAGTGGGAAAATGAAACAGGCTAAAAAGGAGGAAAGAGAAAGATACCAAGATTTCAATTTTTGTCAACAACCATGAATTTTTCCAAGCAAAAACAGCTTATGTTCATCTTCCTCCGTCCACGGCACACCTAAAAAAATCACGATTAATCAATCAAATCAACAACAAAAAAAAGAAATTATGATTTGATTTTTAATTAATTGTGATTGTGATTTGTTTATTTTTTTCTCTCCTAGCTCGCTAGCTCTCGCGGCTGACAACGGCGGCAATGGTGGAAAAATGAGTAACTACGGCGGCATCATCGACGGAGGCGTAAACAGAAGAAGCAGTAAGCACGACGTCGTTAGAAGAGGAAGAATCAAGGGGATGTTCATACTCCAAGCATCAATCTAGCCCTAATTTTCTCCACAACCACCACAAACACACCCAAATAATAATAATAATAATAATAAAAATAAAAATAGTAATAGCAATCAAACAGTCACACAAAAAAAAACGACAATTAGTCAACATACTTTCACTATTCATCATAAAAGGGTCAGTTTTTCACTTTAGCTCAAATAGTAAGGTAAGACGGTCTCTCACAAACCAACAATCAATCTAACCCTAATTTTCTCTACTACCACCAAAAAAATAACAATCAGAAAATCACAAAATTCCAACTGAAAATAAAAAAGGAAGTAAAAATTGAACATACTCTCTGGTAGAAGTATCGACCATCTGACAAACAACGAGAGAAATCATGGAAGTTTTGCCAGTACCAGACTGAGCTTGGGCAATAACATCGCAAAAGGTCGTCTCTAATTCCCATCCTATCGGAGCTAGTTATAGGTTCGATTTCTTCTGTTGCTTCGAATTGAAGTTGTTAGATAAGTTGTTAAGAGAAAAAATGCAAAATAAGCTAAAATTGAGGAGAGAAAAAATGTACAGAATCAGTCCATGATGACATTGAAATCCTTTGCCCTGCACATGATAGCAAGATACAATTAGATTCACCCCAGTGATGAGAAAATTTCATAATCTCAAGTTACTTCCCCCAAAAAGTAGTTTATTTCAGAAATGGTAGAAAAATTTTAAGCACACATTCTGGCAGCAATCGTCTTCATCTTTTTCCAGAATCGTATATTAGGTCTAAAATAGCTGGAATCATTCCTCAAAACATATAATATACCAATTCATGAATTGTCTATCAATCATATTCGTCTCAAAACCTCGATTGTTTCAACAACCAATTGTTTTGCAAATCCACAACAAGAAATCTAATTCAAAGAATATGGATATGAACCGAACAATTCCAAAGCAAGTCAAATAACCAAGGAAACCCTACATCTAACATCGAACCTATAATCAATGTATTGAAAAAAAAGCACAAACAACAATGAATAAGTAAACAATAAACACTTCAATTTCCAAAAAAATTAATCGTTTCTAAAAAATTTTTAAAAAAAATCGATGGGAAATTTATGAAAACAAACACCCTAAATATCGATCAAAGAAAAAGAAAGGAAATTTACCAAACAAATGCATATGATTAATGATTTTCCAGGGGTTCTTCCATACCTTTTGATCTTTTTAGAGGGAGAAAACACCATGATAGATGTAGCAGTGATGAAAGCAAGTAAAGGGGGGCTTAAAAGCATATAGAAAAAATTGAAAAAATTGAAAAAATTCATGAGAAAGAGAGATCCGAGGAAGCTGAGGAGAATGGAGAGTGAAATCGAAAGCTTCAAATGTTGTCGGTGTAACCTTTGCCGTTGTTTCGTCATCATCATCTTCATTGGTAGCAACAGACCTCCTACTCTTCCTGCATATTTTTTTTATTTTTCTCAACAAATAATTATGATTCTGCTTGCTCTGCCATAGCCAAAACCCTAATTTCTCTAGATCTGGAGGAAAAGATGAGGGAGAAGGCACTGAACAGTAGAAAGTTATCAGGAAAAAATAATTAGATAAGAGAAACAAACACCCAAAATATCCAATAATAATCAGAAAGTATAATATCACAAACAAAACAAAACAAAACAAAACAAAATGAAGCAAAAGGCTGATGTATTAATGAAACGAAAAAACCTGCAAGAAAGGTGTGGATGCAGAAGAAAAGCTAGGCGAAGAAAGATGATGAACCCACTTATTGTGACCTATGCTGAACACGTACAACCCATTGATTTGGATCAAATCGCTGAAGAGCAGTAAGCTTGAGGAGCTTTATGCTTTGTTGATCCAAATGTGGCATCAACTTCCACTCTGAGAAATCGTTTCTCAGATTCGTTGAACAAACCCTAATCTCTACAGTTTACAAGGAGGAGAGAGAAAAGATGAGGATTAAGGAGGGGAGTGAGAAACTGAAATACCACGGAAGAGAGAAGTGAGGAGAGAAAGAAAGATTATGCGGCTTATATTTTCCCAAAAATGGACGGCTCAGATTTGTCAAGATTGGAGGAAGTTGGATGGCTGAGATTGCCTAATGCTGAGGAACAGTGAACTTTAAGGATTTCTCACCCAAAGCACTATTGACATGAACAGTAGAAATGTTCCAACTTTTAAAGGGTTATGGATGTTATAGATTCATTATTACTCTTTTTACCTTTATTTTTCTGTCAATTCATTATTTTACGTTGGGTTTTTTGTGGGATTCGTTAATTTTCTTTTAGTACTTATTTTACTTAAATAGTGTTATTATTTAAAGGTGACCCCACTACATATAATTTCTGGATCCGCCACTGCAGTGGTAAGTCCATCGACATTGTTCTTGCCAGTAAGTTCAAGCAATGAAAGGGAACCTTGTTTCTTTTAGGAAATTTTGTTAATAAATACCACACTTTGGGCACTTTTTTGAAATAAATACCTAGGTTGTTTGAAATTTTATGTAAATACTAACTTTCTGCCATTTCTTTTGGAATCACTACCACTTAATAGATTTTCGCAAAACTGTTAGTTTGGCTTCGTTAGTGGCATGTGAAATTACCTTCTTACCTTCCATTAATCTTGTCCACCACCACCACCAGCAAAACCCTACAAAACTCACTACCCTTGCTATCCCCTTCTCTCTCCTAACAACCATTACGAGGTTGTGGTGGTTTCATAGTTGGTTAGTACTTTGGGGTGGGTTGATTTTTTGGTGGGTGGAGGTGGTGATGGTTTCTTAGTTGGTTAGGGTGGTGGGGTTGGATGATTTTTGAGTGGGTGGAGGTGGTGGTGGTTTTGTAGTTGGTTGTGTTGTGGGTACGTCGATTTTTGGGTGGGTGGGTGTGGGTGGTGGTGGCGGCAACGGTGGCAATCATGGTTGTTGGTGGTGTGGAAGGGCAAAATCATAATTTCATGTGCCACTAACAGTGCAAAACTAACATTTTTTGCAAGATTCCGTTAAGTGGTAGTGATTTCAAAAAAATTTAGTCAACCTTGGTATTTATATAAAATTTCAGACAACCTAGGTATTTATTTCAAAAAAGTGCCCAAAGTATGGTATTTATTGACAAATTTTCCTTTCTTTTATGAAAAATTAAGTGGTAAAATCTTGGATTATTCCTTAGCATTGAAAGATGCCTCTCAGCCTCC
Organism: Beta corolliflora; assembly: GCA_947648045.1. Lineage (NCBI taxonomy): Eukaryota > Viridiplantae > Streptophyta > Magnoliopsida > Caryophyllales > Amaranthaceae > Beta > Beta corolliflora. The sequence goes on from CANSZD010003182.1 coordinate 2,527,506, forward strand.
CCATCTTTCAACCCCTCCTCTGAAATATTTCTACCTCTATCCAAATAAGATCATAAAGCGTTAGCTACATTATGCGGTAATTCAATTATCCTCAAAGCTTGTGGAAAATCTTTCTCTACAGAGTACCTACTAGAATGATTGAAGAATTTATGGAAACCGAATAGAGAATTCAAGATAGTTGGCCTAAAAAAGTGTTTTTACATTGCAAAATTCGCTAGTCATGATTATCGACTAAAAACTCTTGATCAGCGACCCTGGTTCATTAATGGAGTTTTCATCTCAATTCAGAAATGAAAATCGAGTTTCAAGCTATTGGAAGCTACAATTGAAGAAATCCCCAATTAGATTGAGCTACTTGAAATTCTGATAGAATTCAACAATGAAGCTTTCTTGAAGAGGATTGGAGACTTCATTGGCACAATTGGGAAATTAAAGTTTGTCAAGATTTCAATCCGCAAAAATACTCTGTTTAGTGAATATCTTGAAAAGAAAAAAAAGACAGGATTTGGACGGGAAAAAATTAATAGAGGATTGAATACCAAAATTGGATTGCAAAGTGCAAAAATACAGTAATTAAGGGCATGAAGCTAAGAATTGCTATCAACTGTTGAGAAGATCGAAAAACCAAGAAATGCTGTCAACAAGTAACAATGAAAACTCTAGAATTGGGGAAAGCAGAGAAACAAAATGGACAGTGGTCCAAAATAGGAAAAGAAATATTGTCCAAATGAGAAAAGATCGCGCCAAATTTGGTCCACAAAAGACAAAGAGCAAATATCCCTCTGAAAGTCAACTAGTTTTCAAATATTGGCTAAAGTTAGTGGCAAACATCTAGTCCCTAAAATAATTTTGGTCATTGAACCCGAACCATTTTCTTTCTTACATCCCCTTCAAAACCCTAAAAAACCCACAAATCCTCTTCCCCACCACAAAAACCCTACCATTAAAAAGTCAACTCTTGTGATAAAAAAATTAGAAGTTTAGATCTTTTGGAAGATTAAACAAACAAAACCCGGCCCCTCTCTATTTGAAACTTTACCTAAAAAATGGACAACCAAGATTCTTTCCTTCCTAGTATGTTGGAATATCTTAGACATCCAATTTCAACCCCATCTCCAGTACTTCCTCCTATCCCACCACCAACCTGGATCCTTCATCTCCCGATTTCAGAGGCTTAGACCTTCTCTTGCAACCCTCCAACTTTTACTTATCCAGAGATTTGGGTAAACAATGCCTTCTACTATCTCAAGTCCACCATCTAATTGAACCAAGAAGAGACGAACTGGACCATCATCTCTGCAAGATCAATACGAGAAATTATGCTGAACCCAAAAGAGGTAAATCCACCTAAGTACAACCAGCTAATGATGGTGAAACCAAACAACCCATATCAGATCATACCAGCTCACATTCCAGCACTAGCAGATATAGAAGACATGAGTAAAGTGCTAATGGTATACATCAAGTGGAGGATGCAAGCACTCCAAAAGAAGCAAAGTCTAGTGATCCTTCCATGGGAGGTAAAAGCATTAGCATATACAATACATGTACTTCCGCGAGAAAGAAAAATCATTTTATGAGTATATATTTTAATTTCAGTGTTGTAAAAACGGTTTTGCCTTGGTATTAATTACTATAATATCATTCATAAAAGGGTTTTGTAACCTTGATTAAAGGGATTGATACCATTAAATAAAGGGATTGGTACCCTTGCATAAAAGCATTGGCACCTTGTTAAAAATAAATTATTACCTTCATATTGTTGGATTAGTAAATTATTATTTTTATGTCGGAAGTAATAGATTATCTAATATTGGTAGTATCCTTTATAAAAGGGTTTAGTCTCCTTGATTATATTGAAGTAATAGTAACCTTACTTGAATGAATTGATACCCGTATATAAAGGAAATGTTACCTTTGTGTGAAGTGAATGATATCCTTGTGAAGGACTCTGTACCCTTTTAAATAATAGAATGTTACCCTTGATTGAAGAGAATTGTACTCTTACTTAAATGGATTAGATATTCTTTTATTGAAGGAAATAATGGTATCGATGGATTTGTACTCTAGGTGGTACCAGATAATTTGCAAAATGTACCCTCATTGGTATCAAATTTCTCGTCCAACATTCGCACCAATTTTTTGCAATCGATACCAATATACTCTTACGTTGGTTCCAAATTACTCTTCCAATATTGGCACCAATTTATTCAACAATCAATACCAAGATACTCTTACATTAATTACAAATTTGTTAGAGCATATAGGTACCGATGTTAGAATAAGTTTGCACCTAACAACTAATATGTAAGATCACTATACTTTACTCAAGTGGGATATTTGATAACAATAACGTGTATAACAATTGATCTTTCTACTACTACTAATCACTCCATCTGAGAGTGTGGGATAGCTCAGTTGGTTAGAGCTTCCCTCCCGATTCCAGGTGATGCTGTGATCGATTCTCATCCCCGCCCTTGTGGCTCATTCGCACCAAAAAAAAAAAACTAATCACTCCATCTCCATCACCTTCCATTCATTCTTCCGTTAGATGTTCTGTCGTTCGCCACCATCAATGTACCATTGTCTTAGACTCTTAGAGTTGCTGCTTCTCCTCTATAATTGTTGCTCATGATTTTATCTCTCCTCTCACTCTGTTGCTGCACTCTGATTTCTCTCTCGTGAGACTCATTGTTTTACCGTTGCTGCACCTTCAATTGGTGCCTGATATTTCCTGCTCTGTAATGTTGTTTTTTTTATCATTACCCAATCTTTCAAAGATTGAAACCAGGCCTAAAACCCAGATCCCCTAATCAATGACTAACTCGACAATCTTAGCAAAACGAAATTAAAAATTATTGATTGACCTGCTCCTTTGCTAACACAATTGTAGAATTTTAGGAAATAAAAGCTTTAAAAGTGGAAGAAAGACATAGGTTCAGAGAGAGTTTAAGATTACTAGAAAGGAGAGGAGTTTTGAATTTGGAGGAAAATGCAAAATAGATACAAAAGGTCAGGGCGTTTGAAACTCTCAGTTTGTAACTTTGTCATATGTTTTTAATGTACAAAATGACCAATTCACCCTGGTTGGATTTGTTGGACTTAGAGCTGTCAAAAAATGAATCGACTTGAAAAACCGACCTTAACCCGTAATGATCTGCAAATGACTTGCACTTGAAAGTTTTGCAAAATAGGTCACCTATAACCTGACTTCTACCCGACCTTATAATAACTGATAACTGATCTTGACCAATACTCAATGACCTGAACCTGAACCGACAACCGACCAAAAAAGACCAATAACAGAAGTGATGCGATCAGACAACGATTCGAACCCGATTCGACACCTGACATGATTATTACCCGAAATCGATCATAACTCGACACAACCTATTATTGTCTCGACCTGTTGCGACCTTTTACCTAATTTTACCATTGCAAACTGGTACCTGATTTTACCCGACATATTGCTACCCGTTGCCAGATTTTACCCGACATGTTGGTTGTTAATTCGGAATAAGTTGATTTGATTTATGTGTTTTGACTTGACTCGAGTATAGTTACCTTAACAAGTTTAAAGAATTTAACTTAAAGATGATTAACTTGTTATAAGTGTGATCAAACAAGGGAACCGGATATACCACTCCAAGGCACGAAAACTACGCTTTTCTATTAGTTTAATTTCGCCCCTCTAGGATCATCGGGTTAACACGAAATAACTAATGAGATACAATGGAGAAAACAATTCACAAGATGATCTTCTATGTGAATCAACAAGAACTTTGAGTTTGTAGTTTGTGAAGAACACTAGAGAGAAAATAGCAAGTTTTCTCTCAAGCAAAGCAAGTGTTTTGGAATATGAAAAACTGATTTTTTCATCCACCCCTCATAAGAATGACAAAAGTCATATATAAATATTACCTTCATAGATTAGAGCTGTTATTATTGCCTTAATCTCCCTTTAATTCCCTGATTAAGAATCCTTAATCGTCATTAAAAGGATAACGTACACAATACAACGGTTATAAACAGTCCACGCAAAATTTCACGTTCCGAAACAGTAAGCACGTCGCGACCCGCGATACAAATCGCTAGTCACAACAACACACTGGTCGCGACCCGCGACAGATGTCACTACCAGTGACGGCCACGTCGCGACCCGCGACGGATGTCACGACCAGTGACGACCTTCCTGTTTCTCTTGATTGTTTCACGTGTTTTTGCGCAATCTAATCTTAGAATACTAGACCTCCTCCTCTTCTAGTATAGAATCATATGAGCTTATAAAACCCATTATACTATAAATGTTCCAACAATCCTCCTCCCATTTATAGGGTAATGTTGAAAAGTTTTTCAACTTGCTATAAATCACAAACAAAACATGCTCATGCATCATGGAAATATCTTACGATTGAATCTCCACTTAGTAAAAGTAATTTTACAATAATTTCGATCATAATGATAGACAAAGCTTTGAATCATATAACCACCACAAATCATTGAAGATACTAATACACATAAGCATAAACTTAGTTCTTAACCTCCGACACCTATGAAGTCTTGGTGTCCATATCCATTCATAAGCGTTCCAAGTCAAGCCTTAGACTTGGTGAAGCGGCCAAACCTCTAGCTTATATAGGTAAATCTTTACGAACATGCTCCTACAATTGAGCACTTATCAAAGATTTATTAAGAAATAAATTCAACCTCTTAACATTGTAGAAACAAGCACTAACCTCGGGATGTGTTAAACAAGTGCTCCCAACCTTCTAGAGAAGTACTATCCTCATTGAATTCGAGATCTAACGTTGTATTAGACGTCAAATTGAGTTTTCCTTCACCATAGGTTGTTCAATAGGCTTAAGACCCATCCCTTTGTTCATTTTGTTCACTAGTTCCCTTGACAACGGTTTAGTAAACGTATCCGCCAAGTTCAAACTAAACCGAACAAAATTAATAGTTATACAACTATTCCTTATCATTTCACGCATATAGCTATGTCTAACTCCAATGTGCCTTGACTTGCCATTGTAGACTTCACTATAAGCTTTAGCTATGGTTGGTGCACTATCACAATGAATAGCAAGAGGTGACATAGGTTTGACCCACAAGTCAACCTCACTCAACACATTCCTTAGCCATTCCGCTTCTTGGTAACAAGAAGCCAATGCAATGAATTCCGATGCCATAGTTGAATCTGTTATACATGTTTGCTTCTTGGATGCCCATGAAATAGCACCTCCTCCAAGAAGAAACACCCATCCACTTGTGGATGAATAATCTTCCTTATTGGAAATCCAACTAGCATCCGAGTAACCTTCTAGAATAGAAGGTTCTCCTTTGTAAGTTATGACATAATCCAAGGTTTTATTCAAATAATACCTTAGCACTCTTCTCAGTGCTTGCCAATGCAACATACTAGTATTACTAGTATACCTACTTAGTTTACCAATAGCAAAAGCTATATCCGGCCGAGTGCTAGTCATAGCATACACCAAGCTTCCAATTAAGCTCGCATACTCCAATTGTGAAATAGGAGTACCACTACTCGGAACCAAGTGAACACTAGGATCCATCGGAGTAGCAAAATGAGTCGAGTTCGATTCATTAAACCTCTTGATCACTTTCTCAATGTAATGAGATTGTGATAAAGAAATTGACCCTTTACCTCTCATTATTCTAATACCTAGAATAACATCCGCTTCACCCAAATCTTTCATGGAGAAGCTAGAAGAGAGAAAGACTGTAATACCCCGAATTTTCAAAGATTATTTTATTATTATTAAGGTTTAATATTATTTCCACTTAAAATTTATTTTATGATAATGCGATTTTATTTGATAACTAAGTTTATTAAAATAATAATTTCATTTAGTTTGATTTATTTAACAAGTTTTATGTAAATGATTATTTCTAAATAATTTAACTATGGTAAATTAAACTCTTTATTTTTGGTTATGGGTATCCTTGTACAAGTTGTCCATCCATTTTAGTAATCCAAAGCCCAAATACAAGTACATAGCCATATGTCTTTTAGCCAAAAAGAAAAAGGAAAATAAAACAAAAAAAAAAGGAAATAAAGAAAGAAGCGTGATCATCAGATCACCATCTTCCCCCTTCCTCACGCACACAAATCAACAGAGCCAAAGATCAAATTTTTCCACAAATTCAACAGTTCTTGTTAGAGAACTTTGAAAATCAAGCACCAAATCAACCATAACCTCATTTCTTCTGCACAAAATCCCCCAAAATCAGAATAGAAAATCTCACACCATACTTCCTCCATTAATGGAGGTTGACTAAGCTCCACAAATTCCGAAATTTTGCTCTATAAATACTGAACTTTACTCACCCAATTGCCCAAGCAAACAATCTAAAAAAAGGTTTGCTTCAATTCATTTCTCTTCTTCCTTAATTTCTGATTTTTGATTTTGAAAATTGAAAATGAAAATTCAATCCACCATTAACACCATCCTCTGCCACGATTGAACCACCGAAAACCGTCGAACCACCTGAACCACCACGACCACCCAGAAAACACCACACCACCGCCAGCCCAATCGCATCACCCTATGCTGCTAAGCTTCGCGGCGTCTCTGCTGCTCCTTGACAGCAGCCCGCGTCAGACGCCGCCACCTGAAACCACCCCCTCCCCGCCTGACTTCGCCCGTCCACCGCTCGAAACACCAGCATCCCTTCCTTCCTCTTCTTCCCCATTGATTCGCCTCCCCTGTTCCTTCCTTCCTTCTTGCGTTTTCTTTCTTGGTTTTGTTAAACCGATTCTTTGAATCGCATAAACCCCCCTTTCCACTTTATTTTAGTTTTATTTGTTTATTTTATTTTGTTTTAAAAACTAAACCCATGACTTTCCTAAACTAGCCTACTTTAATTAAGTTAGTATATTTTAGTTTAAGTAAATCTTTTATAACTTGAAAATGTTTCTTAAATAAAATGAGTATAATAAAGTTAGTTTTCTATGTTAAAATAATTGTTTAAGTTAATAAAAATAAAGTTGAAGTAATCTTTGATTACTTAAAATGATTTCATTATTGATTCAAAAAAACCATAAACTTTGATTTATAAACTCTCGTAAAATCATTAAGAATTCTTTAAGTTATTTGAATTATTTAAATTGTTTATTTTATATAAAAAGGGGGTTATTTAGGTAACTAACTTAGATCTCGTTAACGTCTAATGTAAATTCCGATTGCGTAGACGAGGAATATCAAGAGTGTTAATCCGTTCGTGAACTTAACTTTTGGGCACGCGTCACGAGGTAATCTCCGATGTCCATCTAAATTTAGATCCCGTTAGTGTAAAACGAATTGATTATGTGATTATTATGTGCTTATAAAATATATAAGTATGGACTATAATTATGGATTATCGATTTAATGCGGATTATGAATACGAATGATAAAATGGACGACGACTGTCGATTTCGATTATGAATCATGACTATGGACGATATACGATATGACAAATATGTTTATTATAACGTTATTAAAACTGCTTAATGTCATTTAGTAATGTTATGGTTATTATTATTATTATTATTATTATTATTATTATTATTATTATTATTATTATTATTATTATTATTATTATTATTATTATTATTATTATTATTATTATTATTATTATGATTATTGTTATCATTATTACCGTTATTATTATTATTATTGAAATTTTATAAAAGTTGGAATTAGTAAGAACTTGTGATAATGAAATGATTATGAATCTGAAGTGATAAATGAACTCAAGTGACGGTTGTGAAATGAGTTATTGAAACCGCTATGAATGGATTGAGATTATGATGGATTGAATATGTTCACACTGGATTGAACAAGATGACGTAAATGTGTACGTGATTTATGTGATGAATTGAAATTTAAACGATGTTAATCACGTAAAGTGAAATATCGGAGGGAAATGATGAACATGTTGCCCTGTATGGGAGGTTCAGCGGCCCCTACAGGTTCTCTGGTTACTATGCTGATTTTCTGTTACTTGTCTTCCTTCTATCTTGTTGTGATCCAAGTAGAAGGGGTGTGCACACTAGGGACTCTGTTATTATGGCCATTATGTTATCCGTAGGTGGTTACAGGGGATTGACCCCGGCCTACAATGTTGAAGTAAGTGGTTACAGGGGATTGACCCCGGCTTACTGGCGTTCTCTTTCCTCTCCTTAAATATCTGGATTAATTGAATTAAGTATGTGATTATTCATTGTATATATATGTGTATATGTGCTATGCTTTTTAACCCTATTAACCTACTATTTTACAAAGTATTTTCAACTTAAGTATTTTACGGGATGGGGTTGGAATTACTCAGTTTTTCTGATTTTTGGGAGCTTGTCTCTCTTGTTTCTTTTCAATGTATTTGTGCAGGTGGGTGATCGACGGGGGAACAAAAGGGAGATCATTTAGAGTTGTCATCCACTTAGCTTATGTTTTCACTTCCGCTGGAACTCTGAAACACTTAAGTAATTAGTAATGTTTAATGAACAATATACTGGGTTGTAAGGATTAATTTATTTTGAATTTAGTATGCTTTAATCTAGCCTTGCATTTATTTCCAAGGAGATAAGTGCGGCGGTAGCACGCCCGTTGAGTCGAACCCTCGTGAATTTTCCCCCATCTCGAGTTTTATTTACAAAGTGGTATCAGAGCCGAGTTTAGATTAACTAGGGAAATATTAAAATTATTAAAATATAATAATTAGGGAAAATGAATCAAATAGGGTAAAACTTAAAATTGATTTAGGAGGTCAAAATAATAAATTATTTAAGAAAAATGAATTAGGATTAAAATATGACTTAATAGGATTAAAATATGACTTAAGGATTTAGTATGGGTACGAATAGGTTATGTGTACATGTATGAAAGTACTCGCCAAAGGTACTTATTAATTGTTTATGATATTTTATTAGATGGCCAAGACACGTTTGACCACCAGGAAATGCACCAGAACCCCTCGTCAAGGACCTTACCTTCTAAGGATGAGTGTAGGAGAGTCTGTTTCAGCTTATATATACAGGTTATGTTTAACAATGAAGTGTTACCACCTCAATGAAGGCCACGGGCATTCGGATTACCTCACGCCACTTAGACAGGTCGATGTTTTGATTCACACTCTCCCCAACGATGGTCCTTATGCTGGAATCAAGAGTGAATACTCTGATGTTCTGAAAAATGGAAGGCCAAACTATGAACAATACACGTTGAAAGGGAAGTGGTATCTCACGTTGAGTTACCTCGAGAAAAGAATGCTCGATGCTAGGGCCAAGTGGCTTAATGACTATTTACCCACTGATGACGAGGAGCCCAACCATAGTGACGATGAAGAAGTAGGAAGCAACCCTGCCTCACCCATTGTAAATCTCGATGGAGATGGAGACGGAGATGAAGGTGAAGACGAGGATCCGTCCGAGTACGCTGATTAAAAAACCCAAATCTCTAGCCTTGACCCTTAGATTTCTAATTAAGGTCGTAAAAGATCGATTAATGTGTTAACTTAGGATGGTGCAACTAATGCTTATTTGACTATTTGAAAACTCTTATGCTACTATGAACGAATTGTTATGGCACTTTTGGGGTAATGAATGATGAACTTTTGACATGTGAATTGAGTATGAAATGAATGATAAGCTTTTGATATGTGAATTGAGTATGAAATGAATGAATGGTGTAAACCATGATTATATGAATTAGCTTTTATATAAGAATCAATGTGAATGGTGGAAACACCAATGTGAATGACGCATGTAGCTTATGCAATACGTTTATACGCGATCTAGAGCAAGGCGACAAGGAAACCCAATGGCCGAAACACCGGAACAAGTTGCAGCACGACTTAGGACTCTTGAGCAACTAGCTCAAAGCTTTGGCTTAGTCCTTCAAAACCAGATCAACAACAACCACCATGGAGACGATCCGCAAGCTGCAATGGCGAAAACGATTTCCGCTTTGAAACCACCAACCTTTGTTGGGAGAGAAGACCCACTACTTCTCGAAAACTGGATAAGAGATTTCGAAAAGATTTTCACGGCCACGGGTACGCCTGAGGACCAGAAAGTAGACCAAGCAACCTTTTATTTGCATGAAGATGCTGATACTTGGTGGGAAAGTGTAGGACCTACTGTTAAAGCTCAAGAGAACTTTAACTGGGAAGCATTTAAGGTAGCGATTAAGGCTCGATTCTTCCCCGAGCACATTCGTAGGCAGAAGTACAATGAGTTTAGTAGGTTTAACCAGAGCTATAACATGAGTGTGCAAGAGTACGCTCAGAAATTCAATGAGTATGCCCGATTCTGCCCGACTGTAGTGCCAGATGAAGGAACTAAGGCCCAGAAGTTTAAAGACGGACTTAAGTTTGATCTTCAGACTCGAATGGGAGGTAGCACCTCTACCAATTTCACGGAAGCGTATGCTAAAGCTTCAAATTTGGAGAGAATCTTACAGCGTGAGAAAGAGGTGCTCGGTAGACACAAAAGAAAGGAACCTGCCGGCAACAGCAACAGCCAAGGGTACGACAAAAGGCCCAACAATGGTGGAAACAACAATAACAATGGTGGACGCTAAAACAACCGCAACAATCATAATTATGGACAACAGGCCCAACAAGGAAATAGGAACCAAAAGAACTTTGTTTGCAAGAAGTGTGCCAAGAGCCATCCAGGGTTCACTTGTCAGGGTGAAAGGATCAAGTGTTTCGAGTGTGGAGAAGTAGGTCACAAATCGTTCAACTGTCCCAAGAAGCAAGCTCAAAATGCACCAAATGGGAACAATGGTAACAATGGAGGTGGAAACAAAATTCAAAACTTCAATAACAACCGCCCCAGTGGAGGAAATGTTGTACAGAACGGGAACCAGAACAACCGCTCTTTTGGAGGTGGAAATGGAAACTATGGAAAGAATGGCAATGGAGGCTACACCAATGGAAGAATCAACGTCATGAGCTGAATTGAAGCTGACACCGATGCCAATGTTGTGACGGGTACATTTCTCGTAAACTCAAACCCTGCTTATGTACTCTTTGATTCCGGAGCGTCTCATTCTTTTATTTCTAACACTTTTGTTAATAAGTATCCCCTCAAGTCTACCCAGTCTTGTCGAGCCAATATAGCCATGTCCACCGGTGAAACTGTTTCTTGTAAATCTCTTTTCCAAAGTATCCCTATAGTTATAGCTGGTACTGAATTACCGGCCGATCTTATCCTTTTTGACCTAAAAGACTTTGACGTTATCTTGGGAATGGATTGGTTAGCCAAGTATAAAGCCAAAATCGAGTGTCATAACCAGAAAATATCTCTTAGAGGACCAAAGGGAAATAGGATATCTTATAAAGGCATAACCTTCCAGCCTGATGTCAAGATAATCTCAGCCCTGAACATTCAAACCTATCTTAGAAAAGGCTACCCAGTCTACCTGTGTCAAGTAAGGGACGTAAGCGTGGAAAACGAGGAGTTGACTCAAATTCCGGTAGTAAAGGAGTTTCCGGATGTATTTCCCGAAGAGCTTCCAGGAATGCCACCAGAGAGAGAAGTGAGCTTTAAGATCGATTTAGTCCCTGGAACTGGACCTATCTCTAATGCTCCGTATCGAATGGCACCTGCAGAAATGCAAGAATTGAAGGTGCAATTGGAGGAACTGTTGGAAAAAGGGTACATTCAACCTAGTGTCTCACCTTGGGGAGCCCCGGTGTTGTTTGTCAGGAAGAAAGACGGATCTTTGAGGTTGTGTATCGATTATAGGGAGCTGAATAATGCCACGGTAAAGAATAAATATCCACTCCCGAGGATCGAGGATTTGTTCGATCAACTCCAGGGTGCAATAGTGTTTTCCAGGATCGATTTACGATCAGGTTATCACCAACTACGAATCGCTGAAGAAGACATCCCTAAGACGGCCTTTCGTACGAGATATGGCCATTATGAGTTCACTGTCATGCCTTTTGGACTCACAAATGCGCCCGTAGCTTTCATGGACCTCATAAATAGGACTTTCCAGCCATACCTGGATAAGTTCGTGATAGTGTTCATCGATGATATATTGGTATACTCGAAGGATAGAGAAGAGCATGAGGATCAGTTGAGGAAAGTTTTGGAGATTCTTCGAGAAAAGCAATTGTACGCGAAGTTCTCGAAGTGTGAATTTTGGTTGGAAAAAGTTTCATTTTTGGGTCATGTGATATCAAAAGAAGGCGTTTCCGTAGATCCATCGAAGATTCAAGCAGTGACTGATTGGCCTCAACCTAAGAACGTCACCGAAGTACGGAGTTTCTTGGGTTTAGCTGGATATTACCGGAGATTTGTGAAGGATTTTTCGTGAACGGCCCAACCTCTCACTAACCTGATGAAGAAAACAACAAAATTTCATTGGGATGATAAGTGTGAGGAAGCATTTCAAGAGCTGAAGAAGAGACTTACAACAGCCCCAGTATTGACTTTACCCTCTGGAGTAGAAGGATTTGAAGTTTACAGTGATGCCTCAAAGAAAGGTTTTGGGTGTGTCTTGATGCAACATGGTAAAGTAGTGGCCTATGCGTCGAGATAACTCAAACCGCATGAGCAAAATCACCCTACTCATGACTTGGAGTTAGGAGCAATCGAGTTTGCGCTCAAGATCTGGAGACATTATTTGTATGGAGTGCAATGTAAGGTCTATACAGATCACAAGAGTTTAAAGTATCTGTATACGTAAAAGGAATTGAATATGAGACAGAGACATTGGCTCGAGCTTATAAACGACTATGATTTGAAGATAGTGTATCAAGAGGGAAAAGCGAACAAAGTAGCTGACGCGCTGAGTAGGAAGAGTGCTCATTCGCTAAACGTGTTGATTTTGGCAGATGAACTGTGTGAAGAGATCAAGAGATTATTGAGTTTGGAAATAGTTGAGCCCGGTTATGTGAAAGCTCGATTGAATGCTCTTACTGTTGGACCGGACATATTTGAGGAAATTCGGGTGAAACAAGCTACAGATAAGTGGTTAAGCAAGTTAAGAGAGATGAAAGAAAGTGGTCAAGCACCGGAGTTCGAGATCGACGGCAATGGCGTTGCAAAGTATAAACGGAGATTGTGTGTGCCACAGGATGAGGAACTCAAGACGAGAATTCTAAGGGAGGCTCATAACTCGCCATATTCCATACATCCAGGAGGAGATAAGCTTTATAAGGATTTGAAAAAGCATTTTTGGTGGCCTAGGATGAAGCAAGAAGTAGCCGACTTCGTGGTAAAATGTTTAACATGCCAGGAGGTGAAAATACAGCATATGAAGCCTGGAGGAAAATTGCAACCTTTTGAAGTGACAGGATGGAAATGGGAATCTATCTCTATGGATTTCATCATGGGGTTACCGAATACGAGGTCGGGAAAGAATGCAATATGGGTAATAGTGGACCGTTTGACTAAGACGGCAAAATTCGTGGCAATGAAGGATACTTGGTCGTTGAAACAGCTGGCGGATGCTTACTTTAATGAGGTGGTTAGGCTACATGGTGTTCCGAAGGACATCGTTTCGGATAGGGACTCGAGATTCTTATCTAAGTTCGGAAACAACTTGGGCATGCCGTGGGTACACTATTGAAATTCAAGATGCCTTCCACCCAGACGAAAGATGGTCAAACGGAGAGAACCATTCAGACCTTGGAGGATATGTTGAGAGCATGCGTGATGGATTTCGGAGGATATTGGGATGATCATTTGATGTACATTGAGTTCTCGTACAACAACAGTTATCACTCGAGCATAGGAATGGCACCTTATGAGGCGTTGTATGGATGGAAATGTAGAAGTCCTATATGTTGGAGCGATGTGAATGAGTCGTTGAATTTGGGACCAGAAATTATAGAAGAGACTACCAACAAGGTGAAGTTGATTCAAGAGCGTATGAAAGCAGCTCAGGATCGACAAAAATCGTATGCTGATCAAAGGAGACGGGATTTAGAGTTTGAAGTTGGAGAAAAAGTGTTGCTGAAAGTTTCGCCAACCAAGGGAGTAATGAGGTTCGGTAAGAAAGGAAAGTTGAGCCCTCGTTATATCGGACCTTATGAGATACTCGAAAGAATTGGACAAGTGGCCTATAGATTAGCCTTGCCCACAGAGTTAGCCAATGTTCATAATGTCTTTCATGTGTCTCAACTTCGTAAATATGTCCCCGATCCCTCCCATGTCATCCAACCTGAAACCATTGAACTAGATGAGACCCTCACCTTTGAAGAACGTCCTATTAGAATCCTTGATTCCAAAACGAGAAATACCCGGAACAAGGCAGTAAAGTTAGTCAAAGTTTTGTGGTCTAATCATCAAACCGAGGAAGCAACTTGGGAAGCGGAAGATGACATGAAAAAGCGTTATCCTGAACTCTTTTATGAGGTACGATTATCGAGTTTCGGGGACGAAACTCCTTAAGGGGGACCGAATGTAATACTAACAAAGCGCAAAGCTACTGTTTCGTTAATATTAAACATCTAACATTAAAGTTCGAGGACGAATTTTGTTTTTAAGGAGGAGTAGATGTAATACCCCGAATTTTCAAAGATTATTTTATTATTATTATTAAGGTTTAATATTATTTCCACTTAAAATTTATTTTATGATAATGCGATTTTATTTGATAACTATATTTATTAAAATAATAATTTCATTTAGTTTTGATTTATTTAACAAGTTTTATGTAAATGATTATTTCTAAATAATTTAACTATGGTAAATTAAACTCTTTATTTTTGGTTATGGGTATCCTTGTACAAGTTGTCCATCCATTTTAGTAATCCAAAGCCCAAATACAAGTACATAGCCATATGTCTTTTAGCCAAAAAGAAAAAGGAAAATAAAACAAAAAAAAAGGAAAGAAAGAAAGAAGCGTGATCATCAGATCACCATCTTCCCCCTTCCTCACGCACACAAATCAACAGAGCCAAAGATCAAATTTTTCCACAAATTCAACAGTTCTTCTCAGAGAACTTTGAAAATCAAGCACCAAATCAACCATAACCTCATTTCTTCTGCACAAAATCCCCCAAAATCAGAATACAAAATCTCACACCATACTTCCCCCATTAATGGAGGTTGACTAAACTCCACAAATTCCGAAATTTTGCTCTATAAATACTGAACTTTACTCACCCAATTGCCCAAGCAAACAATCTAAAAAAGGTTTGCTTCAATTCATTTCTCTTCTTCCGTAATTTCTGATTTTTGATTTTGAAAATTGAAAATGAAAATTCAATCCACCATTAACACCATCCTCTGCCACGATTGAACCACCGGAAACCGTCGAACCACCTGAACCACCACGACCACCCAGAAAACACCACATCACCGCCAGCCCAATCGCATCACCCTATGCTGCTAAGCTTCGCGGCGCCTCTGCTGCTCCTTGACAGCAGCCCGAGCCAGACGCCGCCACCTGAAACCACCCCCTCCCCGCCTGACTTCGCCCGTCCACCGCTCGAAACACCAGCATCCCTTCCTTCCTCTTCTTCCCCACTGATTCGCCTCCCCTGTTCCTTCCTTCCTTCTTGCGTTTTCTTTCTTCAGTTTTGTTAAACTGATTCTTTGAATCAGTAAACCCCCCCCCTTTCCACTTTATTTTAGTTTTCTTTGTTTATTTTATTTTGTTTTAAAAACTAAACCCATGACTTTCCTAAACTAGCCTACTTTAATTAAGTTAGTATATTTTAGTTTAAGTAAATCTTTTATAACTTGAAAATGTTTCTTAAATAAAATGAGTATAATAAAGTTAGTTTTCTATGTTAAAATAATTGTTTAAGTTAATAAAAATAAAGTTGAAGTAATCTTTGATTACTTAAAATGATTTCATTATTGATTTAAAAAAACCATAAACTTTGATTTATAAACTCTCTTAAAATCATTAAGAATTCTTTAAGTTATTTGAATTATTTAAATTGTTTATTTTATATAAAAAGGGGTTATTTAGGTAACTAACTTAGATCTCGTTAACGTAATGTAGATTCCGATTGCGTAGACGAAGAATATCAAGAGTGTTAATCTGTTCGTGAACTTAACTTTTGGGCACGCGTCACGAGGTAATCTCCGATGTCCATCTAAACATAGATCCCGTTAGTGTAAAACGAATTGATTATGTGATTATTATGTGCTTATAAAATATATAAGTATGGACTATAATTATGGATTATCGACTTAATGCGGATTATGAATACGAATGATAAAATGGACGACGACTATCGATTTCGATTATGAATCATGACTATGGACGATATACGATATGACAAATATGTTTATTATAACGTTATTAAAACCGCTTAATGTCATTTAGTAATGTTATGGTTATTATTATTATTATTATTATTATTATTATTATTATTATTATTATTATTATTATTATTATTGTTATTATTATTATTATTATGATTATTGTTATCATTATTACCGTTATTATTATTATTATTGAAATTTTATAAAAGTTGATATTAGTAAGAACTTGTGATAATGAAATGATTATGAATCTGAAGTGATAAATGAACTCAAGTGACGGTTGTGAAATGAGTTATTGAAACCGCTATGAATGGATTGAGATTATGATGGATTGAATATGTTCACACTGGATTGAACAAGATGACGTAAATGTGTACGTGATTTATGTGATGACTTGAAATTTAAAAGATGTTAATCACGTAAAGTGAAATATCGGAGGGAAATGATGAACATGTTGCCCTGTATGGGAGGTTCAGCGGCCCTACTGGGTTCTCTCGGTTACTATGCTCGATTTTTACGTTACTTGTCTTCCTTCTATCTTGTTGTGATCCAAGTAGAAGGGGTGTGCACACTAGGGACTCTGTTATTATGGCCATTATGTTATCCGTAGGTGGTTACAGGGGATTGACCCCGGCCTACAATGTTGAAGTAAGTGGTTACAGGGGATTGACCCCGGCTTACTGGCGTTCTCTTTCCTCTCCTTAAATATCTGGATTAATTGAATTAAGTATGTGATTATTCATTGTATATATATGTGTATATGTGCTATGCTTTTTAACCCTATTAACCTACTATTTTACAAAGTATTTTCAATTTAAGTATTTTACGGGATGGAGTTGGAATTACTCAGTTTTTATGATTTTGGGAGCTTGTCTCTCTTGTTTCTTTTCAATGTATTTGTGCAGGTGGGTGATCGACGGGGGAACAAAAGGGAGATCATTTAGAGTTGTCATCCACTTAGCTTATGTTTTCACTTCCGCTGGAACTCTGAAACACTTAAGTAATTAGTAATGTTTAATGAACGATATACTGGGTTGTAAGGATTAATTTATTTTGAATTTAGTATGCTTTAATCTAGCCATGCATTTATTTCCAAGGAGATAAGTGCGGCGGTAGCACGCCCGTTGAGTCGAACCCTCGTGGATTTTCCCCCATCTCGAGTTTTATTAAATGAAAAAGGGTTCGGGTTGGCGGGGGTGTTACAAAGACTTTGGTCTTTTCCACTTGTTCCAAATCAGTCCCAAAGATAAGCATATCATCAACATATAAGCAAATTATAACTCCATTACCGTTATTATCAAATTTACTATATACACACTTATCGGACTGATTTATTTTGAACCCACTAGACAAAATGACCTCATCAAATTTTTGATGCCATTGCTTAGGTGCTTGTTTAAGAACATACAAAGATCGAACTAATTTGCAAACCTTAGTCTCTTGACCTTTGACTACAAAACCTTCAGGTTGATTCATGTACACTTCCTCCTCCAATTCACTATTAAGGAAGGCAGTTTTGACATCCATTTGGTGAATTACTATACCATGAATCGCAGCCAATGCTATCAAAAGTCTAATGGTAGCTATTCTAGCAACATGAGCATAAGTGTCAAAATAATCGATACCATATCTTTGCCTAAGACCTTGGACCACTAACCGGGCCTTATGTTTTAGTATGGTTCCATCGATCTTCCTTTTTCTTACGAAAATCCACTTACATTGTTAATGTCCAAAAGATTTCTCTTTTCTAATTCTTTTACTTTTCCTAATTTCCGGTGTTGTAGTATCATGATCATTGTTAATGTCATCCACAACATTGAAACTAGTACTAGGTATCATGTCCTTTGGTCTTGGAATCGATGAGAATCGAGTCTCATCAAATATTGCATCCCTTGACTTTATCACAGTATGGATAGAGACAAAATCATTTTGCTCAATGACATAAAACCTATAGGCTTTGCTATGTACCGCATAGCCTATAAAAATGCAATTAATTCCTTTTTCACCTAAAGTTTTCCTTTTAGGTTCCGTCAATTTGACAGTTGCCCTACAACCCCATACCTTAAGGTAATTGAGATTAGGCTTTATGTTACACCAAAGTTCATAAGGGGTAGTCTTATTCCTCTTATTAGGAACTCGATTTAATATATAACATGCAGTTAAAATTGCATCACCCCAAAAACCGTCATTAAGACCCGAATTAGAAAGCATAGTGTTAACCATTTCTTTTAGAACCCTATTTTTCCTTTCCGCTATACCATTACTTTGAGGTGAGTATGGGGCGGTTGTTTCATGAATTACACCAATGGAACTAAAATAGCTAGGATTATAGTATTCACCACCCCTATCCGTCCGAAGTCTTTTAACTTTTCCATTAAGTTGAAGTTCCACTTCGGTCTTAAAAATCTTAAACTTTTCTAGTGCTTCATCTTTAGTAAATAATAAATATATGTAACAAAACCTTGAATAATCATCAATAAAAGTCACTATATAATTTTTATTTCCCAAAGAAGGTGAACTATGAAAGTCACACAAGTCACTATGCACCAATTCTAGCAATACCGTTTGTCTAGTCACACTAGGATAAGGATTCTTTGTAATCTTATTTAGCATGCATGTCTTACACTTCTCTAACTTTAAATCGAAAGAAGGTATTAAACCTAGCTTAGACATGTCATATAATCTACGATATTTTACAGGACATAAACGATTGTGCCATAGAGAAGAAACATCAAGCATGTAAATAGAACTAGTATCAATTGCATTATTAATACTAAATTTAAACATCCCATTACAATAAAATCCTTGTCCAACCTAAATACCACCCTTGGAAACAATAAACTTATCCGATTCAAATACAACTTTAAAACCAAATTTATTCAAAAGACCCCCGACACAAGATTCTTCCTAACTTCCGGTACATAAACGACATCCCGGAGAGTTAAAGTCTCTCACGAGGTTAGCAACAATTCTACTTGGTCTATGCCCTTGGCCTTTACCGTAGAATCATTCCCCATATACAAGATTGGACCATCATCCAATTCTTTCAAAGACTTGAAGAAGTGCTTATTATTGCACACATGTCTAGAGGCCCCCGAATCTATCCACCAAGAATCATCAACCGGCACAAACATAATTTCAGAAATCATAGCCACAAAATTTATTTCTTCAATTACATTTTCATGTGCAACTTTACCTTGGTTTTGAACAACACTAGGTTGTTCATTCTTTGTCTTCTTCTTCTTAGAAGGACAATCCCTCTTGAGATGAGATCCATTGCATACCCAACAAGTGAGGGTCTTCCTTTTCTTGTTTGCAAAATTGATTTTAGAGAGTTGTTATTGTTGGATTTCTTGGTTCCACTAGACCCACCAACCTCTACCATATTCACGGTAGACTTAGGAATACTAGTAGTAGTATCCTTAACCCCATCTTGAGCCCGGATACCCTCTTCAATACGAAGATGAGTTCCTAATTGCTCCATGGACATATCTTCCTTCCTATGTTTCAAGGAATGCTTAGTGTCTTTCCAAGAATGTGGTAATTTATCAATGATTGAGGCAACCGCAATAGCCTCATCCATCACCATACCATGTGATCTTATTTGGTTCAAAATATGATGAACTTCATGAAATTGCTCTATAATAGGCCGATCATTAGTCCTTTTAAATGAATTAAAATTACTAACAAGAAATTGCTTACTTGAAGCATCTTCCGAAATATACTTGGCCTCAAGAGCATCCCAAAGTTCCTTTGCACTCTCCACATTTTGGTAAAGATCGAACAAAGTGTCGGTAAGGGAGTTGAGGATGTGACCCCGGCAAATGTAGTCATCATTCTCTCACTTTGTTCTCTTCGTTGTAGTCTCCACGGACTCTTCCTCTCCATCTTTCGGGAATGGTGGCATGGGTGTTGAAAGAACATACACCACATTCAAAGTTGTCAACAAGAAGTGCATCTTCTTTTGCCATCTCCGATAACCCACCCCCTCAAACTTGTCCAACTTTTGGAAGTTCATAGTCATGTCCTTGAGTGATTGAGCCATATGAGCTTATAAAACCCATTACACTATAAATGTTCCAACATAACTTAAATGTAATATTATTATTTCCTATTAGCTTTAGCTTATATTGATCGCATCTAATAACTACTTGTTACAATTCAATTAGATATCATTGAGTTTCGAGATGAATTTAACTTAAAGACGATTAACTTCTTAGTATAAGTGTATAACTAGGAACTATTGAAGCATTGCTTTTTAATGAAATCTTAAATAATGATACAATTTCGAAGCAACGCCACACAAATTTCATGACCCGTTTCGATTTTCAAATCGACCCAAAACCAAGTATGGCACAACCCAATTATAACCTAACTTGATAACTACTGACCTGAACTTGACTCGAACCTGACAATGACCTAAACCGTTGTTATCTAGACCTGATAACTATCTGATCCATACAAGACCTGAACCTGGAAGCACCCGATACAAATCTGCCATAAACTAGATCCGACACCACATGAACACGAAAAATTAACCTGTTCTGAAATTGACCGTGTCGAACCCGATCGAATCTGAAAGAAGAAACAAATTGAGGCAAACCTGACCGAATTACGACTGTTTTCGAGTTCTGACCAGCACCCGACCTGTTGGATTTGATGACCTGGCACATCCTCAGTGAACATGATATGAAATTTGAGATGACCCAACCTAAATCCGACTCGAGTAATTGAATTGACCGCTCTACTTGGACGAAACATTTATTTGGCCTGTAGACAAAAGGGGCTGGTGTTGACACAATCCAAAAAAATTTAATACTCCTTTGCTGGGTAGCTAGTCCTAGTGGTGGCAAATTATTCTCATCTCACTCTCAACTCTCTAAGTCTCAACCCATCACTGCTATATCCCTGCATTGCCTTACATATCTTTACTGTTTATTACACCTCCTCTCTGTCTTCTCTCTCTTTTGGTCTCTCTCAGGTAAGTTGTGTACTCTCTCTTACTCTTTCTCCTCAGATTTATTTCGCAATTTTGTTCAAATGATTTACTCATATTTGAAACTTCTAATCAGCTTGACTTTATTTGATGCTCTGTGCTCAAATTACTTTTACCCAAAAGGGATTCTATAATTTTTTAAGCATGCTTTGAGAATCAAAGAGGATAGTACTATTAATTGTTAACTCATTTGAGGTTTGAAACCAATGATTGAATTTGCATATGTATTGTTGAGAACTTAACAGGATGTTTTTGCAATTATTGATGATACACAGTTTATGTTATACTATACTAGTACTGTAATTACCCAATTGTTCAGGGAAAGAATTTAGCGTGTATAATCCTAAAGAATTTTATCCATCTGTCATCAAAATGATTTTAATCTTATGAACCTAAATGGGTCCAAATTTTGTTGACCCACAATTTTATTTTCCCACCAAAACACAACTACACACAAGAACCATTCCATAGAAGATACATGATACAAGAATTTGGCATGTATTATTTGACGCTCTGTGCACAAATTTTGTTCATAATAGGGGAGTTTTTGGGGATCCAAAGTGTAAGATAGGGATTTTTTTTCTTAAAAGAGTGTAAAATTCATATGGGGGCACTTTGGCTAGTTTGCTCGAAGTATTATGAGAGTTTTGTTTGCAATTGTAACTTGTTTCTATTTGTTCCTAACTTATGATTTCCTCGGACGAGCCACTAGCAAAATGAAATGATATAATACAACATGACTGCTTTCGTGGATGTGGGTTATATTATTGGGCTGTTGCAGAACCCTTCAACATAAACTATGCCACATTGGCTTGTGTGAATTTACGCCAGTTAATATGTGAATTTGCCTTTACAAAAGATTCATGTCTATATTTTTGAACAGCTTGTTTTTCTTCATAGAACAGGAGTACTTCTGCTGTGTTCTATTTTCCCTAATTCAAAGGTGCCCCAATATGATATGCTTCTTATTTGCGTCCTTTGTCTACTGTTTCTCTTCAACTCTTCATCCCATATATCCACTATTGTATTTAAAGGATAGAAAATTGGCAAAAGCTATCTGCACTATTTGCATAAATCAGTGGCATTTTTGGTAATTTATGTGAAAATGATTTCCCAGATTACTTATTCATTTCTTTTTGAGATAAGAACACCCGTTATTTGTCCGAAATTGCAAAAGTGTCACCATTATATGGACTATTTGCATATATCAAATATAATTTTGGCATAGCTCTCATAAGTGGAGAATAATTTTTTCTCCCATTGTTAGGTGTATCCAACAGTGAGCTTCCAGTAGTGAAATGTCACTTGGCGTAGAAAGCTTTAACTGTTAATCCACCCATGGCGCTGACCCCAAGCAAAGTATTAAGATATCCCGCTGTTGCAGATCAATCTGCTACTTCTAACCGACAAGCAATTTTATGTTACGTACCTAATCTGCCAAGATGTAGTTTTCATAGTGGAAATCAAGGTGCCATTTTAAGAAGATCAAGCAGTGAGTGTTACAAGGAAGCCAGATCAAGTTCTCCCCCGGAGTGTTTATGGGGCATATGCAGGAGGGCCACAAGCTATGCAACTTGCCGAAGATTGTTAGTACAATGCAACTTGACAGAAGCTCCTCAAACAAAGTCAAGAGAAGACATTAGACATACTTCTGAATGTGCGGATATATCTGGGTATTATAAATATCATCCTTTATGCACTGTTCTCCAGCATTTGATATTCTATCATTCTTGGAGGGAGTTTATGTATCATCCCACTTATTATGTTTTCTTCAGTTTATTTCATCGTTTTTATTTCCAACGTGATGAATATTGTGTCATTTTCTTGTATCTTACATGCTCTTTCTAAATATTCTCTGCAATGTAACACTCTGTATCTTTATCTTCTCTCCTTGAAGAAATATCCTGTTACATGTGGCCTTGAGTTGATTTATAATTTTTCAGCTTTCAGAAAACGAATACCTTGTCCTCATAAAGGTCTATTTTTTATTCCAGAGAAGGGATTGAAGAGGAAGAGGTTCAGAAGTTGGCTTCCACAACTCAGGGACTAGCCGAAGCCTATAAATATGCTCATAATGATGCGAAGTTTGTTAATGAAAGAGCACGTAAAGATATGGTCTTACTTTCTCGGTAATGCTGATAGTTTGATAGCTTCTTGTATTTCTTTCTATTAGCTTTTTTTTTTACCTTAGTAACTTTGCTTACCAATATAAGAGTCAACTGATTAACTGCTTGAAGTTGCTTGATTGGAATTACCTTTCAGTTTAACGTGCAATGTTAATTTAGTGCTGTCTCCACCCCTACATCTAGAATAAAGAAAAACCTAGGATCTTTTGAATTAAACAGAGTGACAATCTGAGAAATTATTTTGTGACACAGACAAACAAAGACATGAAGCGAATGATATGGGGAGGAAAGCCCTTGAGCTGAAGTGCAATGTGAAAATCTGCACAAACCTTCTGCTTCAACATTTAACAATTAAATATCACACATATCCATGCTATGATGAGTCTCATTAATAAAACCTCGCTCATTACTCTGCTTTTGTTTTCCTTGCAGTGGCCTACGCCGCCTTGATGCTCGTGCCCGCCAAGATGTAGCAATCCTAGGTTTGGGGTTTCTTAAGCTAGATGGTAAGTTTATAGTTATGTATATATTTTTCCCGTAATTGTACCAGTCGTCATTACCTCTGGTACCTCATGTGAGGCTCTTCCCAATCAGGATAAGGAATATTTTAAAGGTGCATAGCATTACCCCTTCAATATATAGACAACTTTTTTCTGGTAGTCGCTTGATTTGAGTGCATGGAATACAAAATGAGAGGTGCAAGAAGTTTATTAACCACTATATAAGATGACCTTTTTAGTTCCATTACCAAGTACAAACTTATTAAGTCTTCTTTTAAGCTTGGAATCCCATTTTTTAGCATTCTTGGAGGGTTACAAAAAGTTAATGATTGGTGGTGTTGGTGTAGTATCCTAAACAACCATCTCCAATCGTAATGTCATAATTCTCATCATTCGCTACGGAGTACTTGCTCTCTTTTTCTTCTATGATGAACCAAATCTTGTACAGGAATATGGTTATCTTCGTAAAGCGTTACTGCTTGTATTTTGTTTTCCTATGAATGCTGAACTTTTCTTTGCCTGGTATTTTGTGGTTTATAGCTCGAGCGAGGGAAGATACTGAGAAAATTGACTATAATGTCAAGAGAAAGGCTGAACGCCTTCATCACATTGCTACAGTATGTACTTTGACTTTTTCATAATTAAATTTTAATCTTTGCAACTTTCATCACATCACATTGCTATAGTATGCACTTTGACTATAATGTCAAGGGAAAGGCCCTATACTTATTATTGCTAACCATATCAGATTCTTAAAGATAAAGCAGAATCAAGGCTAAAGATTGTAGCTGATCAACACTGGAGTGATGGAGCATTAGAGGTTTGTCTGACAATGTATTATAGATGATCGAGTTGTGTCACTACAAAATTCATGTCGCCTGCATCATTCTCTGCAATCAAACTCACTTTGGTCTTCCTGAATTGCCAAAGATGTTTTTGTGATTTTCTTTTAAAATCATGCATGTGTAAAATTTTAGCTGTTGGCCCTTGTCTAGTCTACTAATCGTCTGTTCCTAGATTTTGAAAAGTTTGCGGCAGTAATATTTCATGAGATGATTCATATTATATCTTGCAGGCAAATGTCCAGTTCCTATTGAGCCTGCAATGTTTCAGTTGTAGTTTTTAATTCCTACCTTCATTTTCTTGGTGTTTGGAGTCTTCCAAAACCCATCAACCTGTTTTATTTCTTGGTTCTTTGAGCGTCATTGTTGTGATACTTGTTCTTTTGATTTCTGTTTGAGAGTTAGTTGTAATTTATTACTACATCTTGTGTGACATGTGGTATAACTTACATAATCTTGGTATATGGAGTCCTCTGATAACCAGTTAACCACAAACTCGATTTTGTTTCTTTAATTTTTTTCGGTCCTAGAGGATCATTGTATATGATGCCATTCTGTTAGTTTTCTGTTTGTGTCTATAGGTTAGTCTTTAGAACCTATTGATCCTACAATGCCTTTTACATTCATATGACTACACAATTTATAAAGAATAAAACTACTCGTATAGGATATGAGTGCGGAACTTTAAAGTAAATGCATATTCTTTTTGGAAGGAGAAAGGGTGATATTTGCATCCGCCCCAAATGATCCTATATTCGATTACTTACAAGCAACATCCAAGTTGAAGAGTAATCTCCTAAAAAAAAATATCGTTGTTCAAAGCATTAGATTCTTAATTACGAGCTCTTTACTTATTATTAAGAATTGCTAGTTTATTTTAGGAAGTCTCTTAACAGAAATTTTAGAATGTTTTTGACCCGCTCTTTTCTTCTCCTACCTCCTACCGCCGAGGATGTTCCCCCTCTCCTTGTTCATCCTCTAGAGCAATTTATCCTATGAGCTTAACAACGAAGAAACCTTGGATCCCAAAATGCACTAAAATTTGGAACAATACATGTGAAAGACTACAACAACAACTAAGCCTTATTCCCAAAGTGATTTGGGGTTGGCTAACATGAATCGTCAACTGAAACCGTTACCAGAGGAGATGGTAACGACAAGAGTGATAAAAAGGTTTTTTTTTTTTTTTTGAAAACAAGTTTTAAAAGAGGTTTTCAACAAAAGGTTTTAATACCAACACAATTGAGAAAAACAAATAAATGTAGTAATCACACCCCTTCCTCCACATGGATACTGCCCATCCACCCACTTCTATCCAACGTCATGCTCTCCTCAATCCCAAGTAACCTCATATCACTTTCAATTACCTTCATCCAAGTCATCTTAGGTCTTCCCCTACCCCTTACAATTTGATTACTCCTCCACTCTTCAATTCTTCTCACCGGTGCATCACCTGATCTCCTTTTCACATGACCAAACCATCTTAACCGATTCTCCCTCATCTTTTCTTCAATGGATGCAACTCCAACTTTTTCCCGGACCACTTCATTTCTTAATCGGTCCTTTTTTTGGCTAAGACCATGTGAAAGACTAAGACCAAAAAATACACAAATAGAGAATCAAACTTTTTTTGGCTACAGGTAGGGTCGGGTAAGGAGGGGAATGTTTGATCTAAATTATGCTATATATATGATGGAATATATGCAAGATTTCACTCATTCGAATCACCTTAACCATTTCAATACATATTGCCATTGTTGATTTGAAGTGGTTAAAGAGAGGATGATGGCATTGGAGGGTGAATTGGTTGTCTAATGATTGACTTGGAGACGTGTAGAAGACCATAAAAGTTTTCGTCACATGGTTCAAGTAAGAGAAAGGGTGGGGGGTAGGACATTGATGGACAGTCCAAGACTAGTTGATGCTTGAGAGGACGATCACTGAAGATGAAAAAGGTTTGATGCAATGGTGCGATAAGACATGAAAGGAAAGATCAAGGGCATTTAAAGAGTGTGGACTAGGGGCTCATACTTGGTTGTTAATGCTTGGCTAAAGAGAGGAATTGAGGTAGGGTAGAGAGATTTACTAGTCTTTTAAAAATATTGGAACATGATAGTGTTTAATATTAAGAAAAAATTGTCCTAAATAACTTGATTAATGGAACAACACAGATCAACAAAACCGAAGAATGACGCCAACTATAATGGCACATCATTATAGATTTCGTCGGATTTCGTTTATTTTATTTATGTTTCTTGCTTTCGACCTAAAGAAGAAATTTTGTTAGAGAAAGCCGCCCTCTATCCCTTTGACACACGTACCACCCACTAAGCCCACTCACCTTAGGAAGAGTTGACAAAAGGGAAGAAGGAGAAGGAGAAGGTGGAAGATCTAGTGGGGAAGGAAAGGGGAGGGGCTGGGCTCAAATATATTGTGGTATTAACTATGGATAGGGGGAGCGGGGTTAGGGGAGGGACAACTTGGTGGGTGGTATGTGTGAGTGTGCTTGGTGGGTGTTAGGTGTTGTGGTGGCGAGCAATAGAAGGTGTGTTTGGAATAAATTAACTTTATTTTGGTCCAAAGCAAATTTTACAAAGAACTATAGAAAGATTCACTGGGATATGGTGGAATCTAGGACAATATCATTAAGTTCACCCCATATTGTTATTGATTTTGCTTATACCTAACTTAGTCGGTTGTGCTATAGTTGTTGTCATCACGCCAATTATTTCTACTAGTAATTGAAAGATTGTTTTGTTGGTTGATTTGGTTAAACCATCTTGTAACAGCCCGTTCTTCCGAGCTGCTAATGAAACACACTCAACAACTATAAACTAACTTTAACTCTTAATTAGATAAAATCGCAGCGGAAAATCACCTTCGTTAAACCAATAACTTGACTAAATTCCAAAATGAGTGTAAAACTCGTAACCTTTACTTCAGCGAGTTACAAACATTTTATTTGAAACCATTACTTTCCACCACAACACTGGCATAGCTCATTCTCTTAGACAAATTAGTGGCAAGTACAGGATTTAGACTAAACGCCGCCTCCCAGGTTCGTTATGGAGCACATCAATACTACCCCCGAGGTTCGTTATGGAGCGTAGCCGACCGTATCAGGTCTAAAGAGTAACCATCCTCCACCCGTACCTTGCCCACTTTCTATTTTCAGTTCATAAACTAAGCCAACAAAACAATTGCGTATTCATAATCAATCAATGACGTTTCCACAATCAGCACATTCATAATTATGGCCATAGTATGAACTTGATGTTGAGTGTTGACTAGATAAATTTTGGAAAATCAATTTGCAACTTGAATTAGTCTAGTATTGGTGATACTTTGGACTATTTAAAACTGTTTGGCAATCTTAGAATTGTTTAAAACGATTTAAGGTTTGACTCTCATGAATCATTATCTTTTCATATGTGTTTTAAATTTTCTAATATCCTCTTTGAGCTGGAGAAAGATTGCATAAGGAATAAATAAAAAACCTGCTTCATAGTTTTTTTTTCTTTTAAATATGTTTTCCTATCCTAAGCTCCAGAGAGGGAAACATCATCAGCACATCAATTCCATACATCCACTGATATGGCCTAAAACGTTCTACTCCCTCCATTTTTATTCTATTTAGAATATTGTTAGTATATGAAGCTTGCACATGGATTAAGAAGACCATGTAATGAGAGAGAGATGAGTTGCATGTGCTCATGTGATACGAAAGAGAAACAGAGCATCACCTACTAAACAAGATATGTTAACATTATTTTGTAAAGCCACAGAAAGGAAAGTGTTAACATAATAAAACAACGGAAGAAATATTTCCTAGCATAATATAGCTTCTGAACCCTCAAAGATCCTCATTAACTCAAAAGTCATTAGGAACGAGTAAAAAAAAATTCATTTTTTAATAAGAAATCTGAGGTAAAATGTAACTCAAATTCTACAAGTTATCTTAAAAACAATAGTCATCTGAAAGAATGTTTGAATTTGGCCTTGTACAGAAAATTTGTTTGAAAGATATATTTGTTAATGAGAATAAGAAACTCTTTCACAAAATAAAATCAAGATAAACTAAAGGAATAAAGAAGGTAAAGAAAAAGAGGGGGGAAAAGACTGCAATTTGCGCAAAGAAAGTGAGAACTTGCGACTTACACGCTATAATGGTTTTACCACTGAGCCACCTTTGTCTGTGATAGAATGATGTTTTTTGTGTTTTATCCATGCGACGTGCTGTTTTATGTATTTGCTGAGCAGTGTCCCGTTCTGTGCCTGTGTAGATCCGAGTATCCGACTGTGTTAGTGAGTAACCTCTTTTCAAATTGACTGTAGACTATGTGTCTGAGCTTAGGTGGGTTACCGAATGTATTAGTGGTTCATAAATCTTTATATTGGATTCCATGATTATAGTATCAATATCAATGTTTGGTCTTGCATCAAGACTCATAAGTCCTCTTGTAGTAAAATATGTTTCGAGATAGTTGTCATTAAACCAGGATGTTGTAGTTAATAGTCGTTTGTGAGGCATGAGAACAAATGGTTTGGGCTTGTATGCCTTATGAAGATGGCATATTTCATAGAGAAGTTTCTGCTGTAGTAAGAATTACAAACTTCTCTGCTCAAGGGGACAAAGTACCTGCCAGGAAGGCGTCGAACATATATGTACTTTAGGAGGACAGAGATGTTTAAGCCTATAAACAGATTGGCATAGTGCAATATAAGATCGAAATCTCTGTTGAGGTTTTATTTTTGTCTTTTCTTAGTTCAGATATCTTAGGTCTCTTCGAACATACAATATGATTCTAATTGTGGATTCAAGCTTCATATTACTGGGCATATTGTACATGTTTCAAAGGAATCTCTTTCTGTCACTTCTTAATGGCTGGATAGCTGTATGCTAGTCTGCTATTACATGTACTTTTAGGAGGACAGAGATGTATAAGCCTATAAACCGATTGGCATAGTGCAATATAAGATCGAAATCTCTGTGGAGGTTTTATCTTTGTCTTTTCTTAGTTCAGATAGCTTTGGTCTCTTGGAACATACAATATGATTGTAATTGTGGATTCGAGCTTAATATTACTGCGCATATCGTACAATATTCAAAGGAATCTCTTTCTGTCACATCTAAATGGATGGATAGCTGTATGCTAGTCTGCTTTTACTAACCATCAAACGTTCTTTAGATGATGTTGGCCTTTGATTCGCAGGCTGACTTACGGCGAGCTGACCTACGTGCCAAGAGACGTGCGATGGAGGATACCCTTATGGCCCTAGAGGTGAAAAACATTTACGTTATATTACAATCAAAAGACTGTTTGATGATGTTTCGTGTTCAAGTACTTATGTAATCTTAATGATATTTTTATTGTGTATTGTTCAATTTATATATTGTGCACTTGAAAGTTCTGAACTTTCGTCTTGCAGTTTGTCAAGAACATCCATGATATAATGGTTACTAAGATGTAAGTCCTTTGTTGAAGAGTATTTGTTCTTTATATCACTTCGGATGTAGTATAAATTGTCTTCTTGGCCTTTAGTCCACTGCGCAGGAATTATGGGTCCCTATCTCAAAATATAATGCTTGAAAAGAATGGGAAGGCTCTTGATTTCTTCCCCGGTGAGGTGTCCAATGATCGCATTACTGCTCTTCAGGTGGTTTATTTTGCTTTTCTTTTTCTTTTTGTTTCTTTGATAATAGTGAGAAGGGAGAAGCTTGAAAATCTGATTTTTTTCGTTGCCACGGTTTGCAGGAAGCTTACTGGAGCATGGCATCTGCACTCTCTGAAGCTGATGGAATTGACTATACGGATCCTGAAGAGGTCTGAAATGAGAAATGACACCTCATTGTGACAGAATTACTGATGTAAACATTTATTTCTGTAAATTTTACTTGTTTTTCACATCTGGATACAGCTTGAGCTGTTAATTACGACGCTCATAGACCTTGATGCTATGGATGGCAAATCAAGTGTGTCACTTTTGGCGGAGTGTTCTAGCTCTCCCAATGTCAATACTAGGTAGGCATTACATCTTTCAAACATGCTTACGTTCTGAAAAGTCTGATGCTAACAGTTTAAAAGAAATATCATGTGAGGGAACAATGTAAGGTATCTTTTAGTATCTTTTTGAGTTTCCACCTTTGGCTTTAAGAAATATCATGTGAGGGAACAATGTAGGAATGCATCGAGGTCTTAATTCTAAAAGCTGGTGACTGTAAATCAGGAGCTGCAATGTGTTTCCAAAGTACTTTTTTCATCTTTGTGGAAAATCAACTGGAGACTTACAACAGAGTGTAGTTCAGCCATTAGACTGATGGAGTCTTTTATTAAGAATAAACCACAACAATGCCCTAACTTGGGCGTGATGAGAATTGAACCCCCAATGTCGTGGTTGGGGCTCTACTATTGAGATCTCACTTGATTCTTTCACAATACACTCTATGTATCCCGAATTATGTTTTTTGAATGTCAGCTTTTGGCTGATCAACTTGAAAATCTATATTTATGTTTTTGGGTATCATTGTGTTGATTTTGGTTCCACGAATGAAAAACAATTGCTTGAAATGTGTAGGCAAGCATTAGCCAATGCATTAGCAGCGGCTCCGTCAATGTGGACACTTGGAAATGCAGGCATGGGAGCATTGCAGGTTAGTTGAGTTTAATTTTGAGCTTGTAATATCTAGCAATGCTGCATCTTGACTGGAGTCCTGGCAGTAACTATGAATATTGATATTGCAGAGACTGGCAGATGATAGCGACCCGGCTGTTGCTGCAGCTGCATCAAGAGCTATCTACGAGCTGAAGCAGCAATGGGAAATACAAGAGGGGGATAGCTGGAGGTTTACGCTAAATCAGAATGGTGCCGAAGAGGATAATGGAGCCACGAGTTGATTTGAATGTAGTCAGTATTACTCAAAGCGTTACTCTATAGCTGTAAAAAAAAAACTGTAGCATATTTGATATGATGCCAAATATAACTAATAGTTTGTAAGTTGAAGCCATGGACCACAGAGTTTACTGCTAATTGCTAATTCCTAATTAAGAAAGGGTCTACTATATGCTTATATATTTAATCTACCTCTTTTCAGAATGGAGAGGAAGCTGATAAATGAATATCGTTTGTCCCTAGAGA
Source organism: Beta corolliflora (assembly GCA_947648045.1). Taxonomy (NCBI): domain Eukaryota; kingdom Viridiplantae; phylum Streptophyta; class Magnoliopsida; order Caryophyllales; family Amaranthaceae; genus Beta; species Beta corolliflora. Next base: position 2,559,353 of record CANSZD010003182.1, read on the forward strand.
AATGCTCAACCTTATATTGTTCAATTCTAGAAACTGCATAACAACGAAGCAGGAACCCAAATAACGACAACAACAAACGAGAGCACATTGGAATGCATTCTTCTTATTCTTATTTTAAGGATACTCTCAGGATTTACTGGAGGTGGGGTGGGGCTTGTAGCTTAGAGGAATAGAGCACGTGGCTACAAACCTTGGTACTGGGAGTTAGTGGTGTCAAAACAGGTTCTCAAACAGGTTCAGGATTCTGATTGTCAGTGTCCCAGGTCATGATTGGTCAGGTTTTGTTCAACTGGGTCGAACACATTTGAATCATGGGATTCCCGGGTGCCGGACAGGTCTGAGCGTTCCATTTACAAGTCGATCCATTCCCGGGTATGATCGCCTGTTGACATTTTTTCCCGGGTTTGCGCAGGTCGTATTTAGGTTTCATGTACGGTTGAGTTAAGTCAAATGTACTCGGGTTGAATTAGTAATGACCTTAGTTCGATCATTGTGAAACATCGGGTCCATTCGCTATTGAACGTCAATTCAACTTCGGGTAACTCCTGATCGGGCCATCTTGATTTTGTTATGGATTTTGTAAACGAATCGTATTAATAAAAGTATTAAGATCGACATATATATACATGTGTGTGTACGATAAATATATGGATGACAACGAAAAACCAATAAAAACACTATATTGATTACCGTGATGTTTAGTGTATTCTCTTAGTCAACTCATATTGAAATGATTTTGTAGATATAGAAAAATAATTGAATTTTAGTAATTTTATTGAGTTTAGTCGTCAAAATAAGTTGGTTTGAAAAATTGCGTCAAATTAGGTAGATTTTATTTTCAGATGAATTAGAATTCGAGTTGAACCAGGTATTTACTGGGCCTAATTGGATTTTGGGTTAATATCTGGTTTAGTTCGGTCGGGTTCGGGTTTGAATGCAGGTCTGTGTGATCAGGTCAGAATTTAATCCTAGTCGGGTCTTGGGTCGAGTCCGGGTAATCCCGAGGTCGGGTTTCGGTCGGGTCGTGGTCGAACCCTCACAGGTCGAACCAGGTTCAAGTCAGGTCAGTATGAGATTGACCCAGCGGTCAGGTCTGTTTCTGACACCACTACTGGGAGTTCAAATCCCTCCTCCTACGTTTAGCAAGCCGAAAAGATTTAAGTTAAGTGTGAAGCATGAGGAAAATTTAACACCAATTATCTCAATCAAATATTATTCAAACCTTTTTGAAGAGTTCTAATTTCTTTTGTGACTCAGTTTTGATTTGATTCTATTTATCTTTGTATTCTGATGAATTTAGGTTTTTTTATAAAGAACCCAAGTTATATTGGATCTCTTACAGCTGTAGAAGTCTTTTGCTTGCAGGTTTTTAATTCCCTTTGACATAAGTTCAAATATTATTCAAACCTTTTTGAAGAGTTCTAATTTCTGTTGTGACTTAGTTTTGATTTGATTCTATTTATCTTTGTATTTTGATGAATTTAGGTTTTTTTATAAAGAACCCAAGTTATATTGGATCTCTTACAGCTGTAGAAGTCTTTTGCTTGCAGGTTTTTAATTCCCTTTGACATAAGTTTTACTTCTACTAAACACCTTAGGCTTAGGAGTCCTTATATTCTATCTTAAGTCGCTGCACTGTGTTAGTCATTACTCCTACATGGTTAAGAGTTGTTTAAATAATGTGACTAGTGTTTTATTATATTTAAGTTTATACTTCTATTTATATTTGTGTTGCTCATGAATAAAATTCAATTTTGTTTTGATTGATTTCACTAAGTATTAAGCTTCTGAATTGAGTATTTCTAATCACAATCGAGATTTGTGTCGAACGTTGAATAACGACTTCAAAGAACAAATTATCTTATTCTTATTTTCTTGGAATTTTCATCAAAGTGTTCTCTGAAAAATATATCGCCACTTGTCTAAACTAGGGCTGCTTATTGGTCGAGCCGAGCCCGAACCGTGGTCTGCTCGGCTTGTGTTCGTTTAAGTTTATTCGAGCTCGAGCCGAGCTTGAAGCTTAACGAGCCGAACTTTGTTCGAGTCGAGCTTTGTCAAATGTTAAACGAGCCGAGCTCGAACTGTTCACATACAGACTTGACTCTTTATCACCCCTTGTTTTTTACATGTTTAATTTGTTTTTCCTTTTTAATATTTGATTTTTATAGGTTTTCTTTTATACAAAGGAACTATTAACTTATTATTAGCCGAATTCGAATCCGAGCCGAGCCACCATGAGCCGGGCTTTGACCGAGCCGAGCCCGAACTGTTCGTGAACATGACAAGCTCATTATCACCTCTAGTCTAAACCATAAAGATATAATTTACTATTTATGATGGGCTTTTCCCAATTCAGTGCACAGCGAATATAAACAAATTTTGTTTATAGGAACAAAATACGTAAGTATATTAAGTCAAGAATGTAGTACGTTATCATGAAAAACTATTATTTTCAAATATAAAAAATCGTTGTCTTAATATAGCTAATCAATTGTTAGTTATATGTTGATTTTTAATACTATTTTTTTATATTTAATATACTACATTTATGATTAAATATACTCTCTCTGTTTCTTATTGATGTTCATACTTGAAATCTTGGCACTATTTTAAATTACATAGAATCTTTTAATTTTTTTCCCAATATATAGGAAAAAATATAGTCATGTGCGTGGGGTCTTAGTTGATTCGTGTGAGAGAGTACTATAATAGTAATATCAAGTTTCTATAGTTTTTTTTGCCAATATGTTGTTCCATTTGTTAATAGTCAAAGTCTCAAAGATGTGTATCGCCAATGTACAAGTCAAAGTAGGAATATTAATAAGGGACAAAGGGAATACTACTTTTAATGAAAAATTAGTTTTTGGCCGGTATAATACCCGTTTGCACCCTAATATCTAGGGAGTATCAAGATAGCTTGACCATGTCGGTCAATGGCGCCCAGTTGGACCGGTAGGAAACTTTAACAGCCCCCATACAACTAGCCCCTAAGTCAGGTATGACTTGTTCAGGCGTATCTGGTTTTAAATCCGCATAAGACGACATCTTACTAGAGTCGACAAGTGTGAACACGTGGTAAGCACACAGGAGATGGAAGGACACTTCGATTCTCGTGTCAGATGTTGATAGCCCCCAGGTAATCGTTTGATTGATGGAGGTTCATGGAGCGACATGTGGCGTCATATGCTCAAGGCAGTTGAAAGGTTGCGCAAATCCTAGTCGTTCGTCTCCTAACATATAGGAATTTCCCCCCATTTCTTCTATCATCCCAAACTCGAACTTATGCTCGGGCGATTTTTCTCTCAACTTCACCATTCTTCTCTTGCTCATAATTCCTGCAATTCCTGTCCAAATTTCTCGAAATCAAGCTCAGATTGTTCATCGGATCATTCCGCTTCGAAAGTGACCACTTTGACGAGATTTCGTGCCGGTTGTATCACTCTCAACATTTTGAGCATTTTTGGAGTGGTTCGTGCGTTTCTCCTTCACTAATTTTTTCCAGGTAAACACTAGTTCCGCTTTTCTTCCCATTTACACTTTCAAGCATGTCTGATAATTCGGATTCCCAGCACAACTCTGAGAGTATCCCTTCTATTACCGATAGCGATTTTAGCTCCGGTAGATCTTCTACTGCTAGTCTTGGGTCTCCCTTAGAGCCTCAAAAACAATTGTTTGTGGACATAGCGAAAGAGTGTAGGTCTAAATCCGGTAGGGATTGTAGTACCTCAGGTAGGGTTGGACCGACCATTCCGTCACCGGGATTATCCTCTGCCAAATCCCCCGTCCCTTGATGTATCTCCTTTGACTGTCGTTATCCCCCGTGGTCAGTACGGTAGTATGTTAGACTTGGCCAAGAAATCTCCTCAGCTTTTCCAGGATCTGACCGGTAGTACTCCTTTGACTAATCCCCCTGCTGAGGCTTCGTCTTCTAGACCGGTAATTGTCGTAGATGAAGAAGAGTCGGCAACTGATGGAATTTTTGATGCCGAGGATGGGGAATCCGAGGAGGATGAGGAGGATGGCAGTTTGGAAGAGGACGACATCAATGATAATGATATCCTCAGTGTGGAGCACGCCATGATGGATAGCAGTGAATCCACTGATTGCAAGCTGAGGATGATGCCGAGGATCCACCGGAGAATATACTAGAAGATGATGATAACGATGATGATATCCATAGCCCCTTTCTACTGGTAGTAGATAAAGGTAGTCCGTCCTTTGAGGAGATTGACAGCAAGTGGAGGGAGACTTGCCTGTCACATGATTTCTGCCACAAGGCGGCAGTGGCCTTTGCCTTCCCCGACGACTACACTTTAGTGCTGCCTACTAAGGAGAGTGTGGTGACCGATTGCCCTGCCGACCATGTGGCCGTTTACGCCCATCAACTTGATTTTGGGCTTAGGTTCCCCCTTGACCCCTTTATCGTCAAGATCCTTAATGCCTTCAACATCTGCTTAGCCCAGCTAACGCTGTTATCGTGGCGAAATTTGCTCGCCTACGCTTGGATGGTCCGCTTTAAGGGTTCCCCTGAAACTCCGAACCTTTTCCGCAAGCTACATTGGTTGAAGGGGGATGGTTCTGCTAAAGGGAAGGGCAATAAGAAGCGCTCTAAGGCCGATAAGGAAGATGGCCTGGGTGGAGGATGGCTATCTATGTGCACCTGTCATCACAAGCTGACGGTAAGTTGACCTCTCTGAAGGAGTGGCAATACCGATTTTTCTGGCTGCGTGTTCCAGACAGCTTCCCTCTCAGGCAGTACTTTGTCAAGCCGCGAACAAGGATGGAGCATATTACGGACCGAGGCTTGACATGCAGGGAGATGGTAGCCTTTAACTACTTTGACAGTTGAACTGTGCCGGGACCCAAAGGACTAAAACCAAAGCCGGTACCGAAGACGTGGTTGCCTCATGCATCTTACATCCTGACCAACCCAGCCCTATCGGCATTGGGGTTTTGCCCGGATGACACTCATGGTAGGATTCCAGAGTTGTTGTGGCAGTCTGATACCGTCTTTTCTTTATTCTAGCAGTTTTTGTGCTTAGATTGTTTGTAACTTTACCGCAATGTCTCATCTTTGCAGGCAGGGAGCATTTAATTCGCGAGGCTTTGCATATGAACATCAATTGGATACCGATATCCAACATACCGCCCAAGCCAATCAAGAAGTATACCTCCATCCCCGCCTCAACTGTCAGTAGGGGGAAATACTCCTGGTGTCGGCGGGGGTGATGGGAATCGGGCCGGGGACGGTCCGGTAGGTCAGCCTTCTAAGACTGCCGTTAAACCTTCCCCCAAATCCAAATCTTCCGGCCCAGCTGTGAAGCGAAGTCGGGAAGAGCCCGAAAAAGAGACCGACAAGCGGCCGAAGAGGACGCCCAACTCTGCAGCGGCGGCCAAGGACGACCAGGGCAAGGCGGGGTCGTCTTCCCTGAACGTCCTATCCTTGGACGACGACTATATTCCTCCACCGCCGCCAGCTCCCTTAGCTCCTCTGAAGCCAAAAATATATAAGCAGCTGCTGCTGCCGGATCTAGTGCCGGAGCTTGCCGCCGTCAAGAGGCGTAAGCAACCAGGCGTCCTGGAGAGGATGCTCGTAACGTTCCCTGAGCCGGTGAAGAAGATATGGGCTCGTTCACCGATTAGGCCTGGGGTAAGTTTAACCCAGTGCTGGATGTCGGTGATGATGAGTCCCTGCTGCTTGACCGCCCTTTGGAAGGCGGTACTCTAGGATACCGGCTACTCCGGGCAATGCAAATGAAGTTCGACATGCCGGAGGTCGATCTTTAGGCGGTGGCTGCTACGCATGCTCATCATCTGGCGTTGGTAAGCTCCTTACTTAACTTGTGCTTTTTGTTGTACTCACTATCTTTCACTTTATTTTTCTTACTGACTCATCTTTGTTGATTGTGATTGCAGTCTGCCCAGTCCAGTAAAGAACTCCGACAAGGTCCAGCTCCGCAAGCAAAAAGAAGAGCTGGAGCAAATCCAACTCAAGCTCGCCGAGGCGGTGGCTCTCCAGGAGGAAAATAAGAAGCTCAAAGAGAAAGCCGGTAAATACGAGGAAGCCGCCTCGATGGTAACAGAGCTGATGGAAAAACTCCAGAGTCGGGAGACTCTGGAGAAGGAGCTGCACCTGGAGAAAGGGTTGAAGATGGCGGCCCAGAAGGAGCTTCAAGAGCTGAAGGAGAAGCAGGCTCAGCTGTCGGAGGAGGATGTGTCTGCGTATCGGCGTTCAGATGGCTTCGTCGTTCGTCTCCAGATACGGTATAATGGTGGATGGTCTGCCGTCATGAGATGTGCTAGGCATACTATTGCCGACATATGCTGGCAGGATGTAGAGAAGGCCCATGAAAATCGGATCTTCGAAAATCCTATGGAGGGCGAGGTCCTGGACGACGGCGTTACTGAAGCCGACATTGCCAATGCTGATCCCCGGGCTGAGCTTTCTGATCCGGAAGAGGAGGAAAAGCAGGAAGAAGACAAGCAAGAAGACGAGAATGTGACTATTGTTTACCCCATTCCCGGTTTATTTAGCTTCTTTCTGCTTCTCTTGTTTTATTCTGTCTGCCTGCCCTGAGTGGCCTCTGTAATGACATCGTTATTATCTTTATATTTCTATCCGTTTGTAATGACAATGATTTTGATTTATATAGATAGATTTGTCCAACTGTCATGTCAGTTTTTTATGCGATCTGTCGTCATTTTTCCCCTTATCCTTTTGCCACTAATTAAGTGAGGCGAGTGAAAATGGAACGTACGACTCTCATAACGGCAGATCCATGGTGGTCATAGATCGTCTAGAGATTCATGTTATTAATATATCGGCAGATCCCCGTAGGTCATGGACCGATATAGGTTGCCATGGCTAACGTGAACTATTATCGGTAGATCCGCGTAGGTCGTGGACCGGTATAGGTTACCATGGCTAACGTGAACCTCGCTCTTATCGGCAGATCCGCGTAGGTCATAGACTAGTAAGAGGGTTACGTATTATTCCTCCTTGTCGGCAGATCCGAGGAGGTCATTGACCGATAAGAGATGCGGAATTAGTTGTGCTTCTCTTATGTCGGCAGATCCACTTGAGTCATTGACCGACAGTAAAGATTGTCGCTCAGAGTGTTGGCTCTCTTGACGGCAGATCCTAGTAGGTCATTGACAGTCAGGAAGATTACTTGAAATGCAAACAAAGAAAGTAAGAAGATGCTCATCTTTTTATAAGTGGCTCTTCCCGGTCATACCAGAATTATTTAACTGAAACTAAATAACACGAGTTTTGACGATAGTTCCCTATCGCTAAGTAATGCTAACCATGGCAACAATGCCGTTTTATTAACTGGAACTAATTAAGAAAGCGCTAAGTGAGGTAACCTAAGAAAGCATTAAACAAAGTATTTTTTAAGTACGCTTGCGTTCCAGCTATTCTTCAACAACTTGCCTGCCATATCCTCTAACCGGTATGCCCCTGGGACAATTTCTTCCTTCACCAGGTAGGGCCCTTCCCAGTTAGCCGTTAGTTTACCTTCAGCATGGGCCTTGCCTGTAGCCGTCGTGCGCCTTAGGACCGAGTCTTCTTTCTCTATTGGTCGGTTTTACACTCTTTTGTTGTAGGCTTTGCTTATCCGATCTTTGTCAGCGGCTGATCTGAGTTCTGCAGCGAGCCTGACTTCTGGCAACAGATCAAGATCTTCCTTGTGCAGTTCATCATTGAGCTTGGGATCATAATCCAGGATCCTCCAATTTGGTAGCCCGACTTCGATTGGTAATACAACTTCAGCGCCAAATGCCAACCTGAAAGGGATTTCCCCTGTTGCTTCTTTCTCTATGGTCCTGTTGGACCATAATACTGCTGGGACCATATCGTCCCATGCCCCTTTCAAGTTATCTAGCTTCTTTTTTAATGCATTGAGGATCTGCTTATTAGCGGCCTCAGCTTGGCCGTTGCTCTGTGGATGGCATACTGATGAGTACGCGAACTTGATACCGGAAGGACTCATGAAGTTTTTGATCGGTCCGCAATCAAACTGGACGCCATGGTCCATAACAATCCCCATGGGAATGCCAAATCTTTCGATGAGGTTCTGCCAGATGAATTTTTTGACCTGGTTAGCCGTGATCTTTGCAGTCGGCTCTGCTTCAATCCATTTGGTGAAGTAATCGATTCCCACTATCAGGAACTTTCTTCCCCCAGATGTCGGTGTGAAGGGTCCTATGATATCCATCCCCTACTAAGCGAAAGGGATTGGATTTAGGATCGGCTGCAAATCATTCGCCGGCTGGTGGATGATTGGAGCGAATCTTTGGCATTTGTCGCATTTTTTCACATAAGCTTGTGCGTCTGCCAGCATTGTCGGCCAGTAGAAACCGGCTCTCATGGCCTTTAATGCCAATGTATTTCCTCCGACGTGATTCCCACACGCTCCTTCGTGGATTTCTTCGATAATTTTCGTGGCCTCATGGGCCGTTACACACCTTCGGAGTGGGAGTGAAAGGCCTTTCTTGTACAGCTGTCCTTGAAAGATGCAGAACCACATGACTTCCCTTTTGATCTTTTTTGCCGCCATCTTATCTTCTGGTAAACTATCAGTTAGTTTATACGCCATTATCTCATCATACCACTCTTTCCCCTGACTGACAGTGTTAACCTCTGATTGGGCGGCGTCTATGCTTCTTTCCGACAGTATTTCGATCATGACACTTCGCTTCAGATCAGTTGTACTTGAGCTTGCCAGCTTGGACAAGGCATCTGCAGTCATATTCTCTGCTCGCGGAACTAGGACTACCTCGAAACTCTGCAATCTTGTCGTGATCTGCTTTACCTTGCTTAGGTATTTCTGCATTACCAGCTCTCTAGCTTCGTAGGTTCCTTCTATCTGACTTGATATGAGCTGGGAGTCCGTTGTCATTTTAACTTTCTTAGCCCCTGCCGCGATACTCAGATTGATCCCGGCAATAGCCGCCTCATATTCGGCTTCATTGTTTGACGCTTTGAACCCAAAATGGACGGCATATTCAAAGGTATCCCCTTCTGGGGAGGTCATGACTACTCCGACTCCTGTTTGGGCAGTGAAACCGTCCACATATATCTGCAGGGTACCGGCAGGCTCCTCAGTATCCTCATAAGTGGTTTCGGCTATGAAGTCGGCCAGAGCTTGGGCCTTGATGGTTGTGCGTGGCCGGTATTCTATGTCGAACTCGGACAATTCGATCGCCCACTTGAGTAAGCTACCGGTTGTGTCCAGCTTGTGAAGTGCCTTCTCTAATGGTTGGTTAGTGAGTACCTGGATGGTATGAGAGTCGAAGTATGGCCTGAGCTTTCTTGTCGTTATTAGTACAACATATGCCATTTTCTCCAGCAGCTCGTATCTCTGCTCCCTGCTCCTGCCAGAACGTGGCTGACAAAGTAGATGGGATGCTGCTGTTTGTCTTTCTTAACCAACAAGACTGCTGCTACCATCTTCAAAGACATCGATACATAAAGCTGGAGCTTATTCCCCATCTCGGGTCGGGTGATGGTCGACAACTTCTTGAAATGCTCCTTGACGGCTTGAAACGCCTGTCTCTGCTCTTCCCCCCACTCAAACTTCTTATTCTATCGTAGGACTTTGAAGAACGGGAGGGCCTTCTCAGCTGATTTGGAGACGAACCTGGTCAGAGCCGCCATTCTGCCGGTAAGCTTCTGGATATCCCGCATGCTCTTTGACTCCGGTAGCTCACTTATTGTCCCGATCTTGTCAAGGTTTGCATGTATCCCTCTTTCACTTACCATGAAACCAAGAAACTTGCCGGATCTCACCCCAAATACACACTTCTTGGGGTTCAGCTTCATCTGATACTTGCAGAGAGTTGCAAAGGTCTCTTCTAGGTATATGTGATGTGGGCTTCCTCAGTGACGCTTTTGACGATGCTATCGTCCACATAAACTTCCACATTTTGGTATTTTTGAGCTGCGAATATCTTGTCTACCAGCTTCTGGTAGGTAGCTCCGGCATTCTTCAATCCGAATGGCATGGCCTTGTATGTATAGACGCCGGCATCTGTAATGAACGCGGCTTTGCTCCAATCAAACTCCAGGAGGCTGATCTATTGGTATCCTGAGAAGGCATCCATGAAACTCAGCAGGCGTGGCCGCTAGTTGAGTCTACTAGCTGATCGATTCTCGACAATGGGTAGCAATCCTTGGGGCATGCCTTGTTCAGGTATGTGAAATCGATGCACATCTGCCATGACCCATTGGCCTTTTTGACCATTAAAACATTTGTCAACCACTCCGGGTAATCGCAGGGTTCGATGAAATCTGCTGCCAGCAGTTTATCAACCGCTTCTTTGATTGCAGCATTCTTGTCGAAGGAAAAGTTTATCTTCTTTTGTTTTACAGGTCTCACGTCTTCATTAACGTTAAGCCGGTGAACCATGAACGCGGGATCAATTCCCGGCATCTCCTCAGCTGAGAATGCGAAGACATCCGCATTGCTTCTTAGCAAATCTATCAGGTTTACCTTAACATCGTCCCCCAAGTCGGCTCCAATCTTCACCGTCCTCTCTGGTCTGTCTATTTCCAGACTTACTTCCTCAGTTTCTCCTTTAGGGCTAGGTCGCGACAAGTCCGCCGGCCTTCCCTCGAAATTTTCCACGGACAGATCTTTACTGGCTTTATTTTCCGCTCTGCGCTTTTTTCTTTCTAACGGTGGTGATTCTGCCGGCCTTTTATGCGATGAGGATTTGACTGCTGTCAAGTAACATGACCGAGCTGACTCTTGGTTTCCCTTCAGTATTTCCGGCTTCCCGCTGTTCGACGTATATATCATTGTCAGGTGGTATGTGGATACCACGGCCTGAGCGTCGTGAATCAGCGGTCGTCCTATGATGGCGTTATAAGCTACCGGTACATTAACGACTAGGAATTCCACCATGAGATCTCTGGATTGGGACCCCTCTCCCAGCTTGACTGGTAACCTAATGGTGCCTTCAGGGACAATAGATGCCCCCGTGAATCCGATAACTGGATATGAGACCGTCTTTAGACACGACTTTCCTAAGCCCATCTTCTCAAACGTTGGCATGAATAGAATATTGGCGGAACTGCCGCTATCTTCGAGGATGCGGTGGACCATCGCGTTAGAGATCTGCAGAGATACTACCAAAGGGTCATCATGTGGGTTGATGATCCCCTTAGCGTCCTCTGCCGTGAACGCCACAGACGACATCTGAGGAGGTGACGACCAATTTCCAGTGCTATGGTAATTTACCTGGTGCCTGACTTCTTTCAAAATAGCTTTGGCTCCGTGTATACTACCACTGTAAACAGGTCCTCCTGAAATCTCAGTGATTCTTTCTTTTATCGGCCTTCTCTTGCCGTCATCTTCTTTGGGTGACCTTTCTTGGTCAGTTTGAGCTTGATACTGCTTGAAATAGCCTCTTCGTATCAAATCTTCAATCCCATCCTTCAAATCCTTATAGTCATCTGTGACATGGTCGTAATATCTGTGGAAATCACACCACTTTGACTTATCACGGTCTTTGTAGAACATCTTTCTCGGTCGCTTCCACTTGTCATCCTTCTTGTGTATCTCGAAGATCTCCGCTCTAGACATTGTTAACGGAGTGTAATTGTGATAGTGTGCTGGCCTTCTTTCTTAGCCCTTCTTTACCGAGTTACTCTCTTCTCGCCTACCGGAGCTGTCTCTGTCATACTTTTTATCTTTCCGGTATTTGTCTCTGTCCTTCTCTTTCTCCTTATCTTTCTCCTTGCCATCCCCCTTAGACCGCTTAGATGTTGCCGCCTTGTCTAACTCTTCTCCACGGATGAAGTCATTGGCTTTATTGAGAACCTCAGTCAGGCTAGTCAACTTCTTACGGCCCAAGTTGCTTCTGAAGGCGGTGACTTCCTTCAATTCCGTCATCCATGCTAGGACGACAACTTCTTGTCGTAGACTCGGGATATAAATAGCCTCAGAGTTGAAACGACCGATATAATCCCTTAAACTTTCCTTCTCTCCCTGCTTGATGGACATTAGTTCCCCAGTTGTCTTCTCCCTTCGTTTGTTGCTCACGAAGTGTGTGACGAACATAGCCGAGAGTTGCTGGAAATCGTAGACAGTTGCCGGCCGAATACTCTTGAACCAAGTTTGTGCCAAACCAGAAAGAGTCGAGGGGAACACTTTGCACCAGACAGAGTCCGTGTCGGTGTATAACAACATGTGTCCCTCATAGGCGGATATGTGATCCTCAGGGTCCGTCTTGCCGTCATACTTGCATGTCGGCATTTTAATCTTCTCCATGGGCTCCTGGAGTATGGCAGTGGAGAATGGAGAGGAACAGAGCGATACCAGCGCTCTATGCCGGTTCATATCACTCTCCCTTCTAGGCTGGGAGGACTGTTGAACCTCGGTATCATGATACACTCCTTCTTCCTCGTCTCCCAACGGCTCGGTGGGTGTCTTCGAATTCTCCCCATGGTCCAGGTCGCGTTGGCTTCGCTCGCCCTGACGGCCACTGAGGAAAGATTTAAGCTTTCTAACGGGGCTATGTGGCCTATTTGGAGGACGTTTGTTAGCGCGACCGGCTAGTGGAGTTTGACTCGCCATGGTCTGGAAGACATCGGCAGCACTCTGGAGTTGTTCAGGACTGAACATGTGTTGTAAAGACTCGAATATGTTAGGCTGGGGGGACTCAACAGTCCCCTTGCCCTTATCCACCGGCTTGGTAGATCCAACCACCGGTTGTGGAGTTTTAAAGCCAGGTGGACCCGTTTCCAGAGGGTGGTTGTTCGCATCAGTTTCTGGCATCCCGGTTTTCTTGCCGGCTATTGACGATTGCTTAGGATCCATGAGGCAGGTTGGTTGGCAAGATCGTGGCTTAAGACTAAAGGTATAGTTCACCCCTCCTTCTAGCGTCAATTGTTCCGGTATGGAATAAATGTTGTTGGGGTGAACCGGTATCTCTCAATCAAGTATGCCGGTTTATTAGCCTGCAAGATAGAACACGTAAACTAGCCTCGGGGGTTGATCCGAGGAACGCCCCTCCGATGCCTAAGTCAGTACAGAGTAATAGCCGGTATATCTCAAGTAAAGTATATTAGTATATGTGAACGTACCTTATGACTCAGATCGTGGGGTATTTATAGGAGCCGGCAGTGTCCCAAGCTAGGTAGGGCTTATTGTGTTAGTACTGGATCAGATCCAGACCCATTTTATGAAAGTCCAAATGACGAACACCGGCAAGGCATTCGTTAGACACCAGTATAATAGGAATATCGGTATAATACCCATTTGCACCCTAGTATCTAGGGAGTATCAAGATAGCTTGACCATGTCGGTCAATGGCGGCCCAGTTGGACCGGTAGGGAACTTTAACAGTCCCCATACATTCATAACATTTGAAGTAAAATGTTAGAGATTTGAGACATCCTAGTAGCGTTTATAATCGTTATAAACTGCGTAAAAATCTCATACATGATGGGAGTCAAAGAGGCAAAGTAATCTAATTTGTGATCCAAGGAGCCAAACTAATTGGCAAATTGAATACACGTATCAATTTCTTCCACGGCCCCGTACCATCAAAGATCAAATATGCTTGCACGTTTTCTGGTGAAAGTTTAGTGACTTGTCTTTGATGAAAGTTACCGGGTCTTTGAAAGTTAAAAGTGCACTTCTTTAAACCTAAGGAAGTGGGACCATTTTATTAATAGTATAGCTGTATAACGGAGCATAAATTAAGGAATTTCTCAAACTTATGGCATCTCATGCCATCATTAGCATTGAGAGCTCTGGCCTCCGTCCCCAATGTGCCTCACTTTAAATCCCTTTCCCTCTTTCCCATTCTCCCTTTTCAAGCAGTCCCATGAGGCTGGGCCATCGTAGACAGCTTTGTTCCATCATTTCTATTGGCACATTGAAAAGTTGAATCTTACTACTAAGTTTCATTGATTATCTTTCTAACCTCTTTGGTTCTTTTTCTTTTTTTTTAATTTAGCCAAGAATCCCATGAATCTTTTTCTACCAAAATATTAAAAAGATAATAGTCATGTATAAAGTTTTACAATGTTTGTAAATAATTGTCCTTGTATCTAATATGATAATAGTAAATTATCAGATTTTCTGATATGAGAGGGATGATAAAAATGACTCAACTATCATCAAATTTATTTTTATAAAACCATGTATATTCTTAACGATAAGAGCTTAGGATAATGTACAATTAGTATTATCTAATTTGTGGTACGAGAATTGATACGTGTATGGTGTACTCAATTTCCTAATTAGTTTCGTTAAATTAGCCCAAAGGTATACCACTGACTTGCATGGATAGTGAGTTAGTCACTTAGGCAAAGTTGTGTACAACTTTTTGTGAACCGATTAGGTACATGATATAGATAATAGATTTCAGTCTAAACATCATTATATGATCAATTAAGCTTCAATTTTTAATTTCAATCTCTACAAGACTGCAACCACCTTATATGTAGCAACTTTGACAAAAAAGAGAGTAATATACCATCTATGGCTCCCAAAAAGATTGCTTCCATGCTAGCCAAAAACAGTGGCAAAAAAATCTTTGTTGTTCTTGCATATGCATTTCTTGAATGGGTTCTAATTCTTCTCCTCCTCATCAACTCTATTTTCTCTTATATGATCAGAAAATTCGCTAGTTACTTTCATCTTAAACAACCCTGCATTTTATGCTCTAGAATTGATCACTTACAAGAGCCTCTGAAAACTACTGATTCTTACAAATCTCTGGTTTGTGAAAATCATGCCACTGAAATATCAAAGTTGGGTTACTGTTCAAACCATCAGAAATTCTCTGTATTACAGCAGATGTGTGAGGAATGCTCCGATAAGTCAAAATGTACTGAGAAGACGTCGAGATGTTCTTGCTGTGAGAAAATCTCAAGCAAAAAACATCCTCCTCTACATTTCCCAGTAAGAGAAATACAAGAGGAGACCAATGGGGAGGAAACAGAGTTTATAGCTAATGATATTAGTAATCAAAGTGGTTCAGAATGTGACCCTCAGATCCTTTTCGATGTTGGGAGTTTATACCTCAGAGAAGCAGCAGAAGATGACAGTAATGAAGATGATCATGAAGTGGAGGATCATGCAGGTAGCTTCATAAATTTTAATAGTATAATTTAATGCATATCACTGATTTTCACCCAAGTTAATCATGTTGATTGATCTAGTTGAGCTCACAGTTTCAGATAGCTGATCTTAGACATCTTTGTTTTACTCTTCATCTAGGAATTTAGACTGAAAAAATAAAGCCGGTTTGATAGATAGTAACAAGTGATGGTCATACAAATGGATTTTACAAGTAATTTTGTGAATAAAGTCGCATGCCAATGTCCACGGTAATACTTATCCATTACCCAAGTATCTCCTTTTTCTTCATAAATCTCCATTAATATACATCATCACTTCAAAAGTGTTTTTGAGTGGTAATAATATTTATGAAGAAAAACACATGTTCCAGTATGAAGTTTCATTTAAGGAATTACTTTTACCCTTATCTATTGTCGCCTATCAAATGTGCTGTTAAAATTACAATGTAGGTGTGGTATGAGATCCCATATATACCATTCAACTGTTGGTCATCATCTAATACCACTAATTACACTCTGCTACCTGGTTCCGTGAAATTTAATTTGCCAGCATGCCAAAGTTGTTGGAATTTCAAATTTCTTGAAGATACTGCATGATATTTGTTATAGTGACATATGTTTGTGGTGGAGTCAGGTGTAGAGAAGATAAAAAATTTACGAAACAAAGACAAGATACTCCCCATTGAAGAGGCAAATCAACTTTTGCTTTCAGCTGACGAAAGGAATTCTAGTCTTCTGGATGAGAAAATTATGGAGGGAGATCACGACATTTCCTTTGAAATCAAACAACTCAAATCTGATCTTGAAGCTGAACAAAAAGCTAGAAATGTGTTGTATGGTGAACTAGAGGCAGAGAGAAATGCTGCTGCAATTGCTGCGAACCAGACAATGGCTATGATAACTAGGCTTCAAGAAGAGAAAGCTGCAATGCAAATGGAGGGACTACAATACCAAAGGGTGATGGAGGAGCAAGCCGAGTATGACCAAGAAGCACTTCAGCTCTTAAATGAGCTAGTGGCCAAGCGTGAGAGACAACATCAAGAGCTCGAGAAGGAACTAGATATATATCGTGAGAGGGTTTCAGATTACGAGACTAAAGAGAAGACGATGATGCTGATTCAGAAATGCAGTGGGAATTTCTCTTCTTCCTGCAGCATTGACAACGATAGTGATGTGTTATCCATTGATTTAAACTGTCATTATAATAAAGTTGAAGATAATAATATCTCTTGTTCCCCAGATAATGGAAACAAGGATATTACTTTAATGGACTGCTCGAAGGAATGGGGAGCAATTGAAGATTCACTCGAAGAGCTAGAGGAAGAGAGAATGTCCATAATAAATAAGCTTAAGGAGTTGGAAGAGAAGCTTCACAATCACAAAGGTGAAAATCAGGATGAAGAGTTGTTTGAGGATAAGAATATTAAGTTAGACCCGAATTCAGAGTTATGCAGCCAAGAAGTTAATTTGGTCTCTTGTTGTTTTTCTACCAGCATAACAAGTGAAAATCATCCGAAAACTATGGCTTCTGTTGCTCGGAAACTGCTTGATCTCGTAGAATCAGATGATAATACCGAGATTGAAGACACAGAACTATCTTCTAAAGTCGGAAGTGATAAGGAGCTTGAGATTACTCGAGTTGAAAACGATAGTAAAAGGCTTGCAATTGAGAAGGAGATGGATCATGTATATGGCAGGCTACAAGCACTCGAGGCAGATACCGAGTTTCTTAGGCACTGTATTGCCTCTGTGAATAAAGGGAATGAAGGGGTAAATCTACTTCAAGAAATCTTGCAACATCTTCGTGAGTTAAGAGATGCAGAAATCTGATTGTGAAGCCGTAGTTGTAATTCTCTTAAGTTGTGCTATCTCCTATGTTCTTAATCTTCCATTTTCAGTTCCTTCTTGCTAAAACATTAAACATTGATAATAGTTCGTTTTCTGACATGTAAAATTCACATCTGAATTCAGGTAATTTATGAAATGAAACCCAAGTATAGGAGTTGGAGTCCTTTTTTGACAAGCACTTCCGATTTAAGTCAATCCGAGACTGTAAATTTCTATCTGATACCTTGATGCAAACCAGATTATAAGTAGGCAATAACTGGTTATGTTACATTCTGTTCAACACAAAGTACGAACCCACCTATGAACCTCGGTAATTTCTGTAGCATATCGTTGTTTCTTTACTTAACATCCCAAAACTTTTACTTCGGCTTTGTTTGGTTAGATGGAAAACACTTTTAGTGGAAAATGATTTTACTTTCCTTGAGAAAATAGTTGTTACGGGAAAACACAATTATAAATTACGGGGCGTTTGGTTAGAGGGGGGGCGGCGCTACTAAGGTGGGGAGGGGGTGGTGGTGGCACAATAAGGGAGGGAGGAAATGGTGGTGCTATGGTGGAAGAATGGTAAGAGGAGAAAGAAAGAGATTGACATTCAAACCAACTAAACAATACTTAAAATCTAAGGGTTTTGCTTTCCTTTTCGTCTCTACCCCTTTCTTGATTCCATTCCCTTTACCCTATGGCAACCATACGCCCTCTTAGAGTGTATTTGGTTGGACGGAAAACACTAACATTTCCAATGAAAAGTGTCTTCCATGAAAACCATTATCCAAAAGAAAACTCAATTCTAAATTGATTTTCCTTTGTTTGTGTTGTGGTATTGTATGATAGAGTGGGGAAAAGTGTTGCTTCCATTATCTCCCTAGGGAAAGTAATTTTCCACCCTTGGAAAATGAAGTTCAACCCATATTTTCCCTTCCTTGATCCTGTCCAAACCAAATAGAGGGAAGTGAGGAAAATCATTAACCTGGAAAACACTTTCCTCCCAAAGTAACTAGGGGTGTAAGCAGACTGCAAAAAATCCAGAGTCCAATCCAGCCCAGTCCAAAGTAGTCGGATTGAACTTGACTGAATTTTTTTTTGAATGGACTAGAACTCAAATTTTCTAGTTCAAATATTTTCGGACTGGATTTGGATTCACCCCTTTGAAGTCCAGAAAGTCCAATCTAGTCCAAAAATATTTTAGCATATTATATATAAAAAAAAGTTAAATAAAATCATAAATGATAACTCTAGTCCCTAGTACTCGACTTAGTCATCTTCCTCATTAGTCACTCCTCAATTCTCACTTTCTCAATGTCTCTCTACCTTGCATTATCTCTCAGTTTTTCTGCCTCCTATAGTAATTCATAACTCATCTCACTATATAATTTTTTTCTTCTGTTTTCTCTAACTTGGAAGGCTTATTAATTGTTAGCTTGTATTTTGCAATTTGCATTATATTATAGACATTAAAGATGTATATAGGTAACTTACTTTATGAAATGGATGTAATGTGTTTAATTTTTCAAATTTCAATCATGAGAAATTATTTTGAACCTAAATAGGGAAAAACTTAATATAATAATTGGACTGCACTAGACTGGATTTGAACTTAAGAAAAAAGTTTCGCACTGGACTGAATTGAATAAAAAAAGTTTGAATCATATTTGGACTCAATTTCGCGAGTCCAAAAATTTTGGACTGGATTTGGATTTGGCAAAGTTCAATCCACTTACATCCCTACTCCCAACCAATCACACTCTTAGCATTTCTTTGCTTACTTGCACTAGTACAGAATTAACTATTTGCGTCGGACCTGGGACCACCATTTGCGTCGGACATTGGTCCGACGGCACAGGTCTCGACGCAAATAAGGATACAAGATCTGCGTCGGATAAGGACACGACGCAGAAGGTTAGCTATTTGCGTCGGACTCCGCTCAACGTGCGACGCACATAATGCCTCGCCCATGCATACCATAGCCATTTGCGTCTCCCATCTGCGTCGCACGTTGAGCAATGTGCGACGCAAATGGTAATCATCTGCGTCGCACATAGCTCAACATGCGATGCAGATGGGAGACACGACAATGCCCCAGTAGCAGCCTAGCAAGCCCAATCAAGAATCATTTACGTCGCACATGGTGCCACATGCGACGCAAATGAGGTCTTCTGCGTCGGATCCGGTATTACATGCGACGCAAATGCTGCGATTTTTCGTTAAAAAATAAATACCCTCATCCCAATTCCCAATAATTCATCAATTTACACCAAATAGTTTGCAAATATGGCATTCAAATGAACGAACTACAAAAGAACGAATAATATTTGATGAAGCAGATCTAACACTAGAAAAAAACGAAATACAATAAAACGAAATACAAAAAGAACCCATAAATGAAATACAATAAAACGAAATGAAAAAAATTGAACCCAAAAAAAAAATCAGATCTAACACAAAAAACACGGAAAAAAACAAAATACAATAAAACGAAATACAAAAAGAACCCAGAAACGAAATACAATAAAACGAAATGAAAAAAATTGAACCCAGAAAAAAAGTCAGATCTAACACAAAAAGAACCCTAAAAATTCATGTCCACACCGTCAACTCCTTCAATCTTCACCGACGAGAGTGATTTCGATGTGTTCTTAAATCTTCTTGTCGACAAACATTGTCGATTTTGGAGAAATCATATCTTGGAGGAAATGGCAGAAAAACGAAGAGAGAATTACCGGAGTTGGAGGAGAGAGATAATCAGACAAGTGAGGAATCTTCGGCTTTCGTTGGTAGTGTAACACCCCAGAATTTCAAAGCGGAAAAGAAAGAAATAATAATAGTTTTATAGGACGATGGCGGAAACATCGTCTTCTGGGAATGCCACTACTAATACAAAGATATTTAAATAACTATGTGAAGAGACCAACTTAAATAAATAATATAAATAAATAACTAATTCAGAGTATTCCAAATGAGAAAAAAAATCTAACTAGAAGTCTAGGCCTAAAACAACTATCATTTCAATGCTCACAACTCAACCCGAACCCAAAATCAAAGAAGATTCCCATCAACATAACCTGCAAAATATATAACAACAATCCACAATCAGTGGGGAGTAACTAGCAGTTCTCCCAGAACAAAAGCAATCAAAGCACGATTCAGAAATAGATTAATAAGAAAGGAAATAATAAAGTCAAGTCAACTACAATATGCATCCACTTCCATATAACTCACAAGTAACGCAAGTGAATAATAAATAGCAAGTGAGTTGAATAAAAATAAATAAATCATCTCAAGAGTACTTTTATAAAAATAAAAAGTATAGGTAAAACAAGTTATTGAGTCGGAAACCGAACGCCAGTGAATCGCAATTCACTTCCTAAGGTTTGTCATATCGCAATCTCCAGGTCAGTCTATGGGCTTACGTTCCCCACTGCCTGTGTCTAAGAATGGCCAAACTCCCGATGCAGGGTGGAACACGCAGAACTCCCTGACCTCTCGGACGACAACAATTAACCCAGGTGTACCCCTAGTTCGCAAACCAGGTGGTTGGCATGTTCTTCACCGGGGACTACATCTATCCCACCGGATATTCTTATCTCAAAATAAAATCATAAATATCATCAAAGTATCATTCATCTAAAAATATTCGTCAAAAAGGGATGCCACCCGGCCTTATACCCATAATTCATCAAAACAACTCTTCATAATTCCTCAAAAATAATAACTTACAAACTTTCAACAAATGTCTCCTACAATAAACACTTGAACATTTCTAAACATCAACAATTACAGCACCAACAATTCAATCAAACATACATCACCAATTAACTCCAAAACTTATTCATTAAAAGAGTAGTAACATTTAATCATTTTCTTTCATAAATCAAACATAAACATAAGGATACCCAATAATACTTACTGCAACCTACTGAACATCAGCAACCAAGATCATAATAGGTTACAATTTATTTCTGATTAATAAGCCCTCAAATAATTTAAAAGAGTATCCTCAATTTCACAACAAAAACCCATTAATAATTATTAAACTAATAAGTTCGAGCAGAAAAATCACAAAAAAATTATCATATGACCCTAATGGCTCTAATGACATGGTACAATTTTTATTTATAATTTTCGGACTCCAAAAGTATTTTTAAACGTTAATATACAGATTACTCAATAAAGCCAATATAATAATTAAAAATTAAAAATAAACGCCTAAAAATTACCAAAAATTTACATAACATGCCTAAACTCACGGAAATACATATTATACAAATAACTGAAATTTTAGGACTCCATAAATAATTTTCATCATTTATATACTGACAAAAACAAAATTGCAAAAACAGATATATCAATTAAATAAACCAGTACACAGTAGGCGAAAATTATTCTAAGGCATGGAATACATACTACGCATATAACATAATCTAAAAAAATAATTTCAGCAATTTTAACACTCGTTTAATAATTATTATGCAAATAAGCCAAAAATGCACAAAACACCAATTAAATCAAATAAATACTAAAAATCATACGAAAATTATTTTTATTTGTACAGTATTCACACAGCATGCATCAAGTATATTCATGTCAAATTTCGTCAATAATTTCATACAAAAAGTATTTTAAGTAATTCCTAGCGTAATAATCTAATACCGAATAATACCCTAATCGCTATGGTTCTAAGATAACTACTAGTTACCTGGAACGTCGGAGGAGAGCTGAGTCTAAAGAGATAGTTAAGAGTTACGCATACGATCTAATTCCTCTTCTAACCCCAAAGCACAACGAACGAGAATTGTAGCAACAAGTCACTAGGCATTTTCTTCTTGAACGTTGAAAACTCTTGTTTCGCACTGCTCTGTTCCGACCATGATTCCCGGTGATCAAAAGCTCGGATTCTAAATCACTCTGGTCAAGTTACGAACAAGATGTTGTAAACGTTTTATCTAAATTTGAAGACGATCCAACGGTTAGATCTCCGGCTACGGTTATTTTCGTGAAGGTGTGACAGGAAAAACCGGGTTGAACTTTTCTATTCTTTTCCTCTTCCTTTTCTCTCTTTCTTTTCTTGAAAACGGTGAGGGTTAAATGAGAATGATGCTGAACTTCTTTTAATAAAAATCAGAATTTTATGGCAAGGAAAAATGAAGGGTTTAGGAGAAATGATTAGGGGGGTTATGGGGGTTACAAACTACCAAGAGTCATCAATTAAAAGAAATGAAATAAAAGAAGAGAAACTTCTTCCTTCTCCCTCCCCATAGCCGGCTGTCCAAGCCCAACCACACCAAGATGATTTCGGCCCAAGTCAACAAAGGTCCATGCCTCAAAAGTCCGCCACGCGATAAATCGATAAATTTCTAAATCACGCCTAAACTTTGAAAATACTTAATAATGAAAATAATTCTAATAAATTATATTATAAATATAAATATAATGCACACATTAACACACCATATAATAAAATAATAAGTATAAAGAATAAAAATCATTAATCTAGAGAAAATAATAGTTTTAGGAAAAACTTTTGCGGAAAAACTAGGAGCAAAATTATGGGTTGTTACAGGTAGTGGCTCGATTTCGTGGGTGGGTGGCTCGATTTCGTGGGTGGGTGGGTCGAATTGGCTGGGTTGGCTTGATTTATGGGGTGGGTGACTCTAGTTTGAGGGTTTAGGGTAGGTCAATTTGGGGGTGGTAGGGTTCGTTTTAGGGGTGGTGGAGGTGAAGTTGAGTGGTGGTGTGGTGCAGGTGAAGGGTGGTGGTTCGGTGCAGGTAGCTGATAATCACCGGTGTTCTTGTTGATGAGAGTTGAGAGAGATGAGATGAGAGTTGAGTTGAGTTGAGTTGAGAGAGATGAGGGCGAACGGGTTGAGAGAAATGAGAGACATTTAGGTTAGAGATGAAAAACGGCTGAGGCAAATTGGAAATTAAAGTGGGCATTTTATATGCTGAGCTTATCTGCGTCGCACACATAGGCAACGCGACGCAATTTTCATTTTTTTTTGTTTAAGTCATCAACTTTTAGACAAAAACGATTTGCGTCGCATCCCCCAAGCATGCGACGCAAATCATTGGATCCAACCATGTGCGTCGCACTGTAGCTGTGTCTGACGCAAATCATGTTCGTCATTTACGTCGCGTTCTCAACCCCGTTCGACGCAAATGGCCCTACCACCCATCTGCTGTCATTTTGTGCGTCGCACGTTCTCTAATATGCGACGCAAATAGGCTATTTACGTCGGCGCTTCTAGCGTGCGACGCACATAGACTGACGCAAATTAGCATTTTTCTACTAGTGTTGCATGAAAGATTAGATAAAATAGGTAAAAAGGTATAAGGAAACCCACTTTCCTAGATTTTTTTTAAAATGGGTACTTTGTGAATTAATGTTTTTTAGAATATTGTTGCAAATTACAAATAAGGCATTAACTAAATAAGAGCTTGTTGAAAGAGTTTCAACTCTTAGCCTCTCTCCTCCCTTTCTCTCTACAAAAAAAAGTCTTAATCGCCTTCTTCTTTTAGAGGATGTCATCAACCAATTTAGGCAATGATGAGCCCTAATTTTCTATTTATTTTCAGTACCTAATAATAAATTTATGTTTATCTCTCTTTATGAGAGTTGTTTGTCTCTTCTATTGGTGAGTTTTCTCTCGTTTTGTAGGAGCTTCAAGATCTATGATTTTTCAGAGTATGAATATTAATGGTTTACAGATGGTTTGTTATGTGGTTCTAAAAAGGTTATCAATAATTCAGCAATTTACTAAGCCAACATAAGAGTTTTCTTGTCAAATTTATGGAACGTCGTATCCAGACGTGGAAAGTTGTATGGAGACAACGAATCGAGAATATGCCGGCCGAATTGTCAAATTTGCACTTTTGGGTTCTTAGTTCTTTCATAGAAGATTTTTGTTTGGCTTTGTTAGATTTGTTTTCGTTGTTATTGTTCATCAATTGTAGATGTTGTATGACTTTGACTAATGAAAATTTGTATCCCTTAGGTTTTCTTAAAAAAAAAATTAGTTGTAAATTACATTCTTTTCAAAGAATTTTCATTTATTATTGTTACCTTATGCTGATTTTCAATGGATTTATTTTTGGGGATAAAACCACAATAAGAGGCTAAATCACATGTGTGACTTCACATATTAATTACTAGAATTATATGCACGCAATGCGTGCGTTAATTTCAAAACTTGTTAATATATTATATACTCTATCTGTACTATAATTATTATTACACTAAAATGTGAAAGATTAATAGGTATATGAATTTAGTATACTATTTTTAACTTATTTAGAATGGCAAGTTGAAATGAGAAAGGATTCTTAAATTGGTTTCTTTTGTAATTTTTTTTATTCCATTACATCATTAAGGGTAATTTAGTATTTTCAGATGGGTACACCATCTTCCTCCCCCCTTCCCTTATATAATAGAGATATACATTATTATAAATATAATCTTGGGGAAAAGGATTCACACAAATTGTGGCAAGCAATGTCAATATTAAGGGAAATGTTTCACAAGGTTACAAGTGACATTGAAAAAATAGTAATTGATAAAATATCCAAAGAAAAACATACTTATATTAGATTGGTATCAGTATATAAATGTTCAAAATAACAACTTTATATACTTTTTTTACTTATTAAGAATTAAAGCTATCAGCGGTCAAACTTATACTTTAACTAACGTGAAAATCAAATTGCGTAAATTCAAAAAGAATAGATGTAGTATTAAGGGTGCGTTCTCTTCACCTTAAAAATATAAATTTCAAGTCAGATCAAGTCCAATCAGATCTGGTCAAGTCCAATCAAGGGAATTTATATAAGGTGAAATCAGTGTTGATCCAATCATATCTAATAAGTGCAGTTCATAAGTTCAGGTGAAGAGAACATTGGCACCAAATAGATCGTCTTCGAGATGAAGTCCTTCACTCAACATTTTCAATGATGCACTATCCAAAATGATGCACTAAAATTAGTGTGGACCAAAAGAAACACATGTGTGAGGAGCCAGCCACACTAAAAGTCAGCTGTAAGTTAAACCTCCTGCTAGCAGCCAAAAAGCAAAAACCCATCCCTCTTTATTATCTTTCCCCTTTTTCTCTAGATCCCCTGCATTGAGTAAGCACATCACTGAGTTTGAACTTAATCATTTTATCTCTCTCGAGCTTTACCATTTTCTTTTTCTACCTCTAAAGGTTTCTATTAAAGAGTAAAGTGTAATCTTGCTTTTATTCTATTTTATATGCTTTTATAACCTAGGATAATCCTCCTAAATATGCTCAAATACTGCCAGAGTCAATGATTGTCCGATGAGTTGTAGCTTGTCCTTTATTCTCTTATTTTGTCCTAGAGTACTACTATATATTGTAAGGGCACCTGGATGATGTAGTAGGGTTTTATTATCAATACAATCAAGCTAAGATTGCTGCCGTTATTTCTGCATTTCCATTCTTTCCTCCTGCTTTCTTTGAGCTTTGCTAAGTGTCACATTTGGTAAGATCACACTGGGAGTGATTTAGTTCTCATGGTATCAAAGCCTACTTGATGATTGCCACTGCTGAGCACTGAAATAATCAAACCCTCCAAGAAAAAAACCTTAAAAACTGAATCTTTCTTCTCCCTTAATCCAAACACTTTCCTGATCCTGATCTCCTCAAAAAACCTTTCTTTTTCTTCCCAAAAATCCAAACTTTAACCAGAAAACTACTAAATCATGTATAGGATAACCTTCACTGATATACAGAACCCACTGTTTCTTCATCCCTCTGATGGAGCCACATCTATCCAAGTTGAAAAACTTCAAGGAGCCACTGACTACATGTCATGGAGAAGGAGTATGGAAATCAACTTGTCATCAAAGAGGAAGATAGGCTTTGTCAATGGCACAACCATCAAAGATCAGGAAGATGAGGTAAAATCTGAACTTTGGGAGATATGCAATAACATGGTAGTAGCCTGGATCCATAATAATGTCTCACCAGCTATAAAAAAAATCTATAATGTATGTCAATTTTGCCAAGGACATATGGAAACAACTTGAGGTTAGATTTGCTTTGACAAATGGTTCTAGAAAGTATAAACTAAATAAAGATCTCTATGAAACCAAACAAAGCAACCTCACAATTAATGAATATTTCACTGCTCTCTCTATGATATGGGAGGAATTAGAATCCATGAACATGTTGCCAGCTGTAACTAATCCCACCGAGGAAATGAAAAAGTTCATGGACAATATAAACTTATAGAAGGAAGAGTCAAGATTATTTCAGTTCCTGAATGGATTAGACCCTAAATATGGATCACAAAGGAGTCAACTGCTCATGATGAACCCCCTTCCCACAGTTGAAATTGCTTGTTCTGTAATTCAGCAAGAGGAGGCACAAAGAGACATTATGAAAGTACCTAAGATGGAAGTTGAAATGTCATCCATGTTCAGCAAAAATGAAAAAAATTTGCCTGTGTGTAAGGTGTGCAGTAAGAAGGGACACAATGCTGAGAAATGCTGGTATGCCACTGGGAACTTCCTAAAATGGCATCCCAAACATGGTAACCAAGGTTAGTTAAGAACAAAAAGAGAACAAGGAAGAGGTTCAGGCATGAAATGGAGTGATGGAAGGCAGAATACTCTTAAAGTAGCAGCAAATGTGTGCCAGGGGGAGCTTGGATTGCTGTTCACTCAGCAACAAATTGAACAACTAGCCAAGTTGTTGCCGACTATGATGAATGTGAAAGGTACAAAGACTGGTGATGAAATTTATCATCATTTTTCAAGTATGATTTCACGCTTTCATACTGCTGATTCCACAGAAGAGTGGATTGTGGACTCTAGAGCCTCTGATCACATCACCTCCTCCTTGAGCAAGTTGAGTGATGTGATCAGAGTTCCACATTCACCTAAGATGACTACAGGTGCAACTGCTGAAATTACTCATAAGGGTAATATTACTCTCTCTTCTAATCTGAGCATCAAAAATGTGTTGTGTGTGCCAAAGTTTAAGCACAATTTGATTTCTGTGCAAAAATTGGTGAAAGATGAAAATTGTGAAGTAAAATTCCTTCCAAGAAGGTGTGTAAGCAGTGATAGGAGCACAAACCACGTGAGAGGAATTGGTGAAGAAAGAAGTGGCCTATACTACTTGAATGTCACACCTAATACATGCCTTGCATCCACAAAAACCCTTGAAATTCAAAACAACTCTCTAAACCAGCCTAAAACCAAACCTGACCAGTTTGGCTTGTGGCATCATAGACTAGGTCATGCCTCACTCTCAAAATTGCAACACATTGGTGTTGTTATACCCCACATTTAAAACAAAATTCCTATCTGTATTACCTGTCCCATGTCAAAATTTACCAAGCTTTCATTCTCTGTGATCACATCCCATGCCACTGAACCTTTTGAGTTAGTGCACATTGACATTTGTGGCCCCTATAGGGTTTGCATTAGAGGCAAATTTAGATATTTCTTAACTGTGGTTGATGACCACACAAGATCAACCTGGATCTATTTGTTAGAATACAAGTCCCAGTCCTTGAGCACTCTGGAAGCTTTCATGAATTATCCTTAAAATCATTTCAAAAGGAGCATTAAATTCCTAAGGTCTGATAATGCATTGGAGTTCAGTGATGAACCTTTTAGGAATTTTTTCACTCAACATGGCATAATTCACCAAACATCCTATGTGAAAAGGCCTCAACAAAATGCAAGAGTTGAGAGGAAGCACATACACATTCTGGAAGTGTCAATGTAATAGCCGTATTTTTAAGCATGTTTTAAATTAAGTAATTATGTTTATTAGTTTAACTAAGCTTTAATACCAATGAAAAATTACTTGAGAAACTTGATTTAACTACAATTATATCTTTGTGGGTTTTATGGATATGAAGAATTTTAGTTAAAAAAAGAAAAAAAAATCCCATTTTCTCCTTTAGCTCGTGGCTTATGTGTGAATTGCCACATTATAACCTTGTTGTCAACTCCTCAAACAAAATCACCCTAAAAGAAATAGAGAGGGTTGGGTGAAGATGAAACCCCAAATTTTTCCTTCATGCGTCTCCTCTTCTTCCTCTAGCTTCAATCAAATTTCCGGCTAGTTTTTCGTCCGGCGTTGCGCGCTCCGCCGTCGCTGCTCGCATCTGTTCTTTTCCCTCTCCTTTATTTGTGGTGGTGGTGTTTCCCCTGTGCGCCACCGTCGGCTGGTGGTTCTGGATGCTCTAGCGAGCTGCTGCCACTACTCTTGTTATACTGATTGCCGTTTTTGGCGCTGCTTCTTGTTCTTTTAAGGAGAATTGTTGTTTGGCAGGTTGTGCTTCCTTTACCTCTTTTTTTTTTTTCTTGATTTAGAAATTCAATTTCAGCACTATATTCATGAAGTAGTCTCCCTCCAAGTTCTGTTAAATGTTCATTTCGTTTTGAAACAGAGATTAAACTTCCTATATGCTAGCAAAATCAGTTTTATAATTTCTGAAAATGAGGTTTAATAAGAATATAGATTCTATTGTTGAGAAGTGTTAGTATTGTTGAGGAAATTGGAGTGAGCTTATAAGATTTAAGTAGATTAATACCATTTGAAAAATAGTATTTGAATGAGATTGGTTGTTAATTTTATTATTGTTGTGGAGGTGATGTATGGGAAAATTATTGTGGAGTTCAAGCTAGAGTTTGGTGATCAAGTTATGATGCTTGGAGGTGTCGTTTAATTGTTCTTGAGTTTGAGGTAACCTTTATGTTCAGCAAAAATGTATTTTATATGCTCGTATGTGTGTGTTGTGTTTTTATCGAATATTTTTTATAGTCATGGCCATGGTTATAAATGCATCTTTATAAGTTAGTTGTGAAGTGTTATTGAATGAGTATGAAAGAATGTTTTTGTTCTGTCATTGGAATTGTTCGGAAATGTTTATGTTTACATATATGGTTTGAGATATGTTAAAATGGATTTCGTATTTGTTTTAGCTGGCTTAGCTTAGGAACTGAGATGAAAAGTGGGCAAGGTACATGTGGAGGAAATGGTTCGGATATAAGTGCAGTTAAGACCAGAGAAGGTCGAATATTGTGTTATGTTATACTATGTTAAGTTTCTGCCTGTACTTGCCGGCGATTTTTGTTAAATGATTAAGCTATGCCAGTGATATATTTAAAAGGATGAATTCTTTTCCGAACAATTACCAAGTTTGTTTCTTATATGAAAAATGTTTACGAACCAAAACCGTTTTGACGGGCTGAAGTGAAGTTACTGAGCTTTCCGCTCATTTTAGTTTTTGTTTTTGTTTTGCATTCTTTTCTGTAAATTGCAGGTTTGAGTTGGAAGGTCAGAGCGGATTCAAGCGAGAGTTGGTTATCAAGTTATAAATAGATTAGTGATTCAGAAGTTGTATTTAGAGTATGAAATTGTTAGTATTCAAGTGCTTATGTGAGAATATAATATTCTATTATTTTGGAGAATCGAGTATTGTGTTCTGTAATCTGATATTTGGCTTTGTGGTTATTATGTTGTGGGCCCATAACCCACAGGTCCAGGATCAATTTTGTAAAGTATATTTTCGCTGCAAGTTAATGTAATTCGAGGTTTATGAATGATAATTGGGATTTGTGTATCTTAAGTATGTTTAGCTAGCAGCTCGGAAGTGCGGGCTGTTACAGTCAAGGGCAATGAGGTTCCAAGCATCTCTTCCTCTAATGTACTGGGGAGATTGTGTGATGAATGTTGCTCACATTATCAACAGATTACCTGTTGAAGTTCTGAATAACAAGACTCCTTATGAAGCTCTATAAAAAAAGGAACCATCCTACAACCACACTGTTGAAGTTCTGAATAACAAGACTCCTTATGAAGCTCTATACAAAAAGGAACCATCCTACAACCACCTCAGAGTGATGGGGTGCCTTGCATTTGCCTGTAATCCTGACTACAATGGAGACAAATTCAATCCCAGAGGGGTACCATGTGTATTCATAGGATATCCTACAACACATAAGGAGTACAAGCTCTTAAACTTAATCACTAAATGCATGTTTGTCTCCAGAGATGTTTCATTCCATGAAAACATCTTTCCCTTTCACTAGATGCTTCACAAAATTACATGAATCCAGTTCCAAATCCTAATCCTCCCACTTCTCAACCCAAGTTTGATGACAATTGGTTCATTCAAGATGAAATTGAACCAACTAACACACCTCTAAACACTCATACCACAACACCACCTTCCACAACCCCATCTCAAACACCATATCCCTCCAAATAAACACCACCTACTCCACCTGCTCCTATATAACTAGAAGAACAACAAGAAAATAACCCAACCACATTGACTACAAGATTATCAAACACATATGTCCAAAGCTAATCTTGCTTGGTCTATGGATGAATCTGTACCCATCACTACTGTAACTGATACTGATGTCCATGACACATTCCTATGTTTTCTAGCTCACCTTACCTCCAATCCTGAACCAATCTATTTCAAACAAGATGTGCTCTATCCACATTGGGTAGAGGCAATGAACAGAGAACTGGATGTGTAACACCCCGTAATTTTCACTCTTTATTTTTGGCGTTTGTTTACATTAAAATGATATTTTTCGTAAAAATAAAATAATTTATTATTAAAACTATTTTTAACGTGTTTTGAAAATGTATATATATATTTTTTATACGTTGTGATATATTTTTATATATTTATTTTAAGTTGTTAGTTAATTATTTTAAAGGTTATATTAGTTTCGTTATTTATTTAGGCGTTTAGGATGCGGTTTTATCGCGTAGGTTTTTGTAACGTTATTAGACCGACTTGAGTGATGAAATGGTACATCACGTGTGGCGTGTTATGCTGGCCGAAAATCAGTAAATGTGGAGAGGAGGATGAAGAGTTTGGTGCATGTTAAGTAAACCTTTGATCTCTTTGTAACCCCCCTTTAATCTATCATTAACACTCTCTTAAAACATTTATTTTTCCTTGCCAATAAATTCTGATTTTTAATCAGAGAAATTCAACATTATTCTTCATTAAGCCTCGTCATTTTCAAAGAAAAGAGAGAAGAGGAAGAGAAGAGAAAAAGAGAAGAAATGTTTATCCCGATTTTTCCTGTCACACCTTCACGAAAATGACCATATCCAGAGATCTAACCGTTGGATCATCCTAAAATTTTGAAAGCACGTTTAGAACATCTTGTTCTTCACTTTGATAAGAGCGAATGTTAATCCGACCTTTAGTTAGCCAGGAATCATTGTCGGAACAGAACAGCACGAAATGAGATTTTTCAACATTCAAGAAAAAAACGCTTAGTGACTTGTTGCTACTATTATCGTTCGTGGAGGACTTGAATTACACGCATATTTTTCGAATATCTTTAGACTCATCTCTCCTCCCGACGTTTCAGGTAACTAGTAGTTATCATAGAACACTAGAGATTAGAGTATATATCGGTATTAGATTATTACGTTAGGAATTGTTTAAATTACATTTTGTACAAAATTATTGATAAAAATTTACGTGAGTGTTTATTACGTGTGGTGTGAGTATGTTATGTACAGAAAATAATTTTTAAATGATTTTTTCCTATTTTATTAACTTAATTGGTAATTTGTGTGTTTATAGCTAAATTATAAAATAATTAGTGAACGAATTTTATAATTGCCGAAAATATTTTTATTCAAACATGTTATGTGTTTAATATGTTATTCATGTCTTAGAATAATTTTTGTCTACTGTTTACGAGTTTAGTAAATTGAATTCTCTATTTTTTCATTTTCGTGATTGTTAATAACTAATTCGTGAATATTATATTTTGAGGATGAAAATTCTGTATCTTTACATAATATGTATTACTGTGGGTTTATGCATGTTATGTGAATTGTTTGGTAATTTTTGGGAGTTTATTTCTAATTTTAAGTATTTTATTGGCTTTGTTGAGTAATCTGTAAATTATTGTTAAAAATTACTTTTAGAGCCCAAAAATTATTAATAATTTTTTTACTATGTCTATAGAGCTATGATGGTTGTATTTCAATTTTTGTGAGAATTTACGGTTCGTTTTTATTTGTTAAATAATTTTTATTGTGATTTTGTTAATGATTTGAGTTTATTCTTTTTAGTTATTAAGAGATTAATAATCAGTATTAAAATGAAATTTTTTGCATTCTTTGAAGGCTGATGATTTTTAAGTTAATGTGGTTATGATTGGGTGTTATTATATTTACGTTTAGTTAGTGTAAGAATGATTAATTGTGTACGTTTTGCTGAATTAATGAGTTTTGGGGTTAATTACTACTGCTATTCAGTGGCGTCAGACGCACCCAGGTGCGTCAGACGCAGGATGGTTTGTGCGCTAGACGTACAGGTTGGCGCTGAGCGCAAGCTCATGCACCGAGCACACAATTTTGTGTTGCATGATTTTCGTATGTGCTTGTCTGAATGCTTTACATGGAGTTGGTGATCTTGTATGATGTGATTCATTTCTGGTTGTTACTGTTGGTGCTGTAAAACTCTTTTCATATCATTATTTGTGCTTAATTGTGTACAAAGTATTTGTGGTTTAAAGTATATGTGGTAAATTTGTAAGTTACTTCTTTGAGGAATTTTGAAGAGATATCTATTGATGAATTGTGGGTATAAGGCCAGGTGGCATCCCTTTGATAAATATTAATGAGATGAATGATGCTTTTATGATATTTATGATTTTATTTTGAGATAAGAACATCCGGTGGGATAGATGTAGTCCCCGGTGAAGAACATGCCAACCACCATGTTTGCGAACTAGGGGTAAACCTGGGTTAATGGTTGTCATCCGGGAGGACAGGGAGTTCTGCGTGTTCTACCCTGCATCGTGAGTTTGGCAATTCTTAGACACAGGCAGTGGGGAACGTAAGCCCATAGACTGACCTGGAGATTGCGATCTGACAAACATTAGGAAGTGAATTGCGATTCATTGGCGTTCGGTTTTTGACTCAATAACTTGTTTTACCTATACTTTTATTTTTATTTAAGTACTCTTGAGATGATTATTTATTTTATCATATTTACTTGTTATTTACTTTTCATTTGTATTACTTGTGAGCTAAATGGATATGGACGCATGTTGTAGTTGTCTTGGCTTTATTCTTTCCTTTCTTATTTGTCAATGTCTGAATTAGACTTTGATTTCTTTTGTTCTGGGTGAACTGCTAGTTACTCCCCACTGATTGTGGATTGTTGTTATATATTTTGCAGGTTATGTTGATGGGAATATTCTTTGGTTTTGGGCTCGGGTTGAGATGTGAGCATTAAAATATTAGATGTTTTAGCCTTTAGGCCTAGACTTTTAATTAGTTTAAGAGTCAGTTATCTCTTTTAGATATTAATCTAATTAATTTAATATATTTATACTATTTATTTATGTTGGTTTTATCACTTAGATATTTAAACGCATTTCTTGTAGTAGTGACATTCCCAGAAGACGATGTTTCCGCCATCGTCCTACAATACTATTATTATTTATTTCTTTTCGTTTTGAAATTCTGGGGTGTTACAGTTGGTATCAGAGCAAAACGCTCCTAAACTCTGAAAAAGAGTTGCTAATGATTCTTTAGAATTATTAGTTAGCCATATGTGATAAAATTTGTTTAAAATTAAGTTTAGTAGTTTCACTATAATGAGAGTGTGATGGGTAGAGTAAGTAAAGGGAAGCCTTATGGGAATGTGGTGTGCTCTCATGCTTATGGAGCATATGTTATATGTATAGTTACTTGTATTATTGGTGGAATTAGTTTACCAAGTTTGCTAATCTTATTTGCAGGGCCTCTTACATGTAAATCATTTTCTCTTTTATCAGAGTGCGCAGCGAAAGCGAAGTAATTTATAGCCTTCTCGGTTTAGTTGTGTGTTTAAATTGTTTCGTGTTTTGCAATTTAAAAATAAATTTTTTATTTTTATATAGTCATGTGTGTTGCATTGCATTTATTTTATGTGCTGGTTGCTTGATAGTATATGTTATTATGTGCGACGGTATATACTTTCTGTTCTTTTCCAATTAAGTGTTGTTTTTATGTGAGTACTACATACCTGTTTTATTATTTACAAAACTTACTAGTTTGAGTTTATATTCCAAATTATATTTTAGATCTTTGATCTTAATAAATTTTATACTTATATAAGAGTTATATTGTGGTATTCAAATTTTGTTGTTGTTAATATTTTGACATACTCTTTTGAAAAATATTTAATTTTAATTGTTTTATAATGGTTTGGAAAAAGAAAGGGGTTTTGAAATTGTCTTTCAAGAGATTCTACAAATTACTTTTATCGTCTTTTGACCATATATGTTTATATATATATATATATATATATATATATATATATATATATATATATATATATATATATATATATATTTCTCTTTCAATATTTGTATTTTCGTGTTAATCCTTATTCAGCCTTTAATTATGGTAATAAGTTTTGTAGTCTTTGAAAATACAAGTACCATGATGAGTTATTGTGTGTTATAGATTGAAATGTAGATGTAAACTATTTTGTTTTAAAGGTTAGCATTCACCAACTTTTATTTTACTTGCTAATTTACTTTTATTATTAATTTTATTTTCAAACGCAAATGCGTAAAACGATCTCGTTTACTATTTGTTGTTTCTTGTTTAAATATTTAGTGTGCTTTCTCATTTCATAGCAAAATTTTGGTTGTTTTCATTACTTCTTATTTAATTCTCTGATTTTGACTGATCTGTTTTATATTATTTGAAAACGAAACTTATATACTTAGTCTAAATCTTAAACTTGTTAGAGTTGATATTAAGTTATAAAGGGTGATTCCTTGACTTATATGTCAATTTGATAAGGTGACACATTTTGACTATTTTAATTTAATTTCCTTTTTGAGTTGATATTAAGTCATAAAGGGTGATTCCTTTGACTTGTATGTCAATTTGATAAGTTGACACATTTTGACTATTTTGATTTAAATTCCTTTTTGAGTTGACATTAAGTTTATATTGGGTGATTCCGGTAAACTTTAATATTGATTTGATAAGAAGGCTTTCAAATATTGTTTTGTTGATACTAGGTTGCAATGGGTGGTTCCATGCACATTTGTGTCGACTTGGCAAAATTTTAAAATTGTTTTTTATAATTTGTTACTTTATCTCCTATTTATTATTAGTGTTTCGTCGTTGTGAAATTTATTTTAAAGTTATCAATTCCTTTTGCGAACTTTAAATTTCATATATATATTTAAAAGGGCGTACGCTCTTATAACATATGTCATTACTTGAATTCATAAGTGCTATTTTAATAAAGCAGTTATCTACTCTTTATTAAAGTGTTCTTATCTCTTTAAGTGGAGTATAAGCCTGTGTGGCTATCTCTATTTAAATTGGTTTGGCTATCAATTTACGAACTTTTTCTTCTTCGTTTCTTTTCTAAAAATATTTATGTATGATCGATTTATTCTTTTATAATTTTACATAAATATTTATTCCTGCTTCTTTTGAAAAAATACCTATAGTTTATTGTGCAAACGTTTTTACCTTAAACTTTCTACTTGCCTTTGATTCTTTCGCATTTTATAAATGATGGTTGTTACCATGTTTCCTTACTATACAACTCTTTTTGGTCTTCTAAATATAATGTATATTATTTGAGCTATCAAATTTTATACCCGCAAAGTGGTTTAGTTCTTAACTAAAATCCATCAATTTTTGTTTTCTTAATGTTCTTTATCTAGAGTATTTTGTTTTGATCTCTTGGTTATTTTGAAGTTTCGAGGACGAAACTCTTTTAAGGGGGAGTGATTGTAACACCCCGTAATTTTCACCCTTTATTTTTGGCGTTTGTTTACATTAAAATGATATTTTTCGTAAAAATAAAATAATTTATTATTAAAACTATTTTTAACGTGTTTTGAAAATGTATATATATATATTTTTATATGTTGTGATATATTTATATATATTTATTTTAAGCTGTTAGTTAATTATTTTAAAGGTTATATTAGTTTCGTTATTTATTTAGGTGTTTAGGATGCGGTTTTATCGCGTAAGTTTTTGTAACATTATTGGACCGACTTGAGTGATGAAATGGTACATCACGTGTGGCGTGTTATGTTGGCCGAAAATCAGCAAATGTGGAGAGGAGGATGAAGAGTTTGGTGCATGTTAAGTAAACCTTTGATCTCTTTGTAACCCCCCATTAATCTATCATTAACACTCTCTTAAACCCTTCATTTTTCCATGTCAATAAATTCTGATTTTTAATCAGAAAAATTCAACATTATTCTTCATTAAGCCTCGTCATTTTCAAAGAAAAGAGAGAAGAGGAAGAGAAGGGAAAAAGAGGAGAAAAGTTCATCCCGGTTTTTCCTGTCACACCTTCACGAAAATAACTATAGTCAGATATCTAACCGTTGGATCGTCCTCAAATTTGGAAAGCACATTTAGAACATCTTGTTCTTCACTTTGCCCGTAGCGATTGTTAATCTGAGCTTTCATTCATCGGGACTCAATGTCGGAACATAACAACACGAAATGAGATTTTTGAACGTTCAAGAAGAAAACGCCTAGTGACTTGTTGCTACAATTATCGTTCGTGGAGGACTAGGATTGCACGCATATTTTTTGAATATCTTTAGACTCAGCTCTCCTCCCGACGTTCCAGGTAACTAGTAGTTATCTTAGAACACTAGAGATTAGAGTATATTTCGGTATTAGATTATTACGTTAGGAATTGTTTAAATTACTTTTGTATGAAATTATTGATGAACATTTACTTGAGTGTTTATTATGTATGCTGTGAGTATGTTATGTGCAGAAAATAATTTTTAATTGAGTTTTTCCTATTTTATTAATTTAATTGGTGATTTGTGTGTTTATGGCTAAATTATAAAATAATTAGTGAACGAATTTTATAATTATCGAAAATATTTTTATTGAATCATGTTATGTGTGTATTATGTTTTTCATGTCTTAGAATAATTTTTTTCTACTGTTTACGAGTTTAATTAATTAAATTCTCTATTTTTGCATTTTCGTGATTGTTAGTAATTAATTTGTGAATATTATATTTTGAGGCCGAAAATTCTGTATCTTTACATAATATGTATGAACGTGAGTTTAGGCATGTTATGTGAATTTTTTGGTAATTTTTGGGCGTTTATTTCTAATTTTAACTATTTTATTGGCTTTGTTGAGTAATCTGTAAATTATTGTTAAAAATTACTTTTAGAGCCCTAAAATTAAAAATAATTTTTTTACTGTATCTATAGAGCTATTATGGTTGTATACCAATTTTTTTGAGAATTTACGGTTTGTTTTTTTTTGTTAAATAATTTTTATTGTGATTTTGTTAATGATTTGAGTTTATTCTTTTTAGTTATTAAGAGATTAATAATCAGTATTAAAATGAAACTTTTTGCATTCTTTGAAGGCTGAATATTTTTAAGTTACTGTGGTTATGATTGGGTGCTATTATATTTACGTTTAGTTAGTGTAAGAATGATTAATTGTGTACGTTTTACTGAATTAATGAGTTTTGGGGTTTATTAGTACTGCTATTCAGTGGCGTCTGACGCAGGGTGGTTTGTGCGCTAGACACACAGGTTGGCGCTGAGCGCAAGCTCATGCGCCGAGCGCACATTTTTGTGTTGCATGATTTTCGTATGTGCTTGTACGAATGCTTTACATGGAGTTGGTGATCTTGTATGATGTGATTCATTTCTGGTTGTTACTGTTGGTGCTGTAATACTCTTTTCATATCATTATTTGTGCTTAATTGTGTACAAAGTATTTGTTGTTTAAAGTATATGTGGTAAATTTGTAAGTTACTTCTTTGAGGAATTTTGAAGCGATATATATTGATGAATTGTGGGTATAAGGCCAGGTGGCATCCCTTTGATGAATATTAATGAGATGAATGATGCTTTTATGATATTTATGATTTTATTTTGAGAAAAGAACATCCGGTGGGATAGATGTAGTCCCCGGTGAAGAACATGCCAACCACCTGGTTTGCGAACTAGGGGTAAACCTAGGTTAATTGTTGTCGTCCGGGAGGACAGGGGTTTCTGCGTGTTTTACCCTGCATTGTGAGTTTGGCCATTCTTAGACACAGGCAGTGGGGAACGTAATCCCATATACTGACCTGGAGATTGCGATCTGACAAACATTAGGAAGTGAATTGCAATTCATTGGCGTTCGGTTTCTGACTCAATAACTAGTTTTACCTATACTTTTATTTTTATTTAAGTACTCTTGAGATGATTATTTATTTTATCATATTTACTTGTTATTTACTTTCCATTTGTATTACTTGTGAGCTAAATGGATATGGAGGCATGTTGTAGTTGTCTTGGCTTTATTCTTTCCTTTCTTACTAATCTATGTCTGAATTAGACTTTGATTTCTTTTGTTTAGGGATAACTGCTAGTTACTCCCCACTGATTGTGGATTGTTGTTATATATTTTACAGGTTATGTTGATGGGAATATTCTTTGGTTTTGGGCTCGGCTTGAGATGTGAGCATTAAAATGTTAGATGTTTTAGCCTTTAGGCCTAGACTTTTAATTAGTTTAAGAGTCAGTTTTCTCTTTTAGATATTAATCTAATTAATTTAATTTATTTATACTATTTATTTATGTTGGTTTTATCACTTAGATATTTAAACGCATTTCTTGTAGTAGTGACATTTCCAGAAGATATGGAAACTCTCAAGAAATTGTTGGACACCAGCTTACACATGAAAGATATTGGTGAGCTAAGATACTTCCTGGGCTTGGAAGTGGAAAGATCCTATGCTGGATTCTTCATTTCTCAGAGGAAATACACATTGGATCTCTTAAGAGAATACAATATGATGGAAGCAAAACCCCTGCAACTCCCTATGGATCCTAACCTAAAACTCACCCCTGAACTAGGTGATGTTTTGCCCTCTCCAACTGAGTATCAACGACTCCTAGGCAAGCTCATATACCTGACCATTACAAGGCCAGATATAACTTTCTCTGTTCAATTGCTGAGCCAACACATGCATCAGCCTACCAACATACATATGCAAGCAGCTAAAAGATTGCTGAGGTACCTACTTGGCAGCTCTAGTCAAGGTATCTTACTTGCCTCTAATTCAGCTGCAAGATTAACTGCATATTGTGATAGTGATTGGGCAAGCTGCCCAATGTCAAGAAGATCCACATCTGGCTATTGTATCTTGCTAGGACAGTCTCCTATTTCATGGAAGGTAAAAAAGCAAAGTGTGGTAGCCAGATCAACAGCTGAAGCTTAGTATAGATCAATGCAATAACCACATGTGAAGTGACTTGGCTAAGCACTCTTCTCAAAGAACTTAGCCTAACAAACTTACCACCTACAACATTGAAGTGTGACAATCAAGCTGCAATTGCAATTGCAGCCAATCCAGTCTTGCATGAAAGAACAAAACGCTTGGAAGTAGACTGCCACTACTACTGGTGCAATTTTGACGGAACATGTGTTCTCTAGTGACCAGATTGCAGATAATCTCACTAAGATCCTACCAGTTCAGCAGCACAAGAAACTACTAGCCAAGTTGGGAGCTTCATCAAGTTACTCACTCCTAACTTGAGGGGGAGTATTAAGGATTAAAGTGTAATCTTGCTTTTATTCTATTTTATATGCTTTTATGTCCTAGGATAATCCTCCAAAAATATGCTCAAATACTGCCATAGTCAATGATTGACTGATGAGCTGTATTATGTGAGCTGTAGCTTGTCCTTTATTCTCTTATTTTGTCCTAGAGAACTACTATATATTGTAAGGGCACCTGAATGATGTAGTAAGGTTTTATTATCAATACAATCAAGCTAAGATTGCTGTCGTTATTTCTGCATTTCCATTCTTTCCTCCTGCTTTCTTTGAGCTTTTCTAAGTGTCACATTTGGTAAGATCACACTGGGAGTGATTTAGTTCTCAGTTTCTTCTTCGAAGCAAGAATTGTTCAACTCTTCGAACATCATTTCGTCGATAAATCTAAAATATACTTTAATTCCCCATTTTCTTTTTCTACCTCTAAAGGTCCACACTGCAAGATTGGTGAAAAACCTGCGATTCAAGTTTGTTGATTTTCTGTACCTGTTACCCTATATGTAGACATCTAAAATCATGCTATCTACACACTTTAATTGTTGTAAAAGGAGTCGTCAATTAGTGTAGGCGTATTTTTATTGCCTACATGGGATGAGCGCGTATTTGACTACCTCATTGCAAAGATTTTATTGAAAAATGTTTTGAAATAGAGAGAAGTCGCCAACAAGTCTTTAAAGGAAGACTCATAAACCTAATTAGATATTGAGAAATCTTATGGACAACTTAGAGACTTATTCAATGTAGATTTCCCCGTCTTGACTCCATTAATGGTCAATGAACCATAGATTGAGTTCGGTGGTGAGGGTACGAATAAGATCAGGAATCAAATTCACCTGTTGATGACCTCTACTTAATATCGATTCATGTCAAGATTTATGCAATTAAAGAACCAAGCAACGTTTTAATGCAATGAATAATTAATCTATGTCGGTACATTAAACAAACAAAAGATTAGTTCTTAATGACAATGATGTATAGTTTATTTACTTGACTTTTTAATAGTTTTTAGTTGATTTTGTAGTAGCTTTTAGGTTTGTTTAGACTAATATGCTTCTATTTTCTTTAAAGTTGTGCAATACTCCTCCTTTGTGAATTTTCTTTGGGTATTTGGTTTTATTTCAGGATTTGGGAGCATGCTTGGAGGACATTTGCACAAACCCGAGGCAAGGAATTGAAGAAATGGGGCATCAAAGGGCTCGAACGAGGAGAAAAAGGAAAGCAAGGGACTGACACGAGGGCCCGGGTT
Organism: Beta corolliflora; assembly: GCA_947648045.1. Lineage (NCBI taxonomy): Eukaryota > Viridiplantae > Streptophyta > Magnoliopsida > Caryophyllales > Amaranthaceae > Beta > Beta corolliflora. Next base: position 2,600,142 of record CANSZD010003182.1, read on the forward strand.
GAGTGACCCGCCCGGGTCAATCAAGGGGAGCAGCCAATTTCCTTCCTAACGAGACGACCCGCCCGGGTTAGCTGACCTGAGGGCTCGGGTTGACTTGACCCGCCCGGGTAAGAATTCGAGCCAGCCATCTTCTTTTTTGATGAAGCGACCCGCCCGGGTTAGGCCCACCCCAGAGCTCGGACCGGGGCACCCGCCCGAGTCGCTAGACTTTTCCGGAACATTTTCTTTTCCTTTCGAATTTTATACGGGGGTTTTCTTATAACTAAACTTAGTATATTTTAGGACTATATAAGAGAAACTCTTTTCATTTTAGGCTAATCTAGTTTACATTCTAATTAGTGGTGATTTAATTTGTCCTTAGTACTCAAACTTTAGAACCCTAGGAGAGAGAAAGTTGAGGTTTGAAGCTTTGGAACTCCATTTTCAGATTTATGCAAGATTAAAAGTTGGTAATTTCTTGTTTATTTCATTTTCTCTTCATCTAATCTTGTTTAGTTCATGCTTTGTTTGCTTAGATCTTGTATTATTAGTTGATTATCTCCCCCTTTTTCTCTTTCCTCCATGGTTATGGTGATGAAGTTAGTTCAAGTTTTGGTTTGCTTTATTTCCAAGATTTGTAAGTAGTTTCCTACTAGAGGAAGGGATGTAGCCTTTATTTACTCTTTGGATCCTAAACATAAGTTAGGGGGTTAACATTTGGGGTTAAACTTGTTGATTAAACTTTATAGTTGATTTGGTTTGTTGGGTGATTGATCACCACTTGATCGACTTGCTTATTTTGGAATCCCTAGTGAAGGATCGAGAGATGAAGTTAGGGATAGACTAAGTTTGGTTGCTAGACTAGGATCTCCATAAAAATAGGTATTTTCTAGGTTAGGGAAGCTTGATTATCATGTTGTTTTTGATTTGGCTAGATTAGTTGCTCATGCTATGATAATAGATCATGAGTGACTAATTAAGCTCCTCTAATTAGCTCGAAAGAGTAATTAGAGTTCATATGTGCATGATTTCCCCTTGTGATCTCCCATTTATTTCCCCTTGACTTTGCTGATTGGATTCTTGGATTGAGTGTTGGTGAATTTCTCTAATCTACTAGTTCATTTATCCTTGAATTATCCTGCTTTGCGAATTTGTTTTGTCAATCTCCTAGTTATTTTAGACTTTGCAATTGTTACTAAACCTTCAAAACCCCAAAAATAGATCTAGCTCATAGTAATTAGCGAATTAACCCTTGATTAACCTTACTTCCTTGTGGATTCGGCCCTATACTTGCCCTATATTGGGTAGTTTAGGTATTTTTGGCGTGTTTACAACGAGCCCGTCAGACATGTTATTATGCAATCAAATTACTAGGTTCCTAGTAGATTGTCCAATTATCTTATTAGGCGTCAGAACATTTATTTAGGTCATTGATTAGCAATAATAATTAAGTGAGGTGATGAAAGCATTAAAACATACAATCATGCATATGAATAATAAAGAAAATAAATACAAAGAGAAGATTTAGGGAAGAATGTACAAGAGAACGTTAATTCCTTCAAGATCTACATTGTGACAAGTAAATTGTTAGTAAAAAAAGAATTAATTTAGAATTCACCTTTGTCGCCTGGGTCTTGTATTACGGTCTGCAGGATGAGCAATCTTGAAGCTTGAAATAGGAAATTCGAAGGTATGAATGTGTTTGAATGTGAGTTTCAGTGTTTGAATATGAGTTTCAGTGTTTGTTATTAAGGGTTTGAGTGTTTGAATATGAGTTTGAGTATAGAAGAGTATGTGGAGGAGTCGTAGGAAAGCATTGTGAAAAGTCATTCGAAGAAACGAGCTATTCATAGGTAAATGAAACAAAAAACGGAGCGAAAAGATAAAGCAAAAATTGTCACGCGCACTGGCTTTCTGGCTGGTTCTTGATTATTTTAAGATTCTTTTTTAATCCTTTGATAAAAATTTATCCTTTGAAATCCGAAATCAGCTATCTTTAATTAGGAATAAAAATATGATTTTCGAAATATGCATTAAAAATTAATTATCAAGAATAATTAATATTAAAATATTAAAAATACAATTACTTATCAGGAATAATTAATTGGGCATTTAAAATTGGGATTGGATTTAATAAATAGAATTTATATTTTCGAAATGCTTTTAGGCTTAGCTTGATCGATCGCTCTTCCTTTGGAAGTGACGAATTAGGACGACGATATGTTTCATCATTGGGTACTCAATGGGAACACACGACTTTTTGTGTCTACAGAAGCCCCCACTTTGATTGAGGTTCAGGAAACCGATAGTCAAAGTATACGGTGTCGGGACGGAGAACGATTCTAAATGCTCTGCAGTTTAGAACTGATCTATATATCGCCGGCAACTGCAAAACAGAGTTAGTATGCAAGACGATAACTACAAGTATAGGATTACCTACAGGAGAAGATGTTAGTAGATAGGTGCAAATAACTCAAATAATAATGCACATGATGATGCAATAATGCAAACTTAGACTCTCTAAGGATGCACGAGACGTTATGCAAGGATTAAGGTTATGCAAAGCTAAGGAAGATGAAACGTCATGCAAGGTCGGGGTAATGCAAGGCTAAGAAAGATGAAATGTAATGTAAGGTCAGGATTATGCAAGGTTAGAAGGTCTGGATAGGTAGAGAGATAGAATGATTTTTAAAAACTATTTTGGCAATGAATCGGGGCCCGTAAGTGAGATTCACATATTACAACTTTTCAGGAGTTTGTTTTGGAGGAACCACCACACATATAGGAAGCCACCACTTTATGTAAGCTTGTCTTGAATTAGGCACTCTAAGCCTTGATTAGAATGTACTTGATTTGTATTGAGCATTCAAACTTCTTCACTGTGGATTCTTGTTTGGGGAGTTGATACAGGCAAAGTCAGATATCACCAGAGATCATGGAATTGTCGGAAAGTCCTTCGGGGACAAGGAGAGTTTGGAATAAAAATAAAAAGGTTTAAATTTTGTGACTCATATAGATGTAATTGGGAAAAGACTTTGACGTGGCTAGGTTCCGACTCGAGTCTTTATTGGGATCTAGAAAGAGTAAGCTTCTGAAATCTAGAAAGTCAAATCATTAGACCTTGATTAATTTTATTTTTTGAAGCGGTCGGAACTCGAGATGAGGATTCCTACGTATCCTTGCGGAATCAGACCATTCGTAGTTTTGAATCTGATTTTTTTTTGTACCCTAACTTTTGCCTAGGCCGCCCTTTCGAGTTTTCAACCTAGCGGGCTTGGACATACCTTGAAGAAGGAGTTAGGGTTGATGAAAGGTTGAAAGGTTGGAAGTTGGAGGTTTTGATGAAGGTTTAATTGGTTGCGCAAAGGTAAGGATTATGGTTTTGGATTATATGGGTTAAGTTAAGGTTTTAATGGATTGAAGAATTTTGAATGAGGGGTATAACTTGTGTGCAAGCCCCCTAGCTTGACTTATATTTTCTTTGCCTTTGGCTTTTTCTTTTTGCTTATGCATTGCTTTGTGCGCTTTCTTTTGCTTTTGCCCTTTTTCTTTTCTTTTTTTCGCACTTTGAATTTTTTCACTTTTTTATTTTTTGCCTGCCATTGACTTTTTTTTTATATTGAGGCTTGCACACAAGTTTTTGTGGCTTAGGGTATTGGAAGGTTTTTATGGCGTTTTGAGTTTGAAAGGATTACTTGGCTAAGGATCATGGAGAATGATGGCTTAAGGGGTTTTTTTTTTATTTTGGATGCATGAGATGGTTTATGGATGATGATTTTTTGGAATGATGGAAGGAAGAGGGGAATAACTCCTAATCCAAAGTATGTCCATTGTTTTTGTAACACCCCCAAAATCCATACAAGTCTAAACTACGTTGCATCGACTTTGGGAGTGTTACCGCCGCGGTGAAACACAAGGCTTATTAAAATTAAAACATTAACTTACTCTTTATTATGAAAACAAAATTGCAGCGGAAATAAAATGCTAACTTAACTACAACACGGGAATCAATATTGACCCTTTTTATTAAAAACCATTAACAAAGTTTATCATAAACAAACTCTAGAAGGTTCAATCAAAACACTTTAAAAGTTCATAATCAAAAGTATCCCCTGTATGCCCGAACTCATGCAGCATCACCAGCATACCTAATCTGCTCCCCATTGAAATATCAATGGTTTATCACATGTCAACAAGCAACACAAATAACAAACAATCAGCTATGCTGAGTACGTAATTAAACAGTTAAATAATACACTAAGCATAATCAAAATAATAAGAACAATTCCTAAACATGATACGACAAAAACAATAAATTCCTTTTTTACAATTTAATTGGCATCGAATGGGCACCGTCATCTTTCTAGAATCATACGGGCTACTTAATCCTTAATAGACAACTTGGTCTATTAGATGAAATGTAAATACGGTTTCGTTCCGTTTCACACCCATCACCTTAGTATGCAGACCTCCAAGATCGTACGGAACCTACCGCTTACTTGAGTTATCAAAATTTATAAGGACACTACTATCGTCACAGTAGGCCTGTGTAGGAGTGTAGAACATGTCCCACACTCCCCCCATTGTTCATTACTTGTAGGGATTCCGACTACAAGTTTATTGCCAACTATCCTTCTTAGTGATACTCATTCATACAACATTAAGCATATGATTATTTAATTTTCCTACTTAGGTACATTCCTCAAGTCTTTAGTTTAGGCAACCCCTTGCAACATCCTTGCTACAACAATAAATCATAGGATTTCAATCCAATTCATTTCATGCTTGTGATACGATAGAATTTCGCATTCCAATAATAATTCATTCTAATTCACAAGTAATACAACAAGGAAATACATACAAATTTCCAATTGATTTCATGTTACCAAACAATCTCATCAATCATAACCACACAATTGTTCCCTATCATGATTCTAGGTTCCAATAAAACAATTCATAACTTAATATGATACTAATGTATCTAATTAAACTAGTACGTGTACGTACCTTGTAACGGAGAATCTTCACTGACTACTTAAAACGTTCCGCTTATGCAATTGAGACCTAATCGAATAATAAAAGTATTTCAGTGCTAAGTCCTTGATATTATTAAATAAAAATCAGCTTATCTAACTATGTAAAATATGGTGTTTTGAAATATAAAAATAGCCAATCTTGTTGTTTAAGCTTTCTCTTCATAATCTTTATTGAAACTAACATATTTAGGACTTAATAATATACTTGCAAATCTGATTTTTTTTTGGTTAACTTACATTACACTTTGTTTATAACCACAAAATCTTAAATAAATATATATAAGTATCATAAAATCAGAATTGAGAAACAAAATTATCACAAGAACTAATAGAATAATTATAAATTTAATTTCTTTTAATTCATAATATACTTTATTTATAATCACAAAACTTAATCAAGATACATAAGAATAACAAAATCAGATTTTATAATTTAATTGAAAGAAGAAAAGAGAGAGAGAATGACCACCGGAAAAACACCGGTGACCACGAACGATGTCGACCACCACACGGCTGCACACCGGCTAGCCACAAACCTCCGACTGGTCGACGACCTGCAGCGAGAAAACTCGACTGACTTGCGCGACACGACCCACACTCGCACCACCACTCGAATCTCGCGCAAACGAACCCGCAGCCACGTAAGCCTCGCGCGCGACCTCCGACAGTGTCTACGATTAACCGGCGACTTCTGTCACCACCCGAACGTCGGTGAGGGGAGGTTCACAGATACAAGGGAAGAAGAAAGAGAAAAGTAGAGGAGAGAAGGAAAGAAAGAACGCAGGAGAGAAGAAAGAAGGAGGAGAGAGAAAAAATTCTCTTGGGGTAAAACCACGACTGACTTGAGTAATGAATAGGGTTTTTTTTCTTTTTATTATTTATAGCATGAGAAACCTAGGTTTAATAGGATTTGTTTCCAAATCAAATTCCTATTTCTTATTTCATTTAGTTGCAAAATAAAACAAAACCGAATTGAAATATAATTAGGTACAAAAAGTAGGTTGTATAGTTAAATTATAACTGTAGGCTTACCCAAACTATATTTTTCTATAAATAATATTAAAAATACTTTCAACTTTATTCTTTATATTTTCTTATTTATAAAACTAACTCCCAAAAATACGGAGTATTACAGGCTTCCCCCCTTAAAGGAAGTTTCGTCCCGAAACTTTGAGGTAGCCAGTCTTAATGACGAACTTTTTACAATTCTAAGTCCCAATATTTCAGAAGCGTTTTCTAATTTTCGCACAGACTTAACAGACTTTAGCAAACTTTAGGGTGGAAGCGCGAAATTCTATCACATTCTTCCTCCCTTAAAAGAAAAGTTACGTCCCCGTAATTCACCTACCTCTTGAAAGAGCTCATGGTACTTCAGACGCATCGCATCTTCTGCTTCCCATGTGGCTTCTTCAGTTTTCTGATTTCTCCACAACACCTTTACAATTTTGACGTCCTTATTTATCGTACTACGCACCTTGTGGTCTAGGATTTTGATGGGTTTCTCCTCATAGGACAAGGTTTCGTTTAACTCAACGTTTTCAGGTTCTAGGACATGCGACTCGTCAGGTACGTATTTCCGGAGTTGGGATACGTGAAACATGTTGTGGACCCTTTCTAACTCATTGGGCAACTCTAAGCGATAAGCCACTTTGCCTACTCGTGCCAAAATCTCATATGGTCCTATGAACTTAAGGCTTAGTTTTCCTTTCTTCCCAAATCGCATCACTCCTTTCATTGGGGACACCTTAAGCAACACTTTTTCACCCACTTTATAATTCTCTTCCCTTCGCTTCTGATATGTATAGGACTTTTGTATGTCCTGTGCAGCTCTAATATTTTCTTGAATAACTCGCACCTGATCCACGGTCTCTTGAATCATTTCAGGACCTAACACCACAGTCTCACTAATGTCGTTCCAGCACAAGGGACTACGACACTTTCTCCCATACAATGCTTCGAATGGAGCGATTTTAATACTAGCATGATAACTATTGTTGTATGAGAACTCTATGAGGTCCAAATGGTCTTCCCATGATCCCTGGTATTCTAAGGCACAAGCTCTTAACATGTCTTCCAAGGTCTGGATGGTTCTTTCTAATTGACCGTCTGTAGCTGGGTGAAAGGTTGTACTCATCAATAGCTCACTACCAAATGCTTCCTGGACCTTTTTCCAGAAATTCGAAAGGAATCGCAAATCCCTATCAGACACTATACTCGTGGGTACTCCATGCAATCGAATGACATGTTTAATGTATGCTTTGGCTAGGGCTTCCATACTCCACGTGTCTTTCATGGGTATGAACCTCGCAGTCTTGGTCAACCTGTCCACTATCACCCATATTGTGTTATTGCCTCCCCGACTCCTAGGTAAGGCTATGACGAAGTCCATGGATATTGAATCCCACTTCCACGTTGGAATGTCTAGAGGTTGGATTTTGCCTTGAGGTCTCTTGTGTTCACTCTTAACCTTCTGACACGTCAGGCATTTGGAAACAAACTCGGCTACTGCCCTCTTCATTCTAAGCCACCAGAACATCTTTTTGAGGTCCTTATATAACTTATCCCCCCTGGATGGACGGAATAGTTCGTATTATGACCTTCACTCATTATCTTTTGCTTCAACTCCTCACATTTTTGCAGTACACACCACCGACCCTTGTAGCGTATACTCCCATCTTCATGGATTTCAAACCCTTCTGCTTTGCCCTCCTTAAGTTTTTCTTTAACCTGCTCAAGTTTCACATCCCCAGGCTGACCCTCTCTAATTTCATCTAGGAAGTTAGGCTGGATGGTTAGGGCACTCAATAACTTTTTCACTTCCCCTTCATCAACCCACTTCAATTTGGAGTTTAGAAAATTCCTCACAAAGTTTGTCGGCAACTACCAAGGTGTTTAGGCTATGGCTAGATTTGCGACTCAATGCATCAGCAACAACGTTTGCTTTACCCTCATGATATTGAATGTCTAAGTCATAATCCTTAATGAGCTCTAACCACCCGCGATGTCTCATATTAAGGTCTTTCTGGGTGAAGATGTATTTGATACTTTTGTGGTCGGTGAAAATTCTACAAGTCACCCCGTAAAGGTAATGGTGTCTCCAGATTTTTAAGGCAAAAACAATTGCGGTCAACTCTAGGTCATATGGTTTCAGTTGACGGGATGCATAAGATATGCCTTTCCCGTTTTGCATAAGAACACAACCCAACCCATTCTTTGACGCATCACTATAGACATCATACCCCTCATTCCCGTTAGGCAAGGTTAGGATAGGTGCTGAAGTTAATCTCTCTTTGAGTGTTTGAAAGGCTTTCTCACTGTCCTCATTCCAGTTAAACTTGCAATCTTTCTTCATTAAGTTAGTCATGGGCTTTGCTATTTTCGAGAAGTCTTTAACAAACCTCCTATAATAACCGGCTAAACCCAAGAAACTACTTATATTTGTGACGTTCTTTGGTGTAGGCCATTCACTCACAGCTTTTATCTTTGCAGGATCTACTGACACACCCTCCTTAGAGACGAAATGACCCAAAAATGACACTTTTTCTAACCAAAATTCACACTTCGAAAACTTTGCATAAAGTTGGTTCTCCCTAAGTGTCTCAAAAATAAGCCTCAAATGTCCCTCATGTTCCTCCTTGCTCCTTGAATAGATCAATATAGCGTCTATGAACACGACTATAAATTTATCGAGGTAGAGTCGAAAAATCCTATTCATGAGGTCCATGAACACAGCAGGTGCATTGGTTAACCCAAAAGGCATGACGGTAAACTCATAGTGTCCATACCTATTCCTGAAGGCAGTTTTAGGTATATCTTGATCATCAATCCTCAATTGATGGTAGCCAGACTTTAAGTCTATTTTGGACAACATCCCTGCACCCTGAAGTTGGTCAAACAAGTCATCTATCCTAGGTAATGGATATTTGTTTTTCACAGTGACATTGTTCAACTCACGGTAGTCTATGCACAACCTCAAACTACCATCCTTCTTCTTCACAAATAAGATAGGGACTCCCCATGGTGACATACTAGGTCTAATGTACCCCTTCTCTAGCAGTTCTTCCAACTGGTTCTTCAACTCGTTCATTTCTGCTGGAGCCATTCGGTATGTGGCTTTTGAGATAAGTCCAGTTCCAGGTACTAGGTCAACAGTGAAGTCTACATCTCTCCTTGGCGGCATACCAGGTATTTCTTCAGGAAAGACATCTTGAAATTCTCTTACTATAGGCACATCCTCAAGTCTCAATGGATCATCCTCAACCCTTCTCACGGAACACATAAATAATGGCCATCCTTTTTCTTTATAACTCTTAAGTTGCAAGGCGTTGATTACTTTAATCCCTGGTTCTCGAGGTATTCTCCTATATGACACCCTTTTCCCCGAAGTGTCTCTCAGTTCCACCTTTTGTGCATCACATTCTATCTTAGCCTTGTACTTCCCAAGCCAATCCATTTCCAAAATGACGTCTATATTCAATAGGTTAAACTCTATTAGATCGGAAGGAAAGAAGCCCTCCCCTATTTTCAGTGAGACATTTAGGAATTTCTTAGAGTAATTAACAGTATCCCCAGACGGAATGACTATAGGCATAGAAATTGACTTGGACTCAACCAGTGCTAGAGTTCTAACAGTTGTATGTGCAGTAAAAGAAAAAGATGCTCCAGAATCGAACAATACTTTAACAGGAATTGAGTTTATAGAGAAAGTACCCGTGACAACATCTCTACGAGCTTCCTCTTCGCTAGTCGTCATCATATACAGCTTCCCTTTGCCCTTATTATCATTGTCATTGGTCACATGGTTCCCATTTGGTGCCTGATTATTTGCATTGGTTGGTGGTTTGGAGTAATTGGAGTTCCCTTACCCATTGGATGCATTGCCACCATTCCCATTCCCATTCCTAGGCTTGTCTCCATAGTTCCCTTTCTTGTGACCATTGGGTTTAACCTTATTCTTTGAGTAGCACTCGTATGCTCTATGCCCCATTTTCCCACATTCACGACACTGCACCTTGTTACCCTCGCAATCCCTCCCAGGATGGTTATATGGGCACTTCTTACACCTGTACACACGCTTAGGTCTGCGGTTGTTGGTGTTATTGTTGCGGTTATTGTTATTGTGGTTAGTGTTGTTGTTGTTGGGTCCCTTACCGAAGTTTCTTTGGGAGGTTTGATTGTTCTGTTTCCCATGGTGTTTCTTTTCAAATCTCTGAACCTCGGGGTTTGGATTCTCCATTCGCTTCTCACCTTGTTTACCTCCTTCCTCTCGTTTACTAATTGCATATAAGTGGGCAGCTTTGCCAAAAACATGGTCCAACGAGGTGAAAGTATCTCCCCTCAGTCTCCCTTGCAGGTCAAGGGTGAGCCCTAATTTAAAGCGTGAGGCCTTAGCTTCCTCAGTAGGGGCAATTTCAGGAGCAAATCTCATCAGTTCAATGAACTTGCAATAATATTCCTCAACAGACAGGTTCCCTTACTCTAACATCATAAACTCTTGAGCTTTCTGCTTTTTGAGGTAAGGTGGGTAATACTTATCCCTCATAGATTTCTTAAAAGTTTCCCACCCAAAGTCAGGTTGTTTTAGGAGGTTGTCCTTAGCATGGGTCCACCAAAAGTGGGCATCCCCCTGTAGGTAATAGCTTGCTAAGGGCACAGTCTTCTCATCTGGACAGGTGAGGGTAAAGAAAAGCTTATCAAACTCCCCAATCCTATTTTCCAATTCTTCCCCCCCCTTTCCCATTCGGTACTAGTGGGTTCCTACGGGCAACCTTTTCAGATAAGTCCCCATCCCGGCTATGCCCTTGGGCTAGGTTAGCTGTAATCTGCACTAGGTCACGAATCGATTGTTCGACATTCAGAAAGGTATCAGGCATGCCGCCCTGACGAACCATTCTGCGCTGAAAATGACACCACGAATGTTTCAGTGACACATATAGTCGTTTATTCACTTAACTATTACACACTTGCACATTCATACAACACGTCCCTATTGCGAACAATCATTAAGTCTCTATTGACTTGCAATATAAAAATCTCAAATAAGACGTTACATCAAATAATAAAAGAATTTAAATAGTGTATTATTATTGAAAAGGGAAAATTTTAGGATTTTTTAACTACAATAATACAAACTTTTGCCCGTTTTCTCGCAATAATACAAACTTTTAATTATTTTTAAATAATACAAACTTTTGCCCAAAATTCCTCCAGTAGGGCAATGTGACCTTTAACCTGTAAAACAGGTAAAAAAAATTTTAAAAACCCAAAATCTCTTTCTCTCTCGTCCCCTCCCCTACCAACTGAAACCCCACCCTCACCCCCTCCCCTCACGGACGAAACCACCAGTCTGCCCTCACCACCCCCTCCCCCACCACGAAACCGCCAATCCCAGCCACCCCAGCCTCGAAAACCGCCAAATCCAGCCACCCCACCCTCGAAATACACTAAACCCGGCTACCCCACCCCCGAAAACCGCCAATCCCAACCTCGAAAACCACCCCCCTCCACTCCCTCACCCCCGAAATACACCAAACCCAGCCACCCCACCCCGAAATACACCAACCCAACCACCCCACCCCCGAAAATCGCCAATCCCGGCCTCGAAAACCACCCCCTCCACTCCCTCACCCCCGAAATACACCAAACCCAGCCACCCCACCCCCGAAATACACCAAACCCAACCACTCCACCCTTGAAATCTTCGTCATTAGCAAAATCTTCTCTGGCAACGACGCAACTGATGTCGGTACTATTCGCACTCCTGCACTTAATACTTGCACTCTTACGACTACTACAATCTATAGAGAAAGGTAAAGTCGACCTCCAAAAGTAAAACGCATGAAAATTTCGTTTAATTTGTATCCTCTTATTCTTCAAATGATCAAGATTAAAAGCAGGCGAAACCGCCATTGACACGCATTTCGAAGCTCCGAGACAGTAATCCTCCATTTTTAATTTATGGTGTTTGAAGGAAGGAAGTTTAATGTGTGTTCAATAGCGTTGAAGGTGAGTGGTATAGTGATGCGGCCATGGATAAGTTGGGAGCGGAAGTTTTCTCTCTCTGTAAGTGTGTGTGGTGTGGCGGCCAGGGGTGGGGGTGGTCGTCGGAGGGGCTGAAGTGGTTTCGGGGTGGGGGTGGGGCTGAAATGGTGGGGGTGGGGCTGAAGTGGTGGTCTGGTGGTTTGGATACTGGTTTAGTGAAGGTGAAGGAGAAAAAAAGGAAAAATTTAAAACCCAACCAATGAAACAATGACACATGTCCAAGTTTACCGGTTTATCAGGTTGCATCCGGTTTTGACCTACTCCAGGAATTTTGTTACAAAGTTTGTATTATTAAATAATAATCGAAAGTTTGTATTATTGTTGGAGAACCGGCCAAAGTTTGTATTATTCTAGTTAAAAAATCCAAAATTTTATTGTTTCCAAGGAAAACATAATATGAATAAATAAAGGAATCGAAAATGTTAATTTGCTACTTGGCATGCAAGCCTTATTAAAATTGGAATAAACAAATAAAATAATATTCTAATCATAATTATACTTTCAAAAGAAACCAGGGACTATAATGGTGAGCTTCGTCATCTGAGTTAGGATTTTCTATTCCTTCTTCCATGTTAGCTTCGTCCTCAAAAGGCTCGTCATCCTCTATAGGTTCATCTTCCTCTTCTATGGGCTCGGCTTCTTCTTCTATGGGCTCTTCTTCTTCTTCGTGGTCATTTTCCTCAATCGGATCTTCTTCAACAGGCTCATTTTGAAGAGGATCTTCCTCTTCCTCATTTCCTAAGTCAAGTATAGGTGCAACCTGATCTTCCCCAATCACTGCGATGAATGTCCTATTATTCCCTTTATCAACGGAATTATAGGTAACAGTTCTAAGGTCTGACGCTATTTGGTAGTCCTCGGGTATGAACTCATCCTTAAAAGTTTGGTATCTTGCTCTTTTTACAGCTCTAGGTGACGTTTGTGGCTCATTTTTAACTCTAGGGTTCTCAGAATTCACATCTACAGCCTTAATTCCCGAGCTTTCCCCCACATAATAGGTTCCTCTAACTGGAGATGATGAGGTAGAGGGCTACCCATACCAGTTTTTGTAACACCCCCAAAATCCATACAAGTCTAAACTACGTTGCATCGACTTTGGGAGTGTTACCGCCGCGGTGAAACGCAAGGCTTATTAAAATTACAACATTAACTTACTCTTTATTATGAAAACTAAATTGCAGCGGAAATAAAATGCTAACTTAACTACAACTCGGGAATCACTATTGACCCCTTTTATTTAAAACCATTAACTAAGTAAATCATAAACAAACTCTAGAAGGTTCAATCAAAACACTTTAAAAGTTCATAATCAAAAGTATCCCCTGTATGCCCGAAATCATGCAGCATCACCATCATACCTAATCTGCTCCCCATTGAAATATCAATGGTTCATCACAGGTCAACAAGCAACACAAATAATAAACAATCAGCTATGTTGAGTACGTACTTAAACAGTTAAATAATACACTAAGCTAAGCATAATCAAAATATTAAGAACAATTCCTAAACATGATACTACAAAAACAATAAATTCTGTTTTTACAATTTAATTGGCATCGAACGGGCACCGTCATCTTTCTAGAATCATACGGGCTACTTAATCCTTAATAGACAGCTTGGTCTATTAGATGAAATGTAAATACGGTTTCGTTCCGTTTCACACCCATCACCTTAGTATGCATACCCCCAAGATCGTACGGAACCTTCCGCCTACTTGAGTTATCAAAATTTATAAGGACACTACAATCGTCACAGTAGGCCCGTGTAGGAGTGTAAAACATGTCCCACACTCCGCCCCATTATTGTTCATTACTTGTAGGGATTCCGACTACTAAGTTTATTGCCAACTATCCTTCTTAGTGATACTCATTCATACAACATTAAGCATATGATTATTTAATTCTCCTACTTAGGTACATTCCTCAAGTCTTTAGTTTAGGCAACCCCTTGTAACATCCTTGCTACAACAATAAATCATAGGATTCCAATCCAATTCATTTCATGCTTGTGATACGATAGAATTTCGCATTCCAATAATAATTCATTCCAATTCACAAGTCATACAACAAGGAAATACATACAAATTTCCAATTGATTTCATGTTACCAAACAATCTCATCAATCATAACCACACAATTGTTCCTTATCATGATTCTAGGTTCCAATAAAACAATTCATAGCTTAACATGATACTAACGTATCTAATTGAACTAGTACACATACGTACCTTGTAACGGAGAATCTTCGCTGACTACTTAAAACGTTCCGCTTATGAAATTGGGACCTAATCGAATAATAAAAGTATTTCAGTGCTAAGTCCTTGATATTATTAAATAAAAATTAGCTTATCTAACTATGTAAAATATGGTGTTTTAAAATATAAAAATAGCCAATCTTGTTGTTTAAACTTTCTCTTCATAATCTTTATTGAAACTAACATATTTAGGACTTAATAATATACTTGCAAATCTAATTTTTTTTTATGTTAACTTACATTACACTTTGTTTATAACTACAAAATCTTAAACAAATACATATAAGTATTATAAAATCATAATTGAGAAATAAAATTATCATAAGAACTAATAGTATAATTATAAATCTGATTTCTTTTAATTCATAATATACTTTATTTATAATCACAAAACTTAATCAAGATACATAAGAATAACAAAATCAAATTTTATAATTTAATATAAAGAAGAAAAGAGAGAGAGAATGACCACCGGAAGAACACTGGCGACCACGAACGACGTCGACCACCACACGGCTGCACACTGGCGAGCCACGAACCTCCGACTAGTCGACGACCTGCTGCGAGAAAACGCGGGTGACATTGCGCGACATGCACGACCCACACTCGCACCACCACTCGAATCTCGCGTGAACGAACCCGCAGTCACGTAAGCCTCGCGCGCGACCTCCGTCAGCGTCTACGAACAACTGGCGACTTCTGTCACCGCCCGAACGCCGACGAGGGGAGGTTCCCAGATGCAATGGAAGAAGAAAGAGAAAAGTAGAGGAGAGAAGGAAAGAAAGAACGTAGGAGAGAAGAAAGAAGGAGGAGAGAGAATAAATTATCTTGGGCTAAAACCACGGATGACTTGAGTAATGAATAGGGTTTTATTTTTTTTCTTTTTCTTTTTCTTATTTATAGCATGAGAAACCCAGGTTTAATAGGATTTGTTTTCAAATCAAATTCCTATTTCTTATTTTATTTATTTGGAAAATAAAACAAAACCGAATTAAAATATAATTAGGTATAAAAAGTAGGTTGTATAGTTAAATTATAACTGTAGGCTTACCCAAACTATATTTTTCTGTAAATAATATTAAAAATACTTTCAACTTTATTCTTTATATTTTCTTATTTATAAAACTAACTCCCAAAAATACGGAGTATTACAGTTTTTTTGTATTTTTTTTTTTGTAAATCAAGGTCATTAGAGACAATTTGATTTGGGTTTCATCATCGAACTCAAAGCATAAACGATGGTGAAAGGCCAATGATGGGGAATAACTCCTCTTGATCTACCCGCATTTTCTCTCTCCTCGAGTCTGCGTCGAGCTACTGACGTAGTTGCTGTATATTGGAGGCATCTCTTGCATTATATTGTACTTCCTCCATTCTATATATAATAATTGCAACATATTCCATTGGCACATTTTTTAAGAAACTCATGTGAAGAGGAGAGAGATAGAGAAAGATATTACCAAATAAAAAAACGTTACATTATCATAAAACTTTCAAATAACGAAAAAGTTGCAATTAAAAAAGAAGAGAGGAATTTTTTTTTTAAATATCGGCAAGAATGACATTTGAATATTGCTGCAATAAAGAAGGCAACAATGTGATCATCTCCTCATGTCTTTATACAGTATTGTGGGAAGATGGCTTGTCTTAGAATTGTCTTAAAAAAATGATATGTAATACATTTGCTAAAATGCATTGCTTCATTAAATATGGCGCAGACACATCATCCGATTACCCAGCACATGCCACCTCACTAAATTCTTATTCCTTTATTGAATTGTTTAGATAAATATTTTTTGACATATAGTAACCCTATTTACAATATAGTCATCTTTTTTCACCTATATTTATAGTCACTTTTGTTTTGTTTAATAGTTACAAACAATAGTTAACTTTTTTTTATCGATAATCACCATTTTCAACTTATAGTTACTCCTCTTAATAAATTCTAAATTCTCACTCAAATTTGTGGAACATTATTCAAGTTTGGAATTTTAAAGTTTGTATTGAACTTGCTCTCAAATGAACCTTCAATCTTGTGAAATAAGATCCAAAATGACAATCTTGATAATTGCGAGCTAATTTATTATCTTTTAGGAATTGGTGAATAGAGTGAAAAAGGCACTAAAGGATTGTAGTCTTGTAGACCAATTCACACATGCAAGCTACTGGTCCACACTAATATTAATGTAGACTATATCCATTTATGTTTTTTTGCTATTCACAAAGTCTCGATGAAGCAAGTGCACAACAAGCTAGCAAGATTATCCCCTTTGGCTAGCCATTCAGGTTAATAGGCCAAGTTTAGGTATGGTTGTGCGATGATATCGATTGCCAACAATATATCAATAATATTCTTAAACTTTATCTAATTGATATATATTAAAAATTACTCAAATCAAGTGGTAATCAAGTTTCTTGATTTGGGTTAGGATAGCGATTGCTTACTTTTTACTTTTGCTACTATTTTTTTTTATTTTCTAATTAATATGTTATAATTAGTTTTTTTATACTATTATTGTTCATTGTTGTGCATTCAATATTTTTTTTTAAAGAAAATATTAATTTGAAGTTATACATATATATAGGTAGTCGTTTCAAAACGTATTTCTAAAAGTTTAGAATATATCATATCTTTATAGATATGTAATAGTATCAACCTTACTCTCTCACGCGAAAACCTCAGCAGCGACAAAACCCTAGTCAACGAAAGACAAACCTAGGGGGCTTCACAGCCACCTGAGCAGCCTCGGCACTCCTCACGGTGGCCGTCGAACCCCTCCCCCTTTCCCGTTCCCCTTTCATTTTCTGTTTTTGTGGTCTACCTCAGGTTTGCCAGCGAAGTTCGTGGGTGTTTGAAATAGGGGTGAGTGCCCCACCGCCACGACTGACGACGTGTCTCCAGCTTTGCCATCGCATGGAAGCAAGTGTCGTCGCCGAGTGGAAATAAGTGTCGTTGCCAAGTGGAATTGTGTCGTCGCCTGGGAGCAAGTGGTTATTTGAAGCAGGCATCGTCTCGGACGGTGGAGTAAGCACTAGTTTTAGAATTTTGTTTGGCTTTCTATTGTTAAGTGAAACATCGAAGGCGTTGTGTTATGAGTCTGGTGGTCGGTTCTTTAGTTTGTTTAGTTTATGTTCTCTATTTTAGCCTTAATTTAGGTTTTTCCAAATCCAATTATCCTTACCATTTTGTGTATGCTGGTTGTGCTTGGGTGATAGTTAGTAGTGATAGGTGAGTAATAGAAGGTTTTTGGTTTCCTATGACAAGGGAAGATCTAGGAAATCTGGTGAATAGAGCCATTGCTCCTAGAGTTGGCCATGGTTTGGTATATGCAACTTTAGGGGTTCGAGCATTGGGTAAGATGAGAGAAGATTCTCAATTTAGATCTGTAATGGTTCGATCTTCTAGGTTAAGGATTGCAAGGTTAGATTTTCGGATCCGTAAGTTGGTTGAATTACATCAATATAATTCGTTCCAAGTTCATGTGATGAATTCAGGAGTCATCACACTTCAAAAATACATCTTGTGGGAGGCCCTCCAATTTGATTATGGGGTAAGTTTCGATCTCTACGCATTGTGAGTTTCAGTCTCGCGAGACTAAATCTTGATACCCTCGCAGAAGGGTCAGAAGTCACAAAAGGACGTGATTTCTTTATTAGTTCAATCAGTAGAATCTCATGAAGATGTATCTGTTCAAGCACCTTTGGATTTATCATCTTGTAGACATCGGGTCTACGAGATGAGATGCGGCAATCTATCTTTGAAGATCGTCTGGGTTTAGTATCTCAACAGATTCTCTCTCATTATGTCAGGTCTTTTTCACCAAGCCATATCACCCAACCCCACCAACCATCGCCCAAGACAAGTTTCATTTGGGCTGGACAAGTAATAGGTATTGTTTTTCCTTCATCGAGTATATAAGAGCAAATGAAGTTCAGTTTAGTGTCCGTTTGCTTTTGTTTTCTGTTTGGTTGTATTATCATTAGGTTGTAATTCCATTTTTTAATTAATGTAAATTTTCTCGATGTCAAAAAATAAGTATCAATTCGAATAATTATATGTTTCAAGATATGGTAACAAAATTTTAGAGAACTCAAATAAATAAATAAATAAATTATTGAACAAAAGATGGGAGTTCCAAGAAATAGCTATAGTGCATGTATATATTCTCATATATCAGTACAAGCCACTCATCAACCAAGTACTCAGCACATTCACCTAATAAATCACCCATTGAGTAAAACGTAATAATTGTAGCACTAGCACACAATTAAGAGTTTCTTATGTTATAGAGTTGTATCGATAAACAAAATATTGGTAAATTGCATAATAGGTTATACTGATGAAAGTGGTAAAAAGAATCAAGGGCACTTGGGGCCTCCTTCTTTGGTCTTCCAGTTGTTATAACAAGGGCAAGATTGCTTGTTGCCATAGGTGCCTGATGGTACACAAAGGCATTTGGAGCAGCACTTCAGGCAGAAGAACATACATGGCTTCTTATGTGATGTTGCTGAGCATCTATAATTGCATCTTGGCCTGCATTCTGTCTCATCTCATACCAAATTAGAGTATTATCATTAAATATAACATATAGTTTCCTAGCCAACAAACTATTATTTCCATTATAAAATGAATTTATGTGTTTGGCAAAATTCCTGATTTACTTTTCTAAGAGAGGTTTTGAACTTTCAAAATATGCAATCAAAAAAGATATATGAGACCTATTAGATCCATAAATTGCAATCTATAAAGAAATTTGGTATGCTTGTTTAAGAAAAAAAAATTTTTGTCAAAAACCGCCTTATAAAATATGAAAATTTGTGAGAAACTATATCGTATAATTTTTGTTTCCAAAAACAAACCTTAAACAATTTTGTTTTTTGCAAGAACAAACCTTATGCCTTATTCCGATCATTGATCCAAGGTTCTGGCATTCACCATGTCATGTGCAAGACAAATGACTTTTTAAACCCAACAAAATCCATGACATGGTTAATGCCGGAACATTGGATCAATGATCGAAATAAGGCATAAGGTTTGTTCTCGCAAGAAAAATTTTGTTTAAGGTTTGTTTTCGCAAAAAAAAATTATATACGGTGGTTTTTCATAAATTTCATATTTTATAAGGTGGTTTTTGACAAACAAATCCTTAAGAAAAACTACTACAAATAAAAGAATGCAGCTGAAAACTCATGCAGAAAGTATTCCCTTTATGTCAAGCTACTTGACCTATTTTCTACTTTGTGTAAATAAGAAACACATGTAAAAAAATTTAATGTGCATTTTCAGATTACAAGCTGTTCATAATTTATTAATATGTATCTAAGGATATTAATGACAGAAATTGTGTCTTTGAAAACTGTCATAAAAAGAAATGTTTTTTTTTTGCCAAAAAAAGAAGAAGTAAAGTAAGTCGGATGGAATATATCTCAATATTAATTTAGTTAAGAAAGTCTTTCCTTTTCAAGAGGTATGCTTCTTCCAGGATGAGTAAAATGGTCCTTAAGAAGTACAAACAATAAAATCCTCTATTTTCCCAATATTTTGCTTTTATAGAAAATAGAATAAAGAGTGCGTCTTGGGTGTAACATGTTACAAAATAACTTATTAATTGTGTAACAAAACTTCACACGTACATAATGACATAAACTCCAACAAAAAGACATGAATATGATGTCATTTTGTCATTTATTTCATATCAATTGAGTTTTTTTTTACAAAAAAGTGGTGGTTTTTGGGTTGTTACATGGTGTAATAATTACACCCAAGATTTAGGTGGATTCTACACTGAGTAAACTTACAAAATTATCTCCATTAGACTAACTAAACAAAATTTTAACTAACTTAAATTTAGGAAAAATAGCCATACTAGTACTCTTTGTAAATGCAAGAACTATAAAATTAGTATACTGGTGCTAATTGTCATGCCAAAGAAAATGCATGGCGAGCTCCATTTGAGACTGCCAACTGAACATTTGTTAAGAGCTCCATTTAGGTTAAATCATCACTTATTATAGGTTTTAGATGATACCTGTTGGATGTAGTCGATTGTGTCCCTGTTTTGAAAAATATTTACGTCAAAGAAACAACCAAAAGAACATAGATAAAACAATCAAAGAACGTGAATAAATGGAAATCAGAACAAGAGTCTATCCTCGTTCACCTCACCTTATAATAGAGGACTGTGATATTACTTATAGAAACTGTTTTTTTTTTTAATTAATTGGAACTATATTTTGTTGATTAGAAATAATTTTTACTGAATGTTTTATTATAAAGGTGAAGCAATGTTACTATATATCCAATAACTTTGATTGTATATTAAGTCACAAAAACCAATATAGCACCATCATTAAAATTCTATTTAATCACCGAGTAAGATATAGTGATACTCAAGTTCCAACATATATGACATATCACATATGTGATTCAATATTATACCATAATTCCTTTTAATATACTATTAAATTAGTGAGTATAAATAAATAAATATAATCAACCATTTCAATCCGATATAAAATATGCATTTCTTAGCTAATGCATTGACATTTGAAGGAATAGATTACCTCAATGACGCTAGAAAACGTGACCAAAACGAGTAATGTAAATAACAAAATATTGAAGTAATGACGGCCTGCCATATCTTAACAACTAAAATATAAGCAATGCAAAATAGGAGGTAGATAAGAAAATGAAGTAAAAACTACGACATATATGGGGGAAAAAAGAGATGCATTTAAAGGGGAGGAGGAGTTGCGAAAGATCATAATTTGGGGGGATCGAGTCATAAAGGTGGGGAAATAGCGGTGTTCAAAGCGTGATATATTGGAGACTTTATTTAATTGATGATATAAAATTTAACGGTAATTGCGGCCTGCGCTGCGGCATATATGTTGCACTTTGTAAAAGTGATGCTCTTTTTATTTCCTTTTCAAACAAAGTTTCATGTCCTTTCAAAAAAAAAAAAAAAAAGTTTCATGTCTTGTTATTTCAGCTCAACGTACTGTATTAAGAGTTTACCAATTATCACCGACGAACTAAGCAAGGCTTGGCCTAGTGGTAATAGTGTGTTTCATAATATCAAGATTGTGGGATCAAATCCCCACTTCCCTTACCATCCCCCCCTTAGTTCACGCCCAATGAGTCTAAACACTGACCTGCAAGAGGTACGAGTTTAGTAGGCATATTCATATTACCTACCTAATTAAAAAAACATGGATTTTCACCAAATGCCCCGGGGTTTTTGAAAAATTTACCGTGTACCCTGCAACTGTTGAAAATTCACCAAATACCCCTTGTAGGCGTGATTTTATTCGCCTACGCGGTGTGAGCGCGTATGTGACTACCCCATTGTTAAGGTTTTATTAGAAAACGTTTTGAAGTCGCCAATAAGTCTTTAGAGGAAGACTCATAAACCTAATTGGATATTTATGAAACTTAGGGACATCTTAGGGACTTATCCAATATAGATTTCCCGTCATAACCTCATTAATGGTCATGAACCAAAAATTAAGTTCGAGGGTGAGGGTACGAAGACGGTCATGAATCACGTTCACCCATTGTTGGCCTCTACTAAATATCGATTCATAACAAGTTTTATGCAAAAAAATAACCACATAATGTTTTTAAGCACCCTAAAAAAATTAGTGAATTGCTAAATTGCTTTAGAGTTCGATTCTGCTAAAGGACTAGTCAAATCAAAGAAAATTGTATTCTTGTTTGTTAAGGTTCGAAGACGGAAGGCTGATGAGAAAGAATATGTTATAGTCTCAATCTTGAAAAACAACATCTAGGAAATTAAACCAGCTTAGTATTATGCTTCACAAGTATGCTGAAGTTATTAAACAAACCAACACTGGGTTACATGCACTTGTGAGTTTGACTAGGAACAATGGTATGTCCAACAAATTAAAAATTCAAATCAAGCTTCTTCTCATTTGCAGTTCAATTTAGGGGCTTTTTGATAGGTTGTAGGTCCATTATTAGCATTGAAAGGGCCCATTTGAGAGGGTATCACAAGGAAATTTTGTTGTCTGCCTTAACATAGATAGAAACAATGAGACCTTCTTGATTGCTTATGGCATAGTGGACACTGAGAGCATTCGGTCTCGGATTGCTCCTTATGAGAATATGAGAATTATGTTTGAAAAGAAGGGTTGTAACAGGGATTACTAGACTTAGTAGTACTCATAGGATGAGGGGAGTTGAAGCTACTGTGGATGAGGTATTTCCAAGGGCAACAAAAAGAGCTTGTTGCCAATATTTATACAACAACCACAAGAATGCAGGCTGGAATGCAACAACTTTACACAAACCATTTTGGATAACAGCTGATGCTTACAATATTTATGTCTTCAATAAAGTAATATAATGAAGTTGTTGTTGCATACTTGGAGATCTGCATAGAGCAATGATCTAGACACATGTTTGATCTAGTCCTATGTTGTGATCACAACACCACAAAATTTGTGAAAAGTTTCAATACCTGCTCAAAAACCTTACTCAGATTTACCTGCATTAACACTCCTTGAAGGTACATAACCCCTTCAAACTCTTTTTTTTCCCAAGTTCAGTTTTGTTTTCATCATATGTGTGCATTTTTCAATTGATCCAATATTAATGTTATCGAAATATTATTATTTACTATTATGAGTAATTTTTATTTTTTTTATATAATTATAAGATTTTTATATACTATGATTACTTGTATAATTATGTAGAGAATATATATTATTAACAGAATAAGAAATTTCATTGATACCATATATTTAATTTCCTTATATATAAATGGACATTTGCCAATTGAAAAACTAGCTAAGTGTCTAAACCTGAGTGAATCTATGATATACCATATCTAGATATTGTTTTTAGATGCATTTATGTTGCATTTTATGGCTGTTTGAAAACTAGAATTTCATTTGAAATTCTGAATTTGGCCCAAATTAGGTGTTTGGGAATCCAAAACATTTGCATTTGAATTTGGGCCAATTCTATGCCCCTTACTAGACCAACTTAAAATATGTCATTTCAAATACCAACTTAAAACTTGTCATTTCAAATACCAAAATAAAGCCCACATACTCATCCATCCATTGTTCTCTCCTCAATCTCACGTACTTCACGTTTTTTGGCATCAACCCATTTCTCTCTCCTCAATCTCCATTGTTGATGATTTAGAGCTCGATTTATTTGCTCCTCGTCATCTACTTTCTCTTTTTTATCTTCCCATTTTCTCTTCTCAGCGTAAACCGTACATCTCCTCTTTCACAGAACCGTCAGAAACAATAACAAAAGAAAAAAATATGGGAATAGTAGAAGAGCACATAACGTAAAAAATAATAGGTTCAGGTGAGCAAGTAATAGTATTTTTAGCTCATGGATTTGGGACAGACCAATCAGTATGGAAAAACTTAGTTCCGCATGTAGTTGATAATTGTAAGGTTTTTTTATATGATAATATGGGAGTTGAAACCACTAATCCTGATTACTTTGATTTTGAGATGTACTTTACTTTGACTTTCAAATTCCAAATTTAAAATTTTTAAGTTTCCCAATCACTGGACTTGGAATTGAATTCTTAAAATTTAAATTCTCAATTTGATTTGGACTATTTGAAATGAAATATGGGCATCCAAACGCAACCTTAGAGCATTTAGATTCTTTTTTAGGTTCATACTGCATTATTTTTCTTATGTTATGCTATTATGCTCCTATTCGATATGTTTTTGTATTTTTGATGAATTTCATATATTGAAAACGTATTTGGAGTATAATTAACTAAGTCTGAGGATTAGGAACATCCAGAATAAGGTGCATTGCATAAGGATAATTATGGATAAATCATTGAGAATTGAATAATTGCAGTGGATTTGGAAACTAGACTTAAAAAGCTTTCCAACGATAGGTGGCACACAGTGGCGAACCTTTTTAGGGGCAGGCCTGGACCTGATTCTTAAAAGGTTTTGGAAAAATTAGTTTGGTTGTATTTCTGAAGAAAGCAATTGAAGTCCAGAGAAAAAAAGCCCAATAACTACCTAATACTACCCTACCAGGCTACACTCCGCAGCATGACATAAAGCTTTAAATAATTAACTTTATCTCATCACAGGCCAGCACACTCATCATGTCATCACAATTCACAGCACACTCATCAAATGATTCACAAAGAACAAAATATTTTAGCTTTGAGTACACTGCTGCAGGCTGCAACCTCAAGGTAAGATTTTGTTGTTTATATTTTTTGAAGTATGATTCTATAGTTTGCATTTGATTATTATTCTAGAAAAAAAAATCAATTGATAATTGTAGCTTTTAACGGTGTGCTTTTTTCTTGTGCATCATACTAGTATTTGGCAATGTATATTAAATATATGTCAATTTTTTTATGCTAACTTTTAACTTCCTTTGGAATGATAGATCAATATTAATTTTCATTTTCAGTTGATTAGAGAAGTACTCCCTCTGTTTTTTTTTATCTTTCTCACTTGAAATCTTGAAACTATTCATACCTAGAGAGAATCTTCTCAATTTTTTTCAATTTATAAGAAAAAATTTAGTCATGTCTCATGTGGGGTCTTGTTTAATTCGTCTCAATTAGTACATTATTAATATTCAATCGTTATAATTTTTACTAATATATAATGAAAGATACTTAAGTTCAAAGAGGTGCATTGGAAGACGCGCACAGGAAAGTGAGAATGATAAAAAAAACAGAGGGAGTATACAATTTTTTTTAGATTTTATGGAACAATTGAACGACATAAGAGAGCGATTATTAAGAATAAATTTCTATTATAATAATTTTTTTTTTGGTAAACATGTAAGATAATATTACCAAAGCAAGGGAAACCACCCAAAACAAACAACCTAAACTGGATTAGCACAGATTACTAACCCAGCAACAACTCATCTAATACACGTCTCTACTAGATTATTAAACCAGCATACTTCCAAACTACTCCATTTTGCGTTAATTCTACCCCTAATTTTATTATAATAATTTCCAGATCAGCAATTACGAATGAATAAAAATCAATTATCATATTATCCTCTTGTAGGTGTGTTTTTATTTTGCCTACGCGGTGTGAGCGCGTATTTGATTTGACTACCCCACTGTAAAGGTTTTATTGAAAATTATTTTGAAAGAAGTCGCCCAGAAGAATCATAAACCTAATTGGATATGGGAAACCGTAGGGACAAATTATCCAATGTAGATTTCCCCGTCTAGACTCCATAGATGGTCAAAGTGAACCAAAGATTGAGTTCGGGGGTGAGGGTACGAATATAGTCATAATGAACCACATTCGCCCAGAGTTGGCCTCTACTAAATATCGATTCATTGCAAATTTTATGCCAAAGAATAATCATGTAATAATATTTTAAGCACCCTAAAAATATTTAGTCTAGGTTGATTCAGGAAACACATAAAAAGACTAATTTTTAGTGACAAGTTATTATGCAATCAATATTACGAGGAATCTAGCAGGTTGTCCAAATTAATCTGATTAATATTAGAACTGTTCTTTAGGTTTTTGATTAGCAAAAATAACATGTGGGTGATAAAAGCATTAAAACAAGACAATTATATAATATGAATAGAATGATCAGGCAGGCATATAATATACAAAGGCAAGAATAAAGATAATGTGAAATAAAATAAAATAGAAAAGGGATTAGAATGTACAAAGGCACGATTATTACTTAGAGATTTACATCATGAAATAAATTGTTAGTAACTTCAAAGCAATAAATGTAATTGATTCTTCAAGGATCAGGAATAGAAATTGATTGAAGTATTGAAATTATTTGAGTGTTTGAGTATTTGGGAATTCGAAATGTATTGTAGAGGTATTCGTAAGTTTTTGTATGCGTGAAAATTATAATCTGAAAAACCGTCCGTAATTCATGAAATCACGAGTATTTATAGAGAGAAAAGAGTGTGCGTTGCACGCAAGCCCTGCGCCGGGCGCAGGCCTACGTGACAGGCGCAGTGCCACGCGTCAGGCGCACATTGGTGTGCCTGACGCAACCAGCCCAATTAGATTTGCACACGTGTAAACGCGTTCTGAAAAAGATATAAAAGAAAGGTTGTGTCTCACACAGGACTTGCGTCAGACGCAGGACTCTGTATGAGTCACAAATCCACGTGTCAGGCGCTCATTGGCGCGCCTAACGCGATATGGCCAATGTGCTGGACGCACGTGGCGCGCTGAGCGCAGCCGCCGCGTCCGGCGCATATTCCGGAATATTCGCTTTTTATCCTATGCGTGCTTTAAAGATACCTTTTTTATCCCTAAAATCCCGAAGATGGAATTTTACGGACGTAAAACGGACGTAAAATCTGATTTATTTATCAAAGATAATAAAAATATTTATGAAAAATATTTATTAAAATAATAAATATTTAATTGGGCTCTAAAATGGACTTTAAACATTTTATGGGCTTAAAATACAATTAATCATCATGAACAATTAATTGGGCTTTATATTATCATTTCAAAACACAATTTTGGAATGGCTCTTTAGATTGCTCTTCCGTTGGGTCGCGCCAACTAATACCGCGATATGTTTCATCATTGGATCCTTAAATGGGGAGACACGATTATGTGTCTACAGAACCCCCCACTTTGACTGAGGTTCAGGAAACCGATAGTCAAAGTATACGGTGTCGGGACGGAGAACGATTCTAAACGCTCTGCAGTTTAGAACTGATCTATATACGCCGGTCTCTGCAAAACAAAGTTAGTATGCAGGACAATAACTACAAGCAATCTGATTACCTGCAGAAGAATATGTTAGTAGATAGGTGCAAACAACTCAGATAAGCACATAATGATGCAATAATGCAAACTTAGACTCTCTAAGGATGCATGAGACGCTATGCAAGGATTAAGGTTATGCAAATCTAAGGGAGACGACACGTCATGCATGTAATACTCCGTATTTTCGGAAGTTATTCTTTTATAAATAAGAAAATACAAAGAATAAAGTTGAAGGTTTCGTTTTATTTTCTAAATAAAATAAGAAATCGGAGTTTGAGTTGGAAACGAATCCTATTAAACCATGGTTTACCGTGCTATAAATAGGAGAAAAAAAAATAAAGAAGAGAAACAAAACCCTAAACACTACTTTAATCAGCCGTTTTTTACCCCAAGGATTTTCTCTCTCCTCCTTCTTTCTCCTCTCCTACGTTATTTCCTTCCTCCTCCTCCTTCTTCGTTCGTTTTCTCTTCTGCCCTCCTCCTGAGTTCGTCAGCCCTTGAGTGGTGCGCAAGGCTTCGAGGGTGGTCGAAGGTGTTGTGCGAATCGAGGTTCGTGTGCGAGGTTGCGTGTGCGGGGCGTCGAAGGTGTTGTGCGAATCGAGGTTGGTACGAGGCTGTGTGAGCGGGGCGTCGAGTGCGAGCACTCGAGGGTCGTGCGGTGCGAGTCGGAGTGCGGGTGTGTGCGGCTGTCGAGGGTGCTGCGTTGTACGAGTGTGGCTCGACGGTGTGGTGTGCGAGTGGGGTGTTGTGTGTGGTGTGTGCGACGAGTCGAGGTCGAGCGAGCGTGAGTGGCTCGAGTGCTGTGCGAGCGAGACGAGTCTTGCGAGTGCGGTAGTGGTGCTGCCGGAATTCCTCGTGTCGCCGGTGGTTGTCGCCGGCGAGTTGGTCCGGTATAAAAAAAATTAAAATTCTCTCTTTTCTTCTTTTAATTCGCGGATAGTATACGACCTAGGTCCTCAGGAATACCTGATGAAACACCGAATAGCGGAAGATTGGGACATCTAGGCCTATAAGATGAACGTTGCTATGGAATATAGAACCTGAGATACTAGACTAAGGACTTATTGGAGAAAATATACTTTATGCTGCAGTACGTCCCTAAGGAGGAACCCTACCTTTTCGTACACCGTAGATATGGGGATATATGGTCAGAAAATGGAGCTTTTAATGCAACTAAACACACTTACTGAAACCTATACCTTCCTACTGTAGGGCATTTCATAACTGATCTTAAATACTGTGTAAATGAATGGAGAATTCGTGAGAAAAGAAGTTGGGAGTCCTCTACCTCATCACCTTTAGTTAGAAGAACTTATCATGTGGGGGAAAGCTCGGGAACTAATGTGAATTCTGAGAACCCTAGAGTTAAAACTGAGCCACAAACGTCATCTAGAGCTGTAGAAAGAGCAAGATACCAAACTTTTGAAGACGAGCTCATACCCGAGGACTACCACATAGCGTCAAACCTTAGAACTGTTACCTACATTTCCGATGATGAAGGGAATAATAGGACATTCATTACAGTGATTGGGAAAAATCATGTTGCACCTATACTTGACATAGAAAATGAGGAAGAGGAAGATCCTAATGCTGCTGAAGGAGACCCGATTGAGGAAAATGACCCCATAGAAGAAGAAGAAGAGCCCATAGAAGAAGAGGAAGAACCCCTGGATGAAGATGAACCTATAGAGGATGACGAAGCCGACATGGAAGAAGGAATAGAAAATCCTAACTGAGCTGACGAAGCTCACCATTGTAGTCCCTAGTTTCTTTTGAAAGTATAATTAGGATTAGAATATTATTTTATTCGTTTATTTCAGTCTTAATAAGGCTTGCATGCCAAGTAGCAAATTAAAATTCTTTTTATTCCTTTATTTATTCATATTATGTTTTCCTTGGAAACAATTAATTTTACCCTTTTCAATAATAATACAACAGTTTTATTCTTTTATTTGATGTAACGTCTTATTTGAGATGTTTATATTGCAAGTCAATAGAGACTTAATGATTGTTCGCAATAAAAATGTGTTATATAAACCTGCCAATGTGTAGTAGCTAAATAAATAAACGACTATGTGCATGTCGCTGAAACAGCCGTTGTGTCATTTTTCAGCGTAGAATGGTTCGTCATGGCGGCACGCTTGATACCTCTCTGAATGTCGAGCAATCGATTCGTGACCTAGTGCAGATTACAGCTAACCTAGCCCAAGGACATAACCGGGATGGGGAGTACTTGTCTGAAAAGGTTGCCCGTAGGAACCCACCAGTGCTGAATGGGAAAGGGAGACCCGAAGAATTGGAAAACTGGGTTGGGGAGTTTGATAAGCTGTTCTTTACCCTCTCCTGTCCAGATGATAAGACTGTGCCCTTAGCAAGCTATTACCTACAGGGGGATGCCCACTTTTGGTGGACCCAAGCTAAGGACAACCTCCTCAAACAACCTGACTTTGGGTGGGAAACCTTCAAGAAAGCCCTGAGGGATAAGTATTACCCTCCATACCTCAAGAAGCAGAAAGCCCAAGAGTTTATGATGCTAGAACAAGGGAACCTGTCTGTTGAGGAGTATTATCGCAAATTCATTGAGTTGATGAGATTTGCTCCTGAAATTGCCCCTACTGGAGGAAGCTAAGGCCTCACGCTTTGAATTAGGGCTTACCCTTGACCTACAAGGGAGACTGGGGGGAGATACCTGGCCTTCACCTCATTGGACCATGTTTTTGGCAAAGCTGCCCACCTATATGCAATAAGGAAACGAGAGGAAGGAGGTAAACAAGGTGAGAAGCGAAAGGAGAATCCAAACCCCGAGATTCAGAGGTTTGAAAAGAAACACCATGGGAACCAGAACAACCAAACCTTTCAAAGAAACTTTAGTAAGGGACCCAACGACGATAACAATAACCACAACAATAACACCAACAACCGCAGACCTGAGCGTGTGTACAGGTGTAAGAAGTGCCCAAACAACCATCCTGGGAGGGATTGCGAGGGTAATAAGGTGGAGTGTCATGAATGGGGAAAATGGGGCATAGAGCGTACGAGTGCTATTCAAAGAATAAGGTTAACCCCAACGTTTAGAAGAAAGGGAACTATGGAGACAAGCCTATAAATGGAAATGAGAATGGTGGAAATGCATACAATGGGTCAGGGAACTCTAATTACTCCAAACCATCAACCAATGCAAATAGTCAGGCACCAACTGGAAACCATGTGACCAACAACAATGATAATAAGGGCACAGGAAAGTTGTATATGATGACGGCTAGCAAAGAGGAAGCTCGTAGAGATGTTGTCACGGGTACTTTCTCTATAAACTCAATTCCTGTTAAAGTCTTGTTCGATTCTGGAGCATCTTGGTCTTTTATTGCCCATACAACTATTAGATATCTAGCACTGGTTGAGTCCGAGTCAATTTCTATGCCTATAGTTATTCCGTCTGGGTATACTGTTAATTGCTCTACGAAATTCCTTAATGTCTCACTGAAAATAGGGGAGGGCTTCTTTCCTTCCAATTTAATAGAGTTTAAGGTCTGGTTACCATCAATTGAGGATTGTTAATCAAGATATACCTAAAACTGCCTTTAGGACTAGGTATGGACACTAGGGTTTACCGTCATGCCTTTCGGGTTAACCAATGCACCTGCTGTTTGCATGGACCTCATGAATATGATTTTTTGACCCTGCCTCGATAAATTCATAGTCGTGTTCATAGACGATATATTGATATATTCAAGGAGCAAGGAAGAACATGAGGGACATTTGGGGCTTATTTTATAGACACTTAGGGAGAACTAATTGTATGCAAAGTTTTAAACATGTTATTCGAATGCATAAAGTACCCGGAGCTCTTTCAAGGGGTAGGTGAGTTACGGGGACGTAACTTTTCTTTTAAGGGGGGAAGAATGCGATAGAATTTCGCGCTTCCACCCTAAAGTTTCCTAAAGTTTGCTTAAGTCTGTTATTTATGTGTATTATTGCTTATGTGTCTTGCGAAAACTAGAAAATGCTTGTGAAATATTGGGACTTAGAAGTGCAAAAGATCGTCGTTAAGACTGGCTACCTCAAAGTTTCAGGACGAAACTTCCTTTAAGAGGGGAAGCCTGTAATACTCCGTATTTTCGGAAGTTATTCTTTTATAAATAAGAAAATATAAAGAATAAAGTTGAAGGTTTCATTTTATTTTCTAAATAAAATAAGAAATCGGAGTTTGAGTTGGAAACGAATCCTATTAAACCAGGGTTTACCGTGCTATAAATAGGAGAAAAAAAAATAAAGAAGAGAAACAAAACCCTAAACACTACTTTAATCAGCCGTTTTTTACCCCAAGGATTTTCTCTCTCCTCCTTCTTTCTCTTCTCCTACGTTATTTCCTTCCTCCTCCTCCTTCTTCGTTCGTTTTCTCTTCTGCCCTCCTCCTGAGTTCGTCAGCCCTTGAGTGGTGCGCAAGGCTTCAAGGGTGGTCGAAGGTGTTGTGCGAATCGAGGTTCGTGTGCGAGGTTGCGTGTGCGGGGCGTCGAAGGTGCTGTGCGAATCGAGGTTGGTGCGAGGCTGTGTGAGCGGGGCGTCGAGTGCGAGCACTCGAGGGTCGTGCGGTGCGAGTCGGAGTGCGGGTGTGTGCGGCTGTCGAGGGTGCTGCGTTGTACGAGTGTGGCTCGACGGTGTGGTGTGCGAGTGGGGTGTTGTGTGTGTGAGGAGATTAAGAGATTGAGTTTGGAAATAGTTGAGCCCGGTTATGTGAAAGCTCAGTTGAATGCTCTTACTGTTGGACCAGACGTATTTGAGGAGATTCGGGTGAAACAAGATGCAGATAAGTGGTTAAGCAAGTTAAGAGAGATGAAGGAATGTGGTCAAGCACCGGAGTTCGAGATCGACGGCAATGGCGTTGCAAAGTATAAACGGAGATTGTGTGTGCCACAGGATGAGGAACTCAAGACGAGAATTCTAAGGGAAGCCCATAGTTCGTCGTATTCCATACATCCAGGAGGAGATAAGCTTTATAAGGATTTGAAAAAGTATTTTTGGTGGCCTAGGATGAAGCAAGAAGTAGCCGACTTTGTCGTAAAATGTTTAACATGCCAGAAGGTGAAAATACAGCATATGAAGCTTGGAGGAAAATTGCAACCGTTGGAAGTGCCGGGATGGAAATGGAAATCTATCTCTATGGATTTCATCATGGGGTTACCGAATACGAGGTCGGAAAAGAATACAATATGGGTAATAGTGGACCGTTTGACTAAGACGGTAAGATTCGTGGCAATGAAGGATACTTGGTCGTTGAAACAGTTGGCGGATGCTTACTTTAATGAGGTGGTTAGGCTACATGGTGTTCCGAAGGACATCGTTTCGGATAGGGACTCGAGATTCTTATCTAAGTTTTGGAAACAGCTTCAGACAGCCGTTGGTACATTATTGAAATTCAGTACAGCCTTCCACCCAGCAACAGATGGTCAAACGGAGAGAACCATTCAAACCTTGGAGGATATGTTGAGAGCATGCGTAATGGATTTCGTAGGATATTGGGATGATCATTTGATGTACATTGAGTTCTCGTACAACAACAGTTATCACTCGAGCATAGGAATGGCACCTTATGAGGCATTATATGGACGGAAATGTAGAAGTCCTATATGTTGGAGCGATGTGAATGAGTCGCTGAATTTGGGACCAGAAATGATAGAAGAGACTACCAACAAGGTGAAGTTGATTCAAGAGCGTATGAAAGCAGCTCAGGATCGACAAAAATCGTATGCTGATCAAAGGAGACGGGATTTAGAGTTTGAAGTTGGAGAAAAAGTGTTGCTGAAAGTTTCGCCAACCAAGGGAGTAATGAGGTTCGGTAGAAAAGGAAAGTTGAGTCCACGTTATATCGGACCTTATGAGGTATTGGAAAGAATTGGACAAGTGGCCTATAGATTAGCCTTACCCACAGAGTTAGCCAATGTTCATAATGTCTTTCATGTGTCTCAACTTCGTAAATATGTCTCCGATCCCTCCCATGCCATCCAACCTGAAACCATTGAACTAGATGAGACCCTCACCTTTGAAGAACGTCCTGTTAAAATCCTTGATTCCAAAACGAGAAACACTCGGAACAAGGCTATAAAGTTAGTTAAAGTTTTATGGTCTAATCATCAAACAGAGGAAGCAACTTGGGAAACGGAAGATGACATGAAAAAGCGTTATCCTGAACTCTTTTCCCAGGTACAATTATCGAGTTTCGGGGACGAAACTCCTTAAGGGGGACCGAATGTGATACTAACAAAGCCTAGAACTAATATTTCGTTAATATTAAATATCTAACTTTAAAGTTCGAGGACTAACTTTAAAGTTCGAGGACGAACTTTGTCTTTAAGGAGGAGTAGATGTAATACCCCGAAATTTCGAAATTTATTTTATTATTTATTACGCTTTAATATTATTTCCACTTAAATTTATTTTTCTGATAATTCAATTTTAATAATGATTTCATTTAGTTTTGAATTATTTAACGAGTTTATTTAAATGATTTAATTGAAATGTATTTTAAACTAATTATTCATGTTCATTATTTCTAAATAATTCAATTATTAAATATGGTAATTGATATATTTATTTAGTTTGTGGGCATTCTTATTCATTCAATTGTCCATCCATATTAGTAGCCAATGTCAGTCATGCCATACGTGTGTCATTTTAGCCAAAAAGAAAAAGGAAAAAGCCAAAAAAAAAAAAAAAAAAGAAACGTGATCATCAGATCACCATCTTCCTCCTTCCTCACATACAAAATCAACAGAGCCAAAGGAAATTATTTCCACAAGTTCAACAGTTCTTGTCAGGAGGGTTAGAAACTCAATCCAAATCCCGGATTTTCGGAGTTAAATTAGTCAAAAATGAATCTCAAACACCATACCTCACCATACCCACCATTAATGGAGCTTGACCCAAAGCTCAAAATTCTGACCAAAACCCTCTATAAATACTAAACTACACTCACCCAAATTGCTCAAGCAAACAAACTTCAAAGGTTTGCTTCAATCTTCCTTTCTCCCTTAATTTCTGAACTTTGTTTTGAAAATATAAAAAAAAATTAAATTGAACCCACCATTAACACATTTCCCCTGTTTCTCTGAACCGCCTGAACCACCACGACAAACCACCTGAACCACGTCGGACCACCTGAACCGTCGAGCCTCATTCCGGCCAACAAACCGTCAGCCCAAACACCACTGCTTCGCGGTGCCCCTGCTGGTCCCTGACGGGAACCCGCGCCCAGCCACCACCTGAACCACTCGACCACCGTCCCCGCCTGACCCTTGCTGTGCGCCGCCAGAAACCCAGCGCCCAACCTCCTTCTTTCTCCCCCTGATTCGCCTCCCTGTTCTTCCTTCCTTCTTCGTTTTTTTTTTCTTTCTTTTCTCGATTTTTTTTTTGTGAAACTGATTCTTTGTTTGAATCAGTAAAATCCCTCCTTTCCCTTTTATTTAGTTTTTTTTTTTAGACAAATGACTTTCCTAAACTAGCTTACTTTATTAAGTTGGTACATTTTAGATTAATTTAGCCTCTTAAAACTTGAAAACATTTCTTAATTTTTCTAAAATAAAGTAAGAAGTATAATAAAGTTAGTTTTCTATGTTTAAAATAATTGTTTAAGTTAATGAAAATTAAGATGATGTAATCTTTGAGTACTTAAAATGATTTCATAAATAATTTGGAAACCATAAATTTAATCATTAAGAATTCTTTAAGTTATTTGAATTATTTAAATTGTTTATTAGGATATTATCTCAGATAACCCTGACATATAGGTTTTTTTCCCAAATAACCCTGACATATATTTTTTTCCCCAGATGACCCTAAACTTGTATTTTATCATTAAACCTAACAGAATTGTTAACAGCGTTAACTATTTTCAAACTAAAATACTTACTGCTTTTTTTTAAAAAAAAAGAAAAAACCAAACTCATCTCTTTCTCTCTCTTGTTCTTCATCTCTTCTCAAGCATGTGATTATCTACCAAACAAATAGAGTAACTCAGCATCCTGCAGAAACAACTGAAAATTAAAAGAAAAAAGCATCCCTAAACCTGAAGATCTAAATGTATTTACTCGAAGTAAATGAAGCAGTTTCAACCCGTAGTTTGCACAAACAACAAGAAAAGCTTGAAAAGCTTGAAATTACACTCATCTCATCTTACACTCTCTTCTTCTTCTAAATTAGCTATTACTCAAATTTCGGTCTTTTTTTAAACTTTGATTGAACTCTAAATCTTAAGATTTTGAAATTTGCAATTTTCACCCTTTTTATCTGTTTCAATTCATAAACCCAGGAAAATTAACAGTGAAATTTGGCAAATTGAAGGGTAAAAGAGAAGATAATGGAAGATCAATCTGAGTTAAGATTGCAAGGATGGGAAACGGGTTATCCTTTACCTGAAGATCTAACTCCATTATCACAATCTTTGATCTCCTCAGAATTAGCTTTAGCATTTGGGATCAACCTAGAAAATTCTCGTGTTCAATTTGATCTTAATTTGGCAACGCACGAAAACTGTTCGACGATTTGCCCAAGTGAAGAAAATTTCGAATCTTTGAGTTTGAGGTTAATCGGACTGTAAAAAGGCCTAGATTGGTTTGGACCCCACAACTTCATAAGAGGTTTGTTGATGTGATTGAGCATTTAGTGATTGATAAAGCTGTTCCTAAGACAATTATGGAGATGATGAATGTGGACGGTTTGACAAGAGAAAATGTTGCTAGTCATTTGCAGAAGTATAACCATGACTTTCGAAGAAGAAATTTCACAATAACTAAATAACAAGAAATTTCACAATCCTAAACTGAAAGAAAACGCTAATTTCGCAGAAAAATTGAGTGAAATCTGTATGGAACGTCGGTAAATTCGAAAGAATTGATTTTTTTTTTGAGGGGAAAAGCAATTCGAAAGAATTGATTGATCTAGAAGAGATGAAGAACAAGAGAGAGAAAAGATGAAGAACAAGAGAGAGAAAGAGATGAATTTAGTAAAAGTCAAACCAAGTTAGGGTCTAGTTAACGGCGTGACAAATTCCGTCTAATTTAATGAGAAAAATCAAGTTCAGGGTTATCGGAGACAGGCCTGCCAAAGTCAGGGTTATATTGGAAAAAGGCCTATAAGTCAGGGTTATCTGAGATAATATCCCTTGTTTATTTTATATATAAAAAGGGGTTATTTAGGTAACTAACTTAGATCTCATTAACGTCTATTGTAGATTCCGATTGCGTAGACGAGGAATATTAAGAGTGTTAATACGTCCGTGAACTTAACTTTTGGGCACGCGTCACGAGGTAATCTCCGATGTCCATCTAAACGTAGATCCTGTTAGAATAAAACGAATTAATTATGTATGTGACTATGTGAATTAGAAAATGGATTATGAATATGGTTTATAGTTATGGATTATGCACGATGAATGAGTATGACAAATGAAATGACCTTTATAACGGACGATATGACAATGATGACTTTTATTATAATGTTATTAACGCGTCAACATCGTTTAATGTCAGTCAGTAATGTTATGGTTATTATTATTATTATTATTATTATTATTATTATTATTATTATTATTATTATTATTATTATTATTATTATTATTATTATTATTATTATTATTATTATTATTATTATTATTACTATTATCGTTATCAAAATTATTATTAATTCCATTATTATTATCATTATTATTATTGTTATCCTTGTTATTAATATTGAAGTTATGAGTGAAAGTTGGAAATTATCAAGAACATGTGATAATTGGATGATTATGAGTTAATCAATGTAACCAAGTGACGGTTATGCTAATAAATACGAATGGGCTCTCGGATTAAGCTATGTATGAATTGAATTCTGGATTTGGAATAAAAGTATTCACTCTTGATTAAATGAATTGACGCATATGTGTACACGTGTTATGTGATGACTTGAATTAAAAACTATTAATCACTTAAAGTGGAATATCGGAGGGAAATGATGAAAAGGTTGCCCTGTATGGGAGGTTCAGCGGCCACCTACAGGTTCTCTAGTTACTATCTTCGATTTTACATTACTTGTCTTCCTTCTATCTTGTTGTGATCCAAGTAGAAGGGGTGTGCACACTAGGGACTCTGTTATTATGGCCATTATGTTATCCGTAGGTGGTTACGGGGGATTGACCCGGCCTACAATGTTGAAGTAAGTGGTTACGAGAGGATTAACCCTGGCATCTTTGGCGTTCTCTTTCCTCTCCTTGAATAATTGGATTAATTATGTGAT
The DNA here is from genome assembly GCA_947648045.1 of Beta corolliflora. NCBI lineage: Eukaryota > Viridiplantae > Streptophyta > Magnoliopsida > Caryophyllales > Amaranthaceae > Beta > Beta corolliflora. The sequence continues at coordinate 2,637,480 of CANSZD010003182.1, forward strand.
TATTCATTGTATATATGTATGTGTATGTGTGCTATGCTTTCTAACCCTATTAACCTACTATTTTACAAAGTATTTTCAACTTAAGTATTTTATGGGATGAAGTTGGAATTACTCGGTTTTCTCGATTTTTGGGAGCTTGTCTCTCTGTTTCTTTTCAATGTATTTGTGCGGGTGGGTGATCGACGGGGGAACAAAGGGAGATCACTTAGAGTTGTCATCCACTTAGCTTATGATTTAGCTTCCATTTGGAACTCGAAACACTTTAGTAATTAGTAATGTTTAATGAACGATATACTTGGTTGTAAGGATTAATTTATTTTGAATTTAGTATGCTTTAACCTAGCCTTGCATTTATTTCCAAGGAGATAAGTGCGGTGGTAGCACGCCTTGTTGAGTCAAACCCTCGTGGATTTTTCCCCATCTCGAGTTTTATTAAATGAAAAAGGGTTCGGGTTGGCGGGGGTGTTACACAACCCGAAATTTGTGCTACTCCACCCCCTTCCATTTTCGAACATTTCGGCCTCAAATTTGTCTTTGCTCCTCGGCCGAGTAATCGAGATCTCTGGTGAATTTTCGAACAAGGTATGGTGAATTTGTACTATGAGCGATGCGAAAATCGAAGGGGTAGGGGGCGCGGGGGTGGGGGGAAGGGTGGGGGGGGAGGGAGGCGGCGAAGGCTGCGGGGTGGGGGAGGGAGGGGTGGGTGGGTTGCGGTGGGGGTGGAGGCTGCGGGGGGTGGGGTGGTGGTTGGGTGGTAGTGGGGTTAGGGTTAGGGTTTTAAATTAGGTGTTAGGGTTAAGGTAGGGTTAGAAGTTAGATGTTAGGGTTTAGTTAGGTTAGTTAGGTTAATTAGGCCTAATTAAGGACATGTGGATGTATTACCAAGAAACTGAGGGGTACCCCGTGTATTTTGAAAAGTTGGGGCGTACCTCGTGAATTTTTTGAAAATTCGGGGGTATTTGGTGAAAAAACCGTTGATTATACAATGAGATAGTGGCCAAAATTTAGACCACTGACGACTTTCAAGCTAATAAGCGTAACATGAACTTATTAAGGAATTATTTGATCAAATCCTAGCTCAATTTATGTGAAAATTCTATTGTGCTCCTAGGAGCACGGTGCACCCGGTAAATTTGTTCCATTTTCGATGAGTAAATGTTCTATTTCAACAAATGTTCGTTTTAAGCATATTTTTCAGCGAAAAAATATATTCTATTTTCCGTGAAAATTGTTATATTTTCAATAAGCAAATGTTCTATTTCAATAAATGTTCGTTTTGAGCATATTTTGCAGCAAAAAATATGTTCTATTTTCCGTGAAGATTGTTCCATTTTCAATAAGCAAATGTTCTATTTCAATAAATGTTCGTTTTAAGCTTATTTTTCAGCAGAAAATTATGTGCTATTTTTCGTGAAAATTGTTCTATTTTCGATAAGCAAATGTTTTATTTTAAAAAATGTTCGTTTACAGGCTTATTTTTCAACAAAAAATATGTTCTATTTTCAGTGAAAATATGTTATATGTTTGATGAACAAATGTTCTATTTTAGTAATTGAATTCTGGTAATGTTCCACTTCAACAGAAAAATGTTCATTTTCGTAATTAAATTCAGGTAATGTTCCACTTCAACAGTAAAATGTTCGTTTTCGTAAGTCAACTCTTGTAATGTTCCATTTCAACAGTAAAATGTTCCATTTCAATAGTAAATTGTTCCATTTCAACAGTAAAATGTTCGTTTTCGTAAGTGAATTTTGTAATGTTCCACTTCAACAGTAAAATATTCGTTTTCGTAAATGTTCTATTTTGCATTGTGGGAGCACCATTCTCATTGTGCGCCTGAGAACACAATCCACGCATTACAATTTACACAAATTATTAGAATAGGCGGTCTAATTTTAACATAAAATTAGACGAACCCGATACTGAATTTTTCGAACAAGCCCATTCCATTTCACTCTAACCCAACACTATCCTAGTCATCTCTTCTCTTCTCATTCCTTTATTTTCTTGATTCTCGAACTACAACAAACAATTTCAAAAAATAACTCGATAGTCTTACTGAACGGATTAAACTAGTCACTAAATGGATTAAACTAGTTACTGAGTGGGTTAGAGAATGTCATTACTGAATAGATTAATCTGGTTACGAAATAGATTAAACTGGTCCCTAAATGGATTAACCTATGCACTATATTAAAAAATGTAGCATGTTCTCTTCTTTATATTGGGCTTAGGCCGTGCCTAATTTTAAACTAAAAGTAGGCGGTCTCTTACAAGACCAACTGTATAATTTATATACAATTAAACAATGGCAAAATCAAGATTTATGTTTACACGGCATACTTCAGCTATACACGAATGTACGAGAGTCAAAAATCAAAATTGCATGTTGCTTCACATGAATAGCCTGTCAATAGCCCGCCTTGGACTGCTGCGCAACTACAACTCCATGCTTCCTCGTAACCAATAAGGACGGCAATGGAGAACGTGTTTTCTTCAATGTCAAGTTAGCTGAAGAATGATACTTTTTCAGCCTGCAGAAGCCCAACCATTCACCATTATCATGCAGAAAACGCAATTCATAGGATCCAGCATAAAGGAAAAGAAGCAAAACAAGCAGCAGGTAAACAGTATGGCTTACTATACTGGTTCTGTCACCAAAGCTGTTGACTCAAGGAAAGCGATACGGTTCCTAGTCAAATTTATCTTTTCTTCCATTTCCTCCGCCTTCTCTTGAGCTGTACGGACAATTTCTTCAGGAGCTTTCTCAAGAAACTGTATATAAAAGCATATCAAGTAGATGAATTGCAAACAAGAACCAAGCCAATTGAATTCATAAACAACAAAAAGGAGGTAGACATTAGATTTATTCTAGCTTATACTTCTAAGTTCACCACCAAGCAACCCATATTAGTCCTGTCTTAGGTATTGTTGGGGCAGTTCCAAGTTGTATGCAACCTTACTAGGAGACTTCAAGAGAGACTGTGTTCGATCATCCTATACATTTAATTTGCTAACATAAAGCAAACTATCACACATTCAAATAAAAGCGCCATTATAAAGACCCAGGGCAACTGAACCCCAGTGAATGTTATGAAATAGAAGTAATTTGTTGTGCTTATCATTCTGAACAATTCACAATTTGCTATACATTCGATTTGTTCATGTAATCATGCATTCCAACTCATCTCCTATTCCAATTTGCTATACATTTTTTGGCGATTTTTTATTCAGAAAGCTTTCATGTACTGCTTCATTGCTGCTTGCATAGGTATTATCTATACTAAGAGATTTCAAAACTTCTTTAAAAGTTTGTACTCTCTACATCTGCCAGTGGAATCCCGCAAGAGTTAGCAACAGTAACTGTGACTTATTTGGAAAGGTAATTATACCACTCATTTTATGTCATATTGAAAAGTGTAATCACAACATGCCCTAAACAAATTTTACCTCTTTATTTACCTAACTTTTATTAATGAGCTGACTAGGTGCCTGTTTGGTTTAAGCCATGGAATGAAAGGGAAATGGAATCAAATAGAGGAATAGTAAACAAAATTGTCACTTTTATTGGATGTTTAGTTTCATAGTGCAAAGGTAACCATTTCCACCAAGGTATGAATTTTGTTTTTTTGAGGGGAGGGGAAGATAACAAGTTGGGCGGTGGTCCATTACCACAAAGATATGGTAATGGATTAAGGAGAAACAAGAAGAAAGGAAGTAGGTAATTGATTCCTTTTCGTTTCTTGGAGCCCAAAAATGTTGAACCAAACGTGCTTTATGTGTGATGAGATGGATATGACAAGGGGCGTACCAGCTCTCGTCTCTAAACTCATTTGCACCAACATTTCGCAATCATAGGGGAATGCAAAAAGAACAAAAAGAAAAAAAGGAAGAAAGAAAGGCAGAAGGGTTTCATAATCAGCAACGGATGTCCTACCTTAGGAGAGCCAAGGCGAGCTTTAAGCCCTTTAAACTCCCCTTCCATCTTAAGAAGACGCTTCTGAAGCCGCTGCATTTCGGCAGAGATATCTACCATACCCGCAAGGGGGAGGTATGCTTCCAAACCTTCACTTGCAACTAGGTGAACAGATTGGTTTGCATCTTCTGTAAAAAGATAGTGTTAATATGTATAAATACAGAAGTAGAGCATCTCTTTTAAGTAGAATATTTGACTGGCGAGAAACCTGGAAGTGATTCAGCAAAACGCAGGGACTGCAGGTCTAACTTTGATAGAAGAGCCAGAACTTCTTTCTCTTCCTGCTTGAAAGAGATAACATTAGCATCTCTTCTACCTTGCAACTGGAGACTGGCACTCACTACCTAAGTAGCACCGAGTCGGGTACGAAGGAGGGGGACAGAAGACAACAGATAAGATAATATAAAAAAACAGGTACAGCAAGTAAACAGCACAACTTATATATTTTTTTGAAATTTATACAAAAATATAAGTAAAGATTAATACGTTGTTTTTTGTCTTCTATAATTATTATTTTGTGAGTAAATTTAATATTATATAGTACTAAATTACTAATTACTATTAACAAAAAAAGTGAAATATAAATAATTTTGTCTCTTTTTACAAAATAAAGTAAAAACATGATGTCTAGAATAAAGAACGGGAGAGAAGCATTGGCTGGCAAACAGGTGTTTGTTATTTTGATTGGGCTTTTGGATTTGTGGTGTTGTATTGGATTGACAGTAAAAGAATATAGGAAACTCTAAACACAACATTAAAAAAGCCACTTCTCCATCTTCTCTCCTCTAATAACGCCGACAAACATTTGTACTTCTCCAGCAAGCTTCTCCTTCTGCCATTCTTCCCTTCTCTAATATGGTTGGTAGACATTTGCACTTCTCCGGCAAGCTGCGGGTCTACGGTTGAAATTCCTAGATCTTAGCCGTTTAGTAAAGGGGGACGCGTGTAAAACAGATTTTTGGTATCCAAAACTTCTCCGTGAACCACTCAAGCTATCCCCAGTTTTCAGGAGATGTCCCGGGGACAGTTTTGGCTCAATAGAAAGTCCTAGTAAATCCTAATCAACTTCAGTCTTGCAATTCCTCTAAAACGCCAAGAAAGTGCAATAGTTAAATTTTTTTTTTTCTTTTCATTGCAACATAGGCGAAAGACAAATTATTTAAGGTGAGGAGAAAGATAACCCATGTAATGAGGAAAAAAAGAAAAATCATATGCAAAATAGGTGTTGCAATAAATTTTTGAAACTTCCCAGAAAAGAGGGTCTTGCAATTATAAGAGAATGGAGGAAGTGTTACATTGCCTGTCATATATATTACATAGCTAAAGATGTATATTAATTGATGCACAGAGACAAAGCCTTAGCCCTAACATCAGCAACAAGATGAAGAAAAAGGTGGATCGTGCTGCGTAACATCATTAATTACATCAAACAATGATTTTCGATGACTGTTATCGATTTTGAAGAGGCAAAACAAAAGAAAGACTCCAGAAACTGCATCTAAAGCATGAAACCCTTTCTTGCTTATAAAGTTATAGATAAACTGCCAACACATCCTATCACAAGGCTCTCCAAAGTCCAAAGTATAACTTGGAATTTCTCCTTCCGTTTTAATTTATACGATGTGGAGCTATTTCAATTTTGTTGCAATATATAAGATGTAAAACACACCAAATGCAGCATATAGCGACCATTCAATTTTGCCCTTCATCTCCATCTTGAGTCATTTATTCCAGTAGCTCTTTCATTTCACTCCTCTTCTCCTTGTTCTAAAATTTAACACACTATCCCAGTAAAAGAAAAAAATTTGAGCACTCCTAACTCAAGGTGCTAAACCTGATCAACTTGTAAATTATAAGGGATTGAGTATGGTTCATGGAACATAACACTAATTCAGAATAGTGTTCCGATTAAATTAAACCATTACAAGATGATACAACTCACATAAAATTGAGAGTATGGAGGACATATAAGAGTTGAGATAATCAATTAGGTACTTGTAAACCAATAGTAAGAACAATCATGAACAGGCTGGAGGATTGGAAACAAACGTATACTTACAGAGATGTAATGTAGCACATCAGCATTTGCAACTACAGTTGCAGCTATCCGTTTAACTGGCTCAACAGAGTACTCAGCTCGGGCGTTACGAATAGCTCTAGTCTGTAAAGAATAAAGATGGTCCCCGTTCTTATATTGGCAGACAGCATTGATTCACGGGATAGTAATTGAAATAATTACAAAACTCAAATTCTTAGTGCTCTCAATCGTTGATACTTACCAAAGCTTGAAAATTCTCAAATCTTTTTATCGCATTTGAATAAGATGGAAGTGAAGTTGTTGGCCATGAAGATACTATAAGAGGTGCTTTCTGGTAAGGAATTGCCTGTTACAAAGCATAAAACAGTATCAGAATATTAATATAATCAGCTTTTTTTGATACAACTACGAATGGTATAAGTGCTAGTTTGCATCTAACAAAAATGTCTTAGGCAATGAAGATTATTTTATATGTTCGCCAATGAATAATTAAATGGATATCTTATCCCTATTTTGGTGTGTAATCATAGGATTTGTAATGATGCCATTGTTTATTCTACTCTCACAAGGAAAAATCAGTTAGGGAAAACAAATACATGAAATAATTGAACAGAGTTACTTAAGCACAAAGATCTCACTCTGTACTCAAAACAACATCCAATCTCTTACAAATTTTCAGGTAGAGTTTATTGCAATTGGTATTTGTTTCAGATGGAAAATATTTCTTCAAAAAAAAAAACTGAATAGAAAAATGTATATTGCCATAAGGAGTCTCATCATACCACTATTAATAGAAAATTCACTCATCATACCTGCCAAAGAGCCTCAGTGACATATGGCATAAAAGGATGCAGAATTTTCAATATATTCTCAAAAACATATAGAAGCACTGCTTGCGCTGCAGAAGTCACAGACTTATCTCCAGACTGGTAGAGGCGAGCTTTGCTAGCTTCAATATACCTAATAAAGGCGAGAATATGAAAAATTAAACAAAGAAATATCCGTAATATGGATAGTAAAGAAAATCAACAGTAGAAATAGATTATATAAGGTGCAAGCAGAGAGACAAGTTCATGGCACTTTGTTTGTCCATATGGCAAAAGACTAAGAAATGAGAATAAAATTCAGTATGTAGGACCAATCTGCCAACATAAAGCAGATGCATCTCTGCAAATTTATCACAATAGAAAACTTGCTGAACACACAGATTTCAGGCCCACTTGTTACAGCATTTTTGCTGACGTAGTATTAGATAAAGAAAATTTTCAATAAGAAGTTACTCCCTCGGTTTTTATTTAATTGCTACATTGTGTAATGCACAATTGTTTAGGCAATGTCACTTTCAAGCTTTTTGGTGGGTACTTTTTACCCTTTTAATGTAAAATAATGGGGAAAAGTGAAAAAAGAATACTTTTTTGTGGAAAAGAGAAAAACAACTATAATAGTATTACTTTTTGGTGGGTCAAATACCCAAAATAAGGAAAGTTTAAACAATGTAGCAATTAAAAAGAAACAACCATTTAAGGAAAATGTAGCAATTAAAAAAAACGGAGGGAGTAGATGTAAGAGAAAAGAGGACATACAACCATCTAGAGAATATCAAGGGAGATAAATAGCGTACCAAATGACATTTACATTGTTAACAGCAACCTTAGAAAGGCCTTCACAAAATAGCAAAAAAGCAATGCAAGGTGTACTATTTCAGTATTTTGTCCCAAACGCCCTTTCTAAGATTATTAGTTACCCCAACAATAAATAATAGCAAGCATGTAACTGCGCAATCAATTTCCTCTTGTTCCTCCTAAAACTCCCAAATGGAACATGTAGTACAACTAAAACAATATGGTGGAGAATCACATTATAGGACCTGCTTCTATTCTTACAAAAATGGATAACTAAGTTTTCGGTTGAAAGACGGAGACAACAAACCTGGGAAAGGCTATAATAGAGATAGTAATCCACTCTTGGCTATAATAGAGATAGTATAATCTACTCTTACTTTTGCAGATAAGGCAACGAGCCTACGATGGACCACCTGGTTAATCATGCCCCACATTCTAAACTTTTCAACCAGGGGAGATAACAGATTAACATCATTCCAAGAACCAATGTTAATCTTCTGAACATTTATAACCAACAGACGATTCAATTAATGACGAAAATCTTGAGACATAATGCCAGTCATGAGTAATTTCACAGAAAAGGTAGATGATGTAAAACCACAACAAATCTTGCAATTGAGTGAATTATGTGGGTTAATAATGATTTTGGTATACAAATGTGTGAGATTTAAATTAGAGATCAGAGAGAATAAGGCGAGTTATGCAAGCATAATGATAGTAACAAGTAAATTTATGTCTACCAAATCGAGACTCTTTGATAAAGCTCAACTAAGAAGAAGTAGATATAATCAAATATTGTATATACATCACACAGAAAATTTATTCCAAACACCCCAAATAAATTCCATAATATCATTTCATGAATTAAAGAGTATGAAAATTTTAATGTGTGTTGACCTTTAGCAATAAGGAAAAAGCACTATCCTTTTTCATTTATTGGGCACCCTAGGCAGTAGTAGCCATGAGACCGATGCCCCCCTACAGGGTATTAAATAGATTAGTGGAAAAACAAGTCATTTTTTGTTAATGAATTTGGGTGATTAGTAACGAAGAAACAAATTTAACAAGACATCAAAAAGATATCACTTACGTAGAAAAAGTGCTAGAGCCAAGAATGACGGCCTTAAGTGCTTCCCATTTCTTATTGCAAGGTCTCCAAGACACATCTTTGAGCGCTCATATTTTTAACTATGTAGTACTAAAGATTATAAAAGTTGAAATTCAGGATGTACGCAATGAAGCGAATCCAACAAGATTCCACATGACTACATTTTTAAATATCTCTTGGTGAGAATACATGGTCAAAGTTTATAAAGTTTAAATTTCAAAACATGAGATGGGAGTTTATCAAGGGATGGAGGGAGTAAAACTTGAAGTGGTAATTGAGCATCAAAGACTGAAAAAATAAACATACCAATCAGCAAAATCACCCCAGAAGAAATCATAAGTTTCTCTTGCAACGTCCCCAAAGTAAAATTTGTCATAACTTGCAGTTACTAGGTCAATCAGCCCATGAAGTTTTGAAACCTGTTAATTGAAGATGGATTCATCATAATATAACTACGTAGAGTTGATAAGTAGAAGCATGGCAGAATCGAACTCTCACCACCCAACACTCAGGCAATCGCAACTTGAGCAGTGAATCTTCTTTATCAAACTGAAAAGAAGCATAATAGAGTGGAAGCCCAATAAGTTCAGTAAAAGTTAGTGCTCTCAATGACAACAAAATAGCCTGTAAAAACATTAACTCCCTATACGCAGAAATTCTTCCACACACGTTTACATACAGATGGATGAAGAAGATACGAAGTGCTAGAAAAGGATTGAGTAGACAAGATAAACTCCTGGCTATCTATAAAAACTGATTAGCATACTTACTAGAATACTCTATTTCTGATCAAACTGGAAAACAAAGTAATTAATAGCCAAGCTTCTAAAGTGAAACTTGTACTTCCCAGAAGCAGCTTTTGAAATGCCAAAATTTTTTTGGAGCTCCTCACCTCTTACTAACCACAGGTAACACTAGCTAAGTGCCTTGGAAGAAAGAGACTTGCAGAGATCGTGGAGCTTGACTCCTTGGATAGAAATGAAATGGAGACAAGATGTTATATTTTCACAAACTGTAGTATATAGATGGTAAAAATAGAATAATAAAGCTGTAAAGGAAGAAGATGGATAGAGGTAGGGTTGTGGTATGGTGTATATTGATAAACCAAGATGGGTGAATAAGACATTCAGCTTTCAAGAAACTGATTCTCTCCACGTACAAAATGACTTCACAATATTCCTTAATGCTTTCCTCTCTCCACTATTGTGCTATTTATACTTATTACAACCATAAGATACTCTTTCTCTCTTTACATCATTTGTATTTCTCTATCTATAACTAACTTCATATGAGTCACCCAGGACCAATCCTAAACATTATTGGTTCCAAGGCAAAATAGAAAAAAAGGGCCCCTAATGCACGAGATATTTAAGGAAATATGCAATATAAAAATTATAATAGAAAGTTTTTATTAATTAAACATAAAGAGAACTCATTACAATCTAAAAACAATCTTAAAAATGTATTCAAGCATACAAATTCTTATAAAAAACATTGCCTTCATGCATTTTTTGATGCAAAATTATTGATGATAGTGTGAACATCAATGTTTTCCAAGCATATTTTTCTCAATACTTAACATTGCTAGACCATTTAATTTTTCTTGCGACATTGCCTTGGCTAATTTTTCAATAACTTCAAATTTGAAAAACTTCTTTCCGTTAGATGCTATTGTCACCGACATCGTTAATAAGATTCGGTAAACAATTGAAACATTTGGATAACAATCTTTGTTTGACAAACTTAAGAATTTCAAACGCCAACTTTATCACATTTGGCAATGACATTTGTAATACTTTCATTTAGAAAAATAGCCATCCGCATCAACAATCGACAAGTCATTATGAGAAAAAATAGTCTTAAAATTATTGCAATATTATTAATTTAGTATCATCCAATAGCTTCAACCTTATTGAATAAATCAAAAATCCAAAAAGATTTTTCAAAAACTTTCAATTGCTGCAATATATATTTCAAAGAATCAATCGTCATATCCACAATGACCACACAATAATTAACTCTAAAAGACTTCATGAGTGATTACATTGCTTCATCATTATTATTCTCATCATTATTGTCTCTTTTTTTTTTGAAATATGACGCTTACTCGGAAGAATTGTCTATGTTCATATCATGCAAGACTTTTGACAATATTCATACTATCTTCAAACCCCTTATTTATATAGTTTTCCAAATATGATGTTACACCTGATGCCTTCATGGTAGTATCAATGCACATTGATTTAGATTGCAATTTCTTATTCATCATGTCGAAACCAAATAATGTATCATACCGAATAATCATCCAAAGTAAAAACTTAAAACATTGAAGGGCATTAGTCAAACTTTCCGCTTCACTTTTTGCTTTAGCATCATTACCAAAGAAATTTATATAATTGTAACAAAGCTAACCTTATTTTAGGAGCAAAAAATCTAATAGATTTGACACCTTTAATCGACAATCTCATCGAGTGTAGATAAAGATTTTTACAGTTTCACAAACATTGTCACATAAAATATTCCACCTTTATTAAAAACTTTCAAGGTTTCTATCAAATGTCTTGATACTAATTTATGTTGTTAAACGGTTTGCTAAAAGTAAATTAGCTTTTCAAATATCGAATGGGAAAATTTACGAGAGTAATGGCAAATTTTGGGGTTAATTGATATGATTCTTGAATTTTATTTCCAAATGCAAAACCATCTTAGGTGTATTTTATATGAAGAAATTCACTATCATTATCTAGGTCATAATATTTAAAACGTAGCTAATCTCTCTCTTGTCCCATAATATTAGAACTTCTATTTTAAGAATCATTCAAAAGGAAAATATTTATCTTTTATTCTTCATTGTACCCAATCATTAAGAACAAATGACTCTAATAGTACGATGTGTTAATATGTCGAGTATCAAAATAAAAATAGGGTACTTTTTAGAGTTCTTGAAAGTGGATGATAAATCTTGATTGAGGCTTTTTAATGAATTAGTAAATGCATTGAAATCTCTTAAGCTTAATATTGATGATGTGAGGGGCCAAGGATATGATAATGGTTGTAATATGGAAGGGAAACACCAAGGTGTTCAAAAGATATTGGTTAAAATAAATTTTTTGAGTTTTATATATGTCATGTGCATGTCGGTCTCAATCGTAATATTTCATTTTTTTAAATTGTGTAATGTATATATTCATTGTTTTCTAGTTCCACCAAAAGGTGGAATATTTTATGTAATAATGTTTCTGAAACGTAAAAATCTTATCTATACTCGATAAGATTGTCGGATTAAAGGTATCAAAGCTATTAGATTTTTGCTCCTAAAATAAGGCCAGCTTTGTTACAATTATACTTCCTCTAATTTTTTTGTCATTGACCATTTCGTTTTTGGCACTATTCATCAACCAACTTTGTTAAGTTATCTCGCATCGTTATATAAGAAAAAACATAGTCAAGTGAGGTCTTGTTAGATTCGACTTATTGCAATGATTCCAAATATCAAATCTTTATAATTTTTGCTTACACGCAAATAGAGACATTAACGTTCAAAGAAGCGTCTCCGCAAACGTGAAAAAGTATAATGGGGCAATTTAAAAAAAACACAAGAAAGTATAAATCTGTTGGTAATGATGGTAAGGCAAAAAGTGAAGCGGAAAGTTTGGCTAATGTCCTTCAATGTTTTAAATTCTTACTTGGGATGGTTATTTGGTATGAAATTTTATTTGTTTTCCACATGTTAAGTAAGAAATTGCAATTTAAATCAAAGTGCATTGAAACTACCATGAAGGCTTTAGGTGTAATCATATTTTCAAAACGATAGAAATAGAAGGTTTGAAAATAGTATGAATATTGTCAAAAGTCTTCCATGATATGAATATAGAGTCAATTCTTCCGACTAAGTATCATGTTTTCGGGGAAAAAAAAAAAGACAATTTGATGAGAATAATCATGATGAAGCAATGCAATCATTCGATTAGTCATTTAAAGTTTATTATTTTGTGTTAAGTTGTGGATATGGCGATTGCTTCTTTGAAAGATAGATTCGAGCAATCGAAAGTTTTTGAAAATCAATTTAGATTTTTAATTTGATTTAATAAGGTTGAGTCATTGGATTATACTAAATTAAGAGAATGTTGCAATAATTTTAAGACTTTTTTTCTCACAATAATTTGTTGGTTGTTGATGCATATGACTATCTTTCTAAATGAAAGTATTGCAAATGATATTGCTAAATGTGATAAAATCATAGCTTGAAATTTTTGAGTTTGTCAAAGCAGTAGATTATTATCCAAATGTTTCAATTGCTTATCGAATCCCATTAACGCAGGTGACAATAGCATCTACGAATATAAGTTTTTGAAAATTGAAAATTATTGAAAAATTATTTGAAGTTTATAATGTCACAAGAAAAATCTAATGCTCTAGCAATATTAAGTATTGAGAAAAATATGTTAGAAAACATTGATATTCACACTATCCTTCAATGATTTTGCATCAAAAATGCATGAAAACAATATCTTTTATAAAAAATTGTATGCTTGAATGAGTTTTCTTTTGTTTAATTTAATAAAAACTTTCAATTAGAATTTTTATATTTCAGAATTCCTTAAATCTCTCGTGCGTTAAGGGCCTTTTTTTTTTTTTTTGCCGAGGTCCAAATAATATCTGGAACGGTCCTGCCTTCCAATACTCGCCGAACTCCTCTGTAGTTTCTCCCATGGAACTAGCCACTTTGGAAGAAGAGACTGAAGAGGTATAGGATGAGTTTTGGATGGGTTTGTTTGTGGTGGATCCAAAGTGGGAGGCTGATATGAAGGTGTATGCATAAATGGATTGAAGGGTTTTGTGATGAAGTGGGCAATTACTCATTTGCCCTTCCCTTCCTTTGGCTGTAAATAAAATATAGAGGGTATAAATGACAGTGAGGTTAGAGAACATAAACTCTTCGAACACTTTTTATTAAGAAAGAAAGCATGCGACAAAACAAAAAGTGAAGTGGGCTAAAAAGAGGGATTCTCATTCAATGTTATTCTTTAGCATAAAGTGGGGAGTAGGGACTCGCAAGGTTAATAAGCTTGACTTCTATTACTTCTATCCCTCTCGAACTAGCAACTTATGAAGGTTGATTCTATCAAATCAATCCTCTCATAAAGGTATAAGATTTTGCCTAATGTTCAGGCTAATAGGCCAGGTGTAAATTTTTGTTCAACGGAATCATGGAGCCTTTGTAGAGGGAGACAAGTTTGATAAGAGGTCATTGTCTACAAGCTAGATTTTGAAATAGTTGTTGGCTTCGATTGAGCAAAGCCAACCCAGAAATTTTAGTCCTGGGATAATAGGAATGGATGCACAAGGAAGACAGCTACTTAAAGTTGTTGAAAAGAAACAAAGTGGAGATATGACTATGAAGTATTCTTGTCCTTTAAAGAGAACACCTCTCGTCCAAAAAGAACAAAAAGAAAAAAAGGGGGGTAAATGATGCAACCAAAATTCTTGATTAATTCACTCTGACCATTTGATGTTATGTATCAGGCTATCAGCAGATCTGAACACTAAACAAACAGTGGAAGCTTTCTGCTGCTGAATTTGACACAAAGGATGGCCCATTGCGTAGGGAAGCAGACAGACTAAGAATGCAGATCATTTCATTATATTTTTCAATATAAGTGAGTTTGCTATTTGACATATACTATGATCAGGCGAGGACCCAACAAGCATGTAGAAAGTAGAGTTATTCTGTTTGAAATATACCAGCCACTTCCAAGAAAAGAGAGATACCAACCTCATATGCACGCAAAGTTTCCCAAGCAAAAACATCGCTTTGGCTAGGCAAATTCTGCAACATAAACTTCCCAGCATTCCACAATTTATTAGTGAATGCCTTGTTTGCACTCAATCTTTCAGTTGACAAATTCAGATCCTGATTGGAAAACAAAAGTGGATAATCAGAAAAAACCTGAGAAGCCTCCAAAAAAAAAAGCACCGAGTAATTAGCCATTCCAGAGAGGAGAGAAATAAAATTTTGCACAGACAAAGTTGGCATAACAATTATTGGAAGTAATATATCCTCTCACAAGCAAAAGAAATCGAAACAAGCTTTTAGATCATAGCACAACACTTCAAAATGAACTCTTCCCACCTAAGCGTTCCCCACAAAGATTCACAAATATCACTGTTTTCAAAAGAACACAAGGTGCTTACTAAGTTGGCTATATTTGATTAAGAAATCAAAAATAACACTAAAGTAAGGCTCCCTCAAGAGAAGAACAATAACAACAAGTTTCATCAACCAAATGGTATAACAAAGCAGTACATATTGACCATTGTCACTCGTAGTCTCGCATCAAAGTTATTGTAGCCAGATAGATGTTATTACAAGCAAACGCAATTACTTAAGACAAAAAAGTGAAAAACAAACAACAAAAACTCCATTTTGTCCTCATCGTTGTGCAGTTTCCATAACGGAAATGCTTAAGATCAGCTCCAAAAATAACACTCATAGCGCCTGTCTATAAGGGGGTTACAAAAAAGAAAAAAGGAAATGAGTACCCTTGTTTCCCTTTTATGTTGTTTGGTTCGGTACTTTTGAAATTCCCTTTGCCCCTTCTTCATTTTCAGTTTCACCACAACTCTTTTAACTTGACCCCGGCCCTCAACAAAGCTATTGGTTTTCATCAAAATTTTCTCTAAAGCCCCTTAAATCATATATCACCATCAACACCACTGTCAAATCCACCATCAACTCTGCCGTTGTCAGCCTCATCACCATCCATAACCAACATAAACCCGCCTCAAGTACCATTGCTGCCTCACCACACCCGTCTTCAATATTCAAATTCGGCCACAAGCACCAGAGAAAAGCACCACAGCCTGACAGTCCCATATCACCCACACCAAATACCTTGTTCAACAATTTGGTCACTAGATCTCCAAAGTACCTCATTCTTTCAGTCCAGATGAGTATTTTCAATGCTTAAAAGCTCAGTGATATAGTCACTAATTTTATATATACCATTGGCTAAGATCTAAGACTCTTTGTTCCAGGAAGACATCATAACACTGTTAGAAGGAAACAGCAGTATGTGGAATAACAGGATATGCCCGCTCAATTTAGATTACATAGCAGGAATTGAGGATTTCCATCAAAGGCAGACCTGACCAGCAGTTCCCAGAGCAAGTGTAAATCGTAAAGCATCAGTTCCAAATTCCTTGATTGTGTCAACAGGATCGATTACGTTTCCCAATGTTTTAGACATCTTTCTCCCCTGATTACACAATTGAAAGAGTAAGAAACAAATATACAAGTAATACAGCCTTTTTGGACTATGGCATCTGATTTAGATGCAAAGACTCACTCTTTATTCTACAATTAGATCTTACTCATGTTGTATTTACGGGAAGATCAAAGTTTAAATAAGTCGGACCAAAGAAAACGGTCCTTTTATCAGAATGAGCTTACAAAAAATTAGGAGTAGTCGTTTCAGGTTTATTCTTGTATGTTGATGGCACAAAGCAGCATCCTAAAAACATGATTTCATAATATTTTAAGTTTCACCTTGCAACAACAAGGTCCCAGTTTCAGATTCCAATTCTATGTCTTGTGTCGGGAGCCCTCCCATGCGCAAAACAACAATAATAACGTATATCTAATCTATACGTCAGAAAGCCACTCACTTGAGAGTCCCTAATGAGTCCATGCAAGTATACATAACGAAAAGGTACATTTCCTGTAAACTCAATTCCCATCATAACCATTCTCGCCACCCAAAAGAACAGTATGTCATGCCTGTATAACAGAGAAGCTAGCATCAAAACCACTGGTTATCAATACAAAAATTTCACAACCACAATAAATTAATATAGCTCACAACTCACAAGTCATAATGATTAATACCACAGGCATGTTGCAGAGCATGAGCAAGGGCGTACTTAAGAGAAAGACATTGCACCATTCGATTTTATGATTATGAAAGCAAGCTCAAATATAGCTTTGATTTTGGACATCTTTTTAATTTTAAAATATTTTTTATATTGCAAAATGTTAAGAAACGTTTCTGAACATGTTTTGTGCATTTATTACATGATGGAAACTAATCTTCAACCCAAGGGCAGCATTTCAGTGCATCAGAAAAGAGAGAAAGATTGACAACAAATATCAAGAAGGAAAGCAGCAAAAGTTTTTTTTAAATTATGGTTCTTCTTAACATGCTGGCTATCAGATAAATGCAAAAGTTATAAAAGATTTGAGAGGTTTCCACTACAGATTATTGACCAACTCACACTGAAACTTAAAGTTCATGAAAAGTATGTTTAATGCACCATTTTTCTACACGCTATTGTTAGATGATTATACATACAATAATCCATCCTATGATAAGGTAATTCGATTGCAACACGTCAAAGCGAAAGATTAGCATAACTGAAGACCGAGTTCACAGTAACGGAAGACTTCAGAATGCATAAGAGGCAACTGTTACTGTTGCTTTGTAAATTTGTACTTCTTGATCAACATCAAATGTGCAACCTCACAGTATCATACCAAAAATGACAGCAGCACACAAATGATGCCAAAGAGAAGAGTAATGCTCACACTTACCCTGTTTCAAGCATTGTTGTTGGATAGAATCTTATAAAATCATCATCTGACACATCAGGCCATCCCAGTGTGCTGAAGGGCCATAAGGAGCTGGAGAAGAAGCGCAAACAAAAATAAAACCAAAAGCTCACAACCAACTTAATTTTCATAGTGACCATACATGTCAAAGACATCAGTTCAGATAAAAAATATGACAAAGTAACAGGATATATGGTGTTATTCCTGTCGTACTCAGCCGAATGCTACATTTTCTCCTGCAACTAAAAAGCAATCATCTATGAACAACTTACTGAGAAGACAAATTAGTCTCTAATGACCGATATATACTTATGGAGTTGATGAGATATCTCTTTCATGGACTGTAGTTCAAGTCTCGTACCAAGAACTCCTTGTAATCTAGGGCACCTGGTGTGACATGGTCAGAAATTCTCTACAAAGAAATAATTTTAGCTACGCAACCTCACATCTCAAAACCCCATAAACAAATAACGATAAAGTAAGAAACATGTACCTAGCACTCCCTAATCATTTAAGAAAAACTAAGCTATTTGGAAATGGTATCGTGATCGGGATCCTACTTTTGATCGCGGAGGTTTGTAGGATCGAATCGGTAGGACCGGATAAGATCCTACAAAATTGGGTGAATTTAGTGATAATTATGCTACAATATGGTAAAAAAGACTCATGTTAAACATCCACACATTAAAAATGAATTCTTTCATAAAATGGTGAGAGTAGTTCAATACTCTATGATTGAAGTAACATGCAACCAAAATCTAATAGAAGAAAGTTTATATGTGAAATTACTTTATGGATTTTTTATGATACAGATCGTGGAATCGTATTAAGATCCTACCATGTGAATTTATGTAGTTGGTTAGGACCGAAAGATCCTACAATCGGGATCGATGAGGTCCTTAATAACAGTGTATTAGGTGTTCCAGATTACCAGATATCTAAAGCACATAAAAACAAAGATCACTATGAGGGATGATTAAGTGTTCCTGGAAAATCTTATTTGATACTAATGTGTAAGTCTTAGATTTCCCAACAAAGCAAAGTACTTTGGCAAATTCCAACCAAGAGGAACTTTTACCACATGATACAAATGCTTGGCATAAAACAAAAGATAAGGTTTCAAAATAATAATCGAGAAAGTTATAACCAATGCCTTAACAACATAAGTGACAATTAAGAGTTTAGTAGAAAGATACGTATGATTAATGCATCTACTATAAGATTGCAAGGCCTATTGAGCAAGTTCAAAGCATACATATGAAAAATATAAAAGGGCCAGGGACAATGCCCTGAGCTTATACCTTGTTTTAGTGAGATACCTAAGAATTCTATACATAAGAGATGAATCATATTTCATATATTTGAACAAGAATAGAGATTTTAGGCATAAAGGGAATTCTACCTAATTCCTAGAACATTTAATCCCTATAATTTAGTTAATATGTCTTATTGATTGATAATTACAAGTTGGCCAAGATTTATCAAATTTTGAATTTTCAGAATACATTCCAGATCACAAAGGACCATCACACATTGGCCAATAAACTGATACGAGTATACGACTGTACAACTGATATAAGACTTTGCAGCAACAGCCACAACTACTTACATATCACCATAATACAGTATGCTTCTCATATTAGGAGATCAATACCACGATTACGACCATAGTTTAGAATACTATGGTAAAATTACGTCATATTCATAATCAAGCTTGCCAAATGGGTCATTAATAGGAGTAAATGGACTTCTATCCACACCCTTGTGGAGACATTTCATCCAATGGGAAGTGGATGCCATCTTCAATTTAATCTTTAGTATATATCCTTCAGGTTTATTTCAGAAATTGCTTATCTTTTGTCCCTTGGAACTCCCATCTTACAAGTGGCCATTTTCTTGAGAGATGAGAGAGCTAATTGTGCTCATCTAGGAGTGAGAAAAATGGGAACCATCTATTTTTGCATGACTTGACTCAGTTTGGCATTAAATGTTTGAGATTGCAGGGAAAAGTGAATTGTGCAGCCTGTCTTAACACACTTTAGGATTTGTACGTGTATTTGGCAGCCCAGCAGGCATAAAAGTCAGAAAGCTCTTTGTCATTCTTCTTGTTTATCTTGTTCGCATAGTAAGGAGGACTAAAAAAATTATCAGTACTTCTCACTAAATCTCATTACGAGATAAGAGATCTTTTTCTTTTATCCACTTAAGTGGAGGGCTACTTGTCCTCTATCCAGTAAAACTCTTGTTCTAACTATTTTCTTGACTTTAGAGAGAGAAAATACACAAGCACTCACTATGGGAAATGGTAACAATTGTAAAGGAAGACCTTGGATATTTCATATTTTTCAAGAATGCTAGCTGAAATTAGGTTAAGCGTCATTTGTTATACTAGATTAATATATAATTAGCACTTAACAACAAGGAAACCACATACTTCCTCTCGTTTCTTTTAAATGCAACAAATGCACTTTTCACTCATCACTTAAGACTTGTGATTTGTACATAACGAAAAACATAGTCAAGTGGGATCTTGTTAGATTTGTAACAAGATATACTTTCATAATATGTAATTATAGATATTTGTGGTCAAAGTAATGCCTTAGGATGCTTAAAAGTGAATTTGTTGCATTTAAAAAGAAACTTAGGAAGTATATATGTTTAAGTACAACTCCGATGTTAAATTAACTCTAAATTTGGACAACTAAGTTTAGATTATCTTTGCTCCCCTATCCCAAAATGAATGTCAAATTTGTCATTTGCAATTTTCAGTGGATATTCTTTGCAGGATGGAGTATGCATAGAGTATTACTGATGAATCAATGTACTCCCTGTCTCCCATAATGACGATCTTCTTTTACTCGCACAAGTCTCTATAGCGTTAACAGAAAATAAATATGTTCTCATAATAAGTCATACGACAATCAATTTGGGATATAACATACTCATTGACCTTTTTTAACCCCGGGTTCCCCTTTTTAATCTTATTGAGTTATTTCTCTCCTTTATTCTCTTATTTTCCTTATTTTACTCCCTTATTAATTTAGTAACTTTATAGGTTTTGACCCACTTTTAGACTATTTTTCATGCATAATACCCTTTTACACTTCTCGGTGTGTTCTTAGTGTAGGTGGGTCACCCATAAGAGACTCCAAGACTCCGGAAAGCCAAGAGAAAAGCAAAAGGAGAAGTGAAGGCAAAAGAGATGGTGCGTCCACACCAAAACCAAGGGTGATACTGCAGATTCCTCATTTGTGGTCAAGGAACAGAAGGTCCATCCTGTTTGAAACAGGATTTCTGTGCCAAAGCACAGGTCCATCCTGTGGTTACTGCCTTACTGGTTAGTAATGAACAAAACATTAAAAACCAGAGACAGGCTGGTGAGGCATGGGGTTTGTGATACTGCAGTTGCCCCATTGTGGTAAGGAACAGAAGGTATAGAGCATCTTTTCTTTGCTTGTGCCTGTAGTAGAAGATCTTGTGGGGGTTCTTTCATGGGCTTCAGTATTTCGCAGGAACAAATTGAGTTTATTGCTGGACTGGATTAAGAAAAGAGGGAAAGGTGCTTTTAGAAGGAAGGTTTTGTATGCTACTGTGGCAGCTTTGGTAGGAGGGTTAGAAACATCTCATTGGGAGCAGAAGGTTATACATATTTCACATACAGTTACAGCCATTAAATCTCATATTAAGCATAAGATAAAGCATATAATAAGGAAGAAAGTATCGGTGTATAGATAGAAACTGGTTTAATTATTTGTAAAAGGTTACACTGGATGGAATATATGAAGTACTACTCTTGCTTGCTTGCCAACAATATATATTATATTATATATATATATATATATATATATAAGATGTTGCCGGATTTGTCCCAGTGAATGTCATAAATCATAATATCAATTGTATAATTTTTCATTATTGGTAATCAAAGAGTTTTACTTAGTGGTCAAGTTCTCGCCACGGCAAGTGTGAAAGTCAAAGTGTAACAACTATTACTTCAAATTTTGTTAATAATGATTTTTCTTAGTTACTAGATACTCCTATTAAATACACCCTATTCGGCCCTTTTTTTTTTGGTTTGAGAAAAACAAAAAGAGAAGTGACAAGTCAAAAGCTCTAGGTAATTAGATTAAAGTTAAAAAAACAAAAGGAGCAATGAATGACCAATGCCTCCCCACGTGGTTTCACATTACCAAAACTATGTTATAAGAAAGAAAAAGAATTGTACATCTGTACAATTGTAATTTGTAATCATGTTGGTTCTTATACCTCGTCCCTTTCCCAATCCAAAACACTAGACAAACCTGGAAAAAAAAAATTCTATTCCTCCTTCAATTAAGAGATCAAGGGTTTACTTCTAAACACTAGATCTCAAAGTTCAAAGGTTTGTGGAGCAAATTAGGTAATCACTCATTTCTCTCTCCTTGTTGGTATCTATACTTGAGTGCAAAATGACGTATCTGACCCGTATTTCATAACTGCATCCATGTCGGGTCATATCAACACTTTTACATTGGCCACATTGCTGTGTCTGTATATCATAGATTTGAAGTCTTCACACAAAAGCACCAAATGAGAAAAGGAGAAGGAACACCCTCACATAAAATCACCGACTAAAAGGGGGAAACAGGGTCCAGTATTCATTGCAATTTTATTTGAGCATTCAGAAGCACAAATAACCCCGCATCTTTCTGCACCATGAAATTTCATGTCAAAGCATACTTATCATAAAGCTTTTAATAGCAAACCTTGAAAACCAAGTATCTAGAACATCTGGATCTTGATATATTTCTGCATCTTTTCCATACTTCTGCTGAGCCTTATGAAGCGCTTCTTCAGAACTCCTTGCAACTATATATTCTTCTTCACAATCCTTTCCCACGATATACCAAACTGGTATGCGGTGACCCCACCACAATTGTCTACTTATACACCAATCCTTGATATTTGATAGCCAGTGATTATAGATCTAAATATGCAAAACCAAGTTGAGGAAAGTAAGAACAAGCATACATGATTAGGAAGGGGGGAATAAGCCAGGAAGCTCTAGGTTTTGTTCACTATAAAGGGAAAAGAAAACGTTCACATATCCAAAGGAAATTCAAACTTGAAATAATTTCTAAAATGATACACTTTCAAATTTTGACATTACGAGAAAAATTCATTAGGTTGCTTCGTTGCTTGTTTTATCTAATATTTTGCAACAACCAAACCAAGACGATGTAGGATTTTTACAAAGTTCTAGTTATCTCTACCAATTGAGCCCCCTCGACACTTCCTCTTTGATTGAATCCCAAAAGGTGATACATATAGGATAACCACCAAAGAAGTGATTGTTTCAACATTTTGATAGCTAGAAACCAATACCTAAGACCACATGTTTGATTCAAGTTATACACAAATCAAACTCACACTTTCGATTAACCAAAAAATAGATATATCCACCTTCTCCCCTCTCCTTCCCTCTCCCTCTCCCTCTCCCTACCCCCTCCCTCTCTCTCTCCCTCTCCCTCTCTTTATCTCTCTCTCCCTCCCCTCTCCATCTCTCTCCCCCTCACTCTCTCCCTCTCTCCCTCCTTCTCCCTCTCCCTACGTCCCTCTCTCTCCCTCCCTCATCCCTCCCTCTCCCTCATGCATGCGTGAAAGGCTCTAATTGAGTTAATCCCTACTTGTTCATGGTTTCTTGCGCAACAAATTGAGTTCATGGAGTTCTTGGATGTTTCTTGGAGGTTCTTGAAAGGAGGCGTGCGTTTCTTGGACAACAAAAAAAGGTTATGTGTGTTTTCTTGAAGCTTCTTGGATGACAAGTAGCTTGGATGAGGCTTTCTTGGGCGGAAAACAAACAATGACGTGTCTATCTTGGTTATTAGAGTGTCATAACTCATAAGGAGTCTTTTCCTTACAAGGTTTTACTATTCCACTTTGAATACTTTTACTTGTTTTAAGCGTGTTAGGATTCTAATTCTATTAGGAATTATAGTTTGATTGTACTTAGGTCTCTAATGTGCAAATTCTATCCTAGTTGCGCGTGTAACATATATCTAGTAGGATTAGGAGTAGTTAGTTGTTTATCCTAGTTTGCATACCTATCTTATTTGTGTTCTAGTTGAATTAGGTTCGCTAGTTATATATATGTAACTCATGGTTCTCGTGAGTTTTGATTAAAAGTTAAACGTGAGTTATCATTGATTTGGACGTACTTTTCCAGAATTATCATTGTTTTTAAAGAGTGAATCTAAATTACAAGAACCTTAATTTAAACGAGTGAAGTTTATATTAAGCTTAGTTGAGTTATTTAGGGATTGAACTTAATAAAATCATCTAAAACACATCCAAATTTGAACCTTTGGTGAATGAAGCCATAGTATTAGAGTTAGAACCCTTAGTGGAGACTGGAGATTAAGTGAGTGAAGCTTATTCGAAACTAAGCTAGATTCCTTCACCGAAATCGTATCGGTTCCCTCTCCCTTTTCTATAATTCTCCTTCCCATATTTCTACTAGTTCTGCACTTCTTTCCTCCTTAGGACCATCACTCTTAGTCAATTCCGTTTTAGCAAGCAGCAACTTATCAGAAGAAACCGCACTCAAACTAGCAATGCCCAAGCTGACGGGATCATCAGGGAACTAAACGCAATCTTTCCCAATTTCATTAGAACACAAACAACGAAATATTTTATCCGTTATTTACAGGAAATAGACAAGGGAGGTGCAATTGGGGAGTGACTAAGGAGAGGTGGGTGCAGACTGCAGTAATGTATTGGTTGTAGTCATAGTGTCATACGGGGTAATGATGTTCACCACTGGTCAGTAATTCTCTCTTGACGAGGGGTGGGGGTGGCTCTTGGTATCAGTGCTTTAAAATTTTGAACCAAACATCAAGTGTAGGCTTAATTGATTCCAAACCCAAACCTTATTCCAAATATTGATATAACAAACGCCCCCTAAAGTGATTGAAAGTAGAGTTGGAAAAGGTTGACTGGACCCAAACATAACCTAAAATAGCAGGTCGAAGTGATTATCAACCCAATTGATTAAATGGGTTGAAAAGGAATAAACCTTTAATTTAAATGAATTGAGTTACAATTGTCACTTTCAACTAGAAAATAACTTATCTAAATTCATATAGAAAAAGGTCCCATTAAGTTATATAACCCTAAAAACGTATGCTTTTACTCTGAATTTGTTTATTTAGTTTTTCTAAAAACAACTAATATCTGAATGATAATAAAGATATTAGCTAAGATACTAAAAGGTTTGACGGGTCATTTTCATATTCCATTTTATGAATATGGGTAAGGGTTGAATAACTTGAATTTCGCAACCCTATTAACAAATGGGAGAGGTTTGGGACCTTGGGTTGAGGAAATTTTAACCGGTTATAGTCCACATGGACACAAATCGAACTCAACTAACTTATCTTTTGGCTCTAATTGGAAGGAAGGCTCTGGATCACACATCTAACAAAAGAAGCATACACATTTGAGGACAAAATCTACATTGATCCCTAAGACATTAGAATCCATAGGTTAATCTTAAGAACTTAAACGCCTTCAAAACTTGCATTATAATATGCATATGACCTAAGGGAGGCCATCTGAAAAGGAAAATGTAAATCTGAAAACAAAACTCCTCCTCACCCCTACTTGGGTTTTCCTTGAGACCCTTAACAAATATTCCGGATTCTCATGTCTCTTGAACAAGAGCATAACTCAAAGGATCAAAAAACAAAAACATGTAAGATTTGGAGAGAGGAATCTACTTCCACACATCCATTGTAACCCCCAAACAACTTGTTTATGTAGAATAAAAGGACTGAAAAAAGAAAAGCAAGTTATGGACAAGTTCCGAAATGGTCAATCATAAGATTATGACTCCTAAGATTTGTGAGTCTGAACAATAAAAGTCACTGGAAATTTATGTCGCATAGTCTCTAAACTAGAAGAGAGTCTGAGGGATAAACACGCCCTGAGCCTTGGTTACAACATGATTGAGGCATGTTTTTCATACAAAACGACCTTGTCACTTCAGCTAACCAGGCATGCTTGGTGAGGTCGGAAAAACACATTGCTTACATCATCACGTAAAGGGAGGACACACAATAATCAAATCTATATTGCAATAATTGGAACACATGACATCATTGTTGATAAACAACCCACAACCTATGTCTGGTTCCACAACTTTCCTGAATGATTTCCCTTGATATAGGCCATATGAGGTACAACAACCTTTTCTTCCAAACATGAATTCATAACACAATAAATCTAACACCACATATTGCACTTACTAGCTAGGTTGCACAGAGACGGATAAGGGTACAGGTACGGATTCGGATATACGTATCGTATCGGGTACGGGTACAAGTACGTGCCTAGTAGAAGAACGTGTGCTACATAGCTTACTAGCATATGACAATTCAACAGAAAGCACTACAATTTAGGCCTTGTTCCAAAACCTTGCTCGATAGTGACTATCTTTAGTAAGGTAACAAAATTGATATTTTGTTTCCATCCCCAACCCCACCAACCTTAACTATCATGAATACTCAATCCCAATAAAAGCTCGTAAGATGTCAAATGTTCTCTCCTAACAAGTTTAGGTAAGCACTAAAAAGGAAAATGCAGATCAAGAATATGTACTTTTACAAGCTCGCCCTTATCCTAAACCTACCCCTCACCCCCTCACCCCCCACCCCCCTCTTAAAAAAAGAGCCAAAAACCAACAATGATGTTCACATGAGATGCTGAAAATTCTATTCCAGCCATGTCAATCTAATCAAGATGAAACATGCAGAAGGTCTAAAGTTAAGTACTTCATGAAAATTGTGAAGCAAGAAATTCTTAAACCTCTCTTCCTTCCAAGCTGCTTGAACATTATAATTCTGTACATTTTTAATCTTTCATTAATATCAATAATTCCCAATATGCTTGCTCCTAAGTTATACATTCCTATAAATGTATGCACATTTACACCTCACAAATAATGTTGTGAGAGATCAAGAGGAAGTGATTAATTAGGTTTATTTATACAGATGATCAATGACTTACCTTCTCAAATCTATCAGGAAGGATGGTCAAGTCTCCTGTTTCAACAGCATGCAGAGCTTTCTCAGCCAATGGCTCCATAGTTACAAACCATTGCTTGCTAACAAGTGGCTCAATGATCTAGTTCAACAAGCATTCCAAAGAAAAGAAAGCAAAGTATAAGAAGCATATGAAAAGAGCATAGCACAAACATTTGCTCAAAAGTGAATAGTTTATCACAGAAATTTATGCCCAGGTCAAGTATACACACTTCTCCACCTCGCTGTGACCTAGGAACTCGCAAGGTGTGGGGTTCCTTTTTGACAGCTAAGCCCGTCTCTAGAAGATCTTTCCAAAGTTTTTCCCCTAGCCTCAAAACGGTCAAGTCCACTGCCAGAAGTATAATCATATAAATATATTGATTGACAAGAAAATAACTTCCAGAGTGCACAGATATTCTGAAACTTACCAGTAAAGTCCAGCAACTTCATTCAATGTTCCATCTTTATTCATAACATTAAGTATTGGGAGACCAATCTTTCTAGCTAGTAGATAATCATTGTGATCATGCCCTGGGCTTATCTTCAGGACACCGGTCCCAAATTCTTTATCAACATACTGCACCACAAACAATAAGCATCTTAGAGTATGCAATTGTGCATCCTACACAGTAAAAGAAAATCATGCAAAAAAATGCAAAAATTTCCCTAACAAGTCTCCATTCCGTCATATGTACTTAAGACCATGTGGTTTATCTTGTGTCTCCTTGGGAGTTGGGACACACAGGGAAGGAGCTCATAAGCGAGCAACTCTTAATCGATATTCAGTAAGAGTTTGAGCAATGTGACTGTATTTTTCTGATCTCAGAACAATCAGCCCTCTGTTCAAGTACCTCGTTTTCTTTTCTATTGAGACCTCCTTTGTCTAATCAAAAACCATATATAAGAGGTTGGCTAATATACATTCAATGATTCAATTGACATTTTCCAGAAGCTATGATACACAATATGGGTAATTAATTGGGATTTACCCAAGGAACAACATGAAGCCTCATTCTAGTTCAGCAAGCATGTAATGTAATACCCAGACGAGTAACCTAGCTGTGTTTGGATGCAAAACAATCTGGCTCATCATGCCATCTGAGTAAGTACTTTTGATAACCTATATCTATTTATATTACGCATACTCACTATTGCTCCCTACATTAGAACTCCACCATGCTTATGTTGTTCTATGCCATTTGACCAGCATCATCATTGTTTTGTCTTGTAAGTTGTATGAGACACTAATCAAACACCCCAGACCCCACTCCTAGCCCAACCCCAGCTCCCCGAAACACCAACTATACAGAACATTCCACTTTGACACGAATCATAAATTCATTTATTAAAGCAAAATTATTTTTAAGATATCATATATGACGCCATCATTTACATTTCTTTTTATTCTCCTACGATAAAATTAACAAGGGAACTAATCATCTCAAATAAAGTACCAGAACCTAATTTAAAACTGCTTAATCGATCAGGTTAGATTAGATCTCAGTGTTGAGTTTATACAGAGCATAAATATCAACCGAAAGGAACAGTTTTAATAAGGTAAAATAACAGTAGAACCAAAAGTTTAAGGGATAATATAAGCAAATAAAAACAGGTGATGCTCTTACCCTATCTGCAATAATTGGGATATGACGACCATATGTCATTGGGACAATTGCCTGACAACCTACATATTTTGCATATCGCTCATCCTTCAAGCACAACAAGCATTGTCAGAATGATAATATAGATCATAAAAGGAAATGATAAAAACCTAGAAGCCATGAATAACACAAGTAAACATTGACAACATCCTCTACCATTTCTTGTACTCCAGGGGCACATTTCATGAGGTACAAGCACAAAGACCATGTATACCTATTCCATACTCATAATTTGACAAGAAATGTATGACCTCCTTGAAATGTGCAAAGCTAAAGGTTTTTAAATTGGAAATCCTACTTGGATCTTGCGGTTAGGATTCGATTATAAAAACCTATTAACCTAATCAAGGATCTTCACCAATATGAAACAAATCCAAGTTTGGTATAAAAGTTACTCTACTTTATAGATGAACAGAGCTTGAAACAATCAAAATTACTTACTATGCTTCAGAGGACCATCGTACGCTAGAGATCATCATCCGACTAACCTTAAGGTCCCAAATGTGTTTGTTAACCTTCTTCTTATCCTTGAAACAATTTCCTAGCAGATCCACAATAAAAAAGAAAACGGCTAGATGACTCATCAAGTGCTTACATTCATTCTTAGAAGCAATCCAAAAACGAGCACCTAATCAACAACCAATCTCTATATCTGACTTCTTCTGGAAGGCCAACATTTCACACGAAGTGTAAGCATTCATGTAGTCAGCCATCTTAGAAAAGTCAAGTTTGAAACTCCAATGGAAGCAACGAAGGCTTCACTGCTTGATACATCATATTGTCAGTTTGTAATTACTACTAAAGACACAAGGAATCATCTGTCCTCTCACAAAGTAAACTAGTAGATTACTACTGGGAAAAAATCTATAGTGTTGTTGGGATAAAGTGGATTCTTCTAATCAATGTTCTAGGCTTTTACAGGTCCACTATGACTGACAAGGACAAAAACATGTGATTAACAAATAACATTATGGAATGTGGGAAGAAAGTGGATATCAATTGTTATTAGAATATGATAGAATGAAAGCAACCAGGATACCAGCAGTCCAGGACTACTTTGCATCTATATAATAATTTAAAAGATTGTTTTTTTGGACAAGGAAATAATATAAATGGTACAATAATTTACATGTACTCTCTCAATTTCTTTTTAATTTACTCACTTCACTTTGGGAGATAACCAAAGAGGAGGTCCAAAAGTGAGAGAAAGAACTGAAAAGATGGAGAGAGAAACAAAAAAAATGAGAGAGAGAAACTAAAAAGGTGGAGAGATAAATTTTAAGGTGGAATGTTACATTAAAAAGTGGAATGCATGGGTGGAGAAAGAGGAGAAAAATAGATGGGAGTCACGAACACCAAATTTGTATGTGGAAAGAATGAAAGCAACTAGGCTAGGCCATTAGAACCAAGGCATTAACAATTATTTTATATATGAATACAATCTTATTGATATAATAATTGACACAAGTTAGGCCTTTAGAACCAAGGCATTAATAAATATTCCCACTTCCTTTTAGCACTCATAAGAAAGAATAAGTAACCCTCCTTAAAGGTTATCTAGAAAGACACGTAAATGTTAAAAATTATTCCAATTATATTAAAGATTCAAGATCTGGGGAACAAGAAAGACAATGCAAAAAACCTCTGGATGCACTGCAATAGCTGTATCACCAAATAGGGTCTCTGGCCTTGTTGTTGCAATTGTGAGATAGTCCTCCCTTAAAATAATGAAACGGAAGTCAGTAAAGAATTTTTTTCCAATAAAAACACCTCGAAAATAAGATAAAAGTCCATCTATAACCTGTTTAACATCGACAAGTTACAAACTCTCTTATACTTCCTCCGTTTTTTAATGCTTGCAACGTTAAAGTTGGGCACACAGTTTAAGAAAGAGGTTAGAGATGGTAATCTTGATAACCCAACCCTTCCCTCTAACTAGTTTTTAAGTTAGTTTTTAATATATTTTTCCATTTACCATCTCTAATCTCTTCCTTAAACCATGTACCTAACTTTAAAGTTGCAAGTATTAAAAAACGCAAGAAGTACATAACAGTGCCAAAAAATGTGGACATTGCTCCATCGCATATGGAACATATAAGACCTTCAAGGCAAAGAAGTAGCTATATGTAAATAGATTTATCTAATTGACATTAAGATTGCTATGTAAGCACAACATGGATTGGTCTCTGAGGGACCTTACAGTGGATCGCACGAGAACCGCGTGGGGCGAATTATTTGTCCTTTATAGGACCATAACTTTGCAACTGAATTCTTCATTTTGCAATGCCAAGGACAAGTTGACATTTATGGGGAGAAAAGGTTGACATCTAAATTTCATTACAAAGTTTAAGCTGGAACTCTCCGTATCTAAATGAATCACAATCAAGATCTGATGTTAAGATTTTGAAATGCTTGTGGTCTATTGAGCTGAACTGATAGAAACAGGACTTACTCAAATTCGTTTAATTCTGATAATTCTAGTAAGAGTAAAACTGCTAAAGGTAGGATTAATGAAGTGTTGAGCTTGAACCAACTGTGGCTGTTGTTTGCAGAATCAATGAGATTAGTTAAAGTAACCAAAATATGAAGAGTAGGGTTATTTAGGCTCAGAGTTAAACTCAAATTGACAATTTAAAGATTTAATTCTGCCAGTGCACTTACTAGCAGTTGCAGTTTATGTATCATTACATCACCTTCGAAGTGTTTCAATTCGAAGATAGAAGTTAACAGAGCTTAGAAATGCCAATCATATACCAAGGCCAACTCCTGCTCTCTCTTTTTCTGTTCTCTAGCCTCCGCTCTTGTTAGTTTTAGAAGCTGCTATCAGACTTTTAGCCAGGATAAGCTCCAAATTTTGGTGTTTTTCTTTCTTAACTAGGTTTACTAGTTTATCTGTAGCTTTTGTTTTAACATCATTCATCTCTTTATATATGAGAATTCTCTCCCATAGTTTGATGGATGCTATAGTCCGCTATTGAGATTCTCTTTAATTTACTAGAAGGCCAGGTTCTAGTAAGTCATTAGTTGAATGTTTCCATGTAGAATATTATTATGGTCATCCATTCCATGTTTACTATGTACTAAATTACATGAATCTCTAACAAAAGAAGACTAAGCAAAATGGTAGACCAACTATGAAAGATATATTAAGAAACAGCACAACAACAGAGAGCATTTACAAGTGAAAGGACTTAGCTTTCTTAGGAAAAAATATATATATATATATTATGTTATGTTAGACATATTGTTTAAATTGATTCCTAGTGTAGATAACATGAGGATGTGGATATCCAACAATGAATTAGTTCATCACTTTAAAATGGTTAACATGACCATAGAGCATTGACCACTTTATTGAGAGCTGGACTCACAATCATTAGGGTGGTTAGAAAAATGGTTTACTGTGATAACCTGTATATTTCTGATGCTCCAAAAATTCTTGAAGTAACGAAGCCTTTCATTGCCAATAAAAAGGAGCAATAGCCTCTTATCGAGAGTTGAACTCACTCTAATAAGCTTCCTAAGCAAATTTTAATTTTAAAACTCAATGATGATTTGTGCTTTTCAACCTTCATTTGCATCTTTAGGGTGATCATTTAAGGTTTTGAAGTGTGTTTCAAAAAAATACTCCCTCCGTTCCACATTACTTACATGCTTATCAGCACTCTTATTTAGATGATATGTTGTTGGTCATCATTCATTATTTTATTGAAAAGATAGATATGATAAGAGTTAGTGGACCATACTTGAAAAGTAGAAAGAATGATAAAATGGTGGATGATGTCCAAAACTAGAAGTGTAAAGAGTAACGTGGGATTGACGAAAATGGAAAGTGTAAAGAGTAATGCGGGATGGAGTAAGAACTAAAGTATTGAAGTGTTTCAGGGCCAATGGGTTAAGATTTTATTGCAGAACATTCCTGAATTGTGATTCTTAGAGGACTGGCCAGTCCTCTATATTTGCAACTTCCTTCTTCAATTATTAAGGGAAAAAAAAATCCCAAAAATTCTTGCATAAGAGTGGACATTGTAGAAACAAGAATTCTCACTTCTAGTAAAATATGAACATAAAATGAACTGATTGAAAAGAGAATGCAAAATAAGAGTACCAATGGAAATGACAAATACAGCATGACAATTACCTTGAACCTCCAGCCACGCGATATTTAATATTATAGAGAGCACCAGGTTCTTCCGAATATTCTACTTCCTAATTGTGTATAGAGCATATAAGTCAAACAGAAAATAAAAAATAAAAAAAAAACATACAAGGAAAGCATCAGCAATACCTACAGGAAATAATAACATACCAAGTCTGAAACAGCTGTCTGAAGATTAGGTGACCAATTGACCATGTATGAACCTGAAAAATTCAACATTCAGAATGTAGCTTATTCAGTTTTAATTAGATGCATCTACCCCCTCCCTCTTGAACTAGCCAGTTCCATCCAAGCACTTCAATCCGTAATCATTGACAAAAAAAAATTGTGAGAGTTAACTATTGTCCAACTATGTCAGTACTTCTGAAAGCGAATTATTGGATGCTCATAAGATCAACAGCCTATATTTTCCGTCGTCTAACACTTTAGTGGTGTTAAAACTAGAGACAGTACATTTGCAAAAAAAAATCCTTTCCTTTGACAGCAATCATCAGAGTTTTATAGGAAAAATTAAGCAGCTAATCCTCTAGCGTATGTACTTCATTAAAATACAAAAAAAAAAAAAAAAAGAAGTACAACAACGAAACATAAGATAAGTGCCAAAATTAGACCTGGGGGTCAATGGAAAACAACTTCCTTGGTCATTTTGACAGTATGCTTCACATTCAGTAAACTTAAATCACACTGAACAGATAGATTTCAAATAATCTACCTTGGTATATTAGGCCTTTCTCATGGAGCTTCACAAAGGCTTCAATCACAGCTCCTGTAATATAAAAATTCTCAAATCAAAAACATTGCTTTTTGGTGAAATGAGGATGTACATCAGCTAGAACAAGATATTCTCAAGCTTCCAGAATGAAGATAGACAGAAAGATCATATGAACGATGACTAACCATTTGCTGAGGCATATGTTTATTTCCAGTGAGAAGCATATATTTTTAAGTCAAATATGTAAATCATAGGCCTTTATTTTCTATTTCTTTATCTCAAATTTGAAAAGGAAAAGTTACCAAAAAGATGAAGGAAATGAGATGGCTCTTCGCTTCAAAACAAATTATTCCAGTTCTTACAACTCTGCATATCACATCATATCACTCAATCAAAGCCATCAACTAACCATTCAACTTTTTTTTCCAGTCATGACATAGTAATATTATTCCCTCCGTTCCACCAAGATTTACTCCTTTTCCTTCTTGGTATGTTTCACAAAAATCTAATTTACTTTTACTATTTTGGGACATGAGGCCTGCCATAACTTTTTATTTCACTACTCACATCTCCTCACTTTATAATTGTTTCTCTCTTTAACCCACCTTTTCCATTTTTCCCACCAACTGTTCCCCTAATTCCTTGGATCATTTAATGAAAATCAGAGTGACTAAACTATAATGAAGCAGGAGTATGTCAATGTTGTTGCTGAGTTGGATTACAGGCTTACCATGGGAGTCGTGCTACAACAAGTTTTTGGTGTTTTCAGAGAGAAAATGGACGAGGAACTAATCTAAGTGAAGAAATTTTCCAGCCATGAGTAGAGTTTAATAATGGAAAATGTTGAGCCTTTTAATGCATGTAGAAAGGACTACATTAATAAATATACCTATATAAATTTAGGACAAAGTCCTCATGTTCCCAAATTTAAGATGTGATCAGTCGAGCCCTCGGTTACATACCCAATAGCAAACCCCCCATGCCCAATAACATCGTCTCAAAGAAAGCTATTTAAGAAAAGCATAGAGCCAAATTTACAAATGATATAAAAGGTGATCGAAAAACTATTCCTCCTCTTGACCTGATCTATAATGAAAGGTTCCCTCCAGAACACAGCACCAAAAGAGTAAAATAAGAGACATTGTTTTGTTTTAGAGGGGTAGACAAAGAAAAGACTGTTTTGAGGGTCCTCTATTTGAATAGCGTTTGTCTCTAGAAAAACACAATGCACCTTCTAACTTTCGGCAGTTGCTTCTAAGCTTCCAATATACTGGTCCTTCCAATCATCGTCAAAGAATGCTGCTATTTTTTGTCCAAGACATTCACATTAACAGCTAGATTATCTAGATCCCCAAGAACATCTCCATTCATTCCAACACTCTTACAAGAGAGATAACTTCCTTGCCAATGTCATTCCAACACTCTGACACCCAAAAACACTCATCCAATCCAAGCCACATTCCTCACTTGAAATGCAAACCAACAATGAAAAACATCACAAAGTGATCGAAATTACTTTATGAGAGGATGAGTTAATGAACCTAGCAAAATGATTCTCCCACTTAATAGACACTCAATAGGAAGAATAATGCAGTTACCAGAGTCAACAAAGAGAACTCCGATAATTAGGGGAAGAAAAATATGGGGAAATAGTACCTTCTAGTATATTTTTTTGAACCAGTTATTGATTGTATAATTGCATTAAGTGCAAATTCTCTGAACGTTAATTTAGATGCTACTATTAAAATAGTATATCCAGCAGCCTAAAAGTACAAATTTATTGAAAGTCGTAACAATACAAATAATGTTGTTCATAATAATTTTTGTGATGCTAATATGATAGTTGTTGTTGAAAGTCGTACAAATTTATTTTTTAAGGTACATTTGGATTGAATTTAAACTATTTCATAAAATGGAAAATGAATGATGTATAAAAAGGACATGACGAAAACAAAGGAAACTAAGAGTAAAATGGAAAATGAATGATGTATTGAAAGGACATGACGAAAACAAAGGAAACTAAGAGTGCCTTCTCTCCACCTTAGATAAGTAAATTCAGATAAGATAAATTCAACAGTATCCAAGTGAAAAGAACGCACTCTAAGAGGGAAAAATCTATCTAGAATAAGGAGAAAGAAAGCCTTCGATGCCAGTTGTAAAGTTGAGAAAAGAAACAAAGTTGACCTTGTGCTTTATCCCTGCCTAACTACTGCAAACATAAGTGCGGATCTCTCTCTCTCTCTCTCTCTCTCTCTCTCTCTCTCTCTCTCTCTCTCTCTCCCTCCCTCCCCCTCGCTCTACCTAACTACTGCAAACATAAGTGTGGATCTCTCTCTCTCTCCCCCCTCTCTCTCTCTCTCTCTTCTCTCTCCCTCCCTCCCCCTCCCTCCCTCCCCTCTCCCTCCCTCCCCCCTCCCTCCCTCCCTCCCCCTCTCCCTCTCCCCTCCCTCTCCCCCTCTCTCTCCCTCTCTCTCCCTCTCTCCCCCTCCCTCTCCCTCTCTTTCTCTCTCTCTCCCTCCCCCTCTCCCTCCCCCTCCTCCTCCCCCTCCCCCTCCCCCTCCCTCCCCCCTCCCTCTCTCTCCCTCTCCCTCTCCCTCTCCCTCTCTCTCCCCCCTCTCCCTCTCTCTCTCCCTCTCCCTCTCCCTCTCCCTCCCCCTCCCCCTCTCTCTCTCTCTCTTAACCTCTTCTCGAGATATTTGAACTCGGTGCTCGGTGGAACCAGTTATCACCTCGATTTCC
Organism: Beta corolliflora; assembly: GCA_947648045.1. NCBI lineage: Eukaryota > Viridiplantae > Streptophyta > Magnoliopsida > Caryophyllales > Amaranthaceae > Beta > Beta corolliflora. Next base: position 2,673,165 of record CANSZD010003182.1, read on the forward strand.
CCCAGGACCATAAGCCCTTTATTGTTAATCCTTCATATTTTTAAATGACGGTTTTATATTTTAGATCTAGATTTTACATATTCCATCTGAACCCGAGATTTAAAATTGTTTTTGATTTCTTAAATTGATGATTCAATGAGCTAGATTTCTTCTACAGTCAAAAGGTTAAGAAAAAGGTTAGCTTATTTGGTGACCCAGTGTGACCCCCATCGCGAACGCCTCACGTTTTGGGTCGTGTGACAGGATTTCCGATTTATGGGGGTGACTAACGAACCAAGAAACAACTGGAAATATAGTTACTCCTAGTGCCAGCCCCTAACCACCCACCCACAAATAGATACATTTTGCATTCACACATCATTATTAGATCCATGCATGTTGTTTTTGTGGACATCTTGTCCTTTGTCTCCATCCTGCTTTTGCCAATATATAGTCATTTCCTTTTATAAGAGAAAATAAGATGGTTTGCTAATACAATTTAATGATAAAGAACTCTCTTACGACTTAGCCGCTCATCAAGAGTGAAATGTTCTCGAGTCCAATCACAAGAAGCCCCCAGCCTCTTGATTTGGCTTGTAATGGTTCCACCGTACCTGAAAATTACAAAATGACGAAGCACCATTACGTCCACAAGTCCAGCTTATGCCTAGCACTTCTACACACAAGAAGTCATAGCAATACAATAAATGACTATTTGATAGCATGAAAGTGGAAAAACCGTGCACCCCTATTTGAAACTTTTGTTTTAAGAATATAATTTTTAAATCAAATTATTTGGTCCAATCATGACACCAAACAGGTTTTCTCGTCACCATCTTTTTCCTATCATTGCAATCATCATTAGTGACTTTGAACTAAAACGAACACAAAATCGAGCAAGAAAAACCGTTACTTTCTAAGGCACACTGACTTTCTCTTTTTTGCGTATCATGTCGACATAGATTTAGTGGGTATCATATGAGGAGTCTGAACATCGTGATTTATAACCTCTATCATAATATTACCTCATGACATTCTCAATGGACATATCAAGATGGAAACATAAACAAGAAACCAAAAAGAATTGTAATCCACAAGAAACAAGACTAAGACAGTAATACACTCAATCAAGGTAAAGAAGCCTCCCTTTAAGCCACCAAGCCTCTTGAAAAATCTTTCTTAAGCGCTATATCTCGAATACATAAACCTTTTTTCGTCCAAGAAAGGTCAAGGAAGGTAAGCGGTCATTAGCAAAAGGACTCACTAACAAAATTATGTGCATATACTCCAAGTTTAAGCTCGCCGGTCTCTATGAGAAATATTCAACATAAGGTCTGAGAACTTAGAAGCCTAAAGTAGTGGTCAGAACATTTCTCATGCCATGGCTATCATGTAAGAAGAAAATGGTCTAGTCGCAAATTGCAGCAAGGGTCAATCAGATTAAGGTTCCTACTGCAAAGGCCCATCTCTAGACTCCAAGGCACTCAGAACTTCAGAAGCTTCCACTTCCATTTTAAGTTTTTGACTAATCTGCTAGGGACATCAACCATCAAGGTATAGAGAAAGGTGATAGCAGCGGAGTAGCTCCGCTACCCACGGCTCTAGACACAATATATCAATATCTAGGAAAAGCATTAACGACTAAGAAATTAGAAAACACTTATTAAATACACCCCTTATGGCCTTATTCAATGCTTTAAAGAGTCCTTTGCATCTAACTCATCAATCCTCACAAGGGTTTCTTAGTATTTAAATTAATAAGAAAAAAAAAAGAGGCAATTGTAGATCTTTTGTTAGCTTAGCTCTTATTTCTTAGGAAAATTTGTCAATTACTATCTTTTGAATAGGTCACTCTATGATTTAAGCCTTTACGAAAAAAAAGGTTGTAAATTACTATCCCTTGAAACAATCTTCATTTATTATTGCTACCTCTTGCCGATTTTCAGTCGATTTTTTAGGGCCAAAATCACCGGTATGAATTCACAAAAAAAAATTATGTACATTATGTTGTCATTTTGGGGGAAAAAATCAACCGAAAAAGGTACTAAAGTAATATGTTTAAAAAGCTGTTAATTTGAAACTTTTTTTCCGGAAAGGTTGTACGTCACTTAATGACCTACTGAACAGTAATTGACAAGTATTCCTCTTTTTTATCATAAACCTTTATTGCGTTTGGTTTCATCCCTTTGTTATGATTATGAAAAACCAAAAGTATCAATAATAGAACGAAAATTACATCATACAAGTACCAGTTATCCTCCTGGGTAATTTCAAAGGCAAAGAACCATATAGATGCAAAGAATACAATCACATACCACCTCGAATTCCAATAAAAAAAATGTAGATGGAGAAACCAGAGAGATTTTTATTTACTGTGCCTTATGGAAACAAAGTAATATGAAGATAGAACATATGAAACTCCCAAATTCACCACAGAATGGGAGGATGCACAATGTCAATAAACTCAAGAACCTTTCATTTATTTATACAAAAAATGAACAATACAAATACAAATCTTACTTCTCCTTCCACTTCCAAACATGATTAACAAACTCGTCCCTGTCTAAGTCAGCTCTCCTTATACCTTCTGAAGCCAGCATTCTTTCCACAACCAACTACGAGAAAAGGTACACCGCATCATCAGTCAATCAGAACGTATAAACAAGAGACGAAAAGACAAACATCGTTAAAAGAACTACGCTTTGTGCAAAAGATTTAGAGAAATAGCTAATGCATCTATAGTCATATCCTCAACAATAAAAAAAATATTATTTCTTCATACTTCTAAACAAATCTATCCTAAGTTTATTACAACAATCAAGGACACATAAACTCCAGTCAAACTTGTCATGTAATTACCACACATATTATAAATTCAAACAAGCTTTTACCCCACCACAAATAGAAACTAGCTGCAACCACTGTAGAAGTGCATATCATGATATAAAGCAGAGTCATTTTATTGATTGCCTTTCTCATTGGAGACAACAGAAGTTTAATAGGTTTATGATCTGGAAAAAAAAAAACAGACAGAGAAAATTAAGTAATGATACCACGAAATGTAGGTGCTCTCACTTCAAGATGTTAATAATACAAGGCTTCAATAGTATTGATTTTATTAAATAACAAATTTTCATGATATTACATCCTAATATTATATATATATATAGGGAAAGATCCAATAAAAATTTTCTTAAAATGACAGCAATGAGAAGGATACACGTGCATATTATTTTAAATGAATATGCATATTCCAATTTCCAAACTGCAAGTAGTTTTTGATGCATATAAATGTTCAAAAAATTTGTACAAAAAATATGCAGAACGGTCCTTCTTATCCTTCATTTTAAGAAGCTTCTCATTTGGCCCTAAATCAATATAACATATATATATATGGCATAATATGGGAGGACGAATTTAGAAGAACCTATCTTCTACCTAAATCTCTCTTCTCCAACTCGTTTTTACATGTATCTGAGTTTTCTCTTGTTTTAAGTTACATCTCATGTTTCTAGGACTATCAAATATTCATGCTTTATTTTTTTGCTTGAGCAATGCAGTGCAATTGGTCTGCAATAACAGAAAAGATCTCAAGAGGAGTCCTTAATAAATAAGTAAAATTGCACTTGCAAGTGACAATTCATATATTTATAGAATATAGATACTTCACCTAATTTCAAAATATCAGCCTATTTGACCAAACATCTCCAAGACCACATCAAACCCAATCTATATAATCTGGAACTATGACAAGGGAAAATATAGAAATACTTATGCACGAAGCCCCCCTGGCCAGCCACCCACGTCAAGATCCATGGAGTGCTGCAGCTTGCAATCAGTTGCCAGCTCCCAGGAACATCACTTGTGGTAGAAAGTGCATGTAGTATCACTTATGTGCGTGCTTTGCTAAATAGAAAAACATTAAAAATCCACCACCATTTACTCCGTTCTTCCATTTAGCTCAAAAATTTTAAACTTTGATAGAGAGCGCTTCCATGCTGCAAAAATAGATCCCCAAACAAACAACGCTACTTTTACCAAACATCTAGGTCACTTCAATTATTAAAAAAAGAATACTTGATGTTGACAGAATAAAGATGTTATTTGCTCAGCTAACATTATAATGAGAAGTCAAGTTCCCAGTTTGGAATGCCAAAGACACTGAACTAGAAAGTAGATGACAGGAGCTTAAACCTGAACTTTCAAGGTTGTCTAATCGCCCAAGGGGAAGCCACAATATTCAACTTTATGATGACATCAAGACAAATTAAAATAAACGTTAATGAAGAGGAATGTCTAATCGAATAGTCAAAGTAACCTCAGTCAAAGTAATATGTCACAATCATCATATTGACGAAGATTAAGCCCTGATTAGTAACCTTTCAAGGCCATTGAAGCAACTATGTTTGTATTTTGTTCAATGAAAGAGAGAAGATATTGGACATTACAAAGCTAACATGAGAGTTCTTTCAAGAATAAGGGGTTGTGCCTCTATCCCAGAATGAGCATGGGGTAATTTTGTCCAATATGACTATGCCAACGAATGCAGCTAAGTGACCCCACAAAATATAATACCCTTTTAATAAGAGACAGAAATAAAGGACTACTAAGCATTGTTCTGTCCAAGAAAAGGATTCAGGGTGTCTTTAGACTAGAAAATGAAGACAGCTGGAAATTGTTGATTCCCAAGAAGTGCAAAAAGTTCTAATGACTTTTGCCCTACTTTATCAATAATATATCGATTTAGAGCTGAAAAATACACTCTATCACTATTACTTGCCCTACTTTATCAATAATATATCGATTTAGAGCTGAAAAATACATTCTATCACTATTACGAAAAAGGTCATGCTCTACCTATCCTACATGCCAAATCGTCTTCCCCGAAAGGAAATTTTCATTTAGAAGGCGGGTCTCTTCTCATTGAGCCTGCTTGGATATTTACAGGTGCACACCAATGAAATTGTGTTTGCTTGCCAGATGTAGCAGGTATCTCGATGTCAAGATAGGAAACCAAATGTTTTGAGGCTTATAGGGCATTCGGTGCCTTAAGGGTTAGATACAATGATAACTTACCAAGAACTAACCTAGAAACAGACCTGAGTAGCAATGCCAGCATGATCAGTACCGGGAATCCACAGTGTAGGTCTTCCTTTCATGCGGTGGTATCTAACCATTATATCCTACAAGAGACCATTGAAAGAGAAAAGAAGAGAAGCAGTCAGATTAAAAAAATCATCAGCCCATTGGTGCAAAAGTATAAAAGAAATGGAGATTCATATAGTCAGGGACAGGTTGGGACGGGGACAGGGTGAAGCAATAGAAAGAGAGGGGAGGGGGTAACAACGTTAGTATTGAGGAGAGAGGGAAGTAATTAGAGCATCCACCCCATGACATGAAATTAGTTCATGGTACCAAAAACAAACAAAAAAAATTCATCCCCATCATGAACAACTTGCAAAATATGTTTGGTCTTATTGTGACCAACCAAGGAATTGGTCACATGGTGAACAAAAAAATATTATGTCATGGAAAAAGTGGGTATCTCTACCACCAAGTGGTGGAAAATTGTGTAACAAAATATATTTGCCAAATTAAAATGGCTATATTGCAAAAAATACAAATCAGAAAAAAATTAAAAAAAAAATACTAATGGTGGGAAGTCGAGGTACTTGATTTGAAAGTGAACGTGAGTTGTTCATATCCCGTTCCACCGATCCCGGGATCAAAAAAGAGAAGTCAAAACTTCACTTTCTTAAAGCATTCCTATTACAAAGAAATATAGCCACAACCATATCCCAGGATCATTAGTACCTATGAACAACCATTAAAAAGAAATATAGCCACAACCATATCCCACTAAGACATTTTTCTACGTTGATTGAAAGGTGATCCCTGGATATATAACTTCACTCGCCAATGGGATATGGTCGATCGTGAGTTTATGCGAAGAATTCAAAAGCGAGAAGTCAAAATAGCATTGAAAAAAAATGGGACTAAAGAGGGCAAGTGCGGGCCGATGGCATACCTATCGAGGTCCAGAGATGCTTCAGGGAGAGAGGGGTCGAATGGTTAACAACTCTTTTCAACAAGATTTAGGGAAGTAATAGGATGCCATTTGAGTGGAGGAAAAGTACTATCATCCCCTTCTACAAGAACAAGGGTGACGTCCAAGATTGTGCCAACTATCGAGGGATCAAATTAATGAGCCATACAATGAAACATCGGGAGCGAGTTATTCAAAGAAAGATTAAGGAGAAGTGTGAAGATCTCATAGAACCGGTTTGATATATGACCAAGAGATCAACTACTGAGGTCATTCATCTTATAAGACAATTAATAGAGAAATATCGAGATAAGAAGAGGAATTTACATACGGCTTTCATTGATTTGGAGAAGGCGTATGATAAGGTACCGAGGGAAATTTTTGGTGGTCTTTAAGTAGGGAATGAATTTCCACCGAAATATATTGATATCATTAAGGACATGTATGAGGGAATAAGCACGAGCTCGCGAACTAGTGTTAGAAAGATAGAGGAGTTCCGCATTACGATTGGAGTACATCAAGGTCGCGCACTTAGCCCGTTTCTTTTGCTATAGTCATGAACGAATCGACGAGGTCAATTCAAGACGATATACCTGGGTGCATGATGTTTAGAGATGATATCGTGTTAATCGATGAAACAAAAGGAGTAGAAAGTAAGTTAGAGTCATGGAGGCAAACTTTGAAATCTCGAGGCTTTAAGCTGAGCATAAACAAGACGGAATATTTGGATTGTAAGTTTAGTGGATCCAAAACAGAGAGGCAAGGCAGATTACATTAGATGGGAAGACTGTCCAAGGTTCTGAATTCTTCCGATATTTAGGATCTATTATCCAAAAGGATGGGGAATTGGATGGCGATGTGGCTCATAGAATCAAAGCAGGTTGGTTGAAGTGGAAGAGTGTCAAGGTGTTCCTATGTGATTCATGCATGCCCGTGAAGGGAAAATTCCACAAAGCACGGCAATTGGGACCGGCATTGTTGTACGCCACAGAATGTTTGGCAAAGTGAAACATAGTCACGTGCACGAGATGAATGTGGCGGAGATAAATATGTTACGCTGGATGTGTGGGCATACGAGAAAGGATCAACCGAGAATCGAGATTATTAGGAAGAAAGTAGGGGTTACACCGATTGAGTTTAAGATGATTTGGACATGTAAGACGGAGACCCAATGATGCCTCGGCTAGAGGCCGGAAGGGTGGCAAGTGATAGGGTTATAAGGGGTAGGGAAGACCTAAGAAAACTTGGATGAAGGTGATTGAGAATGATACGAATGTACTTTGAATGGAGGAAAATATGGTGTCGATAAGCAAAGTGGAGGGAGAGAATATATGTCAAGACTGTCTTCGCTTTATATATCTTCCCTTTCGACCCCTTTCAATTTACTTCCCGTGTTTTACAAACCTTTTGCATTGAACATTCTTTACATAATCACTTTCTTAAGGTTTTCTCTAACCTTTTCATTTATTTTCCCTACAAAGCATTGTTTTCTCTCTTCGTCTTTTCTTGGTTATCCTCTATATGATATGTTTAAAATTTTAATTGTACTTATTTTATTTATCTATCCTTACATTTTTCCTATTTTTTCTTTTTTCTTACCCCCTTGTATTATTTTTATTTAAATTTTTTTCTTCTTCTTGTTTTACTTTAATTTATTTAACTTTCTCCCTTTTCCTTGTTTATTCTTTTTAACTCCCCGCTCTTTTCTTGTTTCATTAGTCACGATGACGATTTCCTATGATGATTAATATTAGCCCACCCCAAATCATTTTGGGACTAAGGCTTTATTATTGTTGTTGTTTTATGGGAGTATATGCGATAAATTCCCAAATTGAAAAAAAAAAGAAAATAGGAGATAATAGGGGCAACAAATGTCCACCCAAGCCAAGTAGAAAAGAACTCCAACCCCATGTTACATTCTGAATTGGGCACGGGAAACCCCATGACAACGGTCAACAAGCTCAATAGAAGATAAAAGCACCATCCATTCCATAGGAAAGCAAGAGTAGCATTCGCTCCCAAAATACTGTATTTTTCCTCTCTAAACAGATCATATAACTAATATTGTCACTCCCTTACAAAATCGTACGCTCCTTACATCTCCCCAAAGCTTATATAATGAAATTGTAATGAGACAAAGGTCAAAGCAAAATGTCAACACTACTAAATTATCTTATTTCCAAAAAAAAAGTTGTGAGATCACAAGGCTTCTAAGATACAACGACTCATTTGGCCTCCAAAACTACATTTGCTCACTAATATTGAGATTCTCCAAGATAGCTGATGATCACAAATAATTTGACCCTCTTCGAAACCTTAGGCTTCTAAATGAAAGTGGAAAAAAGGAAAAGCTCCTAGTCAAGACATTGTGTCCTCGCCAATAGAACGAAAAGGTGGAGAAGCCCAATGTGGTGATTGATGACCACTGAAATTCCTAATCCCTCCATGTAACATATTCATACAAATGATTAAGATGTCGAAAGATAATAAACATAACTTCACCAACCTCAAGAGTTACAAACATTGCATGTCCCATATGCAACGATCCAAGTAACATTAGGTGGTGGCATTGGAATAACAAAAGGTTCACCTCCTCGATCCAAGCTCGTTTAAAGTAACCTTGAGATTCCCACCTGATAGCAAACACTTCTACAATAAGATGCCATAGAATGCCTTCTTCAACATACAGAAAACAGATATAAGTGAGAGAGGTGAACTATGATGATAAATTATAAATTGTAATCACCCAAGAAAAACTGAACAAAATAACACATATAAGTAAAACACCTACCGTCTCAAAATACAATTCCCCCTCCGTAACATAATGGACAACAATTTACTTCTTCCGTTATTTTTTAGTTGTACCTCAAGGGCTTGGAAAGTTTGACAACCCTAAATTTTTGAGCATCAATATCTTGTATTGTGTACAAGTAAAAATTATCGAAAGTGCTTTATCAAAATTTATAATCAGACACATCAAACAAGGTTCTACGTGGCTATATTTTCCTTTAATACAGGTAATGCAAGATGGTCAAAGTGGAATTGTACTGAGTGGTCATTTGGTTCTAAATGTGGGAAAATATTAATTCCTAGGAAATTTAAAAGTCAAGGAAATTTTATTTAACGGGAAATGCAAAAAATTGTTTGGTTGGAAGCGAGAAATGAATTCCCATGTGAAGTTGTATTTACCTAGGGGGACTGCGACAGTTGATTCCTCCATTTTGTGGGAAGTAGATTTTCCTAGAAGTGGATGTTAGAATTTTTTGGAAAATAAATAAATTAATAATTAATATTTAGTTTACAGAATTAATCTAGCTCGGTAGTTACCCATGATGAAGGACACCGCTCATGATTATCTCCCTCAACTTTAGAAAACCACTCATAACCTCCACCACTTTAATAGGGATCTTTGATGGCAAGACCCTATATAAATAGGTCATTTTATTCTGAAAAAAGGTCATTAAATCTGCTCTCAAATAATTCTGAAACACCGTTGAGAGTAAGGGTTTAGCACCGGCATTCAAAAACTAAAGTTGGGTATACTGGATGGCAGCAAAAAGGAGATAATAGAATTAGCAATGGCTGGAGGTAATCCTTGTCCACTTTAAAGCTTAATTAGACTTACATTTGAGATTAATGAACATGTTAAGTATAATTAGACTTACATTTGGTATAAGAGCAAGTGTAGCTCCTCTGCCTTTCTTAATTCTCTTTTCGTTTTCTATTTTCATCTCCCATTTTCAATCCATATTTTGCTTTTGTCTTGAGCAATTGCGTGCATTTATTTTCTCAATTGTTTTCCTTGGCTTTTTATGAGAGTACAGGATTTTTATTAGTTGAATTTCGTTTTGTATCTCATGTTGAAAGGAGATGAGTTCTGACTTTTCATCACTCATTTTGAACTTATATGACAACCTTAGAATAATGCCTACCCTTAGTTTTAAAAAAGATGCGCCTAAGCATTAGGCGAGTACAGCGCGCCGCCAAGGCGCCGGCCAAAACGCATCCCGCATGTCAAGCGAAGGGCAGCACGACAGTAACCTGAGGCGCGCGCTTTTGTCGCCTTTGGGAGGCGCAAGTGGGGATGTTAGTGGGACGGGTCAAGTAGAAGACCCGCCCTATCCCCACCCAATTGGGGCAGGGATGGGTCTAGATTTAGCGGGGGTGGGGTCGTGGGGATGAACATCGTACCAAAGAATGGGTGGTGGAGCGGGTGTGTGTTTCATGTTATATTCACCCCATCCCCACCCGCCCCGCGCCCCCGGCCCCATCTCCGCCCCGCCTCGCCCCATCCCCGCCCGCCCCGCTTCTCCTCCATGGATTTCTCATTGAAGAAGACGAATTGTTTCACGATATTCACCTTTGATTTTCATCTTAAATCGTTATATTCAAGGTAATTTTTATCTTAAATCACTCATTTTTCTTACATTTCTTAATTACCCAATTGTTAATTATTCTTCTTTAATATAAGAGTTAGTTCTAATTAGATATAATTTATTTTCTTTTACCGTTGTGGCAGGCAGTGATAATTAGATCGGGTAGGAAGCGGGTATGAAGTAGGTGTGGTGCCCACGCGCGTGATGGAGCGGGGATGGTTTTAAATACGTATCTGTTGGGGGATGGCTCTCGAAACTCCCCCGAACCCGCCCCGCCCAACCGACATCCCTAAGCGCAAGGCGCGCCGCCTTGCCGCTTTTAGTGGAAAGGCGTGGAAGAGAGAACGAGAAAGTAGATCTAAGTTTAAAAGTTAAAAAAATCCCAAAAACTTTCAAATTTCGACTTACCTTGGTTATAATTTAGCAATTTCGAGCAAAAGCCCTTTGTTAATTGTAGTCAATTTCATTAAATTGAACCCTAATTAAAAAATCCCTAATTTGGGGAGAAAACCCTAATCATGAATTGGTGGCAACCGATGGCCGCCTAACTCACCAAAAGTGGCAGAGGATGCTAGTTAATCCAAGCACCACATCTCGATGGCCGGCGGCAACAAGCCACCTAAAAATCAGTCCCTCTTTCTCTCTCTCTTTCTTCGATCTTTTTCTCTCTTCTCTTCTACGATCTTTTCTCTCTTCTCTTCAACGATTTTCTCTCTCTTTTCTTCTTCTCTTCTTCGATCTTCTCTATTCTCTTCTTCTTCTCTACTTTTCTTCTTCCCGCCCATCTTTCTTTCTCTCGCTCATCTTTCTTCTTCTCTTCTCTACGATCTTCTTTAAGCTTTAGATTCATCTTCTTTTATTTCCTTTTCTTTTTATGTTCAATGGCGTATGATTGAAGTAAATCTGAGGGTACCCAACTAACCACTCCTCGACCCTACTAACAAACTACCGTCACTTTTAAATTTTTATATTATATTTTTTTTTTCTTGAAGCCATATTTATTTTACCTTGAAATGGGACTCGATCTATTGAAAATCTAATACCAAAAAACTAAATAATAACAAAAATATTCCCTAAAAAAATTATAACTAAAATAAAAAGTGCACCTCGCCTACGAGAAGCCCGTGTCTTCGCCTCGCACCTGGGGCCTCCTTCGCCTTGCGCTTGCGCCTGGGTGCGCCTGCGCCTTATAAAACTAAGTGCATACCCACGTGAGTTTGTCTCCCCTTAGTTGCTTTTTTTGGTGCCTTTTAATGACATGGAATAATTATTGTTATCCCCACATGCTTTATTCCCTATGTTGTAGCCCTTGTTAATTTTGCTTTTGGAGAGTAATATACAAAGTGTATACATAACATATTTAAATGGGTATTTCACGTGTCTTCGTTTATTTGAATTTCAAATTCTGAATTTCCTAGTTATTTAGACTTTGCCAATATTGGGTACGTTACTCCATAAATCGCCTTATGTTGTTTTGAGTAATATTTTGTTTTCAACAATTTTTTGATTTGTACCAATTGAATTTCTGGTCAAATATATTGCTTATATACATGGTGTTTAGTATATAAATTAAGTGAAAGTGGAATAGTTCAATATTGTTTTAGTTAGGGAGTAGCCACAAAGACCTCTAATTATTAAAATTTTATTTTGGAATCACAAGTAGAAACTAGACTTTTGTTGCAAGCTTAATTGTATATGATAAGACTTACCCACTAGAATTTTATTGTATTTAAACAATTAATTGGGGTGAAGTATTAAATTTTGTTTCTTAAGCGTCTCTCAAGAATTAAGAAATTGATACAGTTTAATAGTGAATTATTTATAAATCTAACTGAGTAGAACTTTAGCCCAAAGGCAACTTTTATGTCACTAGATTCATATTTCGCATGATTTACATTGGTAAAGCATGATTAATGTAGAAAGTCTCAAATTTTGATAATAAGCATGATTATTTACATCTGTATTTAATTTTCGCAAAGTGGTTTTACCTCGGGAATATTTCTAATATCAAATGTGACATTCCTGAATTAAAGGGTGATAACTATAAGGTGTGGAAAGAAAGAGTGTTGCTCCAGTTGGATGGAAGGATATTGACTATGCTATTAGGAAAGACAAACCACCTGGCAATTACCGATACTAGTAGTTCAAATGCAATTAATCTTTATGAAAAATGGGAGAGGTGTAACTGCCTCTCCATTATGTTCATAAAGACCAAGATCAGTGCCAATATTCGTGGTTTCGTCGATCAGCAAACCAAAGTCAAAGAACTTCTTAAGGCCATCGATAAGATGCTTCGACAAAGCTCTTGCTAGCACCTTCATTATGCGCTTTCATCCATAAGGCTCACCGAGGTTAAGGGAGTGCGTGATCATATCATGTGCATGAGGGATATCAGGCATTACATCTTGGGCACTCTTCCTCATGAATATGGCCCTTTTAAGGTCTCTTACAACACATAAGGATAACCCGATCAATTAATGAGCTTATGACCATGTGAGTTCAAGAAGAGGGAAGATCGATGATGGAAGAGGGTGAAAAGGTGAACCTTACTACTTCGCAAAGAAGAAGGATCACGTTAAAGATAAGGGAAAGGGGAAGATTCCGGCATATCAAGCCATTAAGAAGGAGTCTTCGTGTTTCTTGTGCAAAAAGAAGGGACACATGAAGAAAGACTCGCGTAAAGTTCAAGGCTTCGCTTAAGAAGAAAGGTAATTTTCTCGCCTTTGTTTATTATGAATCTAATAGTTAATGTTAATCATAATACATGGTGGATCGACTTTGGTACTATAATCCATGTTTCGAATACCTTGCAAGGTATGACAAACCTAAGGAAACCAAAGGCGTGACTCATCTATTATGGCACCGATGGGTTCGCATGTGGAAGTCGCTGGGACATGCAATTTAACTTTAAGTAGTTGCTTTATTTTGCATTAAGAAATAACATTTTGTGTTCCAAATTTCTCTAGAAATTTGATTTCAATTTCAAGACTTGTACCTTTGGGATTTTCATTTAATTTTTCAGTTCTGGTTTCAGTTTATTAAGAAATTTTAAAATTGTTGGTTATGGTATTTTGTCTGATGGTTTATATCATCTTAAATTGCACAATAATATCGCTCATAGTTCCTAGCATGTTAATGCCGGTTTAAAGTGTTGTATCCGTGAATGAAGAATACTCCATTATGGCACCTGAGATCGGGATATATCTCCATCGAGAGAGTTAAAAGATCGGGTAAAGGAACGGGTACTTGATACTCTAGATTTTGCCGATTCGGGAGACCTGTATTAGTTGCATTAAGGGAAAGTAAACTAACAAATCTAAAAAGAGCGCTAAGAGGAGTTCCGACCTATTAGAGGTCATACATACTGATATTTGTTGTCCGGACATGAACGCTAAAGATCCGAAATACTTCATCACTTTTATTGATGATTATTCACAGTATATGTATCTTTACTTACTTCGCTCCGGAGATGAAGCTTTAGATGCCTTAAAATTGTTCAAGGCCGGAGTAAAGAAACAATGTGATAAGCACATCTCGCATCACAAGATCAAATAGAGATGGAGAATATTATGGGTAGATACACCGAGAATGGACAAGCATGTGGTCCATTTGCAAAAAAAATTTCAAGAGAATAGGATTGTTGCCTAATACACTATGCCTGCGGACGAAAATGGTGTAGCAGAAAGAAGTTATAGGACCTTAATGAACATAGTGAGAAGTATGCAGAGTAATGCTAAACTTTCACCATTTTCAGGATTAAAGCTCTTAAGACTAAGCAAAGGTATATATTAAACCGGGCTCCTCGCAGATGGCTCTAAGACGCCTTCGAGTTATTCAAAGGATGGAAACCGAGCTTGCGCCATATGCGCATTTGGGGATGTCCGCCGGAAGTAAGAGTTTACAACCCATAAGAAAAGAAGCTTCGACCCAAGGACTATTAGTGGGTATTTCATTGGAAATCCCGAGAAATCTAAGGGTTATAGATTCTATCAGTCCTACAAAGACCGGGATCGTGGAATCAAGAAACACTAAATTTCGAGAAACGACTTAGTTAGTGGGAGTTATCATTTCGGGACATTGTTTCGAAACGAATCACGGAAAGTTCCACCCCCGATTCAAGTGATAGGTCGATACACCCCTCAAGCACAAACGGGTGTTAGGCACGCAGCGATGGAAATTCCACAAAATGCTGATAACAAATTATTAGATCGTGAAGAAAATGAGGAACATCTGGATGATCAACACATTGATCAAGTTCCGTTAAGGAGATATGCTAGAACGAGGAGATGAGCTATTTTTGACGATTATGAGGTGTATTTACAAGAATCCAACCGTAATGGTGAAGCCGATAATGATCTAATTAGGTTTTCACAAGCAACAAGTTCGAGGGATTCTCGAATTGTGGATGAATGCCATAAAAAAGATGAGATGGACTCTACAACATCATATGGAGCTTGGGATCTCATCAAGTCAGTTTGATGGTGTAAAAGCTATTGGATGTACACGGGTCTTTAAGACAAAGAAAGACTCATTAGGTAATATCGAGAGGCATAAGGCTAGACTCGTTGCTAAAGGATTCACTCAAAAAGGAAGGAATCGACTACAAGGAGATCTTTCTCTACCGTATCGAAGAAAGATTCTCTCCGGGTGATTATGGCATTAAGCAACTCATTTTGATTACGAGTTACATCAAATGGATATGGAAACGGCCTTTCTGAATGGTGATTTAGAGGAAGAGGTTTACGTGAAACAATCTCAAGGGTTCTCCTCAAGAAAAGGTGCACAATTGGCTCGTAAGCTTAATAAATCCAAATACCGGACTCAAACAAAGCTTCTCTCAATGGTATATGAAGTTCCATAAATAAATTCAAAAACATCATGGATCAATCAATCAATGTATATACCACAAGGTCGGTGGGAGTAGAATTTGTTTCCTTGTGTTAAACGTAGATGATATTTTGCTAGCAAACCAATAATAAAGGCTTATTATGTGAAGTGAAACCAATTCTTTCAAGTAAATTTGATATGAAGGATATGGGTGAGGCATCTTATGTCATCGGGCATTAAGATCCATGGAGGTAGATCTCGATGCATATTGGGTTGCCTCAAGAAGCCTATATCAACAAAATACTTGAAAGATTCGGTATGAAAGATTGTTCACCAAGTATAGTGCCTATCAGCGAAAGGTGACTAGTTCATGGTTCACTTAATGATGTCGAGGGAACAAAAGAAAATGTTCCTTATGCTTCAAAGAAGCATACGTTGTTGGAGTATTAGACTAGAAGGATGCAAAGAAAGTGCTGAGGTATCTTCAAGGTACCAAGGATTACATGCTTATGCATAGGCGAAGTAGTAGGGTATTGTGACTCCGACTTCAGTGGCTTCATAGACTCACGAAAATCCACCTCGGGGTATGTGTTTATGCTGAGATGATGGTGTCATATCTTGGAGGAGCGTGAAGCGCACCTTAACCGCTACTTCAACTATGGAGGCCGAGTTTGTTTCTTACTTGAGGTTACCAGCACGGTGCTCGATGAAGAGTTTCATATCGGGGCTAAGAGAATGAATATATCTCGTGGGCCGATTAGAATGTATTGTGATAATGCGGTTGTTGTCAGATTTCGTGACTAAGCACAATAAAAGTAGAAGCCGGAGTAAACACATCGACATATAGTTTCGAGCCATCAAGGAACATGTACAGAAAAGAAAGTGATCATAGAACACATAAGCATCAATCGTACTTGCCGATCCTCGACGAAAGGCATGCAAATTAAAATTTTCAAAAGTCATGTGGAAAGGACGGGACTTGTACATATCATGTAATACATTAGTTCGGGTCGGATTGAAACAATCCATTCAATTGGATATTTCTCTTTGATTTTATGTACATACACCTTTGTTATTTTAATGTCATTATGTTTGGCCTAGAGTAAACAAAGGGTTTACTCATTAAGTAGTATAAGTGGTGAGAGACTGAGTATATTGTCATACATGGAAGATCAATTCCCGTTCTAAGAGAATTATTCAATATAATTCGTGTATAAAGTCTTTCTTGTTAAAATGGACTGTGGGAGAATGTTAAAAATTTTTGGAAAATAAAAATTAATAATTACTATTTAGTCTCCAGAATTAAGTGGTCCATTTATCTAGTGGGTAGTTACCCATGATCAAGGAAACGGCCCATGATCATATCCTCAACTTCAAAAAACCACTCATAACCTCCACCACTTTAATAGGGATATTTGATGGCAAGACCCTATAATAGGTGATTCATTCTGAAAAAGGTCATTGTCTGCTCTCAAATAATGCTCTCAAATAATCCTGAAACACCATCTATACAGTGAGAGTGTGGGTTTGGCACCAGAATTCAAAATTAAGATTGGGTACACTAGATCGCACCAAAAAGAAGGAGACAATAGAATTAGCAATGGCCGGAGGTAATCCTTGTCCATTTTAAAGCTCACGCCCCTGTATTATATGTTCAATTGAGATTAATGAACATGTTAAGTATAATTAGACTTACAGTGGAAATTCTTATGTTTTTGTCAAACAAACAACACAGTTTTTTTACTTCCGATGAATTTCTAATTCACATGATGTTTCATGTCAACAAATCGATGACCCCAAGGGTCAACCAAACTTCTTTCTATCTTAAATCTCCAAAAACTCAATATTAAAAAGAATGAATTCAAAATTTATGGAAGAGATAAGGAGATAAACGTTTTCGACTAACAATGCCAAGCAGTTAGAAAGATACCAAAAGTTCAATGAACCAAAATAAGAAGGAAAAAAGGATCGTAATACACCCCCAACTTTGGCATGTCCGCTTTAATACCCCCCAACTATGAGTTATTTTTAAATACCCCCAACTATTGGGAGGTCCGCCAAAAATGCACCTGCATTGACCTATAACCCGTTAGCAAGGTAATTTATTTTATTTTTTATTTCTCTTTATTTTCTCTATTAGCTTTTGTAAACCAAAATTCCCAACCCCCCAACCCCCTCCTCTCGCTCATCCCACCACCCCCCACCCCCCACCCACCCACTACCACCTTCCCTTTTTCATTTTCTCTTTACTTTTGTTTGAAAGTTTCATATGATTTTCCCCTAAGACCCTTATATTTCGTTGCACCTTTTAAATCTCTACTCAAAGACGACGGACAAAATCCATTGTTTTTCTCAAGAAAGGAGGCACACAAATTTATTGAATTTGTAGTACTTTTTCTCTATCTTAATGTTTGCAAAGGAATATATTTTTGGGTCGGGTTTTCTAAAAGTTCTTCAAGAAATGGTGGGGAAGTGTGGGGAAAATCAAAGTTAAAGGCCCTCCGAATCCAAAGAAAGTTGAGTTGCATTATAAAGATGTAGACTTTACTAATGCTAACGGCGAAATCGATCACCGTAAATTCTTGTTTTGATTTCAATTTCTTTTATGCAATAGGTTAGTGCCTTTTCTCAATTGTGTTGGTATTAAAACCTTTGTTGAAAACCTCTTTTAAAACTCTGTTTAGTAAACCTCGCTTTTTAAAAAAAAAAAAAAAAAAAAAAAAATTCTTTAAAAAAATTTTTTTTTAAAAAAAAAAAAAACTTTTATCTCTCTTCGGCGATGGCATCTCCTCCCGGAACGCTTCGGCTGACGATTCATGTTAAGCCGACCCCAAATCACTTTGGGAATAAGCGCTTAGTTGTTGTTGTCATGTTGTTGTTGTTGGTTAGTGCCTTTTCATATTTCATAACTCCACTTCACACACACCCTCAATTTTCCCTTCAAATCAATTACATACTCACTCTTTCAATGTGAAATTCCCCAATTTCTAATTCACTCAACCTTCTTCCAACTCAAACCCACTATTTTCCCCTCTTCTCTCTCCAAATTCTTCGACAAATTTCTTTTTGATAAACTAAATCACGTTCTACTTCAATCTCCGCTTTCTTAAATGGGGGGCTGAAGTGTGGGAAGGGTGGTAGTGGGGGTGAGGGAAGGTGGCAGTGGGTGGTGGGGGTGGGCGTGGTGGGGGGAGGGGGCTGCTGGGTTTGGGGGGTGGTGTGAAGGGGAGGGGGTGGGGAGGAGGGTTTCTCGGTGGGAAGGGGGTGGGGGAGGAGGGAGAGAGAGGAAGGGGTGGGGAACTGGTGGTTGAGGAGGGGGAGGAAGGGGAGGGGTGGCAGTGGGGTGGGAGTCGAAAATGGTAAGGGTGGGGTGATAAAAAAAAAAACAAAAAATTAAGTAAAACCAACAAGAAAGACGACACGCGACATTTCAACTCCGCTTAACCTAGTTTCTTTCGGATCGTGCAAGATTTTCGCCTGACCTCCCCAATAACGTATTTAAAAATAACCCAACATTAAAAATGACGGACCAAAGCTGGGGATTCTGATCCTTTTTTCCAAATAAGAAAAAACGCTTCACTATATCAGCAAATTATCAATAATGTTGTTGTGATTTTATAACAAACAGATTACTCTTGTGTAAATTATATCATATCATTGCTCATATAATCAAATTAATAATTCAAGGGAAAGAAAATACCAATTGTAAATGTTCTCCTCCCACTGAAAATCAAAAGATTGCGCCACTTCGGGTGAAGTAAACACGCCATTTATTGAAGCTGAAACTGCCATTAAAAACAGAAAACAAAATAGTAAATATTACCCAGAAAACACAAGAATTGAAGCAATTTTTAAGCAGAATTTTCTCTTAAATAAAAATACCGGAGAAAAGTCGAGGCCGGAAACAGGATAAATGATGAAAGGAGGAAACTTTAATTACAAAGCGACGAGGAGAGAGAAAAAGAGGGTTCAGTCTACGAATGGAGCAAGAAGAGAGGAGAGAAGGGGTGGAGAGTAACGCCATTGTTGAGCTCTGTAGAGTGTGGTGCCAATACTTTCGAAATTAAAGGGTGAGACTTGAGACTTGAGACTTGAGACTTGAGAGAGTGAGAAACGGTAAGTTTTTCTTTATTAGGTAATTTATGTATGCAGTTATAGATTTAGAGAATGAAAATATGCAGTTAATTTTCTTTGACTCCATCACCATTAGAGGTTATAGCCTTATAGGAGAGGAAACTAGTCTTATATGCACGCGACGCGCGCGAAATTATTATCAGAATTTGATTATTTGTGTAATGACATGTACTATTAACTTTTAGAAAAATTATTTACAAAGTTTAACTAAGGAATAACATATTCATGATGTAACAATATAATAACAAAGCACAAGAAATGAAATCTCTGGTGCTTCAACTACGTAATTTATCTTGATGGTGCTTGGCTAACCACACGCACTCTTCAACCTACCAACTCGCAACACGTAGCCTAACAAAGATAAGAACGACGCGGATTGAACTCTCGCATAGGTGGAGGTATAATCCAAGAGAAGGCTTTATTTCCAAGTTTTGAAAATATCATCTCGCATGACTCTGAAAGCGCCCATTTGGTCGCATTAATGCAAACAATTGTACAATTATTTTGTAGAGGTAAATATAGGCTTTGAAATTATGCAAAGTGTATTTAAAAGCAATGCAAGCTAGTTTGTAATAGATGATAACCTATTGAAGTATTAATTTTATGTCCATAGCTGAGCATCTCAAAATGAGTTGTGCAAGATCATGAAGCATTGTGACCTTTAAAGAACCACTTCTATCACATATTGTAAGCCGAATTAACAACTGCTAATAAAAAAGATATATAAGTTAATTAGATTAAATAAATCTTGGTTGTTTAATGATAAAGATCAAATAAGTTCGAAAACTATACCTTGGAATGGTTAGAACATTAGTAAGATCGCAAGACTCACATTTAGGAACCCCTTGGAAAATAACCACCTTTCTAAGACAACGATGACATGCTTCATATATGATATTGACAAACAATAAGATGACACACATTGGCAATAACTCGACAATATTGTACCCGCAAGATGATTGAATGTTATTTATTCATGTATAGGTTTATTTTAGTTTAAAAAATAAACATTAAGGGTTTAATTACATTTCTCACGGCATGAAAGGTAGCTAATCGGATCCGATGAGCATTTGAAATATCAATAGATGATTGTAAGGAGAAAGGAGTTGAGCGGAACCCCACAACCCTTTTTTCGCTAATTTATTGGATTCATACCTATAAATTTAGAAGAAAAAAATTATTCAATAAAAATAGTAATTTAAGATACCCATTGATATAATTAGCTTGCACATACCATGTAGATAAGGAAGTAGTTAAGTCATCTACTTTGTTAACATGAATCCTCGGAGTAAAATCCCGTTGTAAGATATGCCCGACCTATGTTTAAGAAACATAGAAAACCACTATCACATATTAATATGACAATTTTAAATATGAAAATGAAAATGCAAATACACCTAATTCATGTAGTTCGATATTGTACCACGAAAGCTCTTTACATGTAGACCACATGCAAATAGAATTATTGGACAAAAATTATTTTCGTTGTTAAGATGCCCATCTCCAAGTATGTGCACAAATTCATTCCAAAGGGTTAACTTAATAATTGTCCAACTGCAAGTGGGAAATGGGATTAGTGTTAGAAACATTTTGTGTTAAATGAATATAGAGATGGTATACAAATAACAATTAATTTCTTAGAATATACTTACGTTTTATCCATTATCGCCAAATCTCTTTTAACCGAATTTCCTCCAATGTACTCAATTGGTGAAGCATATAGAACTAATCCCATTGCATCTTAACAAAATCAAAATTGTATAACTAAAGTTAGCTTCCTTCAAGCTAAGAATTTAATCTAGATAGATGGTTAGTAAAAGTACCGAACAATATATCAGTACGATTGGCATGAACATGGAACTGGTTGAAAGCAACTAAATTGTAGAATAATCTAGGAATTGCACTGTCATCATGCTCTTCGCGTATCACAATTGTTTCGCTGCTATCGTCATTTGTTTCCAGCTTGGGACGATTTTATTACTCTTATCGCGTGCACTACTTGCACCCCACTGAGTACATAAACAAATCCCTCGTGAAACCTTCCTATGAAGCTTTCAACATGGGGCGAGAATATAGTGCATTGTATGCACTCACCCTGTTATTAAAACCAAAATGGGAGTTGATAATAGTGTATTGTATCATTGTCAAATAAATTATAAATCATTATTTGAAATTTTCTTTGACCTCGACATCAATGAAAAGCATTTTCCATATCTGCTTAGCTGTTCCGCGGTGAGTGTAAGTGAATATGTCGTAGTTACGAACCAACCGAGCCCTGACACTATATCGTCGTACCCCGCAAGGATATAAATGCATAAAGGGTGGATAATGGAACTCCATCCTGAAAAAATATGTTAGAGATAAAAATGTAGTTACATATAAGTTGAAAATGACTAACATCCCTATTTGTACATCCACATCACATTACAATATGTTAGGGTTCACAATAAATCATTATCGTAATGATGCAATTAATTGAAGACTATAAGCTTACGATAGGAACATGAGATTATTATGAATTAAGTCATAATAGTAAAGTACATAAATTCGGTAGAATCATGACTATTTTTCAATCAGTTACATTTTGCTCTTGTTACAAAGGGGTATTTGAAAATTGTACACATTAAATACAACTATTCATGAGGCAATAAAACTTCTTTATATACAATGTTCTTTGTAAACACCTGTAATCCCCCATAATTTTAAAGGATTTTATAAATATATTTTATCATTTATATATTTATATTTTAGTTCAAATGATTTTTATTATTTAAGTAGGTTGACTATTTTTGAAAGTCAAATGAAATTATTTTAAGGATTTAAGGAAGTTGAAAATATTTTAATTAATCATGCTTTGAAAAAGGTTTGAAATATGAATTTGATTTAGAAAAGAAGTCTAATGGACTTGAGGAACCCAAATTCTAAGTAGATTAGGAAAGATGAGTTATATTGATACTAGGAGTCCTCATTCATCAATCCTAGTTATCATCGAATCCTATTTAAACTTAAATTCCTTTTTCCTAAGCCCAAAAGGAAACCCTAACTATAAATACCCTAAGCCCAATTATTTTACCCTACACAAGTTATTTTTCTTCACTCCTTCTCTCAAAATTTCCGGCATTCTCTCTCTCTCTCCTCTTCCACGTAATTTTCTTTTTCTTCTTCCTCTCAAACTTTTGTTTCTTCTTCTTCAAGTAACGATTTCTTCTTCGCTAAGAAACGTCACCGCCGCCGCCGTTGACCACCGTTGACCGCCGCTGCTGCCACCAAGACCCTTCCTTGGCCGGCGCATCATCACTTGCATCTTGTGTTGGTTTAATTCTTTTCCTTTCCTCAAGTTTTCCATTAAAGACTATGTTTTTATGCTTTATTTTAATGTTAATCATGATTATCAATATTAATTTACTGTTTTAATGAATAATCTTGATTCATATATATATATTATATTATAAGAATAAAAATTCAGATTTGTTTATTATTGTTAGATTTAAGTTTTAATAATTAAAGCATGGATTTTTAGGGTGTTAATTATTAGAAAACCATAGTAGCATATTATATACTATGAGATTAATTTAATTTATGATTTTAAACATGTTTAAGAGGGTTTAACGAAGGTTTTATGATTTTATAAGTTGCTGGAATTTCAGAAAGTATTTTATTTAGGAGTTTTAAGAATTTTAATTACTAGTATGGTAGTACTATGCTAGGAATTAAAAGTAATGGAAGTTTTGATAGAAAAATCCACTTTTGAATATGTTTAAAGGGGTTTTTAAATATTTTAAAGTTGCTGTCTTTTTATTTAAGAGTATTGATTTTAGTCATATTTGATTTCTAGGCTGAGAGTATTCCGTAGGAGACTTTTAAAGGTTTAAAGTGGCCGGCCGACTAGCTTTACACAAAGCACGTATACGCCTATGTGATGATTGAGATAAAGCATCATGATTTTATGAAGGAGAATTATGTAGTATCATGTATAGGAACTTGGTTGAGTTCATTATGATATTTATTATGTTGGATTTTGCATGTTTTATGCCCGTGTGCAAACATGTTAATTATAATATTTGATTATGAGTAGAATATCATGGTTGTATGGAATATTGATGCAAGCATTTTAATTGGATTGGGAACCTTATTTATTAATTCACATGGGGGAATTAATATATCTATTAGTATTGGATCATGTTTGATCATTGTTCCCTTTTTGTATTTCACTACTTTATGAGGACCGCGCGCCTTATTTGGTAAGTTGACAAGTTGTGCCTTTGAAAGGTAAGATCGATTGTTGGCTAGGTCCAACAAAGTAAGAAAGGTTGGAATTAAAGAAAGTAATCTTGGATTGTAAGTCGTGTGATCACTTATTTAATCCTAAGATAAAAGAGGTTCAGTCGTGAATGTTGAATTATATTCTCGTGTTGCTTGTATGTGTGTCATAACAAGTAATAAATTGTAAATCACGTAAAGTGTAACTTGGATAGTAATAAGCCTTTAGACCGGCGCACGTCCGAAGTTGGACAATCGAGAGTTGGGGTACATGGTGAGCGGGCCATGGCTTTTTCTCGGGAATTGGATCGATCACCATTCCTCTTTTTATTTAAAGGTTCCTCGATATCGCAGTCATTATGGAATACTGAGTCGCGCCCGTATTTCGTCTTCCTAGGTGAAGGCCGGTTTTTAGTTAGACAACTCGGTCCAATAACTATTCCATTTAATATAATAAAAGTTGATTTAAAGTTTAGTTCAAAGAGAAGTTATCTCGCAGCACGTTATATGGTTGTATTATTATTTAACTCGTTATTATTCCTTAGTATCATGATTAGGATTGTTTTATGCATTGATATGTAGTACTCGCCTTTGCCGATTACGTGCTTTGTTGGGTGTGTTGATCACGGCTTTGCTTTATTGATCCCGTGATGACCCAATTTTGGTGAGCAAAGATTTCTAGAGCATCGACATTTACAAGTTCGCAGATGTAGCATCATTGGGAACTCGGGAATGGAGAGCTTGTGTAAACTTAGTTTGTTATTTTGTTCTCGCATTAGCCGGATAATGTTATTATAAGTTGGTTTGATAGACTTTCATAAAGTGGTTTGTTTTTGAAGTACTTAATTTATTATTTATAAAGTTTAGTTTGATGTTTTCCGCCGCAAAATTCTGAATAAGCCGATACGTTATCACACGGGCGATAATACTTGGGTAATTCTCTAAGTTTTATATTATAAAGGCATTCCCGAAAAGAGAGAATTATCTGGGGTGTTACAAAGTGGTATCGGGAGCTTTAGGTTATTTTCAAAACTTTTAGGCGCCTAATTAACTTACTAGTTACTTGAATAAACTCTTAGAATTGCTCCTACTTATTCGTTATATATAAATATATATATTTTTTTTTAAGAGGACCGAAATTTTTTTTTTAAAGGGACCGAATTTTTTTTTTAGGGGCCGAATTATTTTTTTTAGAGCCGAATTTTTTTTAAGGGTCGAATTTATTTTCGAATTATGATGGTTTGAAATTTTTAGGATAGCCGAATTTTTTTTTAGAGTCGAAATTATTTTTTTTTTTTTCCTTTCGAATTTTATAAGTCTCGATTTTTTTTTTTAGTCGAATTTTTTTTAGTTAGTTCGACACTTAATTATTATTATATTATAAGGAGTGTCGTATTATTTTTTATTGCCTTTAAAGTTTTACTTGTTGCATTGTGAGAATGGGTAGTATAGGAAGGGCATATAGGATAGAAATATTATATGCCTACATTGAATAGTTAGTTCAAAGATGTTAATATTTTTCTTCCTCGCTAACTATTCATGATTATTTTTCTTCCCCGCTAACCGTTTATATATTTCTTCCCCGCCGATTGTTATATTTTGTGCCTATGATGTTGATGGTATATTTTATTGTTATTGTTGGGAATTACGTACAGGGAGAGTACTAAAAATGTTATTGAATATATTTATTTGTTGTAGATCATTAATCATGTCTCGCGATTAGGAAGCTATTATAACCCCATTGATCTCGAGTGACGATGAAAGTGATGAGGACATTGCACTTATTGATAATGAATATACCACCTGGATTGGACTATGCGTACTTTTAATGAGGAGGGAAGTAACCAAAGTGATGATGAGCTCATTGTGGAGTTCGACCATGCTAGAGGCCAAACTAGAAAAGACATCTATCGGGCATGGTTCGTGTTTGAAACCCGATTCGGAGTCGAAGACGAGGAGCCTCAACCTTCTAGGAGATCTAAACGACAAAGGAGATATGTCGCATATTATGATGAGGACATAGATGAGTTTGAAGATGAGATCTTCGCACCCGAGCTATACATAGAATTTCAGACAAAATGATAATGTAGTACCTTAGGTTACTATTTATTTATTGATTTTTATTATTCTTCTTAGCAATAGAGGAAATATATTATATTCAATTGGTTAGTCGACCAACGGTGATAGCATAGTTTTATTTTTTACGATCATGGTTTCCTTTTAGGAAGATATAATATTATAGCAACATTTATTACATCTAAATACCCGTTATGGAAGAATAAAAGTTATTACTTAATTATATGAGTGAGTAAAAATTTATTCCGGGGCACGTAATGGGAATATTTTTTTTTTCATTAGGCAATTATATTCTTGCTTGCTTGTTTCTATTTGCATGTTGATGTGAATATATTTTACATGGATGATTATGTGATCATTAGAGAACATTTCATGTTGAACTTGGAACTAGTTGAGAAATTGTCTGCTGATGCGATCTTTAATGATCAAATCAAATGTTGCCTTCCTAGATGGAAATGTGAGTTATGCCGGACCTAAAGTAGAGTTATATTACTTACAGTCCCGAAGTAGAATGGCTACCAACAACGATCTAGCCGTCGCTATTCGCCTCTTGGCGGAGAAATTGACTCAGAGAGAGTCGAGCGTCCCGAGAGTGCCCGGGATATGTTCGAAAGGCTAGCTAAGGTTAAGCCACCATACTATAAGGGGCAAGCCGACCCTACCTTCCTAGAAAACTCGGATTAGGGAGTTTGAGAAACTTTTTGAGGTTGTAAACCGCCCCGAAAATCCGAGAGTGGGTCAGCCGTGTTGCACCTTAAGGACGAGGCCGATTTATGGTGGAGGGAGAATGGAGTTAGACCGAGTGCTAGAGAAGGGTTCAATTGGGAGGCTTTTGTGACCGCCTTGAGGGGGAAGTTTTACCCCCGCATTTATGAGGAAGCGAAGGCCCAGGAATTCATTAATCTTAGGATGGGTAGTATGACCATTTCGAGTATTACAAGCAAATTCATAGCACCGCCGAGGCTCGCACCCGAGGTCGTAGCTACCGCAGAGTGAAGGCCCGCAGATTTGAGCAGGGGCTGTCTCGATGAGATACAACCGGGATTAGGGAGGGGAGACCTTTACATCCCTAGATATCGTGTATGGGAGAGCCGCCCATATTTATGGACTCCAATCGAGGCGGGATAAAAAGAATACTGTGGTTGGTGAGAAGAGGAAGGACTTTAATGCTGGGGGAAACCAGGGGAATTTCAAGAAGAATAGGAATGGTCATGGGAATTTCCAAGGAAACAACAACCAGGATAACCGCAATAGGGGTCGAGACGAAAGAGTGTATCACCGCAAAAAGTGTAGCAACAACCACCCCGGGTGAGACCGTAAGTGGGGAACCAGGTTATCTCGTAACTCACGCTTAAGAAGGGCCATAGGGAGTATGAGTGCTTTGCTAAGCAAAAGAAGGAGCAAAATGGCAATGGGGGTAGTAACCAAGCGAGGCCTGGATTCAACCAACCAGAA
The DNA here is from genome assembly GCA_947648045.1 of Beta corolliflora. Classification (NCBI taxonomy): domain Eukaryota; kingdom Viridiplantae; phylum Streptophyta; class Magnoliopsida; order Caryophyllales; family Amaranthaceae; genus Beta; species Beta corolliflora. The sequence continues at coordinate 2,700,318 of CANSZD010003182.1, forward strand.
ATCGTGGTTCGAAGCCTGGCAGGGGCACGTAACAATCAAGGAAGCTATAGCAAGCCTCGCCGTTGAGAACACAACCGCAACAAGGCTCCGGAAAGCCGTTCGTGATGAGTCGCAACGAAGCCGAACGATCCGCCGATGTAGTGTCCGGTACTTTCTCTATTAACACCGTGCTAGTTAAAGCGCTATTTCGATTCTGGGGCGACTTATTCTTTTGTCTCGTCGTCCGTTATTAAAAAGCTCCGGGGTTAATAGATTTTGAAGTGATTAATTTGCCTCGTTAGTATACCTACCGGTGAGACCATAAGGTGTACCAAGATGTTTAGAAACTTGCCTCTAAAGATAGGAGACCGTGTTTTTCCTTCCGGCTTGATAGAGTTTAATCCTGCAGACCTAGATGTAATTCCGGGGATGGACTCGCTAAGTTTATACAAGGCCAAGATAGATTGTGAAGTTCGTAAAGTAACTTTAAGGAACCCTTGGGGTAAGCCGACCTCGTATAGACGTTTTGGGAAATCCAAGGGCTTTGGGGGTTATCTCCGCAATGCAAGTGAAGAAGTTGATGAAGAAGGGGTGTGAGTCGGATTTCGTAGTGTGCAAGATGTGGGTAAAGAGGTCAAGTGAGTATCAAGATGTTCCGATTGTGAATGAGTTCATGGACGTGTTTCCGAGTGAGATCTCGGCATGCCGCCCGTTAGAGCCGCTGAGTTCACCATAGACCTAGTTCCCCGGAACCAGCTCCTATATCTAAGGCACCTTATAGAATGGCACCTCCGAAATGAGTGAGTCAAGGCGCAGCTTGCAAGAATTGTTCGATAAGGGTTATATTAGACCTAGTGCATCACCTCGGGGAGCCCCCGTGTTATTTGTCAAGAAGAAAGATGGGAGTATGAGGTCGTGTATTGATTATAGGGAATCAATAACGTAACCATCAAGAATAAGTACCCTTTGCCTAGAATCGACGACCTATTTGACCAATTAAATGGAGCGAGCGTGTTCTCTAAAATCGATTTGCGTCGGGGTATCACCAGCTGAGAGTAGCCGACAAGGATATACCTAAGACTCGCATTTAGGACTCGTTACTGGCCATTATGAGTTCACCGTAATGCCTTTTTGGGTTAACCAATGCACCCGCCATATTTATGGACTTAATGAATAGGATTTTCCATGAGTTCTTAGATAAGTTTGTGGTCGTATTCATCGATGATATCCCGATCTATTCGAGGAACGAGAAAGAGCATGATGAGCATTTGAGGATCATATCGGGAGACGCTTAGGAAGAATCAATTGTATGCCAAGTTCTCTAAGTGCGAGTTTCGCTTTGGAGAAGGTAGCATTTTTGGGTCACTATGTGTCTAAGGAAGGAGTCTCTGTAGATCCCGCTAAGATTCAAGCCGTGGAGTGAGTGGCCAACCCCGAAGAATGTGTCCCGATATCCGAAGTTTCTTAGGTCTAGCGGGTTATTACAGAAGATTTGTGAGGGATTTCTCGAAGATAGCAAGACCTATGACCAATTTGATGAAAAAAGAGTCAAAATTTGAGTGGAGTGAAAAGTGCGAGGAAGCCTTTCGGATTTTGAAGGATCGTTTAACCTCCGCGCCCGTTTTGACCCTACCCGATGGGAATGAGGGATTCGAGGTATTCAAAGTGATGCTTCGAAGAATGGGTCGGGATGTGTGTTGCAAACGTAATGGGAAGGTGGTGGCGTATGCGCCACGCCGCCTGAAACCTTACGAGGCTAATTACCCTACCCATGACCTAGAGTTAGCCGCCATTGTGTTCGCTTGAAGATTTGGAGACACTACTTGTATGGAGTGACTCGCAAGGTATTCACGGATCATAAGAGCTTGAAGTACATCTTTACCCGTAAAGATCTCAACATGAGGCAGAGGAGGTGGTCGGAGTCGATAAAGGATTACGACTTAGACATCCAATACCACGAGGGGAAAGCAAATGTAGTCGCCGATGCGCCGAGTAGGAAGTCGAGTCATAGCATGTGCGCCTTGATAGTTCCCGAGGAGTCGTGGTCGAGATATGCGAAGGCTTAGCCCGGAAATTCTAAATCCCGGGGAGATCGAGGCCGATCGAGTGCTTTATCATCGGGATTGTCAATCTCTAGACGAGATCAAAGAGGGTCAAGTTGGGGATGAGCACTTTAGAGAAGATCAAGGAGAAGATGGGTCGTGGCAAGGAAAGTGATTTCAAGATTCATGATGATGGTAGTCTCGAGGTTCAAGGGTAGGTGGTGTGTACCACAAAAGTGTGGCGAGATTAAGAGACGTCTTATGGACGAGGGTCATAATACGCCGTACTCCGTGCACCCCGGGGGTGACAAGCCGTATAAGGACCTTAAGCGCATCTATTGGTGGCCAAGCATGAAGCGAGAGGTAGCCGAGTATGTGTCTAAGTGCCTAACCCGTCGAAGGTGAAGATAGATCACAAGCGACCCATGGGGAAAGTTCAACCATTAGAGGTTCCTGGATGGAAGTGGGATTCCATATCGATGGATTTTGGAATCGCTTTGCCTAGAACAAGGAGTGGTAATGATACTATTTGGGTTATTCAGGACCGCCCGACAAAGCCGGGCCGCTTTCATACCAATCAAGGAGACATGGAAGAAGAAGCAACTAGCCAAGTCATATGTTAAGCATGTGGTGAGACCGCATGGAGTTCCAAAGGATATCATTTCGACCGTGACTCTAGATTCCTTTCGAAATTTTGGAAGAAGGTCCAATTAAATCTTGGGACAACATCAAGATGAGTACGACCTTTCACCCTCGCGACCGATGGTCGACCGAGAGGACTAACCAGACGATGGAGGATATGTCGAGAGCGTGTGCTATTGATTTTCAAGGTAGTTGGGAGGACCAATTAGACCTCCGATCGAAGTTTTCGTATAACAATAGTTACCATGCGAGCATTAAGATGGCACCGTTTGAGGCCTTATATGGACGGGAATGTAGAAGCCCCATTTGTTGGAATGACTTTAGCGAAAATATAGTCTTGGGGGACAGAGTTTATCGAGGAGACCGTTAAGAATGTCGACTCGATTCAAGTTAGAATTCAAGCCGCGCAAGATCGACGTAAGAGTTATGCCGACTTGAAAAGACGCGAAGATGAGTTTGCTATAGGTGATAAAGTGTTCTTGAAAGTATCACCCACTAAAGGAGTCATGCGATTGGGGAAAAAGGGCAAGTTAAGTGCTAAATATGTAGGCCCATATGAGATTCCTCGGGAGCGAATCGGGAAAGTTGCCTGCGATTGGCATTGCCAATGGAGTTTGAGAAGATGCATGATGTGTTCCATATTTCTCAACTTAAGCGCTATATTCCCGATGAACGTCATGTCCTAGAGCCCGAACGACCCGTATCGATAGTAGCCTCACATATGAGGAAAGGCCCGTCGAGATTCTCGACTTTAAAAGTGCGTAGTACACGCAACAAGGATGTCTACATCGTGAAAGTACTTTGGTCTAACCACGAATCCGAGGAGGCAACGTGGGAAGCCGAAGATGAGATGAAAAAGAAGTATCCAGACTGTTCGGAGGTGAGTTACGAGGGCGTAACTCGTTTTCTTTAAGGGGGATAGAATGCGATAAATTTCGCGCTTTTGTCTATTTTTATGAGATTTTTTATGCATATGTATGCCTATGTTGAGTAATTTGCACATGTTAGTGCTAAAGAAGTAGACTCTTCGCATAAGAAAGTGTGTTCATAAGTAACACAAGTGTTTTAAGTTAGCAAAAGTGTGCACAAGTGGCACACTTTTTGTAAACTTTTGAAAAGTCGAGTTCAAGTTTTGAAAACATGTGGGTTTTCGTGTCAAGTTTCGGGACGAAACTCTTTTAAGGGGGTAGACCGTAATCCCCCATAATTTTAAAGGATTTTATAAATATATTTTATCATTTATATATTTATATTTTAGTTCAAATGATTTTTATTATTTAAGTAGGTTGACTATTTTTGAAAGTCAAATGAAATTATTTTAAGGATTTAAGGAAGTTGAAAATATTTTAATTAATCATGCTTTGAAAAAGGTTTGAAATATGAATTTGATTTAGAAAAGAAGTCTAATGGACTTGAGGAACCCAAATTCTAAGTAGATTAGGAAAGAGGAGTTATATTGATACTAGGAGTCCTCATTCATCAATCCTAGTTATCATCGAATCCTATTTAAACTTAAATTCCTTTTTCCTAAGCCCAAAAGGAAACCCTAACTATAAATACCCTAAGCCCAATTATTTTACCCTACACAAGTTATTTTTCTTCACTCCTTCTCTCAAAATTTCGGCATTCTCTCTCTCTCCTCTTCCACGTAATTTTCTTTTCTTCTTCCTCTCAAACTTTTGTTTCTTCTTCTTCAAGTAACGATTTCTTCTTCGCTAAGAAACGTCACCGCCGCCGCCGTTGACCACCGTTGACCGCCGCTGCCGCCACCAAGACCCTTCCTTGGCCGGCGCATCATCACTTGCATCTTGTGTTGGTTTAATTCTTTTCCTTTCCTCAAGTTTTCCATTAAAGACTATGTTTTTATGCTTTATTTTAATGTTAATCATGATTATCAATATTAATTTACTGTTTTAATGAATAATCTTGATTCATATATATATTATATTATAAGAATAAAAATTCAGATTTGTTTATTATTGTTAGATTTAAGTTTTAATAATTAAAGCATGGATTTTTAGGGTGTTAATTATTAGAAAACCATAGTAGCATATTATATACTATGAGATTAATTTAATTTATGATTTTAAACATGTTTAAGAGGGTTTAACGAAGGTTTTATGATTTTATAAGTTGCTGGAATTTCAGAAAGTATTTTATTTAGGGAGTTTTAAGAATTTTAATTACTAGTATGGTAGTACTATGCTAGGAATTAAAAGTAATGGAAGTTTTGATAGAAAAATCCACTTTTGAATATGTTTAAAGGGGTTTTTAAATATTTTAAAGTTGCTGTCTTTTTATTTAAGAGTATTGATTTTAGTCATATTTGATTTCTAGGCGGAGAGTATTCCGTAGGAGACTTTTAAAGGTTTAAAGTGGCGGTCGACTAGTTTACACAAGCGTACGTACATGCCTATGTGATGATTGAGATAGCATCATGATTTTATGAAGGAGAATTATGTAGTATCATGTATAGGAACTTGGTTGAGTTCATTATGATATTTATTATGTTGGATTTTGCATGTTTTATGCCTGTGTGCAAACATGTTAATTATAATATTTGATTATGAGTAGAATATCATGGTTGTATGGAATATTGATGCAAGCATGTTAATTGGATTGGGAACCTTATTTATTAATTCACATGGGGGAATTAATATATCTATTAGTATTGGATCATGTTTGATCATTGTTCCCTTTTTGTATTTCACTACTTTATGAGGACTGTGGGCCTTATTTGGTAAGTTGACAAGTTGTGCCTTTGAAAGGTAAGATTGATTGTTGGCTAGGTCCAACAAAGTAAGAAAGGTTGGAATTAAAGAAAGTAATCTTGGATTGTAAGTCGTGTGATCACTTATTTAATCCTAAGATAAAAGAGGTTCAGTTGTGAATGTTGAATTATATTCTGTGTTGCTTGTATGTGTGTCATAACAAGTAATAAATTGTAAATCACGTAAAGTGTAACTTGGATAGTAATAAGCTTTAGACTGGTGCACGTCTGAAGTTGGACAATCAGGAGTTGGGGTACATGGTGAGCGGGCCATGGCTTTTTCTGGGAATTGGATTGATCACCATTCCTCTTTTTATTTAAAGGTTCCTCGATATCGCAGGTCATTATGGAATACGGAGTCGCGCCCGTATTTCGTCTTCCTAGGTGAAGGCTGGTTTTTAGTTAGACAACTCGGTCCAATAACTATTCCATTTAATATAATAAAAGTTGATTTAAAGTTTAGTTCAGTAGAAGTTATCTGCAGAATGTTATATGGTTGTATTATTATTTAACTCTGTTATTATTCCTTAGTATCATGATTAGGATTGTTTTATGCATTGATATGTAGTACTCGCCTTTGCCGATCACGTGCTTTGTTGTGTGTGTTGATCATGGCTTTGCTTTATTGATCCTGTGATGACCCAATTTTGGTGAGCAGCATTTCTAGAGCATTGACATTTACAGGTTCGCAGATGTAGCATCATTGGGAATCTGGGAATGGAGAGCTTGTGTAAACTTAGTTTGTTATTTTGTTCTGCATTAGTCGGATAATGTTATTATAAGTTGGTTTGATAGACTTTCATAAAGTGGTTTGTTTTTGAAGTACTTAATTTATTATTTATAAAGTTTAGTTTGATGTTTTCCGCTGCAAAATTCTGAATAAGCCGATACGTTATCACACGGGCGATAATACTTGGGTAATTCTCTAAGTTTTATATTATAAAGGCATTCCTGAAAAGAGAGAATTATCGGGGTGTTACAAAGTGGTATCTGGGAGCTTTAGGTTATTTTCAAAACTTTTAGGCGCCTAATTAACTTACTAGTTACTTGAATAAACTCTTAGAATTGCTCCTACTTATTCGTTATATATAAATATATATATATATATTATTTTTTTAAGAGGACCGAAATTTGTTTTTTAAAGGGACCGAAATTTTTTTTTAGGGGCCGAATTATTTTTTTTAGAGCCGAATTTTTTTTTAAGGGTCGAATTTATTTTCGAATTATGATGGTTTGAAATTTTTAGGATAGCCGAATTTTTTTTAGAGTCGAAATTTTTTTTTTTTCCTTTCGAATTTTATAAGTCTGAATTTTTTTTTTAGTCGAATTTTTTTTAGTTAGTTCGACACTTAATTATTATTATATTATAAGGAGTGTCTGTATTATTTTTTATTGCCTTTAAAGTTTTACTTGTTGCATTGTGAGAATGGGTAGTATAGGAAGGGCATATAGGATAGAAATATTATATGCCTACATTGAATAGTTAGTTCAGCATGTTAATATTTTTCTTCCCTGCTAACTATTCATGATTATTTTTCTTCCCTGCTAACTGTTTATATATTTCTTCCCTGCTGATTGTTATATTTTGTGCCTATGATGTTGATGGTATATTTTATTGTTATTGTTGGGAATTACGTACAGGGAGAGTACTAAAAATGTTATTGAATATATTTATTTGTTGTAGATCATTAATCATGTCGCCGGATTAGGAAGCTATTATAACCCCATTGATCGAGTGACGATGAAAGTGATGAGGACATTGCACTTATTGATAATGAATATACCGGTCTGGGATTGGACTATGCGTACTTTAATGAGGAGGGAAGTAACCAAAGTGATGATGAGCTCATTGTGGAGTTCGACCATGCTAGAGGCCAAACTAGAAAAGACATCTATCGGGCATGGTTCAGGTTTGAAACTGATTCGGAGTCAGAAGACGAGGAGCCTCAACCTTCTAGGAGATCTAAACGACAAAGGAGATATGTCGCATATTATGATGAGGACATAGATGAGTTTGAAGATGAGATCTTCGCACCTGAGCTATACATAGAATTTCAGGACAAAAATGATAATGTAGTACCTTAGGTTACTATTTATTTATTGATTTTTATTATTCTTCTTAGCAATAGAGGAAATATATTATATTCAGTTGGTTAGTCGACCAACGGTGATAGCATAGTTTTATTTTTTACGATCATGGTTTCTTTTAGGAAGATATAATATTATAGCAACATTTATTACATCTAAATACCCGTTATGGAAGAATAAAAGTTATTACTTAATTATATGAGTGAGTAAAAATTTATTTTGGGCACGTAATGGGAATATTTTTTTTTTCATTAGGCAATTATATTCTTGCTTGCTTGTTTCTATTTGCATGTTGATGTGAATATATTTTACATGGATGATTATGTGATCATTAGAGAACATTTCATGTTGAACTTGGAACTAGTTGAGAAATTGTCTGTTGATGCGATCTTTAATGATCAAATCAAATGTTGCCTTCCTAGATGGAAATGTGAGTTATGCTGGACCTAAAGTAGAGTTATATTACTTACAGGTCCCGAAGTAGAATGGCTACCAACAACGATCTAGCTGCTGCTATTCGCCTCTTGGCGGAGAAATTGACTCGGGGAGAGAGTTGAGCGTCCCGAGAGTGCCTGGGGATATGTTCGAAAGGCTAGCTAAGGTTAAGCCACCATACTATAAGGGGCAAGCTGACCCTACCTTCCTAGAAAACTGGATTAGGGAGTTTGAGAAACTTTTTGAGGTTGTAAACTGCCCTGAAAATCTGAGAGTGGGTCAGGCTGTGTTGTACCTTAAGGATGAGGCTGATTTATGGTGGAGGGAGAATGGAGTTAGACTGAGTGCTAGAGAAGGGTTCAATTGGGAGGCTTTTGTGACTGCCTTGAGGGGGAAGTTTTACCCTGCATTTATGAGGAAGCAGAAGGCCCAGGAATTCATTAATCTTAGGATGGGTAGTATGACCATTTCGAGTATTACAGTAAATTCATAGCACCGTCGAGGTTTGCACCTCGAGGTTGTAGCTACTGCGAGTTGAAGGCTCGGAGATTTGAGCGGGGGTTGTCCGATGAGATACAACCGGGATTAGGAGGGGGAGACCTTTACATCCCTAGATATCGTGTATGGGAGAGCCGCCCATATTTATGGACTCCAATCGAGGCGGGATAAAAAGAATACCGTGGTTGGTGAGAAGAGGAAGGACTTTAATCTTTGGGGAAACCAGGGGAATTTCAAGAAGAATAGGAATGGTCATGGGAATTTCCAAGGAAACAACAACCAGGATAACCGCAATAGGGGTCGAGCGAAAAAGAGTGTATCACTGCAAAAGTGTAGCAACAACCACCCCCGGTAGAGACGTAAGGGGGGAACCAGTTATCCGTAACTCTCGCCGAAGAAGGGCCATAGGGAGTATGAGTGCTTTGCTAAGCAAAAGAAGGAGCAAAATGGCAATGGGGGTAGTAACCAAGCGAGGCCTGGATTCAACCAACCAGGAAATCAGGGTTCGAAGCCTGCAGGGGCACAGAACAATCAAGGAAGCTATAGCAAGCCTGCCAGTGAGAACAACCAGAACAAGGCTCCGGGAAAGTCATTCGTGATGAGTCGCAACGAAGCCGAACGATCCGCCGATGTAGTGTCCGGTACTTTCTCTATTAACACCGTGCTAGTTAAAGCGCTATTTGATTCAGGGCGACTTATTCTTTTGTCTCGTCGTCTCGTTATTAAAAGTCCGGGGTTAATAGATTTTGAAGTGATTAATTTGCTTGTTAGTATACCTTTTGGTGAGACCATAAGGTGTACCAAGATGTTTAGAAACTTGCCTCTAAAGATAGGAGACTGTGTTTTTCCTTCGGCTTGATAGAGTTTAATCCGGTAGACCTAGATGTAATTCGGGGATGGATTGGCTAAGTTTATACAAGGCCAAGATAGATTGTGAAGTTCAGAAAGTAACTTTAAGGAACCCTTTGGGTAAGCTGACCTCGTATAGACGTTTTGGGAAATCCAAGGGCTTTGGGGTTATCTCCGCAATGCAAGTGAAGAAGTTGATGAAGAAGGGGTGTGAGTTGTATTTCTGTAGTGTGCAAGATGTGGGTAAAGAGGTTGGGGTGAGTATTGAAGATGTTCCGATTGTGAATGAGTTCATGGACGTGTTTCCGAGTGAGATCTCGGGTATGCCGCCTATTAGAGCTGTTGAGTTCACCATAGACCTAGTTCCTGGAACTGCTCCCATATCTAAGGCACCTTATAGAATGGCACCTCCGGAAATGAGTGAGTTGAAGGCGCAAGTTGCAAGAATTGTTCGATAAGGGTTATATTAGACCTAGTGCATCACCTTGGGGAGCTCCTGTGTTATTTGTCAAGAAGAAAGATGGGAGTATGAGGTTGTGTATTGATTATAGGGAATTGAATAACGTAACCATCAAGAATAAGTACCCTTTGCCTAGAATCGACGACCTATTTGACCAATTAAATGGAGCGAGCGTGTTCTCTAAAATTGATTTGCGTTCGGGGTATCACCCAGGTTGAGAGTAGCCGACAAGGATATACCTAAGACTGCATTTAGGACTCGTTACGGTCATTATGAGTTCACTGTAATGCCTTTTGGGTTAACCAATGCACCTGCCATATTTATGGACTTAATGAATAGGATTTTCCATGAGTTCTTAGATAAGTTTGTGGTCTTATTCATTGATGATATCCTGATCTATTCGAGGAACGAGAAAGAGCATGATGAGCATTTGAGGATCATATTGGAGACGCTTAGGAAGAATCAATTGTATACCAAGTTCTCTAAGTGTGAGTTTCGTTTGGAGAAGGTAGCATTTTTGGGTCACTATGTGTCTAAGGAAGGAGTCTCTGTAGATCCTGCTAAGATTCAAGCTGTGAGTGAGTGGCCAACCCCGAAGAATGTGTCTGATATCCGAAGTTTCTTAGGTCTAGCGGGTTATTACAGAAGATTTGTGAGGGATTTCTCGAAGATAGCAAGACCTATGACCAATTTGATGAAAAAAGAGTCAAAATTTGAGTGGAGTGAAAAGTGCGAGGAAGCCTTTCAGATTTTGAAGGATCGTTTAACCTCCGCGCCTGTTTTGACCCTACCTGATGGGAATGAGGGATTTGAGGTATTCAGTGATGCTTCGAAGAATGGGTTGGGATGTGTGTTGCAACAGAATGGGAAGGTGGTGGCGTATGCGTCACGCCAGTTGAAACCTTATGAGGCTAATTACCCTACCCATGACCTAGAGTTAGCTGCCATTGTGTTCGCTTTGAAGATTTGGAGACACTACTTGTATGGAGTGACTTGCAAGGTATTCACAGATCATAAGAGCTTGAAGTACATCTTTACCCAGAAAGATCTCAACATGAGGCAGAGGAGGTGGTTGGAGTTGATAAAGGATTATGACTTAGACATCCAATACCATGAGGGGAAAGCAAATGTAGTCGCTGATGCGCTGAGTAGGAAGTCGAGTCATAGCATGTGCGCCTTGATAGTTCCTGAGGAGTTGTGTCGAGATATGCGAAGGCTTAGCCTGGAAATTCTAAATCCTGGGGAGATCGAGGCCAGATTGAGTGCTTTATCATTGGGATTGTCAATTCTAGACGAGATCAAAGAGGGTCAAGTTGGGGATGAGCACTTAGAGAAGATCAAGGAGAAGATGGGTCAGGGCAAGGAAAGTGATTTCAAGATTCATGATGATGGTAGTCGAGGTTCAAGGGTAGGTGGTGTGTACCACAAAAGTGTGGCGAGATTAAGAGACGTCTTATGGATGAGGGTCATAATACTGCCGTACTCCGTGCACCCCGGGGGTGACAAGTCGTATAAGGACCTTAAGCGAGATCTATTGGTGGCCAAGCATGAAGCGAGAGGTAGGCCGAGTATGTGTCTAAGTGCCTAACATGTCGGAAGGTGAAGATAGATCACAAGCGACCCATGGGGAAAGTTCAACCATTAGAGGTTCGGGATGGAAGTGGGATTCCATATCGATGGATTTTGTAATCGCTTTGCCTAGAACAAGGAGTGGTAATGATACTATTTGGGTTATTGTGGACCGCCCGACAAAGTCTTTGTTTTCATACCAATCAAGGAGACATGGAAGAAGAAGCAACTAGCCAAGTCATATGTTAAGCATGTGGTGAGACTGCATGGAGTTCCAAAGGATATCATTTCTGACCGTGACTCTAGATTCCTTTCGAAATTTTGGAAGAAGGTCCAATTAAATCTTGGGACAACATTGAAGATGAGTACTGACCTTTCACCCCGCGACCGATGGTCGACCGAGAGGACTAACCGGACGATGGAGGATATGTTGAGAGCGTGTGCTATTGATTTTCAAGGTAGTTGGGAGGACCAATTAGACCGATTGAGTTTTCGTATAACAATAGTTACCATGCGAGCATTAAGATGGCACCGTTTGAGGCCTTATATGGACGGGAATGTAGAAGCCCCATTTGTTGGAATGACTTTAGCGAAAATATAGTCTTGGGGACAGAGTTTATTGAGGAGACTGTTAAGAATGTCGATCGATTCGGGCTAGAATTCAAGCTGCGCAAGATCGACGGAAGAGTTATGCTTGACTTGAAAAGACGCGAAGATGAGTTTGCTATAGGTGATAAAGTGTTCTTGAAAGTATCACCCACTAAAGGAGTCATGCGATTTGGGAAAAAGGGCAAGTTAAGTGCTAAATATGTAGGCCCATATGAGATTACGGGAGCGAATTGGGAAAGTTGCCCTCTGATTGGCATTGCCAATGGAGTTTGAGAAGATGCATGATGTGTTCCATATTTCTCAACTTAAGCGCTATATTCTCGATGAACGTCATGTCCTAGAGCCCGAACGACCCGGATCGATAGTAGCCTCACATATGAGGAAAGGCCTGTCAGGATTCTCGACAGAAAAGTGCGTAGTACACGCAATAAGGATGTCTACATCGTGAAAGTACTTTGGTCTAACCACGAATCTGAGGAGGCAACGTGGGAAGCCGAAGATGAGATGAAAAAGAAGTATCCGAGATCGTTCTGGAGGTGAGTTACGAGGGCGTAACTCGTTTTCTTTAAGGGGGATAGAATGCGATAAATTTCGCGCTTTTTGTCTATTTTTATGAGATTTTTTATGCATATGTATGCCTATGTTGAGTAATTTGCACATGTTAGTGCTAAAGAAGTAGACTCTTCGCATAAGAAAGTGTGTTCATAAGTAACACAAGTGTTTTAAGTTAGCAAAAGTGTGCACAAGTGGCACATTTTTTTGTGAACTTTTGAAAAGTTGAGTTCAAGTTTTGAAAACATGTGGGTTTTCGTGTCAAGTTTCGGGACGAAACTTCTTTTAAGGAGGGTAGACTGTAATCCCCCATAATTTTAAAGGATTTTATAAATATATTTTATCATTTATATATTTATATTTTAGTTCAAATGATTTTTATTATTTAAGTAGGTTGACTATTTTTGAAAGTCAAATGAAATTATTTTAAGGATTTAAGGAAGTTGAAAATATTTTAATTAATCATGCTTTGAAAAAGGTTTGAAATATGAATTTGATTTAGAAAAGAAGTCCTAATGGACTTGAGGAACCCAAATTCTAAGTAGATTAGGAAAGAGGAGTTATATTGATACTTAGGAGTCCTCATTCATCAATCCTAGTTATCATCGAATCCTATTTAAACTTAAATTCCTTTTCCTAGCCCCAAAAGGAAACCCTAACTATAAATACCCTAAGCCCCAATTATTTTACCCTACACAAGTTATTTTTCTTCACTCCTTCTCTCAAAATTTCGGCATTCTCTCTCTCTCCTCTTCCACGTAATTTTCTTTTCTTCTTCCTCTCAAACTTTTGTTTCTTCTTCTTCAAGTAACGATTTCTTCTTCGCTAAGAAACGTCACCGCCGCCGCCGTTGACCACCGTTGACCGCCGCTGCTGCCACCAAGACCCTTCCTTGGCCGGCGCATCATCACTTGCATCTTGTGTTGGTTTAATTCTTTTCCTTTCCTCAAGTTTTCCATTAAAGACTATGTTTTTATGCTTTATTTTAATGTTAATCATGATTATCAATATTAATTTACTGTTTTAATGAATAATCTTGATTCATATATATATTATATTATTAGAATAAAAATTCAGATTTGTTTATTATTGTTAGATTTAAGTTTTAATAATTAAAGCATGGATTTTTAGGGTGTTAATTATTAGAAAACCATAGTAGCATATTATATACTATGAGATTAATTTAATTTATGATTTTAAACATGTTTAAGAGGGTTTAACGAAGGTTTTATGATTTTATAAGTTGCTTGGAATTTCAGAAAGTATTTTATTTAGGGAGTTTTAAGAATTTTAATTACTAGTATGGTAGTACTATGCTAGGAATTAAAAGTAATGGAAGTTTTGATAGAAAAATCCACTTTTGAATATGTTTAAAGGGGTTTTTAAATATTTTAAAGTTGCTGTCTTTTTATTTAAGAGTATTGATTTTAGTCATATTTGATTTCTAGGCGGAGAGTATTTCAGTAGGAGACTTTTAAAGGTTTAAAGTGGCCGGTCGACTAGTTTACACAAGGTACGTACATGCCTATGTGATGATTGAGATAGCATCATGATTTTATGAAGGAGAATTATGTAGTATCATGTATAGGAACTTGGTTGAGTTCATTATGATATTTATTATGTTGGATTTTGCATGTTTTATGCCCGTGTGCAAACATGTTAATTATAATATTTGATTATGAGTAGAATATCATGGTTGTATGGAATATTGATGCAAGCATGTTAATTGGATTGGGAACCTTATTTATTAATTCACATGGGGGAATTAATATATCTATTAGTATTGGATCATGTTTGATCATTGTTCCCTTTTTGTATTTCACTACTTTATGAGGATTTGTGGGCCTTATTTGGTAAGTTGACAAGTTGTGCCTTTGAAAGGTAAGATTGATTGTTGGCTAGGTCCAACAAAGTAAGAAAGGTTGGAATTAAAGAAAGTAATCTTGGATTGTAAGTCGTGTGATCACTTATTTAATCCTAAGATAAAAGAGGTTCGATTGTGAATGTTGAATTATATTACGTGTTGCTTGTATGTGTGTCATAACAAGTAATAAATTGTAAATCACGTAAAGTGTAACTTGGATAGTAATAAGCTTTAGGCGGGTGCACGTCCGAAGTTGGACAATCGGGAGTTGGGGTACATGGTGAGCGGGCCATGGCTTTTTCTCGGGAATTGGATTGATCACCATTCCTCTTTTTATTTAAAGGTTCCTCGATATCGCGAGTCATTATGGAATACGGAGTCGCGCCCGTATTTCGTCTTCCTAGGTGAAGGTTGGTTTTTAGTTAGACAACTCGGTCCAATAACTATTCCATTTAATATAATAAAAGTTGATTTAAAGTTTAGTTCGGTAGAAGTTATCCGAGAATGTTATATGGTTGTATTATTATTTAACTCTGTTATTATTCCTTAGTATCATGATTAGGATTGTTTTATGCATTGATATGTAGTACTCGGCTTTGCCGATTACGTGCTTTTTGTGTGTGTGTTGATCATGGCTTTGCTTTATTGATCTTGTGATGACCCAATTTTGGTGAGCAAGCATTTCTAGAGCATTGACATTTACGGGTTCGCAGATGTAGCATCATTGGGAATCTGGGAATGGAGAGCTTGTGTAAACTTAGTTTGTTATTTTGTTCTGCATTAGTCGGATAATGTTATTATAAGTTGGTTTGATAGACTTTCATAAAGTGGTTTGTTTTTGAAGTACTTAATTTATTATTTATAAAGTTTAGTTTGATGTTTTCCGCTGCAAAATTCTGAATAAGCCGATACGTTATCACACGGGCGATAATACTTGGGTAATTCTCTAAGTTTTATATTATAAAGGCATTCCTGAAAAGAGAGAATTATCGGGGTGTTACAACACCCCTTGATGTCCTTGTACTTTCCCCTGTTTTACCACAATCTTTGTTGTATTCTCTGAGGTTCCCAGTGATAATGCCACATAGAGCTGACCGTGGCTGAATACATGATCTGGTAGGTAAATGCCTACATGTGGTATAGTTTGCCCCTGAGACTTGTTTATTGTCAAGGCAAAACTAACCTTCACTGGAAACTGCTTTCTAACCAGCTCAAATGGCAACTTTATATCTTCAGCACTCTTCAACGGAATTCTGGGCAGAAAAACTCTGTTTCCCCTAGAATGCCCTGTTAAAATCTCAGCATCTATAAAATGTTCATTTAGTGAACGACAAAGCAATCGTGTTCCATTGCAAAGCCCATTTTTAGGATCGATGTTTCTCAAAAGCATTAAAGGTACCCCAGGTTTCAGAGTGAGAGCATGAGGAGGCAATCCCGAAGCTGAAATTGAATTCAAAAACTCTTGCTGCTACAAATTTCTCCTGTCTTTTATCGTTACTCCATTTCCTCCGTTTTGTAGTATTTTGAATTTCGTTTTCATCCATTATAAAACTACACATATCAATTTAACGCGTTTATTATAAATTGATGATATAATTTCACCTTATTATGCAGTGTTGTATTTGCTTTTGTTTTATTATGATTAACCCTTTTTATTAATTTAACTTTCCGATTAACCCAACTTTAACATTAATCTCTATCCGATTATAACTATACCTATCTAATTCTATTTATTTGATTTTAGTTTTATCAGTTAGCTACATATTTTAACAAAGTTAAAATAATTGTTGCAATAGAGATGATTAACCATTTTTGTTAATTTAACTGTCACATTAACCCAACTTTAACATTAATACTCTATCCAATTCTAACTACACCTATCTAATTGTATCTGTTTGATTTTAATGTCAAAGTAACCCAACTTTAACATTAATACTCTATCCAATTCTAACTACACCTATCTAATACTCTATACAATTCTAACTACAACTTTAACATCTTTCTACAAAAATACTAACACGTATATGTACATATATAGCTCTATCCAATTCTAACTACAACTTTAACATCTTTCTACAAAAATACTAACACGTATATGTACATATATAGCTCTTTCAATACAAGTTTTAAGTATTAATGTACAATCCAAAAAGTTACTAAATCAGAAACAGTACATTAAATTCTCTATTATAATTGCATATCAATGTATAAGTAATTAAAATACTCAAGTTAAATGAACAAAGAATAAGAAAATCGTTGGGTGAAGCACAAACATGAACATAAAAGCGATAAAGTAGAATAAATTTAAGGGATGAGATGCTTCTTTTGATTTGATTTAAGTAACGTATTATTGGATAGAGATTATCCTTGGTACAAATTAATTGATTCAATATCTTACTCTACTTCACACTTCTTAATATATAAAATAAGCAGCTTAATAGTATGAATATTTTGAATGCATTTAGTGGCTTCAATATCAATTAGAGATTGTTAAAAATGTGAATTTTTTTGAAAAAAGTTGTGAAAAAGTTGAGTTTGTATTTCTAAACATATCTCTATTCTATGAAGCTGATTATTTTATATATTAAGAAGTATGAAGTAGAGTAAGATATTAAATCAAATAATTTGTAGCAAGAGAATTGTTAAATAGAGATTTGCAGAACAGTAGAACTGCATTGTTTAGTGTTTACCACTTTACCTACACGGCTACACTACATGGTGACACGCTAAATCCTAAGAGTTATACTTCTTAATAGTGTGAATCAAATTATTGTAAAGATATTTTTATAACTTCATGTGGACAACATTTTGTAAAGAATTGTTAAATAGAGATATATTTATAACTTCTTAATAAAACCAAACTATTTCCTCGTGTAGATCTAGTCACCCAAATACCACAGTGAAAAAAAAAATGCCCTGAAGAAGGTTTCACTCTCTGTACTTTCCTCTTATTAAAACCAAACTCGTGTAGATCCCAAATGCTTCTCAATCTCTCTCTCTCTAGCATCCCTACCACGGTGAAAAAAAAAATGCCCTAAAGAATGAATCACGCTCTGTACTCCGCCTCACTCTCCTCCCTTTCGACCACCCTATCCACAGACCAAACAAACCAAAATAGTTCATCTTCCCGACGCCGGAAATCACACACACCACGGATATCTCCGTCTCCAAAACCCAAAAAATTTGAAACTCTTAAACCCATTAAATCTGTTGTCATCGCCATCAATTAATGGAAACCAAACATCAAAGTCTACAAACTCAACTTGTGGGTGTGAAAGTCCACAAATTATGCATCAAACATTAAAGTTATAAGATTTTTGAAGGATTAATGGAGGTAGGCGGATCTGTCTCCCTGTATTTGTTGCCATCAATCTGTTGTCTGGTTTGTTGCTTATTTTTGATTTTTTTTGTTCGAAATTGATTTAAAGTTGGAAATTTGGAATGTTGAATCAACATTTAGAGTTTGATTTTTTTTGTTCAAAATTGATTTAAAGATGGGATTGGTTGGTATCAAAGTCTCCCGGAATTTCGTTTTTGCTAGTCTACTATTAATTCCATGCCGTGTTTGATACATGTATTTCGTTTGATTGTTTGTTTTGAGTTGGATTTTTTTTTACATTAATCCCATGCCTTGTTTTTTTCTTTGCATGTGAAAGATTTTGGTAGGATTTTTTTGTTGCAGTTACATTTTTCAGTGCAATTGATAAAAAGTTGTGTGGGTTTTGTTGATTTCTTGTGAGAAGCAAAAGATAAGTATGGGTGCTTATAGTTTAAAAATGATTTTTTTTTCTTGTTTACAAATTCATCGGATGAATTTAAATTCCCCATATAGTTTTACATTTAACATTATTTTTTATGACGTCTAGTTTTGTGATTATATGGATATAAAAGCATATAAATGGATCACACGAATTTTAAAAAAATTACTTTACTAATTAAGAATGTCATGATGCAAATTTAATTGTAGATTCTGTGTTTTAATTCTATGACCGTTAATATTCTTTTCATTTTTTTTAGGTATAATTTTTTCGGTTATAAAAATTGTTACTTTTACAATTTGTAAAAATGCACGAAAATGTCTCCATTTTTTTATCTGAATGAAAATGTCACCCAACTTTTCTTTATATTTTTTGTCAGCGTTTTTATTGAAAAATCAATTTTTTTTTGTTAATTTCATAAAGTATCCTATAGTTGAAAATGATAAATGGTGAAAAGACGTTCTTACTGTATATTTTTTTGGGTATTCCCTAATTTCCCCAAAAACAAAAAAAAAAACATTTGCAATTGAATATTAGTATGTAAATGATTTGCAATTACACACTTACCTTGCAAATGCCCCTTTTTGCTGATATTTGGTTGACGAAATTGGTCGATTGTAACTGATACTTTCCTTATCCTGCTGTCGTGAATGAAATTCGCACAAAATACATTATCAAAATCATTAAATTGGATGTTGTGAATAATAAAGGAAACACATTTTAAGTTTTGATGTTCAGAAGTAGGAAAAACCTTGTTATTATTTGCTTGTTCACACTGATGCCCCACGAAAGTCGTTGCTTGTTGAGTACTATTAGTGTAAAAGTATCCTGTATGAATAGAGATTGAGAAAATGAATGATGTATTTTTGAAATTAAATGGTAAAACAGTGATTTATTATGTGATTACCTGATGTTGGTGGTATAATAGTATTGTAATGATTCTGTGTTTTTGGGTATTCTGCTGTGGTTTTCAGAGGTTTGAGAAGTGGAGATAATAGGAAGGAGAAGAGCAGGAACTGAAGGAGTGGTTTTCAGAATTTGGTTGCAGTTGTTTTCCCCATGTAATTAGGGGATTGAGTTGGGCAGTTACTTGTTCATAACTTAGACGTTGTAATTTTTTTCTTTTTGTTTTTTTTTCCTTATTTTTTGGTGGTTTTCTGAGTAAGTTAGACAGTACATTTCTTTTTCTTTGTTTCCCCCTTTTTTACTTATTTAACTTTTGTTTTTAAAATTTATTGAATGGTTAATTATGTAATTATTGTTTGTAGTTGGGGGTAATTTGGGCAACTCAAGTGGACACCAAAGTCCTCAAGAGTTGCCTTATATAATAGAGATGTTATGAAGAGTTGATAATGCTACTTTTGAAGTAACTATTACGAGGGGTTTCACATGGATTTAAATCAAAGAGTTAATTAATAGGGGTGAAAGTTATTCAGACAAAAATCGAAATTTAATCCAATCCAAATCGAATTAATTATTCGGATTGGACTCGAACTATGTTCGGATTCCTCGTTATTTCTATTGTTACCTTTTTATCCTCTAAGTAAACACCTTGAGTCGGAGCTTTGTCCAATTCCTGATCGGAAGGAACATAAAATTGTTGACACTTTGGCCAAATTTGAACTATCATTTGTTATGTAGCATTAATAGTTTTGTATACAAGATTTGTCATTTAGTACAACACTACTATTTCTGAAATCTTTTTTTGAAAAAAGAAATTACTTTATTATTTACAAAAATACCATTATCTATTTATAGTAATGTTATTGGGAGAAACATTTGTTCCTCCCTTAGAGGATTTAGGCATTTCTCATTAGAGAATGGACTAACTTTTTTTCTTTATAGTAAAATCAATTTATTAATAATCATACAACGTCTACAAAAGAAATTTGAATCTAACAAATGAAAATGAATAATGGTTTCTTCACTATAACTACAATCGTTGAATAGAATATCTTGCACGAGTTGAAAATCTCTCATACATATCATTTGGAATATACACCAAGCAAGGCTTCGCCTAGTGCTAATGGTTTTGGCTCATGACTTCAAGGTCGTGAGATCAAACCCCACTAGTAGCTCTTTAGGGGAGGTTTTCCTTACCATCCCCCGTCCCTCCCCAATGAATCGACCGGCAAACCTAGCTGATTATACTTTGCGAGAGGTGTCGGTTGAATAGGGTCCTTCATCTTACCTACCTAAAAAAATTGTTTGGAATATACATCTTTTCGGAGAGACGGTGTGACTATTTGTTGTAGTTGCAAGGATGATTTTTGTCTGATTCATCTGAATGTATTCGAAAAAACGATGATTGTTGTGAACCACAAGATTTTATCAACGAAGCAATTTCACATTATTAAACTATATCTAAAATCCTGGATATTACTCCTAAATACAAGAAAAGTCTCTCGTAAGGAGAGAAGAAAACATAAGGTTAATGACGATTACTTTGTTAGTCGTCTAATATATCCAAAAGCCATGTCTCGACGTAGATTACGTATGCATAAGTCTTGCACGGACTCTTGGGTTCATTTTTTAAATTCATTTTATTTTTGAAATGCACCCCTTTCTTTTTATTTTTACTTTCTTTAAAAAAAAAAAGAACTTTATTATTAGAATATTGGTGATGGGGATTATTATTTTGGGAAAAGATTTTCAAGTTGATGACGATAAAAAGGATTGATTTCGAAAGAGATTTTTTTTTATAAAAAGGACTGGATGATGATGAATGAATATTTTGAAAGGGATAGGATAGAAGAAGGTAGAACTGATTTTGAAAAAGAATATTACTTTTTTCATGAGAAGGATAGGAATATAGGATACATATGTTGGAAAATATAGGTTGGAGTGAGGGGATAAGATAGGTGGGAATTGAGATGCATGACGACTTAAGCTCTATCATGACCACTTATCTAAATGGACTCAAAAGATAGACTCGATCTTAGATGATGTGCATGGAAAAGATTAATTTTTATATTTGAAATAGGTGATATTTGTTTGAAAAGAATGACCTGAAAGTGCTCATGGATGATGATGAACGCAACGAATCAAAACCGGCAAATAATTTGTGTGCTTGGCGCATTTGTGATGCTTGCCACCCAACATTATTGCACGCCATGCATGGTAATACGTCTAGTGCTAGAAACGTGCGTGCCACACATGATTGTTGCGTGCCCCGCACGTTACTCAACAGTGCAGTTTTTCATTTTTTGACGAATTATTGGTCGTTTTCGATATTGTTAGTCTAATTCCAGGGGACTGCGAACTGTTTGCATGTTTAGCATAGCAACGAAATAAATGATGTTAAATAGGCAGGAAATAGTATGCAGTTCCAACCTAAAATAAAGATCTATGTTTGATACTAGGTTTGATACTAGTGGTCAGGCTAATTAGGTTAGGCTTAAAAGGGTCCATGACTATGGCTCTGTTCTTTTGGACTGAATTAATGAAAATTTATTTCAGTTCAGTTCAGTTCAGACAAATTCAATTTAGTTCAGTTCAGTTCAGGTTTATTCAGTTCAGTTTTATTCAGTTCAGTTAGTTTCCTCTCATAGTTTTCATTCACTTCAGTTCAGTTCAGTTTAGTTCAGACAAATTAAGTTCAGTTCAGTTCAATTCAGTCCAAAAGAACAAAGCCTAAGAGATTGATATCACGGTTTGTATCTGTGCTGAAAAAGATGACCACGTGTAAGATGCACGCACTCCAGTCTCATGTCAGTAACAAGATAGCAATGTCAGGGTTAGATAGGTTTGCTTATGACTAAGATCCTGTAACACCCCCAAAATCCATACAACTCTAAACTACGTTGCATCGGCTTTGGAAGTGTTACCGCCGCGGTGAAACGCAAGGCTTATTTAAAAATAAACATTAACTTACTCTTTTTTATAAAAACTAAATTGCAGCGGAAATATAATGCTAACTTAAACTACAACTCGGGAATCACCAATGACCCCTTTTATTCAAACTATAAACTGCGTAGAATATAAATAAATTCTAGAAGGTTAAATCAAAACACTTTAAAACTTTATAATCCAAATAGTAACCCCGATATGCCCGAACTCATGCAGCATCACCAGCATACCTAATCTGCTCCCCATTGAAAAATCAATGGTTCATCACAGGTCAACAAACAACACCAATAACAAACAATCAGCTATGCTGAGTACATACATAATCAGTTAAATAATAAACTAAGCATAATCAAAATAACAAAAACCATTCCTAGACATGATACTACAAAAACATTAAATTCCGTTTTTACAATTTATTTGGCATCGAACGGGCACCGTCATATTTCTAGAATCATACGGGCTACTTAATCCTTAATAGACAACTTGGTCTATTAGATGAAATGTAAATACGGTTTTGTTCTGTTCCACACCCATCACCTTAGTATGCATACCCCCAAGATCGTACGAAACCTTCCGCCTACTTGAGTTATCAAAATTTATAAGGACACTACTGTCGTCACAGTAGGCCTGCGTAGGAGTATAGAACAAGTCTCACACTCCCCCCATTGTTCATACTTGTAGGGATTCCAACTACAAGTTTATCGCCAAAGATCCTTCTTAGTGATATTCATTCATACAACATTATGCATATAATCATTTAATTTTCCTTCTTAGATACATTGCTCAATTCTTTAGTTTAAGCAACTTATTATAACATCCTTGCTACAACAATAAATCATAGGATTCCAATCCAATTCTCATTTCATGCTTGTGATACGATAGAATTACGCATACCAATAATAATGCATTTCAATTCACAAGTCATACAACAAGGAAATACATACATATTTCCAATTGATTTCATATTACCAAACAATCTCATCAATCATAACCATACAATTGTTCCCTATCATGATTCTAGGTTCCAATGACAGAATTCATAACCTAAACATGATACTAACATACACTAGTGGAAAAATACGGAAGGGCTGCGGTCAAAACAGCCCTAAGGGCTGCGTTTTTGGCCAGCAACCCTTTCCGTAGCAGCCCTTTACTTTTAGTGAAGGACTGCGGTTTTAAACCGCAGCCCTTCACAACGAAGGGCTGCGGTTTAGGCCAAAAACGCAGCCCTTCCACATTGAAAGGGCTGCGGTTTTGGGCCTAAAACCGCAGCCCTTCGTTGTAGGAAGGGCTGCGTTTTTTACTATAACCGCAGCCCTTCTGACCCCAAAAAAAAAAAAAAAATTTTGCATTTTTTACTCCTAAATATATTAAGAAATTTACAACATAAACTGATAATATTGAAAAGCCGAGAACATCACAGTCCAAATTACTTACAGTCGAAAAAACGCAAATTAATTCCTAGATTAACAACATAAACCAGGGAAAATAAAAAAACGAATCAACATCATAAAACAGTCCAAATTTACAGTCGAAATCAAAAATTAAATTGAGATGACAAAATGCAACAAAATGAACCCTGATCGCAGCATAAAACAAACAATTTCAACAAAAGGGAAAGCGACGGGTCTTTGGGGGTGGGGGAGGGGCATGGGGCTGCGCGGGGCTTGGGGAGGGGGGATCTTTGGGCGGTGGTGAGAGGGGGGCCCGCTAGGGAGGGGGTGTCGGGAGGGTGGGGGAAGGGGTGATGGGAGGGGGGCTGCTGGGAGGGTGGAGGAAGGGGTGGGGGAGAGGGTTAGTTTAGAGTTTAGGATTAGATTAACTCACTAACTAACTTTTTTAACACTAACTAGCGTTTTTTAACACTAACTAAACATTTTTCATTAAATAATCCTATTTTACTAACATTTTAATTAATTTAGGGCTACCAGGGACATTAACCCATAAGAAAAGCTACCAAAGAGAAAAATAAATAGTTAAGGGCTACCAAAGAGAATTTCCCTTAATTATTTCCTCAAAAGTTATTTTCTATCTATTTGTCTTATATGTACAACCAATGACTAACACATAAGGAAACAAGAATAACATATCAACAACATTAGGATGAGCAAAGACTATGTCACTAACCAGTTTTGTTCCCATTTCTTCACAGATGCCATTGAAAATAATTTGCAATAAAGAATAAATACAGTCAAACACTCTCAGTAATGAAAACGAAAATGAAAATCAAACATACCCAGCGTGAATAAGGAAATGAAATGAAAAAGCACTCAATATCACAACTTATAACAATTGAAAAGCACATAATTCCCCTTTTACAAAAAAAAAGAAAAGTGCATAATAATGGGAATAGGGCAAGAATGCGAGTTAGAGACTCAGAGAGTGAGAATGAGATTTAGTGAGCCAATAGGCAGGCCTAGCGTAATATAAATTTTGAAAAGTATTTCTCGGGTATCGGGTACCCGGTTGGTAATAATAAACGGCCCATGACCCGATCCGCTTTTCCCGGGTCTGGTACCTGACCCGTCAAAATCATACTTTTCAAAGAAAATACCCGGTTTTTTTCTAGCGGGTCGGGGCAAGCGGGTCTGGTTTTTTTAACACCCCTATTCAAGAGGCACATAATCAGAGTATTTGGGTGAGAGAATTCGTCAGGATATCTTGTTTCATTTATGGAAACAAGATAATATGCAAGATACTTTCCGTATACTTGCCTATCTTTAATCATTCACCCGAAGTCTATAAATACGGAATATGTCCTCCTTGTTCGCTGATGCTCTTCTAGAGAAAAATCGAGTAATATATCAAAGAGCACCTCAAAGAACTGTTGAACCGTTCCCCTATTTTGTCTGCGCACCATAGGATTTCAATATCTTCTACTTAGCTTTGTGTAAAAACATTATTGAGAATTCTTGTGTTTGTAATTAAACCACTAATAGGTTAGTGGTTGGAGAGCGTTTGTGAGTTCAAGTGCGAAAATTAGCACATCTAGAGTTAGGTGTGGGGTGAGTTGTTCATCTAGAGTAAGGCGAATTAGTTTGAGCTTTTTTACTTTTGTTTTTCGGAGTAGATTAATAAAAGTGACTAAATGGTGGAAGACGTGGACTTTGAGTTGAGTCAAACCTCGTTAAATATGTGGCCTTGCTTTACTTATTGCATTCTCATTATTCAAGTGTTTCCGTTTCAAAGAGTCGGCTGATCTGGTCCCTAAATCCAAAAAGTTTTAAAAGGCACTATTTCTTGTTGTACTCAATTCAACTCCCCTTTCTTGAGTACTAGGTGAACTTTCAAAGCAGGTAACGGAAAAGGATCACATATGATGAGGCATACTTAGGGGTTGTTTGGCAATCGACTGTTGGCTGTTGACTTTTGGCTGGTTTAGTTGGCTTGTTTGATTGGTGGCGTTGGTCAGTATGTAGTGGGCTTTTTAAGGTGGTTTGTTTAAGGCAAATTTGTTTGCAAAGTGTGTGGCAAAATTAATTGTGGTTGTTGATCGTTTATTAGAGAGTTTGTGGTTAATAATGCCAAAAGTTCAATCAAAAAATGTTCAGGCAAATTTTTCATTTTGGCTTAAAAGCCAGCTTTTCAGCCAACCAAAAAGCCAATAACCAAACACTTTTTTTGGCTGTTTGACCAAATTGAAAAGCCAAAAGCCAATGAAAAAGCCATTTACCAAACAGGGCCTTAGTGTAGTGTGAATTTGGTTAGTCATCTCACTTGTGTACGACTTCTGGAGTTTAAAAAATGAAAGGAGAGATATACATTTGCCAGAGATCACCAAGTCACCAGCACTACCTTGGAAAATTGTTCTACTGTTATTGTCTTTGTTACATTATGTATCTGGAACACTGAGACAATGCTAACAAAAGAGATCACATCAAAATAGATATCTTCTTATTACGTTGAAACATCCATTATTGAATACTAATAACATGGAGGTATCCAACAATCAACATCGAAGAAGCTCAGTTTACGTTCAACCCACTACAATCATCCAGATGCCTAAAACATCTTCTACATGACTACCTGCAAATCCTTTGACAGCTTCAGGCCATGTGCTTAGCCCAGCCAGTAATGACATCCTCATATGATGCAATTGTTTTCTGAAATGAATCTCTGGAAAATATATTCTGCACACATAATGTACACACGATCAGAGACAGGTGAAAGCGTCCATACAGTTCTGTATGAGATGTCAAAATGATGTTTTGCAAACGTCTATACAATTCTTAGTGAGGAACAATCGACAATGTTAAAAGAAACAATGAATATTTAATTGGATTGAAAGTGAAGTTTCTCTCTCCACACATCCCACCTCCACTCAGTAGGCCAGTAGCTACTTATAGTTTTTACTAAGCTCCTTAGGGTCAGTGCCCATAAATCCCCCTTCTTCCAAGTTTTAGCTCTGGTTTCTGACGTTTAGGGTTCTGTAGAAGTTGCCTCAAACTGGGATTATTTTTGTTTCTTCTGATTTCAGTTTGCTTTTGGAGTGATTGTGGTTTAGGATTGCAGTCTTTGCCCCTCATTGGGCAGCTACTACAGTTGTGGAGTCTGTTCACTCTATTATTGCTTCAATTGGGTATTGTTACTATGCTAGCTATTCTAGTAATGGCAGCTCTCTGCATTTATGAAATGCTATCTTAGGTACTGAACATTTCGAGTGAGGCTAGGTTTCCTGTTCTCTTGCTTTTTGTTGTGTTAGACTGTTAGTTCTGTTGTGTTCACTTCATGCATGTGCGTGTGAGATGATAATGATGTTGCTGTGCGTTCTTTTTTCGGGTTTATTGTGTACAACTGTTGATATGCAGCTATGATCTTCTTTGGATTGCAGAAGGCATTATTCATCAGAGATATAGCCTTCAGCTAAAGAAAATTTGAGATGCCAGGTGAGGGCATTTTTTGTCATATGTCAGCATTGGTAAACATAATGGCCTCAGATCCTGATCAATATAGACGAGTATAGGAGATGCAAATAATAAGTAATGGGTACAGGGATCATGGTGAACGAGACAGTTTAGGGTGCAAACGTCCCGATTTGCTACTAGTGAAAGAGGTGTATATGAAGCCCCATAATTGTAATTTCTAGTTTTATAAACTTGGCAATGTATGAATTATAGAGATCTTCGCTTAAAGCTTAGAGACTATTCTGCTGTTTAGAATTTTAGAAGCCTTGGAGATTAGAACCTTTTAAAATAGGAAGTGCTGAATTTTTTTTTTTTTTATTTGTTTAAAAAAAAAGGAGCAATGGGAAAAATAGATTCACAGCAGAGTTTGGTGCGTGTTACAATAGAGTTGCCGTTGCTTCGATTTCTTTGTCTAGGATTGAGGCATCTAGACTCTAGTTCCTTGGGTTCCTCTACTTCAAGAATTGCTGTTCTTATTATAAAAAAGAAGATTCATGTCCTAAACCTTAGATGAGAACTGAATATAGAGCATGTAGGAGACAGCAAGAGTGAAAATTATAGCAGGGAATCAGCGTCTTCACTCTAGGATTGGTCTAAGCAATTTGCTTAGTCATGCCACAAAAAGAAAAGGCAAGAGTGGATAGGTTATTTTGGACTTGAAAGGGGAAGAAAATCGTCGACACAGATGATACATGCTGTTCAGGTTGGCCAGCATCAGACTCAATTGCATCAAGCTTTAAATTCAATAATCACGGTAACAACAACAACAACTAAGCCTTATTCCCAAAGTGATTTGGGGTCGGCTAACATGAATCGTCAACTGAAACCGTCACCAAAGGAGATGGCATCGCCAAGAGTGATAAAAAGGTTTTTTTTTTTTTTTAAAGCAAGGTTTACACCAACAAGTTTTAAAAGAGGTTTTCAACAAAAGGTTTTAATACCAACACAATTGAGAAAAACAAATAAATGCAGAAATCACACCCCTTCCTCCACATGGATATCGCCCTCCACTCACTTCTATCCAACGTCATGCTCTCCTCAATCCCAAGTAACCTCATATCACTTTCAATTACCTTCATCCAAGTCATCTTAGGTCTTCCCCTACCCCTTACAACTTGGTTACTCCTCCACTCTTCAATTCTTCTCACCGGTGCATCACCTGATCTCCTTTTCACATGACCAAACCATCTTAACCGATTCTCCCTCATCTTTTCTTCAATGGATGCAACTCCAACTTTTTCCTAGGATCACTTCATTTCTTAATCGGTCTTTCCTTGTGTGGCCACACATCCACCGCAACATACGCATCTCCGCCACGTTCATCTTATGGACGTGGCATTGTTTCACCGCCCAACATTCGGTGCCATATAACAAAAGCAGCCTAATTGCCGTACGGTAGAACTTTCCCTTCAAGCTTTGGGGAATGCCGGAATCACAAAGGAATCCGGTGGCGCGTTTCCACTTTAACCAACCCGCGTTAATTCTATGAGCCACGTCTCCATCCAGTTCTCCATCCTTTTGGAGAATGGATCCTAGGTAACGGAAGACGTTCGATCCTTGAACCACTTTGCTATCCAAAGTAACCGCCCTCGCCTCGCCTTGTAACCCCACCGAACTTGCACTCCATATACTCCAGTCTTACTTACGCTCAATCTAAAACCCTAGGGCTTCTAATGTATGTCTCCACAATTCCAACTTTCTCTCAATACCTTCCTTTGTTTCATCAATCAACACAATATCATCCGCAAAACATCATACACCATGGTATATCATCTTGAATTGACCTCGTTAGTTCGTCCATGACTAGGGCGAAAGCGAAAGGGACTAAGTGCGGAACCTTGATGCACTCCGATGGTAATAGGAAACTCTTCCGTCCTCCCCCCGTAGTCCGCACACTCGTAGTTGCCCCCTCATACATATCCTTGATGATATCTATATATTTTTGTGGAACACCTTTCCTCGCCAACGCCCACCAAAGTATTTCTCTTGGTACTCTATCATATGCCTTCTCCAAATCAATGAAAACCATATGTAGATCCTTCTTCCTATCACGGTAATGTTCCATTGTTTGTCTTAAGAGGTGGATGGCCTCATAGTCGATCTTCCGGGCATAAATCCAAATTGGTTCTCCGATATCTTCACATGTTTCCTAAGTCTTTGCTTCAATCACCCTTTCCCGAGTTTCATCGTATGACTCATTAGTTTGATTCCTCGGTAGTTGGTACAAATCTTGTACATCGCCTTTGTTCTTATACAAAGGAATCAAAGTACTCTTCCTCCATTCTAATGGCATTTTGTTGTGTCTCCAAATCATGTTGAAGAATGTTGTCGGCCATTCGATTCCTCTCCCTCCTAAACACCTCCAAACTTCGATAGGTATGCCATCGGCCCCGTAGCTTTCTTGATCCCATCTTTTTTAATGCCGCAACGACTTCTCCCTTTTGAATCCTCCTCATAAACTCTCGATTTAACATACTTGGCGGAATGTGTACATCCCCGATGTCTTGTGCTTTATCACCGTTGAACAAGGTATCAAAGTACGACCTCCACCTATCCTTTATCTCTTCATCCTCCACAAGCACTCTTTGGTCCACACCCTTGACACATTTTACCTTTCTTATGTCTCTTGTCTTCTTGTCCCTCATACGTATGATTCTATAAATGTCTTTTTCACCTTACGTCGTATCGATCTTGCATAAAGCTCTTTGTTTACCCGTGCTTTAGCTTCCTGTCTTGCCTTCTTGGCTTCTTTTCTCGCCTCTTTGTACTTCTCATAGTTCACATCGTTGCTATCTTTTCCCAAAAGTTTATAACTTTCTCGTTTGTTTTTTTATCGCTTGTCTCACCTCCTCGTTCCACCAAGATGTGTCCTTACTTGATGGTACAGTTCCTTTAGATTCTCCAAGGGCCTCTTTCGCCACTTCCTTTATACCAAGTTCTATCTTTGTCCAAATCGAATCTACATCCATTTCCGTGTTACAAGCCCAAATATCTTTATTAGCCATCTTAGCTAAGAAGTTCTCTTTGTGCTCCCCTTGGAGCTTCCACCACTTGATTCGCGGCTCCACATTGGGTTTTCGCTTTCTTAAAGACTCCCTACCCGGAAATTCAAGCACGACTAGTCTATGTTGGGTGGTCGCGCTCTCACCCGGTATCACCTTGCAGTTTGTATAACTCTTCCGCCAACCATTCCTTACTAAAAAGAGGTCAATCTGACTCGCGTTACTTCCACTCCTATACGTCACAAGGTGAGATTCTCTTTTCTCAAACCAAGTGTTCATGAATTCTCTTTTCTCAAATTCAATAATCACGGTATGATTCCTTAATGCTCAGCAACAGCTAAATGAGGTGAGTTCCTCGAAAGAGAATCTGTGTCGATTAATCGCATAGGTATAATGGCATCCTTAAGTTGTTACCATTCAATGCATATGAAACTTTTAAAAGTAAAGAAAATTTCTATCAAGTAGGATTTGTATCAGTTCATCAGCTATATTCACTTTCAGAAGTCAGCACTTTTATCATCATAGCCAAGTGTTCAAGTTCTCATTGTTGCCAAAGTTATCTTCAAAAGCTTATCCAAGTATACTGTTTCAAAGGTTGAACATGGTTCATTGCACAAGGAGGCTCCAAGCCTCCAACTTGTTTCTTCAAGTCAAACAGCTGGAAGAGGAAAGATTTGATGTGATGGTTCTAGAGCTCCTCTTTTTTTTTTTTTCATTTCTTATAGTTCTTTATTCTATCTGTAATTCTTTGTGCCAACAGAATAAAAGGAACACAAATGGCAAAAAATATGCTTGACTCACCGCAATTCTAATTCACTCATAAAAGAGCAGAATTGTGTTTCAGTTACTTCTGAAAAGATAGCAGATAATTATTGAAGCCATAGGAGGTGAAAGAGTCAACAGGCAAGAGATACCTTCATGTAAGACTTCACATAGGGAAGTGAGTCAGGAACCGACCAATTCTTGTAATGTCCCAGTGCAATTTCCATGTGGTAAAGCTTTGGTCCAAGCGATAGGTCCGCAGCAGAAATCTTTTCCCCGTTGATTAAGGGTCCCTAAAAATACAAAAAGATTGGTATGTAAAAGCTTAAACATTCTGCAACTGGATTAGTGAACTACAATGCTACAGCAACCACCAAATCAACATAAATATCAGCATAGCTGCTTCTAAGTATGAGGCTTATTATAAAGTGACAGATGGCAGGATTAAGGTATTGGCAGGAAAGGCAAGCAAATTACTCTGAGTTTCTGAGTTCTGAAGCCAAGGGCATCAGGATGTCTAGTTGAATAGACAATATGTAAGAGAATCACATACTCTACCTGCCTTAGTGCAGCATGGTTGTCAACTATGGACAAGAAGCGAACAACCTTATATCTTTCAATAACTATGTAACTTACTAAACTAGAATACATAATAGTATTAGTGTATTACAGAAAACCAAGCAGCAATGTTTCAGACTCATTTTCTGTATTATCAATAGGATTGATTATAGCAAGTCACACACTCATATTCTGGAAATACAGAAAGAAATTCCGCGATCGAACTACCAAAAAGCAATAGAGACAAACTTAGCTCCCATGACTTCACTGTTTGGTTCAGTCCTCAATAAGAACAAGTTATTTAACCCCAACCCAAGTCCATTAATGGATAGGCTAACCTATGGTCTAGGCATCACCCTGGACGATAAAGGATTAAAACACATCAAAAATCCATCTGCTTGGAAGTTGGAAATCAAGTGTAATCAATGTTTAGGACATCTCAGCTGCAGGGCCAAATTCATAGACCCTGGACGATAAAAGATTAAAACATATCAAAAATCCATCTGCTTGGAACTTGGAAATCAAGTGTAATCAATTTTAGGACATCTCAGCTGCAGGGCCAAATTCATAGAACTGAAATTGTGATTGCGATAAGTACCTTCCAATAGCATATGTGAATCCGGGAGATTTTTATTTATTTTTGTCCAAATCCTGACTAAGGATTTAGCTCAAAAGAAATTGCTCGATTGCATATAATGATCCCTGATGAAGTAAACGGTGCATGGAATTAAAACTCTCTTGTTCCGTTACAAAACGGCCGTTCGGAATGGATTTTGGATTTGCCGTTCCGCGAAATCCCGTTACGGAACGCCGTAATAAAAATCACATACTTCTCGCCGCATTGTCCGTTCCGTAACGCAAACTCGCCGCATTAGAACGTTTTTATCCCCGTTACATCCGTTCTTTTCAAACATTGGCCAAAAATATTTGGTGAATTAATTATATAGCTGATTAAACATGATATTCTGATAGATTTAGTTATATTATGTTATAATGATGCTTCATAAACTAAAACATCGCAAATGAGGTTAGAATATATGAATGTGAATTTTTTAAAAAATTCACGCCGCATCGGCCGTGATTGGTGATAAACCACTTCCGCAACAATGCAAACGTTACCGCGATCGCGACCGCATCCGCATCCGTGATTTTTTTTTCCCTTGAAACAGTGTGTATTATCATGTTAATACAAACCCTTCTCCCACTATTGCCACTTACTAAGTTACTAGTATCCTAACACTCGGCATGTCAGTTTCCATCCTGGGCGAAGATGACAAAGTGCAGCAGATCTCCAATACACACCAAATACAATAGGACAAAACAAAGGCAAATAGCCATGTGCGAATATGGGCATCAATGACAACAAGGATGAAAAACTGGAAAATAAACGATGAAATGTTGGATATTTGTGCGAGCATAAGTAGGTAACTGAGAATTTTTGAAAAAGCATATATAAAAATCAAATGGCGACTAAGAATTTTTTATAACTAGTCCAGAAAAGTAAAATGTAAATGAATATTATTGAGATAGAGAGCGCAAGAGAGCTTGGACATGTACACGTCTAACACTTGGACATGTTTACGTGTATATGGCGCACGCATGCGGATGTGTAGAGACAGAGAGCTAGTCTAGAAAGAGTGATATTATTCATAAGAAATTGTGAATATCTTACTCAACTAGATATGTACTGGTTATTAAACAGGCTAAAGTACACTATAACATCTTAAAGCATAATCTTCTCATCAAAGATCAAACAGACTCTCTCTAGCACATCCTGGCCACAGCCAAGTACCTGCAACTGGCAAAGCATGACACCAGAAGCACTGCAGCAGGGTAATTAAATTTGGAATAAAGAAGAGAAGATTCGAACTGGAAAGAGGAATCGAGATAAGATTGCAAAGATAGGAGGAGAAGTCAGATGGGAAGATTAGAGTAAAGAGAGGTAAATCATTGGGATTTGGCAAGATTCATCAGCTAAAACTATACCCTTAATTTAACCAGAGGCAAAGCATTTATCAACCTTTTCCTCAAACATGCAGGTTGGCAACTAATGGGTAATTAAGAGATTTCCTTCACCGCATAAACAAGAGAAGGAAGGCGTGGGAGGAAATAGATGCCTTTCTATCTTTTCCTCTTGATATCTGCAGGTTGTGGCTTTGTGATGTAGTTAGCTTAATATTGTGCTCAGGGCCCATGCCTCCAGCGCATTCATTTCAACTACAGCACTGCAGTTAGCAATCTTAAGCAAATTCAACTACAAATGATAAGATGCAGGGGTGGAGATAAAGATAAAGTACAGATTTAGTATCAACACTAAAGCTTTTCTTAGAATCTAATACTAGCTATTATCGAATTTTCATTTCTCATTAAACTCCTATTCTCATTCTAGAGAATCCTCACATGTATATGTGTTCCACCTTTTTCCCTTTCGGGGGTTCAGGGAGTTTTTTTTTTTGGGGGGGTGTCGAGGGTTGATTTTGCTGTTGAGGGAAGAGAATCTCACATTTTCTTTCAGGTAATCGTTGAAGGAACTGAGCTCATTCAGTAATTCTTGCTCTTTTCCATCACTTGGGTCCTTGCTTTTAAGAAAACCAACAAAAGCAGGAAAGACCTTTGAGCCACTGCACAAAGAACATCCTGAGTTTGAGACATTGACATGTACAATATAGCCATAAAATCATAAACGTCAAATAGATCATACATCAGAATTCAGAACTTATACAACCTGAAGCACTGAGCATCAATTCTAAAAAACAGAACCAAATGAAGAGTGGTGCAGGCAGTTAGTCTTAGTGAACATGTTCCATCACATAGCCAGGAACCCAGATATTGATGCAGGAAACCCTATTGTTACCAGCTGGAGTACAACATGTAAATGCAAATCACAACAATTTAAGAAGTTCTGTAACTAATGGAGTAATGGACAGCATCAGGGGAAAAAAATTAGATAAAAAAACATTTTAATCTGCAAGGAGAAACCACGATTTTGTCATTCAACTGAATAAATTCCTCATTTACAAAGAATGGTTTAACAAGGAATAAATTGCAAGAAAAAAAAATTGTGGTGCTATTCCATGATTCATCAAAGCGCTCAGATTCACAGCTTTTGTAAAGGATTCTGCGATTTTCAGCTTGTCGTTGCATTCGCTATAGAATGTGGTCATAACATCAAATCGCAACATTTGCAATAGGTAATTATGTTAATGGATTGGCCACTAAAGTACTCCATCTGTATTTTTTTATATTTCTCACTTGGAATCTTGAGAGTTTACAATTAGAAAGAATCTTCTAAATTCCTCTCATAGTATAAGAAAAAATATAGTCATGTAGGTGTTGTTTGATTTGTCTCAATGAGTAATTTATTTATATTCAATCGTTATAATTTTTACTAATATGTAATGAAAGATATTTAAGGTGTGATGACCTTACTAATGTACTCCCTCTGAATTTCGCAAATAAGAGAATTTTCAACTCTTATGTGTTCATTTGCATGTTTATAAGTTATAACCACTCAATTTAAAGAATAATCAAAATTATTCTCTCCTTTGCCAAAAGATTAAAAAGTGTTCATTACTAAATTCTGCGAAGTTAATAAAAGATTGTCTAATTTAAGAAATGATGACAACAATGTCGCCCATGTACTCATGAAATTAAGGTTCCAACTAGTAGCACGTCACATTAAATCACTTTCTCCACGAAAAAAAATAAGGGTTATGTGAAAACATTAGACAAGAAAAGGTAGACAACTTTTACTAAGTGGATATTATTTGGGGCAATCTAGAAAGGAATATAATCGTCAACAAGATAATGGCCCTCTGATACTCACCTTGAGCGCCTAGAATTACGTCAATGCACATGCTTCTTCGCAAATTTGAAACTTGGTAAAAAAATTACCCTCTTTGTCTCTCTATGGATTGTAATTGACTCTTATGTTTAGATTCGAAATGATGGTGTTTAAAGGTCAATGAAAGCTTAGCCTTGCCCAGGCTTTTTATTTATTTATTTATTTATTTTGACGAAATGAGGGGACCTATCTATTGGGTTATGGGGAAAGCAGGTAAAAATAAGCTAAATGCAAAGATGCGAAAATAATGACTTATTTGGGGATCCGGCATTATCTTAGTCGGATTCATGAACAGAAAGGCTACCATCTAGAGCACAGCCTAATCTTCCTGAACTCAAAGCTTTTTTTTACGCATTTTGTTTGTAATTGACATATTGGCAGTCTTTACCCTTTCTGACATGATATTCTTTATTATTTCATTTCTTTATTTATTATTTCATAAGTCTTGAAGCCTTGGGCTTAACAATGTATGGTGTATGCGTCATGAACTGTACTTTTGTCTACTAAACTCACATATAAATCAAACTCATTTTATTTTCTTTGCTAAACTCATGTTGCTAACGTAGTCCAACTGTCCAACACTAGAGATACATATGTACATAAATGCTTAAGACAGACAAAGTCATCATATAAGGCGTTTTAAGGAGATCTTCAGCCTATTGTACAAGGATTAAGCTTTATTAGTCAGGGTTACCTTTTTTTTTCTCCTATTAACATTAATCCTAAAAAATTATAACTATTATTTTCCAACCCATAGATTCAAACGGCTGCGAGAGTCCCCCCCGTACCATCCGATACTTGCTTCTCATTGAATGGAAGTTAAATCATTGTTGACAAAGCAAATGATTAATAGAGACATATCTTCACTTTCTCATTTAATGGTTCTAACACATAATTAATTTATGAACAAGTGCAAAACTCTAAAAATATCGATCAGAAATATAGAGTAATTATTGAGAAGACTCTATGGAAGGTTTTGAGCCCAGATTAGCTGTATAAGTCAAGCCTACATAAAAAAAAAAAAAAAAAAAAGACCAAGAAACATACACTGAACTCTTCTCAGGAGGTGTCGCCAAAGGTGGATCTGGGTATCTCTCTTCAAGAGACTTTGCAATGACATCTGAATCTGGAACCCACTTTTCATCGAATTTTATTACAGGTACTTTACCTTCTGGATTCATTTTAGTGAACCTGGCAGCAAAATGATTTAAAGATCATTGTAGCCATTAGATTGCTAGATAAGGAACAATTTATTTTGACAATCAGTGCAGTAAGCTGACCAGTCTGGCTTGTTAGTCAAATCTACCAGCTTCATATCATAAGGGAGGTGCTTTTCTTCTAAGGTCAACAACACCCTTTGGCAAAATGGACCTGCAGTTAAGATGGCAAAAGGAATTCATTGAAACGTAAATCTTGTGCATGCTGTGAGATATGGATACTCCAATGACCATAAAAAAGAAGTCTCAACTCTCATTAGTGAAGGCCAGCCTGAGGAGAAGAGACTACCCCCAACAAAAAGTTACTGTGGAGTAAAACAAACAACCAACTACTTGGGCATCCCAAAATGTAGAGTGGGACGCCTACTAGGGGCAGAGAAAAAAAGACAATACAGTAGATGTTGTTAATCTGCACATTATTCTCTACAAAAATCTCCCCGACACTGAAAGCACATGGCTAGTTTGAACTTCTGGCAAGCAATCAAATGTAAATCAAAACCAACTAAAACATTTCAGGTAAGACTACAAAAGCAACAAGACAAATGGATCCCATCATGAATAAAATCCAAGACGTTATGATACTTAGACCCAGGACTGTCAGGTATAGATACATATCCAAGTTTCCAACACCTCCAAGCTCAAAACTTCAGACACGGGGACACTATCCTAAAACTAGACATAGGTGCATGGACATGATATCACGAAACATGTTCTTGATTTAAAAAGACTTTGCATGTGCTTCTCACATTAAAAATGCATATGTATACAATTTAGGTTAAAGAATTTGCCAGGTCTTGTAAAATATGATCTCAAGCCCATCTTTGAGCATATATCACTAATCACATAATACAGCTGGGAAAGGTTTCGATGTATGTGGTATGCCTCCTTAATCCTTACCCCTATGTCACTATAAAACGATAGACTATTTCCAAAAGTGCAAACAAAAGCAAACAATGTATAAAGCTTCATTACATAAAAAAATCACGTTTTAACAGAAGAAGATGACTAGACGGCATTGCTTCAGCTACAAGGAAAAACCCCTCAAGATGGACATCCAAAGCTTAAATTAAGAAAGTGTATGGTGCAATTTTCTTTAATTACGAGCTTTTAGCAGTGTCTCCCTGGAAACTTACAAGTCAAACTACATTTATGCAAATGACGAACTTTTACCAAAAGCATAATTTCAAAAGGTCCCTGTTATTTCTGAAGCAGAATAAGCATTTCTTAATTCTCACCATAAGAACACAGATCGAAACATAGCCATGGCGATATATGAGGCACCTGAACATAACCCCAAATAAACATAGGCGATCTTACTAACTGGGCATACTTAGAGCTATGAGCTAACTGGTACATACTCTAAATAATAAAACATTTCGAGGAAAGGTTGCACACTACATAAGTCAGTCAAATCATGAAATAGGGTACGTACAGCAGAAGCACTAGTAGAAAATGAACTATTACGCGGTACACTCATGTTCAGTTAGTTTCTTAAGCTGAAATGTTAGAACTTAGAAGTCTACGAATTCTGCAGAGAATTACCTCTTTTCAAAAGTAGCACTTGACAACCTTTATCATCTGAATAAACAATAATTTAAGGTTGTAATTTCACCTACAAACTTCACCCATTCACTATTCTCAATTACCCAAAAAAATTTAACTCCGCCTGTGAGTGTCTGTGTGACATTCAGTGCCGGTCTCAAGCCCGGATAAAGGAGGAGAGTTGCGGTAGGTTTGGGGCGGCCAGCATAAAACATAGTCCCATATCATGACATGAATCGACAAATGAAAAACGTGGGGGCGTCCCCTACTCAGCGACGCGCTGCACTTCATAGACCCGGGTGTAGTGATAAGTATGCAAGGGTTGCTAGGTCGTCGCCCGGAAGCGGCGCGCCATCCCGGCGCCCGGGGGTGGTGTCAAATATGCAAGGGTTCTCGCATCAGGGACGGGTGCGGGTAAAGAAGTTAGTCCAGGGTAGTGGCAGTGGTAGGGGTAGTAGGTTGCGCTTTGGAACATGGAACATTGGCTCTTTGACGGGAAGATCGGCGGAGGTGATGGAGGTTATGAGGAGGCGAAAGATTCACATAATGTGCCTTCAAGAGACTAAGTGGGTTGGTGGAAAAGCAAGAGAACTAGCCCCGTGGGGTTACAAGCTTTGGTACTCCGGAAAGGATAAGTGTAGGAATGGAGTAGGCATCATTATTGATAAGGAATATATTGATGATGTGGTGGAAGTTTCGAGGAAGAGTGACCGCATTATGAGTCTCAGGCTAGTATTAGGGAGTACGGTGATGACTATCATAAGCGCATATGCGCCGCAAGTAGGATTGGAAGCATTTATTAAACAACAATTTTGGGAGGATTTGGAGGAGGTTGTGCAACGAGTGCCTATTAATGAAAAATTGATCATTGGTGGGGATCATAACGGTCATGTGGGCACTAGTCGAGTTGGCTTTGAGAGCATTCATGGAGGTTTTGGGTATGGGGAGAGAAATGAAGCTGGAAGTGATATCTTGGATTTCGCATTAGCCTATGGTCTTAGTATTATGAACACTTGGTTTGAGAAAAGAGAATCTCACCTTGTGACGTATAGGAGTGGAAGTAACGCGAGTCAGATTGACCTCTTTTTAGTAAGGAATGGTTGGCGGAAGAGTTATACAAACTGCAAGGTGATACCGAGTGAGAGCGCGACCACCCAACATAGACTAGTCGTGCTTGATTTCCGGGGTAGGGAGTCTTTAAGAAAGCGAAAACCCAATGTGGAGCCGCGAATCAAGTGGTGGAAGCTCCAAGGGGAGCACAAAGAGAACTTCTTAGCTAAGATGGCTAGTAAAGATATTTGGGCTTGTAACACGGAAATGGATGTAGATTCAACTTGGACAAAGATAGAACTTGGTATAAAGGAAGTGGCGAAAGAGGCCCTTGGAGAATCTAAAGGAACTGTACCATCAAGTAAGGACACATCTTGGTGGAACGAGGAGGTGAGACAAGCGATAAAAAACAAACGAGAAAGTTATAAACTTTTGGGAAAAGATAGCAGCGATGTGAACTATGAAAAGTACAAAGAGGCTAGAAAAGAAGTCAAGAAGGCAGTACGGGAAGCTAAAGCACAGGTAAACAAAGAGCTTTATGCAAGATTGGATCTACGACGGGAAGGTGAAAAAGACATTTATAGAATTGCGCGTATGAGGGACAAGAAGACAAGAGACATAAGAAAGGTAAAATGTGTCAAGGGTGTGGACCAAAGAGTGCTTGTGGAGGATGAAGAGATAAAGGATAGATGGAGGTCGTACTTTGATACATTGTTCAACGGTGATAAAACACAAGACATCGGGGATGTACACATTCCGCCAAGTATGTTAAATCGAGAGTTTATGAGGAGGATTCAAAAGGGAGAAGTCGTTGCAGCATTAAAAAAGATGGGATTGAAGAAAGCTACGGGGCCAGATGACATACCTATCGAAGTTTGGAGGTGTTTAGGGGGGAGAGGAATCGAATGACTGACAACATTCTTCAACATGATTTGGAGACACAACAAAATGCCATTAGAATGGAGGAAGAGTACTTTGATTCCTTTGTATAAGAACAAAGGCGATGTACAAGATTGTACCAACTACCGAGGAATCAAACTAATGAGTCATACGATGAAACTCTGGGAAAAGGGTGATTGAGCAAAGACTTAGGAAACATGTGAAGATATCGGAGAACCGATTTGGATTTATGCCTGGAAGATCGACTATAGAGGCCATCCACCTCTTAAGACAAACAATGGAACATTACCGTGATAGGAAGAAGGATCTACATATGGTTTTCATTGATTTGGAGAAGGCATATGATAGAGTACCAAGAAAAATACTTTGGTGGGCGTTGGCAAGGAAAGGTGTTCCACAAATATATATATATATATCATCAAGGATATGTATGAGGGGGCAACTACGAGTGTGCGGACTACGGTGGGGAGGACAGAAGAGTTTCCTATTACGATCGGAGTGCATCAAGGTTCTGCACTTAGTCCCTTTCTCTTTGCCCTAGTCATGGACGAACTAACGAGGTCAATTCAAGATGATATACCATGGTGTATGATGTTTGCGGATGATATTGTGTTGATTGATGAGACAAAGGAAGGTATTGAGAGAAGGTTGGAATTGTGGAGACATAC
Organism: Beta corolliflora; assembly: GCA_947648045.1. NCBI lineage: Eukaryota > Viridiplantae > Streptophyta > Magnoliopsida > Caryophyllales > Amaranthaceae > Beta > Beta corolliflora. Next base: position 2,740,729 of record CANSZD010003182.1, read on the forward strand.
ATTAGAAGCCCGGGGTTTTAGATTGAGCAGAAATAAGACGGAGTATATGGAGTGCAAGTTCAGTGGGGTTACAAGCAGCGAGGCGAGGGCGGTCACTTTGGATAGCAAAGTGGTTCAAGGATCGAACGTCTTCCGTTACCTAGGATCCATTCTCCAAAAGGATGGAGAACTGGATGGAGACGTGGCTCATAGAATTAACACGGGTTGGTTAAAGTGGAAAAGCGCCACCGGATTCCTTTGTGATTCCGGCATTCCCCAAAGCTTGAAGGGAAAGTTCTACCGCATACGCAATTAGGCTGCTTTGTTATATGGCACCGAATGTTGGGCGGTGAAACAATGCCACGTTCATAAGATGAACGTGGCGGAGATGCGTATGTTGCGGTGGATGTGTGGCCACACAAGGAAGGACCGATTAAGAAATGAAGTGATTCGGGAAAAAGTTGGAGTTGCATCCATTGAAGAAAAGATGAGGGAGAATCGGTTAAGATGGTTTGGTCATGTGAAAAGGAGATCAGGTGATGCACCGGTGAGAAAAATTGAAGAGTGGAGGAGTAACCAAATTGTAAGGGGTAGGGGAAGACCTAAGATGACTTGGATGAAGGTAATTGAAAGTGATATGAGTTTACTTGGGATTGAGGAGAGCATGACGTTGGATAGAAGTGGGTGGAGGGCGATATCCATGTGGAGGAAGGGGGTGTGATTACTGCATTTATTTGTTTTTCTCAATTGTGTTGGTATTAAAACCTTTTGTTGAAAACCTCTTTTAAAACTTGTTGGTGTAAACCTTGCTTTAAAAAAAAAAAAACCTTCTTTAAAAATTCTAAAAAAAAAAAAAAAAAACTTTTTATCACTCTTGTCGAGGCCTTCTCCCCAACGGTTTCAGTTGACGATTCATGTTAGCCGACCCCAAATCACTTTGGGAATAAGGCTTAGTTGTTGTTGTTGTTGTTGTTGTAATAGCAATTCTCAACCCAACCAAAAGGGGGCAATATGAGTTCACACATGTATATGTAAGAAACTACAAAATTATCACTGAGATATAAGAATACCCATAATCTTTCCCAAAATTACACACAACACGCACATAATATGCTACTATTCACGTTTCACCGTTATAATCTTGGACAAGCTATGTTAATGCCGCTTCATGTTGGTTAACCCTTACAAAAAAACCAACTTCAAACACCTAGAATTCAAAATCCAAAATCAAGTCACTAAATCCACACCCATACATTCTAATTTCATACTCCCTCCATTTCATACACCCATACACATGCAAAATTTGCACAGCAACCATTATTGCAAGTGTGGTGATATTTGATTCGCCTTAATGCATACTTTCATAATATCAACTTTCTATTATCTTTACTTATACATAAATACTTGAATATATTAAGGAACAAAGTAGTGCATTGGATAACACGTTGGCAAGAAGTGTTGCAAGCATTGAGGCTCTGTTCTTTTGGACCGGATTAATGGAAGTTCAGTTCAGTTCAGACAATTTCAGTTCAGTTCAGTTCAATTCAGACAAATTAAGTTAAGTTAAGTTTAGTTCAGACAATTTCAGTTCAGTTTATGTTCAGACAAATTTAGTTAAGTTCAGTTCAGTCTAAAAGAACATAGCCTAACTACAAAGAATGCGCAGAAACTTAAAATAAAGCACCCTTAACTAAGAAAATGAAAATAAACCACCCTTAACTAAAAAAATGAAAACAAGCCACTTTTTTTTACTTAAGCTAGGAAAAAAAAAAACTTCAAATACCCAGAATTGAAGACCCAAAAATGTGACAAATTCAATTCATTAATTCCACACCCATACACTCTAATTTCATATAAACTACAAAATAATCGCAGTTTGATAATATGAGCAATCAATTAGACAGCAATATAATATAAAAAGAGAGAAGTTTACAGTCGCCAAGCTTGTTGGGAGTGGTGATAGATTCCTTGACGCAGACTTGGAGAGGTTGGGAAGACATGAAAACAGCGAGAGCTCTTGTGGGTGTGTGCCTGAAATTGGTGCGATTACGATGCTGGAATTGGGAATTAGAGAAGACCACCTGACGTTTAAAGGTTGATGATATTGATGAGAGAGAACAAGCAGCTGCTGATGCTGGTGGTGTTATTTTAACGGTCGACATTTCGTTTTGCTGTGCCTTTACCTTTGCCTTTTCGCCAAGTCTCCCTCTTATAATTTATTAGAATTTTTTCCTTCAATAATGCTAAAATGGGTTTTAATTCCTGAGATGTGCCCAAGTTCAAATTAATTCCCTGGGTACCGTCCACGTAGGACGGCACGCGAGAATTTTGTTTTTTTAACAAAACCGCTACTCCAAGTAGCGGTTAATACCAATAATGTAAAGTTGACCGCTACTTCAAATAACGGTTATATGATGTCCTTAAGACAAGTTATAAAAGGCATGCATATAAACCGCTACTTCAAGTAGCGGTTAATACCAATAATGTAAAGTTGACCGCTACTTCAAATAGCGGTTATATGATGTCCCTGAGACAAGTTATAAAAGGGATGCATATAAACCGCTACTTGAAGTAGCGGTTTACTATGAAACAAAAAAAAAAAATTTTTTTTTTTTTTTTTTTTTGTTTCACAGTAAACCGCTACTTCAAGTAGCGGTTTTGCCTAGTGAACCGCTACTTCAAGTAGCGGTTTTACCCCGTATACTGTTTTCAAATAACTTGAAGTTAACCGCTACTCTGAGTAGCGGTTTGCTTTGAAAAAAACAAATTTTTGGCGTGCCGTCCTACGTGGACGGTACCCAGGGAATTAATTTGAACTTGGGCACATTTCAGGAATTAATACCCATTTTAGCATTATTGAAGGAAAAAATTCTAATTTATTATGACTTGTGAGTCACTCTCCCGACTCCCGCTATATGCAATCAATACACTATACTCACATTCCTATATAGAGCATCGTGCGCACAGGGTAGACAGTAGCCGCTAAAGGCAGTCCAAATCAATGAAATGACATGAAATGAACATTAAAACAAATCTAATAAACACAATGAGGTTGAAACTCAGCTAGAGAGTTGAAACATATATTCGTTTCCTGCTTCATTAATTATTGTTCATTTAAGTCCGATCGTTGGTCATTTTGCTTGTTTTTCATGTTTACTTGTTTCCATTTCATTTATGTATTTCGAGTTGTTCATGTTTTTCTCTATGCTCACTAATTTATAAAACTTGTCGATTTGACTTATAATTCATGTTTTTAGTAATTGATTTAATCATGTGCTTCTTTATTTCCGTTGGTTTGTCGAACTTGTTGATTCGACTTCTTGTTCATGTTTTCATAACTAACGTTCTTCTATTGTCACCTGATGTTCATTTAAATCCAACCTTTGTTCTTGTTCGTCACTTAATTATTTTGTTGTTCTTCTATGAAGACTTAATATTTTTTTACGCACATTTGATGTCCATAAGTCTATCAATTGACTAGTTCTTATTTTATGCTTGTTATTAATTACATTCAACTATTTTTGTTTATACACTTGTTGTTCAAATATTTGCAATTGATGTTCTTTCGTATGAAACTTATGATAATTTACGAATATATAGAGTCAGTAATGTTTTTCATCTATTTTAGTTCCACTAAGAATACTGGAAAGTTGGTCAACTACAAGGTCAAGTTGTGTCGAGGAGCACAACAAAAATAAGGTAGCCGCTCCTGGTGAAATTGCGTCTATAGAGGCATCTGGAACAAAGGAAGTTATCGATGAGGCTTCTTAAGCCTCTGCCACAAAGTCAGCGGCTGATAAGGCTTTTATCATAATTGTTGAGGTTGAGGAGCCCAACAAAAAAACCAAAGAGCTAATGCAAAAATAACTTAAGATTAATGAGGGTGATTAATGGTACATCGTTGATTTTTTATGAGTGTATAACTTCCTTTGTATAACTTAAGATTAATGAGGCTTTTACAAATAAATGCAGAAGGGAAGTAAGGTTCGTATCCACATGGAAATGGGGACAAGTTATATATTTAGCATGAATCAATACCTAGATTAATCCAGGTAATAAGTAACCTGATAAAATGGGGGTGGGGTTTCAAATGAGGTATAGTAAACTAAGTTAAATTAGCGATTAAATAAAATGAGAAATTAATAATGGAAAGATCTTGAGTCCGATTACCATTAACTTCAATTTGATTATCGATCATTGAACCTCAACCCTAATTTCCTTAATTATCTATTGTTGAGAGTTAATCGTAGTTAAATAGCACGATCAACATGACTATAGAACGCTAACTAAAGGATAACCTAGTCCGATCAGAGTCTAAGTTCAATCCAATAGCAGCAATTAACATAGAGAACCAATAGACCCTATAACGTCATACAAGTGATAAACATCCAATCAGTTGGTTTAATTTCTCAAAAAGAGATAATTAAGAAGATCTGCATCCAAATTAACCCTTCGTTGTTGCAAATGATAAAAGAATAAAACAATCTGGTTCTATTCTCAAATCCAACAATAGATTAATTACACAATTAAACTAGTAACGTTCCTAGCAAAATTATGCAAAAATCATAGAATACAATCATAGAAATTAAACCATAATCAAAGGAAATAAATAGAGAGGAAAGATCTCACAATAATGATTGAAGCTTCATGTTAATCTTCTTGAAATATGGTTCAAGCTACAATCGGTAAGGCGTAAACCAAATACATGATTGAAATCTCTAAAAATTAAAACATGAAAATGATAACTAAAAGAGGAAATAAGAATCACAAAAGGGGGATAGAGTTTTAGGCTCTCTCCTCTCGTGTGTCTGCTCCACATAGGAAATCCATATTCCGCTACTCATGCCCTCGTGCTATGACCCTACAACTTCTCGAACACTCCCAAGTATATCGCTCAAACCCATTTTACCTTAAAAGCTCGGAACATATAACGTTAACACTAATTAACTCACATAACTCCGAACTTCTGCTAAGGTTGATATATATATGCAAACGTCAACAATTACGATTGAACCCCTTAGCAAAACTCCGAACTTCCGCTAAGGTTGATATATATGCAAACGTCAACAATTACGATTGAACCCCTTAGCAAAGTGCACCAAAAATATCATAAAAACACCGTATAACTTGAGCGTATCAGATATTCTAAGAATATAAATAGTTTAACGTATAAACATTAGTTGACAAAAAATGAACACTTGACTCGTAGATTGGGGGAGATACAAATCATATATATAACTAATGTACATGTTCAATTTAAACAAACAATTCACTACTTATTATAAAGATTATTCATTTGATATTTGTCATGTGTTCATTCATAAACATTCATTGATCACTTAAGTATTTCCATAGATAGATGATCATATAATTCATGTGATATATTTCCTATGCAAAATTGAGTATAATCATTCAAACTTCCAATAAAATTTTTATTAAAATTCTAAATTTTACAAATATACATGTTCAATTTAAACAAATAACCACTTCACTAAAACAACTAATATAGTAATGAACATAAAGCAGGTTTGTAACAATATTTGAATACTTTCAATAAAAACTTAGCTAAATCATTTTAGACCATATTTTTATGTCATCACGGTAATACTAAATATTATGAATACGATCTAGATAAAAATTATTGAACATGATAGAAAATACGGGGAACATGTGATAGAATAGAATGAACATCACTTTATAATTAATACGTTAATTAATGTGAATATAATGTTTAACATTTTGAAAACATATATATTTTACGTATCAATATTAGTTGACATACAATGAGCACCTGACTAATATATTCGGGAGACACAAATCATGAGAGGGAAAACAAAGTAGAGGACAAAAGAAGTAGGAGAGAGGAACAAAAAACAAAAGAGAAAAATGTTCATATATACATTTGCTACCATATAATCTGCCTGAACATATGATCACTTAGAATGAACTTCAGTCAATAGTACTATGAACAATAACCCTAAACAGAACATACGATCTCTGTAGATAAACTTCAGGAGGAAGAAAATCAAGAGAGAGACAGAGAGAAAAATGAATATATATCTCATAAAACAATATAATAATAGGAAACAAATGAGGAGAATTAGAAAATGAGGAGAGAGAAAACTATTAAGAGGTGACACAAATCAGGAGAGAGAAAAGAAGAGTTTCAAATAATTAAATGCAAAGTCAACAAAGTAGAGGAGAGAGAAAATTGCCCAAAACTCAATTTCAGTAAAATGACATCAACATTAATTTTGTTCTTCAAAAGTGACCATATGTTAATCGTGCGCACGAAGCTCATTGTACGGGCGCGTGCATGATATAATTTGCGCGGTACATGTCTACCCCCCACTGTCCTCACCAATTTTCGTTTTAAGAAGTTTGGATAAGTTCACATAGATTCGATAAATAGGTCGGATCGTGTTAAATTGTGTCAGGTTCAGTTGTAAATGAGTTGAGCTTTTTCAAACCTAACACAACTCAGTTTTTAAACAAGTCGTGTAGGGTAAACTTGCTTACTTAAACGAGTTGTAAACCTCAATCCAAACCCGCAAATTTTTTGTCGGGTTCAAGTCGAGTTAAGAAGATATAATAAAATTAATTACCTCCACGCTATTTGCCGCACATATTTACCGTATTTTGCCTATATTTATATGATATTTTTTTCTTCTTTCTCCCTCCTCTACTTCTTCTCCATAACCACCACCAGTACCATATATACAGCCCTCTCCTCCGCCGCCACCACCCCCAGCCCCAGATGCACCCAGCCACCGCCGCCCAACCCCACCTTCCCGGCCCCCCACGCTCGGCCCCACCCCACGCACAACTCCAACCCCTCTCGCAACCCCCCCCATAACCTACCCTACCCTCCCAACCCCCCTACAATCCCCCGCATGCTTCCTCCGGTAACCCCCGACCCGCCTAGCCCCCGCCCCTTCTTATTCTTCCTCTTTCTCCCTTCCTCATCCCTAGCTCTAAAGTTTCAAAAAAAAAAATTATTGTTCATCATGGAACCGATTTTTTTTCGAATTCCACCATGTTTTTTCTGTTCCACCATGTTTTTTTCGTTTCCATCATGGTGGAACCAGAAAAAATGGTCGGTTCCACCATGGTGGAAACAAAAAATTGGTTCGGTTCCTGCTAAAAAAATTCCAAAATTATATATTTTTGAGATAATAAAAGTTAAAAAAAAATATAACAAACTACGTATAAGAATATGGGTGGTGTTTAGTAGATACGGTTGGTAAATAGCAAGACCCTAAAATTATTACAAACAAAACTAATAATATTGATATTAGTACAAAATAAACATTAAATGGGTTCCTGTGTCGATTTGGTTTAGAAAGTTCAACCCTAACTCGGCCAAGTCGTTGAATAAATAGGTCGTGTCACTTTAATCATAACCAAAACTCGCTAATTTCATGTCGCGTTCGGGTCAAGTTAATGTGTCGTGTTAATTTTTACCACCTTTAAGTTCAGCTTAGTTCCAATTAGCTTCATTAAGTTTCAAGCAGTTTCAATGAGCTCATCATGTTGAATCAGGTCTAATATGTTCCAATAAGGTTCAATTAGGTCTAATAAGTTCCAGAAAATTAATAACAAAAATAAATTAATGTTAAATGTGTAAGTTACTAGTAATATGTTAATAGTTATCAGTATCAAGGATGCATTCTCTTGAGCTTAAATAAATAAGTTTTAGGTCTCCTTAGGTCCAATTAGGTTTCATCAAATCTAATTAAGTGTAAACATAAGGTAAAATCAAAGCTAATCAGGTCCAATCAGGTTTAGAATTTCAGTTCAGATTAGTTCAGGTGAAGATAACACACTCTAGTAGTAATTAGTGGTTGATTTTTTTTTCTTTTTGACGGAACTTAGTGGTTGATCAAATAAGGCTAGCATTATAATAAGGAGAATTTATCTAAAACCAGCTTTTATACCCACTTTTTGTGATAAACCACCTTTTATAAACTTTTTGGTACGAAACCACTTTTTTAGAAGCTTTTTTTTTGTGAGAAACCACCACTTGTGGATTCTAGATATTGCTTAAATTTTCCTACATTGACCATCATCAAACCCCATTTTTCAACCCCTTTTCTTCCTGTTGACACATAATCATGTCTCCCCATTTAAGGATCCGATGATGACACATACCGTGGCCTTAATTGGTCCGATCCAAGGGCAGAGCAGTCTGAAGAGCCATTCAAAATCATATCGAAAAGTGTTAAGGTCCTATTTTAAAGCCCAATTAATTATTCATGATAATTAATTGTATTTGAGCCCAATTCTTTGAAAAGCCCAATTAATTGATAATTAATTGATTTATTTTAATAAATAAATATTTTCAAAAGATATATTTTTTAAGTCAAAAACAAATTTTATCCCGTAAAATCAGATTTCCGGAGTTAAAAGATAAAAGAAAATCTTTAAAACGCGTTTATATAAAAAACAAGGCGGTGCACTGAGCGCAGTTGACTGTGCTGAGCGCACATGTCCTGCCACGTAGACTTGCACGTAGGCTGGGCCAAGCGCACAGGCTGTGCTAAGCGCACCAGAACTGCGACGTAGACTTCTGTTTCATGCAGAGTCATGCGTCAAACGCAATTCTCTGCTTGAGACACGGAATTTCTTTCTTATCTTTTCTAAAAGTGCGTACCACGTGTACGCTTTTTACTGGTCATGTCGCGTCATGTGGTTGCCACGTCAGCTGCGCCTGGCGCAGCAGGTGCGTGAGGCGCAGTGCTGTTTTCCCTATAAATAGGCCTGATTTTCGAACAGATAAAAGAACGGATTTTTCACATAACACTCGACGAATACTTTACGAACCTCTCTACAAACTACAAAACTTCCCTACAAAAACCTATACTTTCAAACACAAATGCATTCAATCTACATGCTTTCATACATTCAAATTTTTCAGGCTTCACGATTGCTCGTCCCGAAGGTTGTCAATCTCTCAGACCCAAGCCACGGTATAATCCTGAGGGTCCTTAAATAAATTATTTTTATATTGAAGTTACTAACAGTTTTCTTTCCTGATGTAGATCTTTAATGTAAAATGGCTCTACTGTATATTCTAACCTCTTTTATATATTTTCTTTTATTTTATTTTATTATTATTCATGGCTTTGTATATTACATACTTGCCTGATCACTCTGTTCATATTATATGGTTGTCCTGCTTTATTGCTTTTATCACCTCACATGTTATTTTTGCTAATCAAAGATCTAAAGAACTGTTCTAATATTAATCAGATTAATTTGGACAATCTGCTAGGTTCCCTATAATATTGATTGCCTAATAACATATTACTAAAAATTAGTCTTTTTATGTGTTTCCTGAACCTACTTAGACTAAATATTTTTAGGGTGTTTAAAACATTATGTGATTATTCTTTGGCATAAAATCTGTAATGAATCGATATTTAGTAGAGGCCAGCAAAGGGTAATATAGTTCCTGACTATATTGTACCCTCACCCCCGAACTCAATCTTTGGTTCATTTTGACCATCTATGGAGTCATGACGGGGAAATCTACATTGGATAATTTGTCCCTATGATTTTCCTATATCCAATTAGGTTTATGATTCTTCCTAAAAAGAATTGTTGGCGACTTCTTTCAATACAAAACAATTTTCAATACAACCTTAACAGTGGGGTAGTCAAATATAATACGCGCTCACACTCCGTAGGCGAAATAAAAACACGCCTACAATTTGGCGACTCCAATGGGGAGGATTTTAAAAAAATTAAATTTTTTAAATGAGTGGGTGAAACTTGAGAAATACGGTTCATTCTTATTTTTATGCCTTTGAATACTATACAGTTTTGCATATGCATGGCTATTGTTCAGCCACCATAAGGACAATCTACCTTGCCTCATTAGCACATGTTCTATGTGTGAGGTCACCCCCGGGGGGTTTGCGCTTTGTCCTTCCAAAAAGCTTCCTGAGCGATAGTGTTGGATCTTAGTCATAAGCAAACCTACCCAACCATGGCATTGTTCTCTTGTTCCTGACTTGAAACTGGAGTGCGTCTTACACGTGGCCACCTCTTTAAGCAGGGGTACGAAGAGTGGGATCAATCTCTTAGTCATGGACCCTTTTCAGACTGAACCTAAACCTGACCAATAGTTTCAAACATAGAACTGGACTTTAGGTTGGAACTTTTGCATCCATGTTATATGACATTTGCCTGTGATTGCAATTTTTGCCTGCTATTATTTTGTCAAACTGTCATTTTTATGCGTCTCTAAAATCGTGTCTAACAAACAAGCAAATTTTCATCAATCGGCCAACTCGTCGCCTAAATCCCCGAAAAACGTGTCGGGGAGTGGTGCGCCAAGCGCATTAAGTTGCGCTAGACGCAAGGTTGAGCGCCGCGCGCAGCAATGCTGTGCGGCACGCAGTCTGTGCATCGCACGTTTTTCGTCTATTTAGCCGTCGTAATTGTCGATCCTACATTCAGTTCTATGTGCGTTTGTCAGTCTGCATCCGCATAATTTGGTCATTTAGGCTTATCACCTAATTCAACATAAAAAAAAATGTCTTTTCATGCAAGGTCAAGTCTGTCCTAAAAACAAAATGCATCTCAAGGGTCATTGTAGAGTTAGAGTTGTCATGCATGTCTACCTCTTCCCATTTTCTCCTTGTGGTTCAACTATTCTTCCCTATCAATTCTACCTTACCATATTCATCAATTTCAAAAACTTATTTTTTTCAAAATCAATCCTACACCTCCTTCTATTCTACTCTTTTTCAAAAATATTTACTAATCATCATAATACCACGACATTTCAAAAAAAAAAAAAAATTTTCAAATCAATCCATCATCTTTTCCTAACAAAAGATAAAACAAGGGGTTCCTTTCAAAAATGAATTTCAAAAATTCTAATCCCAGTCTAAACACCTTCAATCCAATCCAATTCAATCCAATCGACCCAATTCCCTTGCATTCATTCTAGGCCCATATGCATTAGAGTCTATTTTGCATTCATATAGGGTCCATCTAATTCGAGTCCATGCATTTATTTTAGGCCTGCTAGCATTAGAGTCCATCTTAGGCCCATATAAGTCTTGTTCAAGTCAAAGCTAGGCCCATTTGCATCTATATGTGAACCTTAGTCTATGTCAATCCCAGTCCAAGTCTAATCCAACTCTATTCCAATCCAATGTCAAGACCATGTGCATTTTCAAGTTTAACTTCAAACCAATATAGGACTAAGTCCAGAATTAGGTCCACATAAGGCCCAACTCATTTCCAAAGTCAATCCAATCCAATTCCAAACCCATGTAGGACGAAGTCCGAACCCTTTTGACCTAGCGAAGCTAGCATCCCTGTAAGACCATAACAACACCCCCTTTGACCTAGCTAAGCTAGTCATCCCTGTAAGACCATAACGACACCCCTTTGACCTATCTAAGCTAGTCATCCCTGTAAGACCATAACGACACCCATTTGACCTAGCTAAGCTAGTCATCCCCGTAAGATCATAATGGCACCCATTGATTTAGTAAAGCTAGTCACCCCTAAGACCTTAAAGGCACCCTTCGAGTTTAGCGAAGCTACTCCTATCTTGCATCTATAGCAATACCAAATCATCAAGTCTGGCGAGGCCAATTCCTTCCTAAGCCTAGCGAAGCTAGCGTAGACAATCCTTTTGAGCCTAGTCTATTTGCCAAGTCTAGTCCAGTCTGCTTGCATAGTCCAGTTCAGTCCAGTCATTTGCATCTGCATATAGTTAGGCCCATGTCACCATCATAACCATAATCATACCCATCTCTAACTATTTCCCGCTTCCATTTCATCTTCCCTTTTTCATCCCCATTTCCACTTTCATATTCATTTCCATTTCTCCGTCCCTCATTTCCATTTCTCATTTCGAAAGCATCATTTCTAAAAATTTACGAGGTCCATTCGATTTCTGTTCAGAATAGGTCGTGAGATTATAACTTGGGAACGTCCGACAGAGAGGCAACAAGGTCGACCTACTTCTAGACTCATCAACGCATCCTCACATTTTCAGACGAATCCTCTGACTCTTCTGAAGCATCATTTGAAATGGGGGACACTAATGAACAGCTCAGTGCCATTATGGCCCAACTTCAATTGATGAACTCAAGTCTTGAGGACTAAGACAAAGAGATTAAGGCACTGAGGGAGAAGCTAACTGAAGAGGACGAGCAAGGTGACACTCTATCACCAATCAAGACCAACACAGATTTGAGGTTTGAAAAACTCGAGCAATTGATCCAGTCAATTCCTGCGCTTGAGGGTCAGGCTCATGGCCATGATATCATTGATCCTGAACTGAGGGACAAACTCCCTAAAAAGGTAACATTGGGTGACCTCCCAAAATTCAAGGGGGTCGAAGACCCAAATGATCACTTGAGAGCATTTTCCTTCTCTATGTCTCTCAAGGGCATGAGCAAGGACCTGTTTGCTTATGTCTTTCCCTTGACCTTGGATGCACATTCATCCAAGTGGTTCAGGTCACTGAATAAGGCCAAGCTGATTGAAGAAGAGGTACAGGCTAACAAGAACAAGGGTTCTAACAACAACAACAAATCTTTCAAGAAGAGTAATAATAACCCTTCTACCTCTAAAAGCAATGACATAAACGCCCTAAGTACTGATAAGAGAGGTTATCAAGGACCTCAAAGGACGTTCACTCCTTTGGGCATGTCTCTAGAAGAAGCCTTCACTAGGCTTCATGCAAAGGGAGCACTTCAGCTTCTTGGCACTACTCCGGACCCTCCTCTGGAGAAGAGATCCAGTAGATGGAATCCTAATTCCAACTGCAAGTACCATCAAGGGAATGGGCATCTGACATCGCAATGCTGGACTTTGAAGCATCATCTGCAGGATATGGTTGAAGACGGTAGATTACCAATTCCGCCTGCGGCAAAAGTCAACAATAGTGGCAACCCCTTGGGAAGTGCCTAAATAATGCAGGGGCTTAGTCATTTAGCGTTGGTTTTCTAGGTTGAGTCGGAGAGTCCCTCCCCTAGCTCCTTTATTTCCTTTTCTGTCGAGTTTATGTCATTTAGGTTTTTACTTCTAATAAGCCTTGTTTCATTTATTTTCAATAAATAAAATAATTGCATTTTCATTTTCATTGGCCTTCCATCATTTTATTTATGCTTCTAACTCAATGATGAAACTCAAATCAACTAATGAATTTGACTAATGAAAAAAGAGATCTGACAAAAAACAAAACAAAAAAAACAGTAAAGAAAAAATGAAAAAGAGGACATACATTGGATCAGGAGTTATTTCCCTCTCCCTTCCATTACCTTTCATAAGACATCCTCATACAACTAAGAAAAAACAAAAATCCTTTAAACCATCATCTCCATGATACTTAGCCAAATAATCACTCTATTAACCAAAGCTCCACAAATATCCTTCAAGCCTTCTAATACCCTAAACCAAACTTGTGTGCAAGCCTTACTACATTACAAAAAGTATCAATGCCAGGCAAAAAACAAAAAAAGTGAAGAAATTCAAATTGCGAAAAAAAAAGTAAAAAAAAAAAAGCACATGACAAAAAGAAAAAAAAATGCAAAAAAGAAAGAGCCAAAGGCAAAGAAATAAAAAGTCAAGTTAGGGGCTTGCACACAAGTTCTACCCCTCATTCAAATCTCTTCGATTCATCAAACCTTTAATCCATACAATCCAAATCCATAATCCTTACCTTAGCCCAACCAATCAAACCCTTATCATAAACTTCAAGTCTTAAAATTTTCAACCTTTCATCAACCATAACTCCTTTTTCAAGGTATGTCCAATCCCGCTAGGTTGAAAACCCGAAAGGTCGACCTAGGCAAAAGTTAGGGCACAAAAAAAAATATAATAAAAAAATGATAATAAAAAGAAATCAGATCGGGAACTACGAATGGTCTGATTCCGCAAGGATACGTAGGAATCCTCATCTCGAGGTCCGACCGCTTCAATAAAATAAAATTAGTCATGGTCTAATGATTTGGTTTTCTAGAATTTAGGAGCATATTCTTTCTAGATCCCAACATAGACTCGAGTCTGCACCTAGCCTCGTTAAAGCCTTTTCCCACCTACATTCATTTGATTCACAAATTCAAACCCTTTATTTTTTCATTCCAAGCTCTCCTTTTCCCTGAAGGACTCTCCGATAATTCCATAGTTTCTGGCAATATTTGACTTTGCCTATATCAACTTCCCAAAAAAGAATTCCCAGTACAATCCCCAGTGAAAACTTTCAATGTTCAAGACATAGCAACTTTCAACGATTCAATTACAGATCAACTACGTTTCAATATCAGATCAAGTACATTTCGATTAAGGCTCATGCCTAATTCAAGGCAAGCTCACCCAAAATGGGGGCTTCCTATGTGTGGTAGTTCCTCCAATTCACATTAAACTCCCGAAAAGTTGTAATCCGCAGACCTCGTTTACAAACCCCGATCATTTGCTAAAAACGATTTTCGAAAATCATTCTATCTATTTCTAATCATTCTATCATTCTATACATCTTCTAGCCTTGCAAAATCCTAACCTTGCATTGCAGCCTTGCAAAACCCTGACCTTGCATTGCATTTCATACATCCTAGTCTTGCATAACCCTGACCTTGCATGACGTGTCATCTCCCTTAGCTTTGCATAACCTTAATCCTTACATAGCGTCTTGTGCATCCTTAGAGAGTTTAAGTTTGCATCATTTGCATCACTATGTGCTTTATCTGAGTTGTTTGCACCTGTCTGCTGACATCTTTTTCTGCAGGTAATCAGATTGCTTGTAGTCATTGTCCTGCATACTAACTTTGTTTTGCAGAGACCGGCGGTTATAGATCATTTCTAAACTGCAGAGCGTTTAGAATCGTTCTCCGTCCCGACACTGTATACTTTGACTATTGGTTTCCTGAACCTCAGCCAAAGTGGGGGCTTCTGTAGACACATAATCGTGTCTCCCCATTTAAGGATCCGATGATGAAACATACCGTGGTCCTAATTGGTCCGATCCAAGGGCTGAGCAGTCTGAAGATTTTCTTTTATCATTTCTAAAAGTGTTAAAGTCCTATTTTAAAGGCCAATTAATTATTCATGATAATTAATTGTATTTGAGCCCAATTCTTTGAAAAGCCCAATTAATTGATAATTAATTGATTTATTTTAATAAATAAATATTTTCAAAAGATATATTTTTTAAAGTCAAAATTAGATTTTATCCCGTAAAATTAGATTTCCGGAGTTAAAAGATAAAAGAAAATCTTTAAAACGCGTTTATATAAAAAAACTATCAAAAACAAGGCGGTGCGCTGAGCGCAGCTGACTGTGCTGAGCGCACGTGTCCTGCCACGTGAACTTCCACGTAGGCTGCGCAAAGCGCACAGGCTGTGCTAAGTGCACCAGAACTGCGACGTAGACTTCTGTTTCATGTAGAGTCCTGCGTCAAGCGCAATTCTCTGCTTGAGCCGCGGAATTTCTTTCTTATCTTTTCTAAAAGCGCTTACCACGTGTACGCATTTTACTGGTCATGTCGCGTCATGCGCTTGCCACGTCAGCTGCGCCTGGCGCAGCAGGCGTGTGAGGCGCAGTGCTGTTTTCCCAATAAATAGGCCTGATTTCCGAACAGATAAAAGGCCGAATTTTTCACATAACACTCGACGAATACTTTACGAACCTCTCTACAAACTACAAAACTTCCCTACAAAAACCTATACTTTCAAACACAAATACATTCAATCTACATACTTTCATACATTCAGATTTTCAGGCTTCACGATTGCTCGTCCCGAAGGTTGTCAATCTTACAGACCCAAGCCACGGTATAATCCTGAGGGTCCTTAAATAAATTATTTTTATATTGAAGTTACTAACAGTTTTCTTTCCTGATGTAGATCTTTAATGTAAAATGGCTCTACTGTATATTCTAACCTCTTTTCTATACTTTCTTTTATTTTATTTTATTATTATTCATGCCTTTGTATATTACATGCTTGCCTGATTACTCTGTTCATATTATATGGTTGTCCTGCTTTATTGCTTTTATCACCCCGCATGTTATTTTTGCTAATCAAAGACCTTGAACTGTTCTAATATTAATCAGATTAATTTGGACAATCTGCTAGGTTCCCTGTAATATTGATTGCCTAATAATATATTACTAAAAATTAGTCTTTTTATGTGTTTCCTGAACCTACTTAGACAAAATATTTTTAGGGTGTTTAAAACATTATTTGATTATTCTTTGGCATAAAATCTATAATGAATCGATATTTAGTAGAGGCCAGCAATGGGCAATATAGTTCCTGACTATATTGTACCCCTCACCCTCACCCTCGAACTCAATCTTTGGTTCATTTTGACCATCTATAGAGTCATGACGGGGAAATCTACATCGGATAATTTGTCCCTATGATTTTCCTATATCCAATTAGGTTTATGATTCTTCCTAAAAAGAATTGTTGGCGACTTCTTTCAATTCAAAACAATTTTCAATAAAACCTTAACAGTGGGGTAGTCAAATATAATACGCGCTCACACCGCGTAGGCGAAATAAAAACACGCCTACACTTCCCATGTCTTCACCATTTTTTCCTCACAACTTCTTCCTTTATTCTTCCTCAACTGATTCTTCCTTGATGCTCCATTGTTCATTCGAAATTAATTCCCCAACTCGACCCCTTCAATTAATTTGCCAGAACCCCTACCAACAATTGTTGCTTCATTTAATCCCTGTGAAATAATAAAGCTAAGAAATTGGTGTACTAAGTTTATAAATCTGATCTATTTAGCGACTTAGGCTATTAATGAAATCATTGGCCTTAACTAACATAGGATCTAAATCGATAATCAAGTAAAGAGAAGAAGAAGTAAAAGACGAAGAAGAAGGGGATTCTTACCTTTGCTCCAAAGCAGAGAAGGCAGGGGTAGCATGGAGGTTGTCGGCATGCAGCATGCCGGCATCGTCTCGGTATTTTGGCAGGTGAGGAGATGGGGACAACAACATCTAGGTGATAATAGGATATTAGTGTGTCATTAAGGCACCAATAACCGCTTCTCAAACTAAATTTATAACTCCTAAACAAGCAATCATTAAGAATGTAGTAAAGACAAGTCAAGGGTCGATCCACAAGAAAAGTATGATTAATTAAAATATAAATAAGTTTAAATTGACTAATTAAAGGATATTTGGGGTTTGAAATTGTTTTGTAACAACTAATAATTAAACTAAGAATAATTAAAACAAGCAAATAATAAATAGGAGTATAAAATATCAATAAAGAAACAATAGGGTCAAGGCTAATAGTACGAATCAAACGGGAAGAATGGTCATTAATGCCATTGTGGATTCAAAAGCAATAAGCATGCAAGGTTTTTAGCTCTCCTCTATAATACTCAAGTCCTCCCACGAATGGTCCTCAAGATTAATCGCTAAATCAATCAACTAAATCCTCTCTCGAATGGTTTTTGGTTAATTGAATAAGAGATCAAATAAGCACAGAAAACCCCTAATAGAAAGATCCCATTAATTTCTACCCAACATCTTAGACTTGAAATTAAATTGATTCTTGGGGAGAAGATTTGGGTTCAAAATTCAATTAAAAATGTTTATAACCAAAATACCAAAGCAAAGATGTGATCAATATCTATCCTAAGGCCTCAAAACACCAAGATCAATGCATAATCATCATTAAATCGCCAAAATTACATTGATAACCAAAGAAATCCCAAATTCATACTTTCACCCAAACCCTAAATAGAAGACTACTCACTTTTTTTTATATAGAATTTAAGCATAAAAATATGGAATTATAGACTAACCTAGGGGTAAACATGATTAAGGGATGAAAAATAGAATAAAAATAAGTAATTATTTATAACATTGAATGAAGACAGAATAACAATAAGAAGAATAAATAAAGACCAAAAATTTACAAATTAAATTAATCAAAATACCTCAAAGACTGATAGTTCAACAAATCTTCTATCTAGAAATTAAATCTAAGATCAAACAGTTTCTGGTATGTTTTCATCTTTGGCATAAGCCGTAATAAGCTATCCAAAAACTAGAATAAAGCCTAAGACGAATATAAAGTTTTACTAAGGTTTTAATTAGCACGAGGCCTAACAAAATAAACACGTGCGGGCGCACCAAATCTTCTGACTTTAGTAAGCAGCAACGTTGTAATATCCCAAAAATTCAAAATTCTATTATTTAAATAATAACCATATTTAGTAGTTAAAAATAATTGTAAAACCTAAATATTAGAATTAAGAAATAATTATAACAGTAGTAGTAGTAGTAGTAGTAGTAGTAGTAGTAGTAGTAGTAGTAGTAGTAGTAGTAGTAGTAGTAGTAGTAGTAGTAGTAGTAGTAGTAGTAGTAGTAGTAATAATAATAATAATAATAATAAAATAACAATAACAATAACAATAACAATAACGATAACAATAACAATAATAATAATAATAACCATGGTAATAATAATAATAATAATAATAATAATAATAATAATAATAATAACAACAACAATAATATGACTGAAAATTTAGAAATGAAACATAATCTCAGTTAACAATATGAATTACTAAAAGAAGTTATGAAACATGTACAAATAAACAACAAGCGGATGACTAAAATATTAGAGCAAAAGAAAAAGAAAATAGCATGAAAAGCATAAACAATGATTTCTCTCTCTCTTCTCACATGCCATGACATATATCAAATCATATTTTTATTTTATTAATCAAACAAGTTGCTGATTTGGGATTATTCAAATCCATATTCCAAGCCTTTGGGGTTTATAAATTGCATTTGTTTTAACAAACTCACTTCAATGTGTCTCATTTCACCAACATATAAACATACCCTCCTTCTCCTCTCCTCTCTCTCTCTCTCTCTCCCATCATTCCCCCTTGCTCAGCCCCTTGCCGGAAACCGTAGTCGACCAACCACCGCGAAACCCCATCCCCTGCCGCGTCTTCTCACCCAACTTTCTCTCTCCCTCGCCACTCCCCCTCTCCTCTCGTGCTCCCTTCTTCTTCCCTTCCTTTGCTATGTCGCTGCTGCCAGCACCATCGTGGCCACGTCGCCTCTCCCAGCAGCACGTCGTGCCGCTGCCACCCCTCCAACCCGTCTTCCTCCTCTTGCTCCTCCTATACATTGTTTCTTCATTGAAACATAGAGGTATGTTTACTTCTTCAGTTAGTTTATGGCTTAAATAAGTTTAACTAATTATAAATGAACTTAGCTAATTAGATTTTAGTTCACTTATTTACAGGTTATGCATTGCTAAATTGATGCATTAATTATACTACAAGCTTATACGATGTTAGTATTATGCTCATGGGTAATTACTGGTAATTGAAATGTTTGAGTTTTCACCTTATTCTTTGAAGTAATCTAAGTCTACTTAAAATGTTAAATAGATGATAAACTTATGGTTTAAGTGAACTTATCATGTTCAAATGAATAATATTTGCTTTAATTAATTTATAATTAATTTATGATATATTGACCACTCACTTTATGACTTAAATGCAAACTGAATTGAGAAATATACTAGTGAAATATGATAATAATCTTGGACTAATGACTAATGACTAACTTATTTTAACTAACTAATGAATAACTTGTACATACTACTAAATGTATCATAAGAGGTTTTTAGTGTGTCGTCAAGGCACCAAAAACTGCTTTTCAAATAATATTTATAAATCCTCACAAGCAATTACTAAGAATGTAGCAAAGGCAAGTCAAGGGTCGATCCACAGGGAAAAAGGGACTAATTAAAGTCTATCAAGTCTAGACTACCTAATTGAAGGGTATTTGGGGGTTTGAAAAGATTTGGTAACAACTATGTCTAGCTAATAACAAAAACTAGCAAGTAACTCGAATTAATGAATCAAATAGGATGACACTAGAGTTGAGGTTACTAATATGAATAAGAATGGACAATGAATGTTAATGCGATTGTGAAGTAACGGAGATGATTATGCAAGGTTTAGTTTTCCTCTAAAATACTCGAATCCTCTCTCGAATGGTCCTCAAGAATAATCACTTAATCAATCAACTAAACCCTCTCTCGAATGGTCTTTAGTCAATTGATTAAGAGATTCGATAAATTCGGAAAACCTCTAATAAAGGATCCCCTTAATTTCTACCCAATATCTTGGCCTAGAAATTAAGTTGATTCTTGGGGATGATAAAAGAGTTCAAAATTCAATTTAAGAACATTTGAATTCAAAATACCAAAGCATAAATGTGATCAATATCTATCCTAAGGTCTCAAAACACCAAGATCAATGCATAAACTCCTTTAGAACATCATAGTCACATCAACAAAACATTTAAAATCCTAATTCATACTTTCACCCTAACCCTAGGTAAGAAACTACTCACTAATCATGGATTCTAGGCAATTAAACATAAAAACTATGACTAATATATGGCTAAACATGATTAAGAGATAATTAAACTAATAGAAATAACAATTATGAGATTATGCGAATGAAGATCTAAAACTAACTAAGAACAAGAACAAACACGAAAAGAATGCAATAAAAATTGAAACTTCAAATTAAATTCAATGAAAAGTACCTAGAATGTTATCGGAATCACAAAGTATGATTAATAAATATCAAATATCAATAAAACTCAAGTGTTTATCTTTGTAGTATGAACCCTAATAATACTCTCTAAGAACTAAGAATAAAGCATAAGTCCTAAAAAACATAACATCTATTGTTTTTAATGCCCAAGAGAATTACAATATTCTCGCGGAAACAGGTGGTGTGGGCGCACCATGAAATTGGTGCGGGCGCACCAAGGCCACTGATTCAGATGGCCAATCTTCGCTGGAAAGGTGCGGGCGCACCATGAAAATAGTGCGGGTGCACCAGATTGGTGCGGGCGCACCTCAGATTTGGTGCGGGCGCACCTAACTGACTGATAATAAGGATGCCCAATCTGTGGGGCGGTGTGCGGGCAGTGCTAAGAGGGTGCGGGCACACCATGGAGCTCAACTCAAGCTTCCTTTATTCCACTTTCGCGCATGCAAACTCCTCGAAACTCCCGCATATTACCGTATCTCCCAACTCTTGACCTTATAAAAGATCATACCTGCAATCAAAGCACGGGAAAACACGGTGAAAGCAAATGTACTAGAAATCCAGTCAAAATTGACCGAAAATCTAGCGAAATGTCACAATGATCAACAATGATCAAGTGATGGAAATAGAGAGAGAAATGAGGAAGAAAGAGGGAATAAAAGGGTGTAAAGAGGATCAAACCAAACCAAAAAGAGCTCATAAAGTACGTTAGAAATGCACTTAACAATGTAGGCGTGAATTTATTTCGCCTATTTGGCGTGAGCACTTATTTGACTACCCCATTGTTAAGGTTTTATTGAAATACGTTTTGAATTGAGAGAAGTCGCCAACAAGTCTTTAAAGGAAGACTCATAAACTTAATTGGATATTGGGAAATCAAAGGGAAAACTTACGGACTTATCCAATGTAGATTTCCCCGTCATGACTCCATTAATGGTCAATGAACCATAGATTGAGTTCGGGGGTGAGGGTACGAACACGATCATAATGAACCACGTTCGCCCATTGCTGGCCTCTACTAAATATCGATCCATGTCAAGTTTTATGCAAAAGAATAACCACATAATTTTTCATACACCCTAAAAATACTAGTCTAAGTTGGTTCATGAAACACATAAAAAAGACTATATTTAGTGGTATGTTATTAGGCAATCAAAATTACATGGAACCTAACAGGTTGTCCAAATTATTTGATTAATATTAGAATAGTTATTTAGGTCTTGATTAGCAATAATAACATGTGAGGTGATGAACATGCAAACAAGACAATCATAATAATATATATAATAATAAAAAGAAGGATAGAATGTACAAAACAACGAACTTTAACGTAAGATCTACATCATGAAAGAAATCGATAGTAACTTCAATAAAAATAATAAATTTATTCAAGGACTCTGAGGAATATATCGTGGCTTGGGTTTGAGAGATTGACAACCTTCAGAATGAGCAATCGTGAAGCCTGAAAATATGAACGTGTATGTATGTATGTGTTTGTCAATGTATGTTTGTATGTTTATGAAAGTATGAGTTTTTGTGAGAGAATTCGTAAGTGTTCGTCAAAGTGTATCGTAAGATGTAATGTTCGAGAAGTGTCCCTAGATTCGAAAAACCATAGCTTATTTATAGAAAAACATTGAAAAAAAGATAGAAAAGCAGTCCGTGCGTCACGCAAGGAGTGCGCTAGGTGCACATCTCTGTGTGATGCACAAAGCCACGTGTCAAGCGCATATTGGTGCGCCTGACGCAGCTTGACCTGTACGCTTGGCACATCTGGTGCGCTAGGCGCACCGCCTTGCGTCTGACAGCTTTGTCAACCTTTTTATAAAACGCATTTTGAATATTTTCTTTTATCCTTTAAATCTGGAAATCAATTTTACGGGATAAAATCCGATTTTAACTTTGAAAATATCTTTGAAAATATTTATTTTCTGAAAATAATTATTTAAAATAATAAATAAAAACAATTAATTATCATTGAATAACTAAATGGGCTTTTTCAAAGGATTGAGCTCAAAATACAATTAATCATCAGAAATAATTAATTGGGCTTTAAAATAAGATTTTGGATCATTGAAATAAACTTTTACACTTTAAATAGTTTTAGGCTCTTCGATCTGTTCACCCCTTGGGTTGGACCAATTAAGACCGCGACATGTTTCATCGTCGGGTCCTTAAATGGGGAGACACGATTATGTGTCTAACAGAATTCCCCACTTTGAATGAGGTTTCAGAAAACTGATAGTCAAAGTATACGGTATCGGGACGGAGAGCGATTATAAACGCTCTGCAGTTTAGAACTGATCTATATAGGTCAGTCTCTGCAAAACAAAGTTAGTATGAAGGACAATAACTACAAGCAATCCGATTACCTGCAGGAGAAAATGTTAGCAGATAGGTGCAAACAACTCACATAATAATGCACATAATGATGCAAAAATGCAAACTTAGACTCTCTAAGAATGCATGAGATGCTATGCAAGGATTAAAGTTATGCAAAGCTAAGGTAGATGAAATGTCATGAAAGGTCAGGGTTATGTAAGGCTAGGAAAAATGAAATGAAAGGTTAGGGTTATGCAAGATTAGGAGGTATCAAATGCAATGTAAGGTCAGGATTTTGCAAGGCTAGGAGATCTGGATAGGTAGAAAGAAAGAATGATTTTCGAATACATTAGCAAGTGAGATCCGCAGGTTACAACTTTTCGGGAGTTTGATTTGGAGGAACCACCATATATATACAAGCACCCATTTTAGGTAATCTTGTCTTGAATTAGGTATTTTGAGCCTAGATTGGAATGTACTTGTTCTATATTGAGTATTCAAAGTTTTTCACTAGGGATTCTTCTTTGGGGAGTTGATATAGGTAAAGTTAGATATCGCCATAAACCATGGAATTATCGGAGAGTCCTTTAGAGACAATGAGAGCTTGGTTTGAAAAATAAAAAGTTTAATTTGTGACTCATATAGATGTAGGTGGGAAAAAGGCTTTGACATGGCTAGGTACAGACTCGAGTCTATGTCGGGATCTAGAAAGAATATGCTCATGAATTCTAGAAAGTTAAATCATTAGACCTTGATTAGTTTTATTTTATTGAAGCGGTCGGAACTCGGGATGAGGATTCCTACGTATCCTTGCGGAACCAGACCATTCGTAGTTCTGGATCCGATGTTTTTTTTTTGTGCCCTAACTTTTGTCTAGGCCGCCCTTTCGGGTTTTCAACCTAGCGGGCTTGGACATACCTTGGAGAAAGAATTATGGTTGAATATGAAAGGTTGAAAGGTTTAAGGCTTGATGGAGATCCAGTTGGAATATCATACGCAAATATTACAAGAAGACCTAAGACGGATCAAATAAATAATCCTAGACTATCTTCATGCACTTCAATCCTTGAAGCTTCCTTGAATCAACAATGCAATACTTTGTCTTTACCTCGAACATCTTTGAGAGGGCCTCCTAGCTTCAAGTCTTGGAATAAACCTGTTTGCTACACAAGAAACATCATAGCATATCAAGTACTCTTTTGACTATTTCAGTATACAATCAAGAACAGTTAGTTTCTCAGTTGTTTCCTAACAGCTCACAAACACCTGTAAATAACAGCTGTTCTTTGCAGTTGTTTATCATCATTCAAAACCTAGGAGACTCAACGAATTCTCCCTTTTTGATGATGACAAACTCTTTGAAGTTTCCTGCAACCAATAAGTTAGTAAACACATATAACTTCAATTAAAGCTCAAATACTCATTAAAAATGCTCACTTGACACAAGACTCGCATGGTGAAACAATTAACTATTTCAACAGTTTCCTAAGACTCTTTTTTTTATATATTAAACAACTAAAACTATACTAGGACTAACTCAATCTATACTAGACTTAGGCACTTCAACTTCAACTAATTTTTCCCTTTTGGCATCATTAAAAAGCACTCAACGAAAGAATCATTTTATCGCCCAATTCAAAAATAGTAGCATCAACTACCGATCAGATCATCATGCTGCAACAAATCAGGTTAGGCACACAACTCACAATCCATAACCAAACACAAATTATCCAAATACAAACCAACATAGTCAAACAATTAAAGGGGGAAAAATAGTAATGCATAAATAGTTATCAGAACGGGATGGGGCAAACAGTTGGAAAGAAACAATCACTCATCTTCATCCTCTCCTTCTTCCTCTTCATTAGAGGCATCATCATATTCTTCTTTGTTGGAGGAGCAATGTGAGGAACCAGCACCTTCTTCATCTTCCTCATCATCATCTTGATCCTGATCCATAGGATCAGCTGGAAGACGGGGATCAGCAGAACTAGTAGCGCCCTTAGCTGTAAAAAGTTGAACTTTTACCTCGGGAAGGGAGAGAACCATCAACTCAGTCTCGACCAGCTTCTTCTCAAGCTTAATGACCTTAGACTTGTAAGACTTGGTGTAGGCGTGTTTTTATTTTGCCTACACGGTGTGAGCGCGTATTAGATTTGACTACTCCCCTTTAAAGGTTTTATTGAAAATTGTTTTGAAAGAAGTCGCCAACAATTCTTTTTAGGAAGAATCATAAACCTAATTGGATATAGGAAAATCATAGGGACAAATTATCCAATGTAGATTTCCCCGTCCTGACTCCATAGATGGTCAAAATGAACCAAAGATTGAGTTCGGGGGTGAGGGTACGAATATAGTCATAATGAACCACATTCGCCCAAAGTTGGCCTCTACTAAATACTAATTCATTACAGAATTTATGCCAAAGAATAACCACATATTGTTTTAAGCACCCTAAAAATATTTAGTCTAAGTTGGTTCAGGAAACACATAAAAAGACTAATTTTTTTTGATATGTTATTAGACAATCAATATTACAAGGTTCCTAGCAGGTTGTCCATATTAATCTGATTAATGTTAGAACAATTCTTTAGGTCCTGTTTAGCAATAATAACATGTGGGTGATAAAAATCATGCAGGACAATCATAATAATATAAATAATAAATAAAAAAAATAAGAAAAGAAAATAATGCAGGGAGTTAGTATAATATATACAATACTTACAGTCGCATGAACTTGTTAACAATCTACATCACGAATAGAATGTTAGTAACTTTAAGAAAAATAATAAAAATAATAAATAAAGAAACAAAATAAAGGTTGTTAATTTAGTTGACCCTCAGAAATTATACCACCGTCCAGGGTCGTTGATTTGTACGAATCTTGGAAAATTGAACATTGTACGAGTCGTAGAAAAATTGTGACTTTGCGTTTAGATTTGAGTCAAAATTGAACAAAAAAGAGTTTCTTGTCTTATAGTTTTGTGAGTAGTAACTAGTAAGTGCTGTAATGTCTTTTGGTTTCCTTGATCAAGTGAATGGATGGAAAATAAAATTTCAATGATAAGGTAATGATTAATGGATGAAGGCTAAATACTATAGATGATGATACGTGTAGATGTTGTAGGGGATGAATGATAGTGAATTAGCTGGGCGAGTCAATGGAAGTATGGCGTGAATATGTATGGAGTTAGGCCGTGCAGATAGGCGAGATGCCGAGTGATTTTCTTAGGCAGTGGAATTAATTGTTAGGAGGTTTAATCGAGAGAATTGGAGGGAAGCCGGGTGTTTTGTTTGTGAGGTGTCGTGGAGATTGTAGGTAAGCCGTGAATTAATATTGTGAGGGAGATTTATATAGGTTTAGGTAGTTGAGAAGCGACAATTGGGTTTCTTAAAAAAAAATTTATAAAATAGTTAGACAAAAATATTTTAAAACACTTTGGAAACAGATGATTTTTTATAAAAAGATATATTTATTAACAAAATTAATTAAGATAATTAATTAATTCTATTAATTAAATTGGGCTTAGAAAATGAGTTTTATTAAATTGGGCTTTCATAAAACTATTTTTTTAAAAGGTTTTCGTAAATGGGTTAATAAAAGAGTTAGAAAATGGTTTTGGGCCTAAAAGGTTATTTTAGACTCGTTCTTTATTCTTTCCTCGATCCGGACCAATTGGAGCAGGGTATTGGTCGTCATAGGGTGCTAAATGGGGAGACACGATTATGTGTCTACAGAAGCCCCCACATTGACTGAGGTTCAGGAAACCGAAAGTCAAAGTATACGGTGTCGGGACGGAGAACGATTCTAAACGCTCTGCAGTTTAGAACTGATCTATATACGCCGGTCTCTGTAAAACAAAGTTAGTATGTAGGACAATGACTACAAGCAATCTGATTTCCTGCAGGACAAGATGTCAGTAGACATGTGCAAACAACTTAGATAAAGCACATAATGATGCAATAATGCAAACTTATACTCTCTAAGGATGCACAAGACGCTATGCAAGGATTAAGGTTATGCAAAACTAAGGGAAATGACTTGTCATGCAAGGTCAGGATTATGCAAGACTAGGATGTATGTAATGCAATGCAAGGTCAGGGTTGTGCAAGGCTGTAATGCAAGGTCAGGATTTTGCAAGGCTAGAAGATGTATAGAATGATAGAATGATCAGAATGATTAGAAATAGATTGAATGATTTTCGAAAATCGTTTTTAGCAAATGATTTGGGGTCTGTAAACGAGGTCCGCGAATTACAACTGTTCGGGAGTTTGATTCGACTTGGAGGAACCACCACACATAGGAAGCCCCCACTTTGGGTGAGCTTGCCTTGAATTAGGCATGAGCCTTAATCGAAATGTACTTGATCTTATATTGAAACGTAGTTGACCTGTAATTGAATTGTTGAAAGTTGTCACTGTGGATTGTTTATTGGGAAGTTGATTACGCAAAGTCAAATATTGCCAGAAACCATGGAATTGTCGGAGAGTCCTTCAGGGACAAGGAGAGCTTGGATTGAAAAATAAAAAGGTTCAAATTTGTGACTCAAATGAATGTAGCCTAGAAAAAGGCTTTGACGAGGCTAGGTGCAGACTCGAGTATATGTCGGGATCTAGAAAGAGATTATGCTCCTAAATTCTAAAAAATCAAATCATTAGACCATGACTAATTTTTATTTTATTGAAGCGATCGGACCTCGAGATGAGGATTCCTACGTATCCTTGCGGAATCAGACCATTCGTAGTTCTGGAATTGATTTCTTTTTGTTTATCAGTTTTTTTTGTGCCCTAACTTTTGCCTAGGCCGCCCTTTCGGGTGTTCAACCTAGCGAGCTTGGACATACCTTGAAAAATGGACCCTATATGAATGCAAAATGGAATTTAATGCATATGGGCCTAGAATGAATGCATGTGAATTGGGTCTATTGGATTGAATGGGATTGAAGGTGTTTGGAATGGGCTTAGAATTTTCGAAATTCATTTTTGAACGGAACCCCTTGTTTTATCTTTTGTTAGGAAAAGATGATGGATTGATTTGAAATGTCGTGTATGATGGTGTTTAGTAAATGTTTTTGAACAAGGTAGAATAGAATATGGTGTAGGATTGATTTTGAAAAATGTAAGTTTTTTTGAAATTAGTGAATATGGTAAGGTAGAATTGATAGGGAAGATTAGTTGAACCACAGGGAGAAAATGGGAAGAGGTAGACATGCATGACAACTCTAACTCTACAATGACCCTTTAGATGCATTTTTTTTTAGGACAGACTTGACCTTGCATGAAAAGACTGATTTTTTATGTTGAATTAGGTGATAAGCCTAAATGACCAAATTACTCAAATGCAGACAGACAGACGCACATAGGACTGAACATAGGATCGACAATTACGACGGCTAAATTGACGAAAAGCGCGCGATGCACAGACTGCGTGCCGCGCAGCACTGCTGCGCGCGGGGTGGTGCACCAGGCACAATTTAATGTGCTTCGCGCACTACTCCCAGACACGTTTTTCGGGAATTTAGGCGACGAATTGGCCGATTGACGAAAATTTGCTTGTTTGTTAGACGCGATTTTAGGCACAACGCATAATAATGACAATTTGACAAAATAATAGCAGACAAGAATTGCAATCACAGGTAAATGTCATATAACATGGATGCAAAAGTTCCAACCTAAAGTCCAGTTCTATGTTTGAAACTATTGGTCAGGTTTAGGTTCAGTTTGAAAAGGTCCATGACTAAGAGATTGATCCCACACTTCGTACCCCTGCTTAAAGAGGTGGCCACGTGTAAGACACACTCCAGTCTCAAGTCAAGAACAAGAGAACAATGCCATGGTTGGGTAGGTTGCTTATGATTAAGATCGATCCAACACTATCACTCAGGAAGCTTTTTGGAAGGACAAAGCGCAAACCCCCCGGGGGTGACCTCACACATAGAACATGTGCTAATAAGGCAAGGTAGATTGTTCTTATGGTGGCTGAACTGTAGCCATGCATATGCAAAACTGTATATTATTCTAAGGCATAAAAATAAGAATGAATCGTATTTTTCAAGTTTCACCCACTCATTTAAAAAAAAAATTAATTTTTTTAAAATCCTCCCCAGTGAAGTCGCCAAATTGTAGGCGTGTTTTTATTTCGCCTACGCGGTATGAGAGCGTATTAAATTTAACTACCCCACTGTAAAGGTTTTATTAAAAATTGTTTTGAAAGAAGTCGCCAGCAAATCTTTTTAGGAAGAATCATAAACGTAATTGGATATAGGAAAATCATGGGGACAAATTATCCAATGTAGATTTCCCCGTCCTGACTCCATAGATGGTCAAAATGAACCAAAGATTGAGTTCGGGGGTGAGGGTACGAATATAGTCATAATGAACCACATTCGCCCAAAGTTGGCCTCTACTAAATATCGATTCATTGCAGAATTTATGCCAAAGAATAACCACATATTGTTTTAAGCACCCTAAAAATATTTTAGTCTAAGTTGGTTCAAGAAACACATAAAAAGACTAATTTTTAGTGATATGTTATCAGGCAATCAATATTACAAGGTTCCTAGCAGGTTGTCCATATTAATTTGATTAATGTTAGAACAGTTCTTTAGGTCTTGTTTAGCAATAATAACACGTGGGTGATAAAAATCATGCAGGACAATCATAATAATATACATAATAAATAAAAAAATAAGAAAAGAAAATAATGCAGGGAGTTAGTATAATATATACAATACTTACAGTCGCATTAACTTGTTAACAATCTACGTCACGAATAGAATGTTAGTAACTTCAAGAAAAATAATAAAAAAAATAAATAAAGAAACAAAATAAA
The DNA here is from genome assembly GCA_947648045.1 of Beta corolliflora. Taxonomy (NCBI): domain Eukaryota; kingdom Viridiplantae; phylum Streptophyta; class Magnoliopsida; order Caryophyllales; family Amaranthaceae; genus Beta; species Beta corolliflora. The sequence goes on from CANSZD010003182.1 coordinate 2,770,451, forward strand.
GGTTGTTAATTTAGTTGATCCTCAGAAATTATACCACCGTCCGGGGTCGTTGATTTGTACGGATCTTGGAAAATTGAACATTGTACGAGTCGTAGAAAAATTGTGACTTGCGTTTAGATTTGCGTCAAAATTGAACAAAAAAGAGTTTCTTGTCTTATAGTTTTGTGAGTAGTAAGTGCTGAAATGTCTTTTGGTTTCTTTGATCAAGTGAATGGATGGAAAGTAAAATTTCAATGATAAGGTAATGATTAATGGATGAAGGCTAAATACTATAGATGATGATACGTGTAGAGGTTGTAGGGGATGAATGATAGTGAATTAGCTGGGCGAGTCAATGGAAGTATGGCGTGAATATGTATGGAGTTAGGCCGTGCAGATAGGCGAGATGCCGAGTGATTTTCTTAGGCGGTGGAATTAATTGTTAGGAGGTTTAATCGAGAGAATTGGAGGGAGGCCGGGTGTTTTGTTTGTGAGGTGTCGACGTGTCGTGGAGATTGCAGGTAAGTGAATTAATATTGTGAGGGAGATTAGGGAGGTTTATATAGGTTTAGGTAGTTGAGAAGCGATAGGTTTTCGAAAACAATTGGGTTTTTTAAAAGATTTTTATAAAATAGTTAGATAAAAATATTTTAAAACACTTTGGAAAAAGATGATTTTTTATAAAAAGATATTTTATTAACAAAATTAATTAATATAATTAATTAATTCTATTAATTAAATTGGGCTTAGAAAATGGGTTTTATTAAATTGGGCTTTCATAAATCTATTTTTTAAAAGGTTTTCGTAAATGGGTTAATAAAAGAGTTGGAAAATGGTTTTGGGCTTAAAAGATTATTTTAGACTCGTTCTTTATTCTTTCCTCGATCCGGACCAATTGGAGTAGGGTATTGGTCATCATAGGGTGCTAAATGGGGAGACACGATTATGTGTCTACACTTGGACATACCCTCAATCAAGTATACATTTTGTCCAAAGTCTTGTCCTGGTTGTCCAACCTTTTAATTCTTGATCGTTTTTATCATTAAGTGAATCAAGACCATCTCCATTATTCGAATTGTTCCCCTGCCTTGAGCCCTAGGAATTAACACTTTATTGGAAATGGAGTGGAGGACCAACATAATGGATTCATTCAAATTGGCAGATTGATAACTAGCCTTCTTGGAATAGGGAACAACAAAATAACTTATAAATCTCCTCAGCTGTTACCCCAACAATAGTAGGCCAACCATCCCTAGCATACTATCAAACCCATCCCTTAGAGTATTAAGCAGAGAAGCCACAAAAGATGCAAACATAGAGATTTCCTTCCAAAAACAGCAGAACCCAAAGACATATTAGACAATTGTTTCAAATTGACATAAAATTCCCTAACTACATTCAAAAATAATGAAATTATTGATTAATATTAATAATTGTATATATTTTAATTCATTTTAAAGGTTTTATGTAACAATAATGAATAATTCCAATGATTAAATAATTTTGAAAAAACAATAAAAAAATTCTCATGCCGTCCCGCCAGCCCGATCCAGCCCACTAGGCATATGAACCGCCAGAATCGTTTCTCGAACCGTCAAAACCGGTAATAGACCAGTGTGGGCCAAGATTTTATAGCGCGCGGACCAGCCCACCCAACTCGTAAATTTCACGGTCTGATCCTGGGCCATTATATCTCAGCCCAGCTCGCTACGGCCCGCGCAGCCCGAACCAGTGGCCATCACTACCTACAATAGGCGTCAACCACTCTTGGGAATTAGGGTTTACTTTCTGTCTTAATATGTTATCTATACTAATATATTAAAAGGCGTGTCTAACAACATATACACGCCACGTGGCGCATCTCCTACTCTACTAGAATTGTCCAATGTATACATATGTCATGTCAACTAACAAAAGTAAATTAGCTTGCAATAAGATTTGAACCCGTGACATCTTGCTATTATACGTAGCTCAATTACCATCTCAACCAACTTTTAACCATGCTTTAAATATCCACATCATTATATTTGTGTCTTTTAAATGTTGAGTTTTCTTTATTATTTTTTAATGCGAATGGAAAAGAAATGCATATGAAGTTCGGAAAAAAAATACCACCTGGGACAACGTCTGGGCCTAAATACTAGTTTCTTTCTAAAAGACGATTGTCTAATATATATAATCATATTAAATACATCAAGGAGAATAAATGTCTTCAAAATATATATTTTCCTTCCCTTTGCCCTTGGCCAAAATTTTAGCCAAGTAACAACTTATGGTTATAGGATTTAAAAATATAACTAGTAATAAATCTAATCTAGTTAGTGCTTATAGATTGTAGTTGATTTCTAACAAAACACTATAGCCACCTAAATATTTAAATATACAAATCTTCATAAATACTTTTATATTAAATATGGTAATTACTAACTTGATTGAAGGAACTCGTTCACTAATAGCCTCATAATGGTGTAATACAGTCCATTGTCTGACCAGGCAATGTTGGTAGAGCTCGATATATATGTATCATCTACTCATCAAATTGTTAACTAGGTACCAAGAGAATGACAACAAAAGTAGTTAACACCCAATTGCCAGCCACTAATAAGTAGCTTTTGGACCTTGGACTTTTGGAGGCATGCAAATCCCAAATGAACGAATGTTGCCCCTATAAGAATTCATCCCCATCTGAATCTATGAGACCACAAATGATAAATTAAAATAAACACATAAAATCTAAAGAAATAAAATAATTATTAATGACACTACTAACTGCTCTGCAAGAGAGTCATGCTACCTGTAGAGCTGGAGTGTTTAATATAGCTCCTATCACAGGGTAGATCAGAGAAAGAGAAAAAGAGAAATTAAATTATGTCTTTATAGTATTGATCAGAATATATATATATATATATAGTATGTGTTCTATATTATATTTACTTTTTTTGGCAATATTTTGACTTTTAAAATATTAATTTACTAATTTCTGTTGAACATTTTAAAGTAATACTACCACAATTTTAAATTAGTTACCACACGGTAATATTTGCATTATTCATATATTAACTTGATTGCAATATAATACCTCCATTTCTTATTAATCTACTCAATTTGTACTTTGACAATTCACATATTTCACTTGAAGTATCATCTGTGATGTATACTTAAGGAACAATATTATCATGTGTGACCTTGTTAGATCCTTGTCAATGTTAAATTTAAAAATATCAATTTTCTACAATTTTTACTTGCTCATAAATAAAGATATTAATGGTCAAAACTCTACTTTGGCAAGTATGAAAGTCAAGTTGTGTAGATTAATAAGAAACAAATGTATTACAAAATAAACTTCTATATCTAAGATGTTGAATTTATCAGATTGTATAAATATTTACAAAACATTAACTTTCCATAGTTTTAAAGATTAGAAAGTTGATAATAACAATGGTTATAGATTCTGCATTGACAAGTATGTACGTAAGTCAAAAGTTTGCTACTAATTAAAAAGATGATGCAGCAATCAACATATAAAACATGTTTGAGTGTTTAACTAAGGGTTGATTTCCAAATTAACAATTATTTTCATTTTTCCAAATAAATAATTAAATATATTAATATTCAATTGTCGATTTCGGGCAAATATTAAAGTATTGAGGGATTGAGTTACTACTAGATGAGTTGAGATGGCAGGTTTTGGACAATTTTGAGATCATTACCACCACATGTGCAATAGATCCTTATGAAATATTATGTTTTTTTAGTAGTAATCTCCTCTCACAAGGATATTTGTATGTTACCCACCTAGAATAAACGGTGCAATAATATGTACTTCATGTACTTCATATTAAAATAGAATCCCTACGAACACAAATTAGGAAGTGCAATATCAAATGCAATAATAAGTGTTTATTTTAATATTAAAATGATAAATTAATTTGTTACTTATAGCCTTATAGGCATGTACTTCATAACACACAAATTATTGCACCGTACACAAAAAATATTAAAAATGATAAATTAAAATAAACACAAATTAGCATGTACTTCATATTACCTAATTTCAGATGCACCTCCCCTTTCCTCTGCCACAACTTTGCCTCGTTACTTATAGGCCATATTAGTCAATCTTTCCCTCGTTTGTACTACTTTCTTTCAATTTGTTCTCCATTGATTACTTCCCTCTAATACTACACAACTTTACATATCTCCCCAAAAACAAAAACTTTCCTAAATCATTCCACAAAATAGAATCCAGAGACAATCCTAAACCACAAACTTGAATGGTAAAATCCATTAGCAACTACGCTTCTAATTTCATGCCGTCTCTTCCTACACCCTCATCATCGACTGCGCGCTACACGCAACTCGCGCACGCGATCCACTCTTTGTTTATATTATTACTTTTTTCTTCTTTCGGCTCCAACAAACAAGCTTGGTACTACCGTTGCCTTGGTCTAGACCCGTAAAACTCCGCTATATACCCTTGTATTTCTTCAATTTCCCATCGAAATACTCATTAGATAAACAAAAAGAACCCGGGAAAAAAAAAAAGGAATGAATAGAAACGCGTCACAAAATAATATGATTTTCTCAAGCCAGAAGCAAAAGAGTAGTATTACAAAAAAAGGCAACTGTTTTGAGTGTCACAAAGAGAACATCAACAACAATAAACGGTTTCTGATAATCGTGAATGTGTTAGGAAGTGCGGGCCCACTGAAATTTGTAGTCAACGAGGAAGATCTTGTGGGCGGAGTTATTGAAATTGCTTTGAAAATTTATGATAAAGAAGGTCGCATCCCTGCGTTAGGTTCGGACAATACCAAATTTCTGATTTACTGCGCTAATGCTGAATCTGATGGTAAACAAACACCTACTGTTATTTTTTTCTTTAGCTTTTTTTTTTTACCAGTTATCTCTAGCTTAAAAACTTTGTTTCTATACGTTGTTTGATTATCTGAGCTTGTCCTAAATTATTAGGTTAATTAGGAAGGGTAGCATATCATATATGGATGTCAACTAGTTTAGTTGGTTAAAGTTTTGGGAGTTGGTGTCCAAAATCCGGGATCAAATCCCGTCTACATCAATTGCCCTCGTGGTTCTCTCTACACATAAAAAGACATATCGTACAAGCATCTTGCGAAATTTCAGAAAAAAAAATCTGAGTATTTTGAAAATTTCCAAAAAATAAATAGGGCATCTTGGAAAGTTCGACTTTCATTTTTATCATAAAAATCACAAAAGATACCACTATAATTTGTGCTATATGATTTGTGATATACTGATGTGCTAGTAGTTTCTTTTGATTACTCACATCTAATTAGATTCCAATAGGCAGTAATAAGTAAAAAGCTATAGAGGGGTATTTGTAAACTAGCTGTTGGATGTTATTTAGCTGGTTTGTTTGCGTTGGTTGTTAATATTGGGCGTTTATAAAAGTGTTTGGTAAAATCAGTTATTATTGATGCGGACTCTTTAGTACAAAGTAAATGAAAAAGCCCAAAACCAACTGAAAAAACTGCTAAAACTAACTTTTGGCTTTTAAGCTATATAAAAAGCCAAAAATTAGTTTGCATAACAAAATAAAAAGTCAAAAGTCAATAAACAAACTACACAAAGATCATTTAGACCCCCCATTATAAAAGATGCTTGCGTCTTCTGCTCACATGTATATCCTGAATAACATTTGCAATTTGGTTTCCTAGGAATAATAAGATCGAACTAAACATATTTGGAAAAACACATTATTTATTATGGCAAATAAATAATTATAACTCTTTGTCAACCTCGACATTCAGTTACCAAGGATCAGTTTTTTATGGCCTAAGGGTCTCTTCTCCCCAGCTTATTTTCAGTTCAGTTTCTAAATTATTATCATTACTATTAATTAGTTATAATTCAGTTCAATTCAGTTCAGTTCAGTTGTTTTATGCCGAAGAGAACATGCCCTAATTCACATCTTTAACCCAATAGCTTCTAAAATTTATCAGTGTTCAATTGCTAATGTTGTATTACCTGTTAGTTGTTCCTATAAATTATAATCCATAACTGTTGTACCAACCACTAATGCTCAACAAAACAAGCTTCTCAGATTTTTTTTATGGTAGCTCTCAGATTATTAACATAGCAACAAAACAACACAAAATAACTATTGTTTGTCCTTAATATCTACTCTAATAAATCTGCATCAACTTAAAATTTTTTTTTTAAAATAAAATACTAACTACACTACTAAATTATCTTTACTATTTCACAAAACAATCATTTTGACAATTATCTAATTTTTGTGTTAGTCAAACCTCTAAAAATTAATTTATAAGTTAATGCGGAAACAAACAAATTAAAAGTCATCGATTATCGTAGAACTTTTTTCTTGTTGTTTACACTTTTTAATTTAGTTTTTTTTTACTACCTATTGATTGTTGAATTTTTTGAATAATGTAAAGCACTCAGCCCCTGGGACGAGATAGGTTCATGTGGATCAAGGAACTTTGTGTTATGCAAGAAGCCAGAGCAGCAACCAAACATGACTGAGTCAAGGTCCCACTTTATTTCACGAAAGGGATCAGCGAATTGGAAATCATGGTTCAACAAATCCTTGAGCTTCAAGATATCATCACACTAATAGAAGAGCCCTGTGTTTTATTACTTCCAAGCCTCTACTTATGGTGTTTGAAGAAAAAAAGTTTACTAGCTTCGTCAAAAACATTTATCAGTATATATGTGTAATTTGAACGACTAATATAGCATTATATCTGAATTGAGTTACTTATAATAAACTTATATGTACTTACAACATTTGAAATCTCTGTTATGATTTTTTATACGATGAAAACTCTTATCTTAGAATGAGGTACAATGAATGTTAATAGATACTCCTGCCGTTTGTGAAAAATTTACTCACTTCTCTTCTCAAAAGATCCAAGAAAATAAGACAAAAGTTTGTGGAAGAAATGAAAAAGGTAGGATTCACGAGAGAGAAGAAATTATAAAGTAAGAAGATGTGAATAATAAATAAGTGTTTTTCGCAATTAGGATTTTGTTTTTAATATTTGGATTTTTTTGTAATCAAGGTTTCAATTTAGAACTAAATTAGAGATGATCTTGCTCAACATTCATACATGCAATTAAGCATAATTAAATGTCAACAGGAAGCCATAATTCTGAAAATTCTCCAATTAAAGAAAATCATTTTTTGCAAAGAACTCAAACTTTTACAAAATTGAAACAAAAATCATACTACCTTGAACACTAAAATCAATGGCGGATCCAGGAATCTGGAAATAGTCGGTCACACTTTAGGTAGCACGAAAACAGATATAGGAACGGGTACGGGGATGGAAAACGCCAAAATCAAAATTTCAAAAAGGGGTACGGCATGGATTCGGCTAAAAGAAAAAACAATTTAACTAAATTAAAATCATTACATAAGTACTTCAAAATACAAAAACGAACAACAACAACAACTAAGGGCTTGTTCAGCATCACTATAAGTTTCCAGTTTTTGGTTTTATGAATATAAAAGTCATATGATATAAGTGGTATAATAAACTTAATTTTTTTTTGAAACGATAATAAACTTAAAATTAGTCATACTTATACTAAACATGCCAATTTTGAAAACTGACAAAATGGAAAACTGAAAACTACTTTTTACAGTTTTCATATTTTTGTTTTTGGTTTTCAAAAAAACTGAAAACTGGAAACAGAAAACAATAACGAACGAGCCCTAAGTTTAATGTTTTTAAAATGAAAAATTAACACATAAATCAAAACAAAAAAAAATACATCAGTGCATCTAAAGAAAAAAAAAAGAATGCAAAAAACACATCCAACTAACACTACAACAATTCATCCAACAAAGGAGGAGAGACTAATAAACAGAAAAATAAATACTCCCTCCGTACCAAAATATAGTTCCCATTTTCATTTTAGGTGTCCCAAAATATAGTTCCCATTTCCATATTTAGTTCCACATTTTACCGTAATTTGTCTAGAAAAACCGCGTCCCATCATTTATTTGCTTTTTGAATTTTGTTTTTTGCTTTGTTTATTCAACCCAAGTGTTACAATTAATGCTTTTTCACCAATTATTCTCCATTGTCTCTCCTAAAATCAACTTTTCCCATACAACATTTATTTAAATAAACAAAAAATCTTTACTATCCCTCTTAGATTCTACTTGCATAAATTACCGTGAAAAAAGGGAAATGAGAACTATATTTTGGGACGGAGGGAGTACATATTTTTTTTTGATAATTTTAGAGGTTTTATTTATTAGCTTCAAAGAGCCATAGGAATCATCATACATTGTTTGCAGGCTGAAACTCACAGCATGCCATCACAGATTACACAAAATTCCACCTCTAATGATCATGACATGAAAAATGATCTATAACCACGCTAAAGATAACACCAACCTACAAACTCAACACATCTTCTCAAGCCTTGTTTATCTAGTGAAACTGCAACCCCATTCTAACTTCTGCATTTATGAGTGATTGTGATGTTCAACCATGATTTTCTGGCATTCCATATGAAATTGAGAATGAAACTCAGATTCCACGGCCCTCCATTAACATCATTGCACCATCGCACGACTGAAAAAACACCAAACAAGGCAACAAGATCCAACAAAGCAACAAAGAAATCATGAACTCCTTAAAAACATTAAAGAAAAAACCATTTAGCCATTGGAATACCCCTCGCTACATCATCTCTTTGCTACTTGAAATCCCTTTTTCTTCACCATTTTCTGAGATTGATTATTCTTCTCCATATTGCGATGAAACCCAAGATGAGTAAGTAATTGACATTGATTTTTCTTAAAAGACCTTTGAAAAGGAGAACTTGGCACAACCTTACTCATATTAGAATCAGGCGAGAACAATGAATCAAAATCAAGATCACCAATTGAAACTACATTTCTACCATTTCCTTTAGCACAAGTAGAGACCTCATCTCCATCAACATAGACTGAATTTCCTTTGATACACACCTCATCTACAAATGAAAGGGCACTTCCATTGCCACTTAAACCAACACTTTCTGAATTTTCTTTGATACACATCTCATTTGCAATTGAGAGAACACTTGCATTGCTACTCAAACTAACACTTCCGAACAAACTCTCAGAATTTGCCGACAACTTCTCCTTGACAACACCGGTGATTTTAAAAGGGTTATGTTCAGCATACTAGGCTTCTCAACAAGATGAACCTTGCTCTGTAAATTAGGCAGACTAGAGCCAGATTGCAAATTTTCTAAATTGAGCAAAGCATCAACTTCTAGCTTGAGATCACTATCATGAGAGAGAGGCGAATCGCCTTGCCGAAGAGAAGACAAAGAATCCAAACAAGCATTATGGCAATCACCATCAAAAGCAACAACCTTCAATTTCTCTTGAGCAACATGAAAAAAAGCATGAATAAAACTCCCCCAAGGGTTGACACTACTTAAAGCAGGGACAAAAACTGAATACCAAAAACCTTTAATCTTCACACTTAACTTCAAAAACCACCCCCATTGATTACAACCAGATTGAATTTTCCACAAGAGGCAACCAAAACGCCTAGAACATTCAAATTCAATCAACATTGAACAATCTTTAAGGATACCGGAAACCCATTCAATCAACTTAACTGGAAAATTAATCCACCGTTTTCGATTATTATAAAACTCACCAATTTTTAAGAAACCATGACTCAACTCTAATTGAAAAGCTTTACCTTTGATTTGAATTCTCATATTCAGAGTTCAATCGGCCAAAACTCGACTCAAGCACCGTGAAATCTGATTTGTCTTGAGCAGGAACAAGCGCAATTCCAGTAATAAAATTCACAATGCGATTGGACCTCTCGAGGCCGAATCCGAGTGCTGTGCAACAGAGACGCTATCACCAGGAGTCCAGGACGATTGAGAGCAAAACTCGACTCAGGCACCCCTGAAAACGGGTACTACACGCTGATTGAGAGCAGAACTTTGAGAGAAACTGATTGAGAGAGGGAAATTAAAAATTAGATAAAATTAGGGAGGTGAGAGAAAGAGGTGAAGGGGCATCGAAAACTATGGAAGGAGTGAAGAGGAGAGGGTGACCCAGCGGCGACGCACGCCGGGAGAGGGAGCCGCTGACGGCGCCGCCACAGGGGAAGCTAGGGATGACTGGGGTTTAGGGGGATACTGAGCGTCGCCCTTCTCCCTTTGCCTTTGCTTTACTCCTTAGTCTAAGAGAGATTGCCAATCCACAACGAAAAAGCTTTAAGCTTGACGGAGGGAGTACATATTAGAAGGAAAAAAAATACAACATAAATTACACAATTAAAAATAAAAACATATGAGAACCTATTGCCTCTAGATAAATGAGAAGGAGAGAGACTCAGTTAAATATACACACACCCTCATACTGTCATACACACAAATACTAAATCACCGTCTTTACTTTCTCGATGTCTCTGCACTCCCAATCCTTTCCTATACACACAGTAATACAGCAAAAAAGAAAGCACTTATAAGGTTGTACATGAAATGAGGGAACACACAAAAAGGAGGCCCACTGGCCACTTGCCCACTTGTCCCAACTAAATCATCATTTAGGCTATGTTCTTTTCGTCTGGTCTGATCTGAATTTTTCTGATATGATCTGGTCTGATCTGAACTTTTCTGATCTGATCTGAATTTTTCTGATCTGGTCTGAATTTTTCTGATATGGTCTGATCTGATCTGAACTTTTCTAATTTACCTAACTCGTGCAATATGTTTTATTTCTTTTCTGATCTGATCTGATCTGAACTTTTCTGATTTGATCTGATTTTTTTGATCGATTTTTTCGATCCGATCGAATTTTTCGATACGATCGATCCGATCGTAATTTTTCCGATCCGATCCGATCCGATCCGATTAAATCGAAATAAAGACTAGAAAGTCTTAAATAAGTTGAAAAGAACATACCCTTAAATTGGGGAGAGAGAAGACTAAAAGTTAAACAAGAGAGTCCATTAAAAAAAAAGTTAAACAAGAGAGAGAAATAAAAGGTAGAAAGAGAAAGACAGAAAAAGCAACGTAGAAAGAGAGAGAGAGAGAAAAAACACTTGAGTTCCAGGCTTCCAGCCATGGCTACCCGAGGAAGAAAGAAGCGCCGAGTTCAATTTCATCTACCAGGTCCAACTCAGCTCGTTGTGAGAATTTTTTTCCCCAATATTAGTTGGTCACGTGACCAACTATGACAACAGCTGGCTCCGCCACAGACTAAAATTGATGACTCCTTGCCTCCAATATGCAATGAACATTAATCCTATACACCCAATTCAGATTTATGAATATTAATTTGAAGAAAAGGAAGCAGGTTGTATTTGGAAGAATAAATAATGGGGTTGTACACAGAAAAATTGGAGGGGAAGTTGCAACGAAATGAGTGGAAAATTGAACATAGGTCCTCCACTTAACACAAAGGTATAGTAATTCCGCTTCTAGGAAGAAAAACTAATAATTTCGGAACAAGATAAATAGTTAAAATAACAAAAATTAAGAAGGATAAGGCATGTTCGTGATCATATTTTATTGATCATATTTTATTTTCACTTTCCATTTTTTTTAAAACTAAAAACAATAAACTAGAAATCAGAAAAAGCGGTTTTCACTTTTTAGTTGTCAGATTTCAAAATCATCATGTTTCTAACAAGTTCCCCTCAAAAAAAAAAAATGTTTCTAACAAGTTTGACTATTTTTTTTTCATTGTAAGATATATATCATATGACTTTTAAATATTAAAAACCAAAAAACTGAAAACCATGAGTAATACCGAACGAGCCACAACTATATTTTCTTAAATTATAACCATCAAAAACATTTTGGCACAGTACTAAATTTAGTTGTTGAGCATAATATAACCTTCTGACAAATTATCAAATTCCTTTCTCTCAATCGTGAACAACAAAGTTTTTTTTTCTGGTTTTTTGTTTATTTTTTAACGGGGAGTTAATGACAAAGTTATTGAATAATGGATACATTAAACAAAACTTGTTCATATATAAATTCTAAATTTTGGATGTTTTTCCATACTATCCAAATTTGATATATTTATGAATAATTCGATGTTTTGTGATACCCTTCCTATATTTATCCCGATTTGAATTTGATCAATTTAATAGGTAAAAAAACAATAATTCATGTAACATGTTTTGATTAGTCATGACAATCTAGTGGGTGAAAAGGGAGAAAAGTAGGAAATTTGACCTCAAAAACAGAGCAAATTTTAACATGTTATAAAAAGTACTAGGTCACCACAAAACTATATGAAAAGACTCGCAAAACTTGGTTCTATTTGAATTAATCAAATTTGGAATTAGCATGGCTCAAATTGTCAACTTTTGTTGTTATCTCCACAATGGTAATCTAAATAATTCTATTGTCAGAAAATAAAAAACCACACATTCTTGGGTGTAGCTGTTACACCTTACTTTATGGTACAACAATCTAAAAACCACCGTTTTTCTTTTGTAAAAAACTCAAATGACATAAAATAAATGACAAAATGACATGAGATTCATGTTATGATTTGTATAGTCCATGTCAGTCTTGTTGAAGATTATATCATTACGCATGTAAAATAATACATTATGGTGTAACATGTTACTCCCAAGGAGAAAATACATATTTGCAAATGATTGTTTTTTAGTTTTTGGTGAACGCAAATGATTGTCTGGAATCACTAACTTCCATATGAAGACACCTCGTTCAATAGTGATCACGTTTGAGTGGACTCTTAATTTTTGTTCGCACTGGCAATCAGTACGAGCTAGTACTTATTCTCTAATTATGCATGAAACCGTGAATTATTATATTTAAACGATTGTCCTTATTAGATTGGTTGATTACTTTGCTGTGCGACGATTATCAGTCGTATTCTTATGCTTCTGATTCTGATGTAAAATATTATTTTGAGTACACATTCATCGTTGTACCTACACAAGATTCTGGCATTTTGGCACAGCGTTCATCATGCTCATTATGTTAATCAAATTTCGAAATTTTGAATTATTCAACAAAATGACGACTTTGTTAAGCATTATGGTTATTGCCTCGGTGAATGGACATCAAGCATGCGTCTTAGTTTGTTTATGGTCCCATCATATATTGCTACATACTGGTTAGGCCAAGAGCCGTCTCGGGCATTTTCGCGGCCTTGTGGCAGGCATGACACCTGGGTTCTATGGGGGCTATAAAAAGGATCCATAATCCCATATTTTTAATAACTAAATTAAATCTTTGATTAAATTTAAAAAATTATTAACTTTCTTAAATATTTCAATGTTATTTTCATTTTCAGGGTATAACAAAATAGTAAAGATATACTTAACATAAAGCTAAAATAAGCTATGATATATGCAAAAAGTACATATATTAAGGGCAAAAATTTTGGAATAACAAATGTAGAATTTTTCCATCTAATAAACTCATAAAAATTAGATATATAGATGGGGGACCCTTAAAATTGGGGGCCCTGAGCGGTTGCTCACTCTGCTCATGTGTTTGAGACCGCTGGCGTTAGGGTTAGTGTTAGGGAATGAATTTTAGCCTGCGTGGCAGCAGATTACTTGTGTTGCTTGTGAGTCCAAGTGGTAGCATATAACAAGGTAAGGCAAGGGAAGTGCGGATCACTAACTTGGTGAATCAGTTGAAGACCTCCCACAAGATAGGAGATAGCGTTGAACCGAGGAGGAAGTGGAGAAGATAATAACCACCCTTTCCGAAGATCTCCAAAAGATCCCCTCAAAATAGGATCTGGCACCAACCATAACAAAGGGAATAAGCGGCTAATGGGGAACATGCATATTGTTTTACTATCAATAGAGTTTAGGAGCTCACTTTGTAGATCATCTCATTCATTGCTAACTCTCTACCTCAATCACTCTCTTGTACTCAGTCAAAAACATACTACATAGTGAATTGGCATGATACATTCCTCCCCTGGTTTTCCCCTCTTTCCTAAGGGTTTCCACGTGAAATTTGCGTTGTGTTCTTTACTATTATTTGCACTTTGTTTCGCGTACTTATTTCATCCATATTGCAAGTTAGTTGTCACCCCCCTCTCTGAGCAAATTGACCCTTTTGTGAAATTTGCCTAAAATAATTTGGCGCCCACGGTGGGGCTGATAATTGAAAAGCAATTTCATTAATCCTAGCAACTTGCCAAGAAATATGGCCGAAATCAACAACGAAGCCAGAACCCCTAGTAACTCCCAACATTCCTTCCGAGGTGCCAAATCAAGAGGCTATGTCGCAAATCCTGAGAGCCATTCACAAGATGAAAAATCCCTCAGAGAAGAGATCGTTGTTCAGGGTGTGTAATTTGAAAAGAAAACTGATGCACTCCGCACCCAGATGTTGTCCTTAGCGTTAATAATGTATAACTCTACAAGGACGCTCCGCAATGATCTCAGTAGTGTCGCTATGTGTAGGCATGTTTTTATTTCGCCTACGCGGTGTGAGCGCGTATTTGACTACCTCATTGTAAAGGTTTTATTGAGAATGTTTTGAAACAGAGAGAAGTCGCCAACAAGTCTTTAAAGGAAGACTCATAAACCTAATTGAATATTGGGAAACCTTGGGACAACTTTGTGACTTATCCAATGTAGATTTTCCTATCCTGACTCCATAGATGGTCAATGAACCAAAGTTTGAGTTTGGGGGTGAGGGTACGAATACGGTCAGGAACCATATTCGCCCACTGATGGCCTCTACTTAATATCGATTCATGTCAAGTTTTATGAAAAAGAATAACCAAATAATATTTTCATACACCCTAAAAATAATTAGTCTAGGTTGGTTCGTGAAACACATAAAAAGACTATTTTTTGGTGACATATCATGTTATTAGGTAATCAAAATTACAGGGAACCTAGCAGGTTGTTCAAATTATCTGATTAATATTAGAACAGTTCTTTAGGTCTTGATTAGTAAAAATCACATGTGAGGTGATGAGAGCATGCATAGGACAATCATAACAATAAATATATACTAAAATAAGTAAACAGAAGGAGGTTAGAACGTACAAAAGAATGATTTTTATATTAAAGATCTACATCATGAATTGAAAGAGTTAGTAACTTCAATATAAAAATAATGAATTTATTCAAGGACCCTCAGGAGTATACCGTGGCTTAGGTCTGAGAGAATGTCAACCTTCAGGACGAGCAATCGTGAAGCCTGAAGATCCTTTTAAAAAAAAATATTAAAAAAAGATAGAGAAGCAAACTACGCGTCACGTAGAGAGTGCGCTAGGCGCACGTCTCTGTGTGATGCACAGAGCCACGTGTCAGGCGCACAATAGTGCACCTAACGCGGCTTGACCTGTGAACTTGGCACACTTGGTGCGCTAGGTGCACCGCTATGCGTCTAACACGCTTTGACAACCTTTTTATAAAACGCGTTTTGAATGATTTTCTTTTTTCTTTAAATCAGGAATTCTGATTTTACGCGATAAAATCCGATTTTAACTTTTAAAATATTTATTTATTTATGAAAATATTTATTTAAAAGAATTAATTGTCATTGAACAATTAATTAAGCTTTTCAATGGATTGGGCTCAAAATATCTTTTATGGGCTCAAAATATAATTAATTGTCAGGAATAATTAATTGGGCTTTATAATAATACTTTGGATCATTAAAATAAATACGCTTTAAAATAGTTTTGGGCCTGGCACTTCGGACTACTCTCCCCTTGGGTCGGACCAATTAAGACAGCGGTATGTTTCATTATCGGGCCCTTAAATGATAAGACATGATTATGTGTCTATACTATGCGACTTGATAGGGACGGGCTGGTCCACCAAGATGGAGAAGATGGCGAGTCAGAACTATTCAACGACGATGAACCTCTCATTGTTTCCGCTGACGAGTATCCAAGCTTGAACTGCCAGACCGCCTTCACAAGTCACCCTCCTCTCAACGGACATGCCGGAGCTGATAATCAGCAAGAGCAACCGATTCCCCTTGGGCCCATGCCAGGTTCAGAGGAAAGACATCAACAACAACAAGCAAATGATGCAAGTAACTTGGCTGGGCAGAATGTGCAAAATGCCACCCGCGCAAGTGTGACCGCAGATCTATTGTATGAACGTCTCAAGCAGGTCGAAGAAATGATCCTTAAGATCCCAGGTGTGCCCAGAGTTGTAGAGAAGGCAGCCCTGACAAGCTATGCCGATTCAACATTTGCAGATGCCCTTGCCCTTGTTAAGACCCTAAAGCGCTTCACTGTCCTTGCCATGAAACTTATGATGGAACGACGGAGTCTAGCGAGCATGTTGCACAATACATAGAAGAGGATGATCACCATTCCTGTACTGCGAGAAATGCGCGAAGCTTGCATGTGCAATGGCTATGGGTCAACTTTATCAAGTCCTGCTCCTTAATGGTTCATTAATCTACCTAATGGTACAATTTCTACTTTTGCAGGTTTGGTAGACATGTTCAACCTTCGATTTGCCAGTAGACACTTGTAAAAGTAAACTAGCAACCTGTATCGGGTTGTCCAGAGGTACGACGAACCAATGAAGGACTACCTTAACAGGTTCTACCGCGAAAAGGTTTCTATTCCAAGATGAGTTGACAGCTATAGAAGCCTTCCGAAGTGGTTTGCTCGAAGAATCAAAATTCTACAAGGAGTTGACTAACCCCCTGCCTAACCTCCGAATATGCCCAAGCAAAAGCTCTTGCGTAAATCATATTTGAAGAAGATGTTGATACCAGAAAAGATGCAGCAGAACTCGACATAAATGGCAAGAAGGCTCTAAGAAACAACAACCGCCGAGGCAATCGGTACAGGCCCTATTACAAAGAAGCTGCGCAGCGCGTTGACGTGGTAGATTCCTCCTCCAACTCGGTCAGACACTAGTAGAATAATATAATAATGTTGCAGTTTCTAAAAGGCCTATTACTGCGGATTTCGCACCGCGAAAATCAAGGCGCAACAATAGGTAAATCTATTGTTGCGTAGAACCGCAGCAACAGGTGACACATAAAAGGCTTTATAGTGTTAACCTATTGCTGCAGTTTCGGGCCAAAATCGCAGCAATAAGTGGTAGGATATATTTTTTTCGATTTTTTCACCATATATCCCTGATAAATTTTTTTATTCACTAATTATCCCTACTTTTTTCCAAATTCACCATATACCCCTGAGTTTCTAAAAAATTACAAAAAATAACCTTTTGGCTAACAGACGTTAGATCTCCCTTAGTGGATAACCTAATTAAACCCACTAACCCTAACCCTCTCTAACCCTAACTCTAACCCCTAATCTAATACCCTAACCTTAACCACCCAACCACCACCCTTCCCCCCACCCCACCCTTGCAGCCATACACCTTCCCTCCCACCCCCGAAGTCCCACCGTAGCCCCGCTGCCCCCCTCCCCCCTCCCCCACAGCCCCCTTCCCCTCCCACCGCAACCCCGCATCCCCCCTCCCCCGCAGCCCCTCTCCCCCACAGCCCCCTCCTTGATAAAAAAACGGCATGCTTGAGAGAAAACGAAGAACATAAATGAAATGAAACTATGAAACACACCAGATCTGGAAAATGAAACCAACATCACAAACCGAAATTTCATATTCATTCCAAAATTAAGCTGTAAATTAAACTAAAATAGAAATTCTAACATAATTCATTTAAAAAAAGATAAAAGAAAAAATACAAACCCTAAACATCATATCTAAACTAAAAATACAAAAAATAAAAAAAAATAAAAAATAAAAAATACAAAAAAACAGAACAAAGAAGTGGAAGCGCGGTAGAGGACTCCACTTCTCCGCCGGCAAGGTCGTGCGACACTTCTCCGCCGCAAAACCCTAGAGCAAAAAAGATATTCGCCGCAGTAGATCTCTGAGCGTCGAGATTCGAATGACCGACAAAGAAGACTTCGCCTTGGTCTGGTGATCTGAACGACTGACGAACGATAACTACATTCGACGAAGAAGAACGGTTGACGAAGGAGAAGCACGACTGACGATGGAGTCACCATCTTCGTTTGGCGATCTAAACAGCCGACGAAGGAGAATCTCTTTGACCAAGAAGAAAGGCCAATAAAGGAGAAGAACGACGAGGAGGAAGCTCATGGAGGAGAGAGGCGAGTTGACTATGAGAGAAGACAAAGAGGCGAGATGAGTGCGTCGTTGGTTGAGAAGCGCAGTTGAGACGAACAAAGTGGTGGATGATGAGAGATGAATCTGAAATGAGAGAAGCGAGAAGATGTGAACGATGGTTAAGGAGGATGATGGAGGATGAGATATTGAGAGAACAGAGAAGAGAGAGGCGAGAAGATGAGAGTGAGGAATCAGAGATGAATGTGAAAGAAGGCGAAAATATGAAGGGTGAAATGTTAAAAAGCGGCTGTATGAACGTGAGACTGCAGAGGGAGAAAACCCTAGTGCGCCACTAATAGTGAAGGACCTATTACTGCGGTTATTACTGAAAACCGCAGCAATAGATTAAATAAAAAATAATATTTTCACTAGTAGAGTAATTGTATATTGCTGCAGTTGAAAAGTGGCCTATTGCTGCAGATTTCGCACCGCAGCAAATCAAGGCGTAGCAACTATTGTTGTGGTTTTAAAACCGCAATAATAGATTAACCTATTGTTGCTGTTGTGGGTAAAACCCGCAACAATAGGTGTTGGTAAAAAAAAGATTTCTCGTTTTTTGAAATTTAAATATTCTAATAGTTCTAAAAAACAATTACAACACAAAAGTAACTACAACAAACTACACTTTGAATTCATATATTCAATAAACATGATAAACTTACAATAATTACCGAAAATATAATAAATATAAAAGTCGAAAAAAAATAAAAGAAACTCCAAACCTAAGAAACGAAAAATAAGCTACACTAAAAAACGAAAAATACACTTAAAACTTGAAAAGAAACAAAAAGACCTCGAAGGAATAACGGATCTAAAAAAAAAAAAAACTAAAACTAAGAAATCCCAAAAACAACAAATTGAAACTAATGAGGGAAGAGATGTAACAAAACCGATCAAAAATGAAAAAGAAACAATCTCTAACAAAAAAAAATCAAAACTAAAAACTCCTAAGAGACAATTTTGATCGACTTTTACTCGCCGGTAAACCACGATGCCGCCACCTGCACGAGGATAGCTGCTGCCGGAAAAACCACGAAGGATTGAGACTGGCGTAATTTCGGACTACGAAGGAGATTGCTGGAGTTAAAAAGGATATTTGCCTGAAATCTGCAACCTTGCTTGATTTAGGAATGAGAGGCGCGATTTCGACCACAAAGGACGAGATTGGCGGAATTAAGAAGGAACATATGCGAAGAAATGAGAGAGAATAAGGGAGAAGAAGTGAGTGGCGTGAGAGGAGTGAGAGGAGTGTTGAAACAACGCATCAAAATAAGAAGCAAACCTTAGCCTATGTTTTCTAAATAAAATAAAGAAACCACAACAATAGATGAATTTTTTTTTTTTTTACATATTGTTGCGGTTTTCCGGATAAACCATAGCAATATGTTTTCTGTCGGATTTTTCTTTTTTTTCGCGCGGTCTACTGTTGCGTATGGGTTCTACTAGTGTTTAATCGATTGCTGCAATTTTCTTAAAAAACCGTAGCAATAGGTTATTTTTAATTTTTTTTCTCCGTACACCGTCTATTGCTGCGTATAGCTAAAACCACAGCAATTCAATAACATCAATAGGATTATTTTCTACTAGCTAGTGAGAGACCAGACCACCCTCCAACAATTAGGGAGTACAACTTCAACGTCTGTCCTGGAGGACTAGTCAACAGCATTGGCATGTTGGATGACACCGTCAGATGGCCCAAAAAGTCAAACAAACTATCATGCAAGAAGGATTCGTCAAAATGGTGCGATTTCCATGCGGATATTGGACACACAACAAACCATTGCATTGCATTAAAAAGAGAAGTTGCTCACCTATTACGAAAGGGGTTCTTGAAGGACCTCAAGTCCTACAAGGCGAAGGCAACAATCCAGCGCGAGGCAACAACATCAGAAAGACCGCCAGCTCCGCCGCAACCTACCAGGATAATCAACCATATATTCAACCACATATTCAGCCGCAAAACGCCATGGAAAATAAATCACCATGGAGAGACTAGTTGCCATTAGCAGAAAGGAATGATCAGATTGCATGCCTATATCCTTCGATGAAGAAGATGCCGCTGATTTGGCAGATCCACACCACGACGAATTAGTGACACTAGTGCATTATTGGTCTTAGGTAACACACAACAAGTGCTGCGTAAAAGGTTGAAAGTGTTATTATAGAAAATAAGTAACACTTTTCTGGGTGATACATCTGCTCGTGTCGCCTATGCACTAAGGTAGCACTTTTGGAAACCTATGATAACACTTTTCCAAGTGATACCTTAAGTGCTCTTAAGTAACACTTTTGAACTCTTATTGTAACATTTATAAAGTGTTACTTATAATTTCTAATGTATCACTTTTTTGTCTTTAGTAACACTTTTCAATCGACTCTCTTGCTAATAAGTAACAGTTTATTAGACCTTATGTATCATTGTCAACTACCTTATGTAACACTCTGTTGTATATTATGTAACACTCTGGCATAATATTATCGATAATAACATTTTTTTATTTGTTGGCACATATACAATGATAATAATACTAAAACTTATAAACGTAATAAACGAAGAAGAAATAGAATGATATTATAGATATAAATGATTACAAATACTCTATGGTCATTATAAAGATTGAGCCAAAGAGTAGTATTCACTAATTGACAACATACTATTGCGTTCAAAATATAAACAGTTGATCTGAAAATCCATTGATAATATACATAACTCTCCCAAAATAAACCTAAATCAATCTTAAGGTCATTTTCTTCTTTTCGTCTTCAATTCCATCGCCCAATCCATGCATGCATGTTTCTCGAAGCATCATGCCTACTTGCTATTCTAATCCATTATCTTCGTTCTCCTGCAGTAAGAACAAAAAAAAATTCTTTAAAGTCTTATATGATAACAAGACTAGTGATATACTTGTTGTGAAAAGAAAAATAATTATAGTAAATATATGAGGCATAACAAGGCGTGGTAGACCTATAGGAAAAGAACAGGGTAGTTGGTCTCTGAATCTAGTAAAGAATCTGAGAGAGCTCACCTAATTACCTGCTAGAGCTCCATAAATATTGACTAGCGTATGTGTAGATCATGATATTCAACAAGGGCACAACCTAGAGTCAGAAATCTTAGAATCCAACCAGAATGTATAAAAAGTTTATATAGCAATTACTAACATAATTAGATCATGTGAAATAGTTTACACTATATATTATATGCATATGCCATCATCAAAATCATATTATTCTTCTCAAAGTTCATGAGCCGTAAGTACAATCACTCAATAACCTCCCATATTGATCTTACTTCCTAACAAAAAAACGTTGTAATTGATATAACTATCAGGCCAATACATTTGTGTTGCAATATAGGATGTAAAGAACTCAAACAAAAAAAAACACACTCATTCTCTCCAACTTCTTTAGTGCTTAAACAAGTCTTTCTTCTTTCTTGCACGACAGCTAGTACTGAATGTACTATGCACGTATATATGTCTTGGTATGTATGACAATAAAGTTGAATCAGCAAGGTCATATTAATGTCTCAATTGTTCCACTTTATATCCTAGTGAAAGAACTGGTTGGTGATGGGAAAAGCGCTTCATTCCACTTGTCACATATTACACCAGGTGGTGAGACTAACAATCATGAGAGACCTATATCTAGCAAAGAAACATCGGCTGATAGCAAGAAACACATAGCAGTATCGTCTGATAGCAAAGAACTTGAAAGGGTCGGTGACTCTAAGCATGAGGACTTGGACGCCAATCATCCCAGTCAAAGGAGAGCGAGGGGATTCAAGCAGCTCAGTCGACTGAACCAAGCGCAGGTTTAGATGCAGCTTGTAAGCAGTGGAAATAGTACCTTCAGCATTTCACAAATCCTGCCAGGCGCCAGCATATCTACTTGAGAAACAACATTTGAACAAATCAAATGATTCTAGCACTCTCAATTGCTTTTACAGTAGTGATGTTGTGGTAAATGAACAGAGAACAAGTACGACAGCTTTTGGTGGCACTCGAGCCTCACTTGCTGGCTTATTTCGTACTGATAAGAAAAAGGATGCCCAAGCAAGTGCTGAGGTACTCAACCTAGTAAAGCACCAAAAGATAAGGATCGTTCTGATTCAACCATAACAAATAAGTCTATACAGATAACAACTAACTAGCATACCCCAAATCGAATTAAAGAATCAAATCAAACAAATTGAGCAACTCCAAATCAAATTAACGAACCAAATCAGACAAATTGAGTAACCCGAGATAATAACTAACCGCATACCCTAAATTAAATTCAACCATCAAGATCACAAATCAAATTAACGAATCAAATCAAACAAATTGAGCAACCCCATACCAAAATTTTACATTGAACATGATCAATTGTAAAATAAAACAAAAAAATTCGAACACGAAGATTTAAACACTTGGAAAATTCAAATCAAAACTAACCGCCTGGAAGGATGATCAAAACAAACAGTACCTCCGCCACATCATGCCACCGCATTCAGGGCGGTGCATCACCCGAGAGGGCAGCAGCAATTCACACAGCTCCGACTACGGTAGCGGGAGCAGCACGAAACAACAGAGAAAGGGAGATGCGAGCGGTAGAGAGGAAGTAAAACAAGATGAGAAGCGCCGCAATGGCTTCGGCGACCAAGGGTGGTTCGAGGCAGCAACACAGGTAGGACTGTAGGAGGACGAGAGAGAGTGTGTGTGAGGGTTTGAGGGTTTGAGGGTTGAGGGTTTTACTTTCCAAAACCCGAAAAGAATGAGGAAGGCAAAACCGAAAAGTGTTACCGGGAAGTGTTACGAATCAAACAGTGTTACGATCAAAGTGTTACCTACTGTAAAAGTGTTACTGTGAAGTGTTACATATCAAAAAGGGTTACGATCAGAGTGTTACCTATGGAAAAAGTGTTACCTTAAAACTGTTACCTATTATAAAGTGTTACACATCATTGTTACATAACAAAAAAGTGTTACAAAAGTGTCAATGAATATTGGATCTCAAAATGTGTTACCATAGAGTGTTACAATAGGTCAATTATGTAATATCATGATATCTTTCACAATTGGAAATTGCCTCCGGAGAAGAGTGCTCATTGATAATGACAGCTCAGCAAATATCCTCATGTTAGATGCACTCAAAGACATGGGGCTGAGTGAAGGGGACATCACCAAAAAGTCCACAGTCCTTGGGGGATTCAGTTGTAAAGCAAGAACACACTTGGCGAAATCACCTTGCCTACATATGCTCAAGGCATTAACATCCAGGTAAAATTCTTAGTCATTGATTGCTTATCCTCTTACAACATCATTGATGGCAGGCCTTGGATACATAACATGAAGGCGGTGCCATCTACTTACATTAAACCATCAAGTTCCCTACCAAGTGGGGGTGCAAGAAATAAAAGGAAATCAGAAGCTGGCCAAAGAATGTTACAAGACAGCCTTGAAGCCCTCTGCAACAAACAATTTACCGGCATAGCAACTACAGCAACAACGGACCATCGAACATATGTAGATGCTAAAGCAGAACTAATTGACGAAATCATCCTCGATCCGTCAAAACCTAAGCAAACAGTTCGAATTATGGCAGACCTCCAATGAGAGTTGCGAAAATACCTAATTGATTTCCAGAGGAAAAATGCAGATTGCTTCGCATGGTCTCATGAATTTATGGTCGGCATTGACCCTAAGGTAATTACTCACAAACTTAATGTTAATCCTAACCACATGCATGTTAAACAAAAACGTAGGAAATTTGCACCTGAACGCAACCAAGTGATCAACAAAGAGAGTGCAAAACCTCTTGGAAATTGGCAAGATTAGAGAGGCAAGATTCCCAGACTGGCTAGCAAACGTGGTGATGGTGCCAAAGAAGAATTGAAAATGGCGAGTATGCATTAATTTCATGGATCTCAACAAGGCTTGCCCAAAGGACCCATTTCCTCAACCTCATATTGATGCCATGGTAGATGCTACAACATGCCATGAGTTGCTAACATTCATGGATGCCTTCAGTGGGTACAACCAGATCCTTATGCACCCTGAAGATCAAGAAAAGATGGCTTTCATAACATATCGAGGGATTTATTGCTATAAAGTGATGCCTTTTGGCCTAAAAAACACAGGCGCAACTTACCAAAGGTTAGTAAATTAAATGTTTGAAAAACAGATTTGGAACACAATGGAGGTGTACATTGATGACATGATAATCATGACCACATCAAGCATCTGGAAGAAGGATTTGAAATTCTAAGGCGCTATCAAATGAAGCTAAATCCCAATAAAGAGCTCCTTTGGTATCGCATCAGGCAAGTTAATTCCTTGGGTATGTTGTAACTCAGCAAGGAATTGAAGCAAGCCCAGAGCAAATTAAGGCAATTGTTAATCTGCAATCCCCAAGATGTAGAAGATGTGCAAAAGCTAAACGGACGAGTTGCATCGCTGCATATGTTCATTTCCAAATCATCGGACTGGTGCAAGTTGTTTTATGATGTGCTAAGAAAGAATAAGTCTTTTGAGTGGACAAACAAGCACGAAGAGGCATTCCAGAACCTGAAAATATATATGATGATGCCACCTCTCTTGGCTAAACTAAAAGACAAAGAAGCATTGACACTTTACTTAGATGTAACACACGAAAATGTAAGTGCCGTCCTGGTAAGAGAAGAAGATGGAACCTAATCCCCCATATATTATGAAAGTAAGACTTTGTTAGTGCCGATAGAAGGTACGCACTTCGACTTTGTTAGATGCTGAAACAAGGTACACTTCTTTAGAAAAACTTATACTCCCTCCGTCCCAGAAAGATCTGAACACTTGTTTGGGCACGTAGTTTAAGGTGATAAGTTGTGGTGTGGTTATCAAATATTATTTTATTCAAAAAGTAGATGTGATAGGAGTTGGCGAGGTATTTTTTATTAGAGGAGAGAGAAAGTTGGGTAACTTTTTATTAATAAAAGGTAGAATGTGGGCCAAAGATGTGTAAAAGAAATAATATAATAATGGTGGGACCATGCCAAGAATGGAAGTGTTCAAACTAATTTAGGACAAACATAAAAGGAAAGTGTTCAGACTATTCTGGGACGGAGGTAGTACTTGCTTTAGTTAGGGCTTCTACTAAGCTGCGACCTTATTTTGAATATCATCCTATTTGAATAAAAACTAATTATCCTATAAGATCTGTGATGAACAAGCCATAATTATCAGGCAGAAGGGCCAAATGGCTAGTGCACTTAAGTGAATACGAAATCAAATATGAACCAAGAACAATCATCAAGTCACAAGCTTTAATAGAGTTTATGGCTGATTTCAGTCTAAATCTGCAAAATGAAGCCTATAAAGAGTTACTACAGTTGCTAGAGCAAACAGCAAAACCTAAGTGGACATTATGCACTGATAGAGCATCAAACTCAAATGGAGCAGGACGTGTCTTCGTACTAAAATCGGCACAAGGGGACATAATAGCCAGGCTATACATTGTGAGTTCAAGGCAACCAACAACGAAGCATAATACGAAGCGTTAATAGTCGCCTTAATAAACCTCGCGGCGGAACTAAAAGTCAAGCCAATTGAGAAATTTGCGATTCTTTGCTAATTGTCAATCAATACAATGGTTCTTATGCTGCCGAAGATCATAAAATGGAAAGATATTAGGAGATAGTCAAAGATGTCGCCATCAAGCAAATACCCAGAGAGCAAAATGTCGAAGCAGATGCCCTGGCAAACTTAGGCTCAGCATCGGTAGCACTAAACTTGAGCACCAACACTATAGTTGCTTCTAATGAAGCAGACTGGACAGAATAGTATATCCAATGGTTGAAAGAAGACATCCTACCTAGCCAACTTGGAGACGCGCAAACTTTCATGGTAAAAGCATCCATTTTATCCTAATTGACAATATATTGTTTCACAAGTCCGTTGCAGGTCGCTACCTAAGATGCCTGAAAAAGAACAATGTGCCAAAGGTCTTGCACTAAGTTGAATGACGGCGAGTGTGGCAACCACTCTTGTGGTAGAAGCCTATCCAACAAGGAACTCAGGATGAGCTATTATTGGCCCAACATGAGGAAAGATGCCAAAGAGTACGCTCGCAAATGTAATGCTTGTCAAAACATGCTGCAATTTCACACCAACTGTCGAGGAAATGTAACCCTATCTTGGCACCTTGGCCATTCATGATGTGGGGAAGGGACATAGTTGGCAAACTTTCGTAAAATTGAGGATATCGAGTGTTCATGCTAGCAATGACGGACTACTTTTCCAAATGGATTGAAGCACAAGCCTACATGCAAGTCACTAGAGCAGAGGTAATATCTTTCATTAAACGCAATATATTATGCAGGTTTGGCATCCCTTCAGAAACTATTTGCTATAATGGATCACAATTAATTCATAAGTGGCAAGACACGCAAATTACGCCAAAAGTGGGGATCACCCAGATAACTGCTAACAAACGGACAAGCATAATCCAACAACAAGATCGTCATCAACAATATCAAGAAGCATATTGAGGAAGTTGGAGGAAGATGGGCTGATGAGTTACATAGAAGGACAAGCATAACCGACCTAGAATAGACGTTTGAAACTCTTCGCGAATATCAAATGAAGCTTAATCCCAAGATGTGAGTGTTCGGAGTTAGGTCCGCAAGTTCCTAGGTTTCATGGTACGTGAGGGGGGATATATGCGAACCCTGACAAATTCAAGGCTATAATTGAGTTACTAGAGCCAAAGAGCATCCGTGATCATTTAGAAGTTGACCAACAGAATGGTCGCCCTCACTCGATTCATCTCCAAGTCGGCAGAAAAGGCCTACCTTTCTGTAAGGTACTGACGGGCAATAAGAAGTTTGAATAGGGAGACAAGCTGAGGTAGGCTTTCACTGCCGTCAAAGATCATTTCAAAAGACTGCCGACCATCATAAGACCAGAAGTGGGGGATAAACTCTAGTTGTATGTCTCCATGTCTGTGAATATGGTAGCAGTAGTACTGTTAGTAGAAAAGGACAAACAGCAGAACCATATCTACTTTGTCAGCCATGTACTGGCTGGTGCAGACCAAAGGTATGAGTTATTAGAGATGATTGCATATGCCGTGCTGATAACGACCAAGAAATTGAGGCCATACTTTGATGCTTATATGGTGTAAGTACTGACCAATCAGCTGTTAAAGAAGTCCTTCACAAGCTGGACACCACCGGTAGATTACTGTGGGTTATCAAGTTATTAGAATTCGACATGGAATACAAGCCTCGCACCGCCATTAAGGCGCAAGCATTGGCCGACATAATCGTCAAAACCACACATGAGGATACAGAGGAACCTGCCAGTCTTTGGCATATAGTTGTTGACAGCTCTGCAGCCTAGCACGAAAAGGAGCAGGTGTTGTCATGACATCCCATAGGAGGATACTTTCCAATATGGGGTTCGCCTTGGGTTTAAGGAGTCAAACAACGAAGAAGAATATGAAGCCGCTATAGCCGGGATCAGTCTGAGTATCATGGCAGGGGCAAAGAAAATAAAGATGTCAACAGACTCTAAACTCGTAGCTAGCCAAATATAAGGGACATATAAGGTTAGGGAGCCGGTAATGCAGAAATACCTCCGCAAGGTGAAGCAGCTAATGACATCATTGCAAAGTGTTGAGGTAAGGCTTGTTATGAGAACTGAGAATATGGCAGCATATGCCTTATCAAAGCTAGTCAGTTCAAGCACAGTGGACCTCAAGAGGAGTGTCATGGTATATTTGCTACCGGAACGCAGTGTCGTCCTTGGCTGGGGAGGTAAACTATATTAATCATGGTATACAAACTGACCGAACAGCTCCAGCAGGACAAGATGGCAGCAAAGAAGCTGAAAAGGGAAGCCATGTGGTTTTGCATGTTCCAAGGGAAGCCATGAGGTCAGGAAAATAATGGAGGAGATTCATGAGGGAGCAAAAACAATATCGGTGGAAAGACTCTTGCTCTGAAAGCTCTTAGAGCGGGATACTATTGGCCGACAATGTTAACGGATGTATAGGCATATATGAAAGGACGCGACAAATGCCAAAGGTTCGCACCGGTTGTCCACCAACCGGCCAATGACTTGTAGCCTATTCTTAACCCAATCCTTTTTCTTAGTGAGGGATGGATATTAGTTCCCTTCACACTATCGTCAGGCCGTAAAAATTTCCTAATAGTGGGAATAGATAACGTCAGTAAGTGGCGAACCTGAGCCGACTGCCAAGATAACGACCAATCAAGTGAAAAAGTTCATATGGCAGAATATCATAACCAAGTTCGGCATACCTATAGGCATTATCATGGATCATGGATCCTAATTTGACTGCGGCCCCATCAAGAGCTTCTTAATCCCATACGACATCAAGTTCGCGTATTCATCAGTATGTCATCCTTCGAGCAAAGGACAAGCTGAAGCTGCCCAGCAGTACTCAACGACTTAAAAAAGAAGCTAGATGACTTGAAAGGAGGATGGGCCGACATGGTTCCAGTCGTGCTATGGTCTAAAGGACCACTGAAAAACAAGCGACAAGAGAAACCCCTTTCTGGCTGGTATTAGGGCAAAGGTAGTACTACCAGTTGAAGTCGGATTACCCAATTGAAGAATCACGAACTCCCATCCCGAGCTAAACGAAAACTGCAAATAGAGGATCTGGACCTGTTACCTGAGGTAAGGCTGGCAGCCAAACTCAGATCATCCGCTTACAAAGATCGTATCAGGAAAGCCTGCAATAAGAGAGTTAGTAGCCAGGCAACTTTCAAGGGCGATCTTGTTTTAAGAAGAACAACAACTACTGGTACGGCCCATAATGAGGGCAAGCTGACTACCAATTGGGAAGGTCCATATTTGGTAGAGTAGCTTTATGTTCAGTAAATAAAATGGCATTGTTTGCCGTTCCTAGTTTATTATCAAACGTTAAAGTGTAATAAAGCCGGCAAGCCGGGAAGAGACACTTATTTTAATAAGATGAGCATCTTCGAAACATTTTGTTATCGCCACTAGAATATTTTATTATTATCTCTACTAACAGAGCGTGCACTAATAACTCGTCTGGGAGGAACAAAATATACATTTCATATCCTAGTCATGATTATCTCCATTAACGGTCTATGATTCAAAATCTGCCTTTGAGAGAACCACACTTGCCACTAATTAGAGCCATAATTATCTCTATTAACGGTCTATGATTTAATAATTTGCCATTTGAGAGAAGCAGACTGCATATCATTAATTGCCTTGATTCACTTTGTTAGCAGTTTATGATTCAATAATCTACCGCTAGCAAAGGAACAACCGACATACTTATGTTCTAGTTGCTATGCTAGAGAAAATCATTACGAGTGAAAAACGACTTAATTGATTTAGGGACTTCAGCCCATCAATCTCCAACTTGACCTACTCAAGCTTAGCTTTTATCTTCCGGATCTGCTCGTCCGCATCGGCCTTTTTGTCCAAAGAAATAAAATAGCCGCCTTCGTAGATACGATACAGATCCAGCAGTTCCTTGCCAGACTAGGAACACTGCAGAAAAATTGCAATAAGCAAGCATTAGTCGACAAGAAATGAAGACGACATCAAAAATGTACATAACCATAAAAGATCATAAGCTTAGTAGAGGCAGGTTATGGGCGTGCACAGTCACAACAACCATAATATTGTCAACCGACATATCCATCTTGAGCTACATAGCCCTCAGAAACCGATATCCCAAGTTGTCGCCCTCGAGGAGGCGGTCCAGTAGTAGCGACTCATTAACACTAACATCACACTTGGGGGGAGAATTTACCCCCAAATGTGATCGGTGACTGAGCCCACATCTACTTGACCAGCTCAGGGTTGGGAAGCACTGTTCTCTCTAGCAATCCAACCTTCCCCCGATTGGCAACTTCACACGGTTCGGGGATCAAATCTGGCAGCATGAATTATTTGTAGATTTTGGGTCGGGGAGAGAAACTCGGGCCAGCAACCGACTGTTTGACGGACGTTTGGATTTGTGGGGAATGAATGACCGCCTCTAAGTCGACCCCATTCTAGACGAGCTCCTTGTTATGAGTCGCCTGAACTTGGGGTTGTTTAGGAGCACGACTATCCAATGCCTTGTCATGGTCCTCCTTCCTCTTCTAGGGGACGACAACAGACTTCTTTTCCCTAATGAGAACCTTGTTCCAGACAGGATTGTTTGACTCATCCCGGCCCTAATCTCGGACCATGTTATTTCCTTAACGGTCGCCGGGATAGAAACATATGTCTTTGCAGGTTTGGGAGGCATGTTTGTAGTAGGCAACTACCGGTCGTTCAAACTCAAGGCTTCCCGAATCAAGTGCTTGTGACCTGCAAGTGAAAAGCAAAGAGTTAATTGTCAGATATAAGCAAGACAACGAAAAGGAAAAAGATTGAATCAGATGTAAGACAACGCTAACAGACTTGGCTAAATAACTCTGAGTTCTTACCATGAAGTCCAACACCGACAGGGCGAGTTTTAGTTAAGATGTAGGTGTAATAAGGTAACCTAGTCTCCGGCACCAACACATCTTTGACCCATCTATTTGCTGGGATGGAGCTCTCTTCAAAATAATTGTAGGCAATAAGTTCCCTGGCAGTCAGTATTCTATCATGGATATGCTCCATCCGTTTACACAGACGAGTGAAATGTTGGCGAATAGGAAAGTCTTGAGGGACCCTTAACCAAAAGAACTGAAACTCCCATTCTTTTAGGGATGACAGCTTCGGGAACATTGTCAGCTTATCATTATGTGTGTACAAAGATAACCATTCACCCTATCGGCCGATTTCCCTATCGTCCCTTGACCTCTTACCCTTACCTTTAGCTCAACCATCGCCCTTCAACCAGTGCAACTTGCGGAGACTGGATCAACGTTTCTGGGAAATTCTTAAAACGGGACGTCCAAGCAAACATTATTAAGTTCCACCATGATAGTGGCATCAGTTAAACAAGGTATATATTAAAGGCGGTGAATATCTATACAATGAACGGATCTAAGGGGAACCTGAGTCCAAAATACAGTTGATGGGCATATACTACGATGTGCCCGTCTTGGCAATAAGTAACCCGACACCCCGAGGACGGCAGAACTAGCTCAAAACCATCTTAGAACTCAAAAGTTATTGGGCCCTTCCTAGAAAAATCAAACTTGATGCAAGTGTTCTTCCAGACACCATTAATCTTAACAAAAGAGGGACCCCCCTTCTCGGTGAACCAGCATGTAAAGCTCATTGAAGGAGTCATCATCATCCGGCTCAATGATTTCAGGAGGATCTTCATCTTCATCAAGGATCCTGTCACTTATCGAGTCCTCGTCACCATTTACTCCTACCAGTTTCGATGAGGAGGCATCAATGGGGGGCATAGTAGAGGTACCGGGTTTAGTAGGGCAAAATTCGGGCGAAGATTCCACAAGACCAACAACGCTGTCGTATTCATCAAAAAAGACTTGTTTCATTTTTTGGTCGACGGTGAACTTTCGAACCGCTAAGGGTGAAATGTTCAAATATAGGGTTTCTGAAGTCGGGTCTACTGGCCTAGAGACTAAACCAGCTACTTCGGGTCCAAGGGCCATATCGGCCTCATTGTTGGGGCTCAAAGTAGTTTGGGTAACATGGGGCTCAACCCCACCAGAAGTGCTACAATATGTGTTGGACTTAGTCTAACGCTCCCTAGCCACGTCCACTACCGGCAAAAGGGATTCTAAGGAAGCCTTGGACGATGTATCGCAGTGAAAGTCGCTATCAGTTCAGGAAGAAGGGGACTCTGAGATATTTTGGGAGTCAAAGGCGGAAGATATGTTTACGTTATGAAAATGGACCCAAACAAGATGTAAGAAAGCGGTGCCACCTCGAAATTCGATGAGAGAAAAAGAGAGAGATCCAGAAACCTAGTAAGTCGTCAAAAGTTCCACGATGAAGTGAGAAAAGCTAAAACCGGCTGGAAAGTTTGCAAATCAGTGCAATTGTGAAATGGAAAGTGTCGATTAGGATTGTGCAAGTGATTTAAACAAATTTGAAGGAAAATGGAGTAAGTAACCAACAAATGAAATTTGCGAAGAATGGAGAAAATTGCCACTAAAGAAACTTACTTGGGGTTTAAAAAAGAGTGAAATGAGAATTTGGGGGGGGAATCCCTACATAACAACGTTTCAACGACTAAGATTCAACGACTTCTCAACTGCCTCTTACAGATGCTGACACATGTCAACCCACAAACGTACATCAATCAAACGATTACTTCTGAAATAATGATACATCGTGCGAGAACCGATGTGATGTTTCGTCTTCAACAAGCCTGAGTTGTGCCTGACTAATCATATTGGCTCCTAAATCTCAAAATTCGGGGAAATGTTACGACACTCAAGACGGTTCGATCTTTAACGAAATAGGCTATGAATGTCAAAGTCATACTAGTCCAATAGAGTCCCTAAAACTGTCATGGTCAATCTGCCAAGGTACTCTTCATACAGGCCATGTTTAATGAGCCTGGGCTTGATCCATTTACGCCATATATGGACTATGGGCCTAGAGGTAAGTACTGAATAAGGGATAAATATTGATGGAGCTAATAGGAGAGGTGTCCTATAATGATTCGGAGACTCCCGACCACTATAAATACCCATGATCTGATTAATCAAGATACGTTCACAATCATAACTGTATTGTACAATACTTGAGAGCCATCGGCTTTTCCTTTACGGATTTAGGCATTGAAGGGCATTTTGTCGGATCAGCCCACGAGTTTAATTTACGTATGCTTTGCTGAAGGATCCAAACAACCTTAGTGACGTGGAAATACCGGTTCACCCCCTAGGCTCCTATAAGTTATTCTATACCGAAATAGTTGACTATTGACTAACCCAAACCATGGGTTTTTGACATTTCTACTCAGATAATGTAACACCTACTTCCAATATATTTTCTTCAAAAAGTAAACTCTGGAATTCATTGAATTAATTTTCTTCAAAAAGTAAACTCTGGAATTCATTGAATTAATCTACTACAATTGAAAATTAAATTGAGTCAATAATATGGGAATAATAGGAGAAACAATTCTATCAGCATTTGTACAAGTGTTGTTTGATAAGTTCTTTTCCCGAGGAGTAAATTTGTTTATGAGGTTAGTGAAAGGAGGAATCCAACAAAAAACCATCAGACAATGAGATAAAAAACTAAGAATTATAGAGGCATTTTTAAGTGATGTTGAGCAAAAGCAAGTCCAAAGCAATACTGTGAAGTCATGGATGCAGAACCTCCAAGATTTGGCGCATTACTTAGAGGATGTGTTGGATGGATTTTCCACTCAAGCTCAAATTCACGAATTGTTCATCATGAATGATAATCATAGCTCCGAATTAAAGGATAACGACACCAAGTTTACGGTATGTCACGC
The DNA here is from genome assembly GCA_947648045.1 of Beta corolliflora. Taxonomy (NCBI): domain Eukaryota; kingdom Viridiplantae; phylum Streptophyta; class Magnoliopsida; order Caryophyllales; family Amaranthaceae; genus Beta; species Beta corolliflora. The sequence goes on from CANSZD010003182.1 coordinate 2,803,957, forward strand.
TGTTCTATAAGTACTTCGTAAAATGTTCTTATACTAATTACTAACTTGATTGAACTCCTTCACTAATAGCCTTAAAATTGTGTGATACAATCCATTGCCTGCCCAGGAAATGTTGCTAGAGTTCGATATATATGTATCATCTACTCATCAAATTGTTAACTAGGTACCAAGAGAATGACAACAAAAGTACATAACACCCAATTGCCAGCAACTATTAAGTAGCTTTTGGACCTTGGAGGCATGGAAATCCCAAATGACCAAATGTAGTCCCTATAAGAATTCATCCCCATCTGAATATATGATACCACAAATAATAAAATAAAATAAACACCAACCTCCCCAGATATTTAAAAGTAGATCAAATTAATTTAATTAAAACAATAATTGTTAATTACACTAGTGACCGCATTATGAGTATCAGGCTAGTATTAGGGAGTAAGGCGGTGACTATCATAAGCGCATATGCGCCGCAAGTAGGATTGGAAGCATTTATTAAACAACAATTTTGGGAGGATTTGGAGGAGGTTGTGCAACGAGTGCCTATTAATGAAAAATTGATCATTGGTGGGGATCTTAACGGACATGTGGGCACTAGTCGAGTTGGCTTTGAGAGCATTCATGGAGGTTTTGGGTATGGGGAGAGAAATGAAGCTGGAAGTGATATCTTGGATTTCGCATTAGCCTATGGTCTTAGTATTATGAACACTTGGTTTGAGAAAAGAGAATCTCACCTTGTGACGTATAGGAGTGGAAGTAACGCGAGTCAGATTGACCTCTTTTTAGTAAGGAATGGTTGGCGGAAGAGTTATACAAACTGCAAGGTGATACCGAGTGAGAGCGCGACCACCCAACATAGACTAGTCGTGCTTGATTTCCGGGGTAGGGAGTCTTTAAGAAAGCGAAAACCCAATGTGGAGCCGCGAATCAAGTGGTGGAAGCTCCAAGGGGAGCACAAAGAGAACTTCTTAGCTAAGATGGCTAGTAAAGATATTTGGGCTTGTAACACGGAAATGGATGTAGATTCGACTTGGACAAAGATAGAACTTGGTATAAAGGAAGTGGCGAAAGAGGCCCTTGGAGAATCTAAAGGAACTGTACCATCAAGTAAGGACACATCTTGGTGGAACGAGGAGGTGAGACAAGCGATAAAAAACAAACGAGAAAGTTATAAACTTTTGGGAAAAGATAGCAGCGATGTGAACTATGAGAAGTACAAAGAGGCTAGAAAAGAAGCCAAGAAGGCAGTACGGGAAGCTAAAGCACAGGTAAACAAAGAGCTTTATGCAAGATTGGATACGACAGAAGGTGAAAAAGACATTTATAGAATTGCGCGTATGAGGGACAAGAAGACAAGAGACATAAGAAAGGTAAAATGTGTCAAGGGTGTGGACCAAAGAGTGCTTGTGGAGGATGAAGAGATAAAGGATAGATGGAGGTCGTACTTTGATACCTTGTTCAACGGTGATAAAGCACAAGACATCGGGGATGTACACATTCCGCCAAGTATGTTAAATCGAGAGTTTATGAGGAGGATTCAAAAGGGAGAAGTCGTTGCAGCATTAAAAAAGATGGGATTGAAGAAAGCTACGGGGCCAGATGGCATACCTATCGAAGTTTGGAGGTGTTTAGGGGGGAGAGGAATCGAATGGCTGACAACATTCTTCAACATGATTTGGAGACACAACAAAATGCCATTAGAATGGAGGAAGAGTACTTTGATTCCTTTGTATAAGAACAAAGGCGATGTACAAGATTGTACCAACTACCGAGGAATCAAACTAATGAGTCATACGATGAAACTCTGGGAAAAGGGTGATTGAGCAAAGACTTAGGAAACATGTGAAGATATCGGAGAACCAATTTGGATTTATGCCTGGAAGATCGACTATAGAGGCCATCCACCTCTTAAGACAAACAATGGAACATTACCGTGATAGGAAGAAGGATCTACATATGGTTTTCATTGATTTGGAGAAGGCATATGATAGAGTACCAAGAGAAATACTTTGGTGGGCGTTGGCAAGGAAAGGTGTTCCACAAAATATATATATATATATATCATCAAGGATATGTATGAGGGGGCAACTACGAGTGTGCGGACTACGGTGGGGAGGACAGAAGAGTTTCCTATTACGATCGGAGTGCATCAAGGTTCTGCACTTAGTCCCTTTCTCTTTGCCCTAGTCATGGACGAACTAACGAGGTCAATTCAAGATGATATACCATGGTGTATGATGTTTGCGGATGATATTGTGTTGATTGATGAGACAAAGGAAGGTATTGAGAGAAAGTTGGAATTGTGGAGACATACATTAGAAGCCCGGGGTTTTAGATTGAGCAGAAGTAAGACGGAGTATATGGAGTGCAAGTTCAGTGGGGTTACAAGCAGCGAGGCGAGGGCGGTCACTTTGGATAGCAAAGTGGTTCAAGGATCGAACGTCTTCCGTTACCTAGGATCCATTCTCCAAAAGGATGGAGAACTGGATGGTGACGTGGCTCATAGAATTAACGCGGGTTGGTTAAAGTGAAAAAGCGCCACCGGATTCCTTTGTGATTCCGGCATTCCCCAAAGCTTGAAGGGAAAGTTCTACCGTACGGCAATTAGGCCTGCTTTGTTATATGGCACCGAATGTTGGGCGGTGAAATAATGCCACGTTCATAAGATGAACGTGGCGGAGATGCGTATGTTGCGGTGGATGTGTGGCCACACAAGGAAGGACCGATTAAGAAATGAAGTGATTCGGGAAAAAGTTGGAGTTGCTTCCATTGAAGAAAAGATGAGGGAGAATCGGTTAAGATGGTTTGGTCATGTGAAAGGAGATCAGGTGATGCACCGGTGAGAAGAATTGAAGAGTGGAGGAGTAACCAAATTGTAAGGGGTAGGGGAAGACCTAAGATGACTTGGATGAAGGTAATTGAAAGTGATATGAGGTTACTTGAGATTGAGGAGAGCATGACGTTGGATAGAAGTGGGTGGAGGGGCAGTATCCATGTGGAGGAAGGGGTGTGATTACTGCATTTATTTGTTTTCTCAATTGTGTTGGTATTAAAACCTTTTGTTGAAAACCTCTTTTAAAACTTGTTGGTGTAAACCTTGCTTTAAAAAAAAAAAACTTCTTTAAAAATTCTAAAAAAAAAAAACCTTTTTATCACTCTTGTCGAGGCCATCTCCTCTGGTAACGGTTTCAGTTGACGATTCATGTTAGCCGACCCCAAATCACTTTGGGAATAAGGCTTAGTTGTTGTTGTTGTTGTTTGTACACTACTATGGCTAACTGCTCTGCAAGAGAGTCGTGCTACTGTAGAGCTGGAGTTTTTAATATAGCTCCTATCAGGCTATCACCGGGAAAATCGGAGGAAAAAAAAAGAGAAATTAAATTATGTCTTTATAATATTGATCACAATATATATAGTATGTGTTGTACATTATATTTACTTTTTTTTGGAAATAATTTGACTTTAAAAATATTAATTTACTAATTTGGTTCAACGTTTTGAAGTAATACTACCTCAATTTTTAATTAGTTGCCCCAATGTAATTTTTGCATTATTAACTTTGATTGCAATATACTACCTCTATTTCTTATTAATCTACTCACTTTGTACTTTGACACTATTCACATATTTTACTTCTAAGTATCATGTGTGATTTATACTTAAGGGAAAATATAGTCATGAAGAATATTGTTAAATCCGTATCAATATAAAATCTCCAAATATCAACTTTTATAATTTTGTTTGTTCATATATAAAAGATATGAATGGTCAAAAATCTAAGTTGGCAAGTATGAGAGTCAAACTCTGTAGATTAATAAGAAACAAAGGTATTACAAAATAAACTTTTATATATAAGATATTGGATTTATCACATTGTATATATATTTACAAAATATTAACTTTCAATAGTTTTCAAATTAGAAAGTTGAAGATATCAATGGTTAAAAAATTGTACATTAACAAGTGGATAGGTCAAAAGCTGCAACTAATAAAAAAGATGCAGCATATAAAACATGTTTGAGTATATAACTCACGGTGGATTTCCAAATTAACAATTATTTTCAATTTTATAAAAAATAATTAAATATACAAATAATCAAATGAGGGTTTCTGGCCAATATTAAAGTATTAAGGGATGGAGTAATTTCTAGATGAGTTGAGAATTGAGATGGCAGGTTAGGACAATTTTGAGATCGATTTACCACCACATGTGAAATAGATCCCTATGAATTATTATGTTTTTTAGTAGTAATCTCCTCTCACAAGGATGTTAGTATATGTTACCCCCCCCTCTTAATATTCTCCCTTTTATATATAGCACTTTATTAGCAGCATGTACTTCATATTACCAATATCAGATGCACCTCCCCTTTCCTCTTCCATAACTTTGCCTCCTTACTTATAGGCCATATTAGTCCTTCATCTTTCCCTCGTTTGTACTACTTCTTTCTTTTAATTTGTTCTCCATTGATTACTTCCTCTAATACTTTACAACTTACATATCTCCCCAAAAACAAAAACTTTCCTAAATCATTACACAGAATAGAATCCAGAGACAATCCTAAACCACAAACTTGAATGGTAAAATCCATTAGCAACTGCGCTTCTAGTTTCATGCCTTCTCTTCCTACAACCTCATCATCGATTGCGCGCTACACGCAACTCGCGCACGCGATCCACTCTTTGTTTATATTGTTCCTTTCTTCTTCTTTCTGCTCCAACAAACAAGCTTGGTACTACCGTTGCCTTGGTCTAGACCCCTAAAACTCCATCTACCCTTGTGTTTCTTCGATTTCGCACCGAAATACTCATTAGAAAAACAAAAAGAACCCGACAAAAAATAAGGAATGAATAGAAACGCGTCACAAAATAAGATGATTTTCTCAAGCCAGAAGGAAAAGAGTAGTATTACCAAAAAGGGCAACTGTTTTGATTGTCACAAAGAGAACATCAACAACAATAAACGGTTTCTGATAATTGTGAATGTGTTAGGAAGTGCGGGCCCACTGAAATTTGTAGTCAACGAGGAAGATCTTGTGGGCGGAGTTATTGAAATTGCTTTGAAAATTTATGATAAAGAAGGTCGCCTCCCTGCGTTGGGTTCGGACAATACCAAATTTCTGATTTATTGCGCTAATGCTGGATCTGATGGTAAACAAACACCTACTGTTTTTTTTACCAGTTCTCTTTATCTTAAAAACTTTGTTTATATACGTTGTTTGATTATCCGAGCTTATCCTAAATTATTAGGTTAATTAGGAAGAGTAGCATATCATATTTAGATGTCAACTAGTTTAATTGATTAAAGTCTTGGGAGTTGGTGTTCAAGATCCGGGATCAAATTCCGTGTACATCAATTGTCCTTGTGATTCTCTCTACACACAAAAAAAACCGTATCATATAAGCATCTTGCGAAATTTTAGAAGAAAAATTCGGGTATTTTGAAAATTTTCAAAAAATAAATAGCGCATCTTGGAAAGTTTGACTTTCGTTTTTATCATAAAAATCACAAAATATATCACTATAATGTGTGCTATATGATTTGTGATATACTGATGTAATAGTAGTTTCTCTTGATTACTCACCTCTAATTACATTTCAATAGGCAGTAATAAGTAAAAAGCTATATAGGGTGTTTGGCAACTAGCTGTTGCATGTTATTTGGCTGGTTTGTTTGCATTGGTTGTTAATATTGGTTGTTTATGTTCATAAAAGTGTTTGGTAAAATCAGTTATTATTAATGCGGACTCTTTAGTACAAAGTAAATGAAAAAGCCAGGAACCAACTGAAAAAGCTGCTAAAACTAGCTTTTGGGCTACACAAAAAGCCAAAAATCAGTTTGCATAACAAAAAAAAAAAAAAAGCAAAAGTCAATAAAGAAACTACACAAAAATCACTTAAACCCCCCATCATAAAAGATGCTTGCGTCTTCTGCTTACATTTGTATCCTGAATAACATTTGCAATTTGGTTTCCTAGGAATAATAAGATCGAACTAAACATATTTGGAAAAACACATTATTTATTTTGGCAAATAAATAATTATAACTCTTTGTCAACCTCAAGTCCTCAACATTCAGCATTCAGTTACCAAGGATCAGTTTTTTATGGCCTAATTCACATCTTTAACCCAATATCTTGTAAATTTTATCAGTGTTCAATTGCCAATGATGTGCTCGGTAAAAGTTGCTATGATAATTGTTAGTTGTTGTATTACCTGTTAGTTGTTCCTATAATGCATAACTGTTGTTCCAACCACTAATGCTCAACAAAACAAGCTTCTCTTCTGTCAAAAAAAAAAAAAAAACAAAACAAGCTTCTCAGATTTTTATTTTTCTTTTTTATGGTAGCTCTCAGATTATAAACATAGCAACAAAACAACGCAAAATAACTATTGTTTGTCCTCAATAGCTACTCTAATAAATCTGCATCAACTTATAATTTTTTTTTTTACAAAAAAAAAAAAAATACTGACTCCACTACTAAAAGCTATTTTAAACGTAATTTTAGGAAACAATCATTTTCACGATTACCTAATTTTTGAGTTAGTCCAACCTCTAAAAATTACTTTAAAAGTTAATACGGAAACCGCCTAAATTGTTAGTCCTTTCATGATTTACTATTTAAATCAAACCAATTCAAAGTCATGGATTATCGTAGAACTTATTTTCTTGTTATTTACACTTTTTAATTTAGTAATTTTTTACTACCTATTGATTGTTGAATTTATTGAATAATGTAAAGCACTCAGCCCTTGGGACGAGATAGGTTCATCTGGATCAAGGAACTTTGTGTTATGCAAAAAGCCAGAGCAGCAACCAAACATGACTGAGTCAAGGTCTCACTTGATTTCACGAAAGGGATCAGCGAATTGGAAATCATGGTTTAACAAATCCTTGAGCTTCAAGATATCATCACACTAACAGAAGAGTCCTTTGTTTAATTAAATTCAAACCTCTACTTATGGTGTTTGAAGAAAAAAAGTTTACTAGCTTCGTCAAAAACATTTATAACTATAATAAATGTATAATTTGAACAACTAATATAGCATTATATCTGAATCGAGTTACTTATAATAAACTTATATGTACTTACCAACATTTGAAATCTCTATATTTTTTTTTATGTTGACAACTCTTATCTTAGAATGAAGTATAATGCATGTTAATAGATACTCCTCCCGTTTGTGTTAATTTTACTCGCTTATCTTTTCACGTGATCCAAGAAAATAGGACAAAAATTGGTGGGAGAAATGGAAAAATTAGGATTCATGAGAGAGAAGTAATTATGACGAAAGAAGATCTGAATAATAAGTAAGTGTTTATAGCAATTAGGGTTTTGTTTTTAATATTTGGATTTTTTTTTAATCAAGGTTTCAATTTAGAATTAAATTAAAGGTGATCTTGCTCAAACATTAATGCATACAATTAAGCATACATCAATGTCAATAAAAATAATTTTGAAAATTCTCCACTTAAATAAAATCCAATTTTCGAAGAACTCAAACTTTGACAAAATTTAAACTAAAATCATACTATCTTGAACACTAAAATTGATGACTCCTTGCCTCCAAAATGCAATGAAAATTAACCCTAAACACCCAATTCAGATTTATGAATATCAATTTAAAGAAAAGGAAGCAAATTGTCTTTGGAAGTATGAAGAAAGGGGTTGTATACAGAAAGATTGGAGGGGAAGTTGCAAGGAAATGAGTGGAAAATCGAATATAGCTCCCCACTTAATGGAAATTTATACTAATTCCACTTCTGGGATGCAAAACTAATAATTTAGAAACAAGGTAAGTAGTTAAAATAACAAAAACTTAAGAAAGATATTTAACAAAAGTAGTTACAACTAAATTTTCTTAACTTATAACCACCAAAAACATTTTGGGCACAGTACTAAATTTAGTTGTTGAGCATAACCTTGCGACAAATTATCAAATTCCTTTCTCTCAATCGTGAGCAAAGTTTTTTTTTCTGTTTTTTTTAATAGGGAGTTAATGACAAAGTTATTGAATAATGGATACATTAAGGAAAACATGTTCCTATAACTTCTAATTAAATTTTGGATGTTTTTCTAACTATTCAAATATGATATATTTATAAATAATCCGATGTATGGTGATACCCTTCCTATATTTGACCCGCTCTAAATTTGATCAACTCAATAGGTAGAAAAATAATAATTCATGTAATATGTTTTGATTAATCATGACAAGTGGGTGGAAATAAGAGTGAGAAGTGAAGAGGGAGAAAAGTAGGAAATTGGACCCCAAAAACATAGCCAATTTTTACATGTTATAAAAAGTACTAGGTAACCACAAAACTAAATGAAAAGATTGTCACAAAACTTGGATCTATTTGGATTAATCAAATTTGGAATTAATATAAAAATCCACAAAAAAATTAATTAGTCATGGCTTAAATTGTCCTTCTTTTGTTGTTATCTCCACAACAACACCTGGTTCAATAGTGATCACATATAAGTGGACTCTTAATTTTTGGCATGATGGATTTTTTTGGGGGGCTGGCTATTAAATATGGGACTGGGCAACACTCATCATAAGGAGAGATAATCCACTTAACTAGACGGGAGTTTTCACCTTAAAACCATAAGGCAATAAGGGGGTAACACCTTTGCATTATAAAGTGAACTCATCTCTCCTCTTCAATCAATGTAGGACACTCACATACGTTGTGCACCATACATTATAGCTTCAACACGGCCCCCTTTTGGGAACCCCAAGGTAAGAAGAATTTTTCTTCAGGGTTGTCCTCGCAGAGGATACTCACCCAGGAGCCCAACAAGCACCCCACCCCCCAACATTCAAATTATGCTTCCACCATGATTTAAACCTTGATTTCCCATGAGGGAAGTAGGAAGCGACATCATTAGACCCAAGAGTCCTTGGTTTTTGGCATGATGGATTACTAACCACTTTAATTCGCAATTACTGGCAATTAGTACGAATTAGTACTTATTCTCTACTTGTGCATGAAGCGATGAATTATTATATTTTAAAGATTGTCCTTATTAGATTGGTTGATTACTTTGATGTGCATCGATTATTAGTCGTATTCTTATGCTTTTGATTCTGATCTAAAAAATTATTTTGAGTACATTCATAGGTGCACCTACCTAAGATTCTGCCCATTTGGCACGGCTTGCATCATGCTCATTATGTTAATGGAATTTCGAAATTTTGAATTATTCAACAAAATGACGACTTTGTTAAGCATTATGGAATTTGCCACGGTAAATGGACATCAAGCAATGACAAGCATCCCGTATTTATTTATGGTCCCATCATGTAGTGCTACATTAGGGTTAGCAATGAGCCGATCCAAATTTTGGTTTAGGTTTGATTACTTTTACTGAGTTCGAATTTAAATTCAGACTCACCTCAAACTTAAAAAGTAGGCTAACTTAAGTTTCCTTTAATAAGAATGATTTGAGCTTTAAGCTTAACTAGCTAAAACATGGGCCAATAATAAGCTCTTTAAATTTTTGACGTTAGTTGTTGATGGACTTTATGGTGGTCTCGGTGGTTGGTGAATTTGAGGGTGGTGGATTCATGGGTGGGTTTCTTGTTTTTGTGGTGGTTGGTAGTTTTAGGGTGGGTTGTGGGTGGTGTATTTTATGGGTGGGTCACGTCTTTTAGGTGGTAGGTGGTAGATTTTGTTGGGGGGTTTCAAATATGGTTTTGTGGGTTGGGAGTTGTTATACAAAACTTAAGGAAAAAACAACGAAAGACAAAAACTTATTGTTGCGGTTCATCAGAAAATACGCAACAATAGATTAATCTATTGCTTCAATTTTTCCTAGGAATCACAATAATAGGTTGGCGGCCCAAGTATCCCGTGCACGACCTATTACTGCGATTCCTCTGAAACACTACAACAATAGATGAACCTATTGTTGCGGTTCTGTAACTGAAGCAATAGCTTCAAAACCTACTGGTGTCCCTTGATTTGTTGCGCTATGGTCAACGCAATAATAAGCCCTTAAAAACCGCAACAAAATAATATTATTCTACTAACGTTCTATAAATGTGTTCACATGAAACAAGCTTGGAGAATACATCACAACACACAAATGCCTCCCTTAAGAATGTAGTTACCAAAGCAGTCAATAATGTAGCAATTGGTAAACTTTACTTCACCAGTTGTATAGTGGCATTTAAAAGGATGACTCTTTACGCCTAAAAGGTTGGGGTTGGAAAATTGGAATGGGCTTAAGGTTAAATCATTTCCTAATAGATGGTTCCATGATAATATATGATTTGGACAATCCACTACTACTCTACAACAAATGTAACGATTGAAAGTAAACTACTTTATTAATAGCCAAGATCAAATGTGGCATGTGGACTGGATTAATTAGGGAACTATTTGAAAATAAAGATGCTCAACATATCCTTGCTTTTGAATATCCTTCCATTCAACATCTACACTTTCTATATATGAAACACCACAAACTAGGACACTTTAGAACCAAAGGAAGGTATGCTTTTTTTCCTCCAAGAAATCATGCAACACCCATCCCCCAATATGCAAGAGAAATGTAGGTACTTTGGCAGTTAGGACCTATCCCTTCCACCTGATTTGAAACTATTTCTTTGCAACATTATGTAGAACAACTTGGCTACAAAAGCAAATTTTGCTAGAAGAGGAATTCTAATTTGTTGTTCCTATTGAGAAAAGTAAATCATCACTACCAGTTACTTTTCAGTCGTACCCTCATCCACCACCTTTTGTGGACTGAGGGTAGGACCCCGTGGGGAGCATTGGCCCTTACAGTGGCGACTCCTTGAGGAATGAAATCCAGCCTTTGGTTGATTTATTAAAATTAGGTGAGTTTCAATAAGTTTGCTACTTAAAAAAGTGTAAGTTTGATAGAAAAACATAATTGTACTATGCTTCTTGGAAGTAGTGCCAGATTTTTAAAGCCAAGTTATTTGGTGTTGGATTCAATGATGATGTAGACAGGTAATTGTTGTTTTGTGCTTCTTTTTAAATTAAGTAACTCCTAAAATAGATCCTTTGATCAAGTTGGCCTTGTGGTCACCAAATCTGAGTCATTAATTCTTAATATTTGTGTCTTTGACGACTTGCAGTTGCTACTTATTTAATATGATCTTATGGGCATAACGTAAAAGAAGATATGACTATACCAAGGCTTAAGTGTTGCTAATTAGCGACGTGTTTGGTTCTTGATGCAAGAATACAACAACAAATGTCACCTTGTTGCTTGCGTTAAGGGTATGCCTATTGGGGTTATTGGCCCTTAGATATCAGGGGTCCTACCCAAAATATGAGTAATCAATCTAAATAAAGATTACTAACAAAAGGAATGAGAAAGCTGATGTATTCGCAAACTTAATGCACAAGTAAAGAAAAGAAAGTCAAGATAGCTTCTCATTGCATAGAAGAGAGGTACCTCAATTACAACTTCAAACTAGAATGAAACAAACTTCAAACTTGGAGACTAAACTAACATGCTAATCCCAGGCTAAGATAGACTTGGAACTAAGAAATTAAAACTAATTACGATAGATGTTTGATTTGATTATTGTTGTCTTGCTGAATAATTGGCTTTTTATTATAGATGAGACATTTGACCATGGTAGTTGAGATTAATACACGTTTGTGCTTGAACTGCTTTTAACTCCTTATTAGTGCCATTTCTAAATAATCCCTTGATCATGCCTATTTTTCATTGGATAATTTCCATGCTCAATGAACAAACTACCATGCCCTTTAACACCAAGTACCTTCTTGATCAGGAAATTCCAACTGCGAAGTATCTTGATACTTCCCACATCACTCTTCGTTGACTTATTGACTTTTTTCCTTAATTGTTGACTTGACTTTTGTTGACTATTCTCCTTGGGTTCGTTTTAAAAGATGGATTTAACTCTCAATTTATGGGCCTTTAGGGCCATTTTCAAATTTTGTATAACATTGGTAAATTATTCGTTTTCAATTTTTTTTTCTTCGTATACGATGGTTAATGTTTTTTCATTATTATAGGTAAGATCAAAACTTTTTTTTTGTTGTTCTTGTAGATGAAGAAGTTATCCTAGTTCACTTTATGCAACATAAAGAAGACAAGGTTCTACAAGGTTAAACAATATGTTCATAGAGATTGAAAGCAATTGACATCTACTATATAAATTACAACATGTGGCCTAAAAATGCTATCACGCCACGTATCACTCTTCACTTAACAATTGACACAGTGTGCTATGTCATCATTGCACACAGATAAATACTTATTGTTTTTTCATAAAAAATAAAGCAAGTAAATGTAAGTATCAATGCTTGAACTCACAAACAAAAAAGTTAAGCAAGCATATAATGTAAATAATAATGTTTGAACCCACAACCTCATGTTTAGTACAGTAGAATTTTTGCCAGCACTCCAATTTCACAACTAATGTAACAAAGTGAGCAAAAAAGGGAAAATTCATTTTTATGCATTATTCTAACTATTCATTATTGCTCAACTTATTTTAGTTCAACACTTTAGACTCTTATAAACAATTATACCCCAAATCTCTTTATTGACTCAAACTCATATTTTTTTAAGGATGATAAAGAATAGGTCAAAAGTTAATTTATTACATTATTCTTCAATTAACCAACTAAATTTGGTTGGTCACAAAATATAATCAACAAAACATCTTCTAATTTTATTTATAATACTTTATTCAACAAATTTCGTAATAGTGAAGAATAACAAAAGCAACTTAACGCTAATTAAGTAAATCACTTCATAAACTAGTTTGTTTAATTGTTAGTTAACGACTCAAGTTTGTAATTATATTGTAGGTAAAATTGCAATCATAAACTACAATCAACTATATATGATCTCAAAATACATATAATAAATTTATATTTTACTTGATTTAATATATTATTACATACAATGACCTGAGACTAGAAATGTTCAAAAAATTCGATCCGATTCTCCGACGATCCAATCCGAAATTTCGGATATCCGGAAAAAAAATTCGGATTTTCGAATATTGAAAACCCGAATTTTAAAATATTTTTAAAAAAATATCATCCAAAAAGGCTGATAAACTTTACATTGTTGCCTGTGTGCTTTAAGTTGATCAGAAACCCTAAAATAATCTACTTTTCAATCTCTCTCACGCCTCTCTCAATCTCTCTCACTCCTAGGGATGGAAATGGATGATGGATCATCCATCATCCGCTTAACCCGGTTTTATTAAGCGGGTAAAAATCCAAAATAAATGGATGAAAAGCTGGTGGCGGCTTATGGATTGACATAGGAAAAACTAGGTCGTTACTAGTCTCCTAAAGTCAAACAAAACCTAACTAGACCACTAAACTAAGTATAGTGGTAAGCAAGGGTCATTCTTCCACAAGGACTAAGGAACACCGAAATTGTATCGATAAAACAATAAGCTAAGCCGAAATCAAGTCGGAGATTGTCAATAACCAACTAAGAACTACGAAAATTACTAAATATCAAAAATAATTTAAGTTAGGAGATGGGAGTAAACACCAACTAATCATGAAATAGGCATAAAAATATCAAACATAGAGATAATGCATGAACACTAATTGAATTAGCTATTGACCCAACATACCACTCTCATCCTACTCTCATAGGCGGAGAAATTTCTCAAAGACATCAAATAAGGACTCTCATCCATTACTAACATATCCAGAGGTTCAAAGTAACCCAAGCCAATAATAGAAATCAATAGGTCACACTCTCATGCCAACCTAAATCAATCTACTTCAATCTAATACAACATTCAAGTGATCAAAGAGAATGCAACATAGATATGAAGAGCTAAACAAGCAATAATTTAATCACACAAATCTCTAAATCCAATTTCAAATGCCCAATTCAATCATGGTTGAGTTTTTACCCAAACCCTAACCAAGAAACTACTCCATAGACACAAAAATGAGAACTTTAGAAAAATTAACAACTAATAACATGATATTAAACATTAATCTAACATTAAACTAAATAAAATAATCACAAATAATTAAACTAAGCATGAACAATTAATCTAAGAAAAACAATTAAAATAAAGCAATAAAAGAAGAGAGAGAGAGAGAGAGTAAGAAATGCTCATTGATAAATTGTTGAATCTTTAAATACAAGTTGTCACATTTGAATCTCCAAATCTTCAATCTCCTTTTGAGTTTTTTCTCGCTTTTCCCCTAAACTAAGCTATGGATGCTAATCCTCCCTAAAGCCCTAAAAATAAAACTTTTGCTTCTCAAACTTCCTTTTCCCAAAAGATGACTTGAGGGTATTTATACTACTCCTAAAATTGAAAAGAAATAAATAAGGGTAAAGAAGTAAAAATAAGGTGATTAGAAAAAAAGAAAATTGAAAAGAAAAAGGAAAGAAAATACTCCCTTTGGTTCTTTTTGTTCTTCCTGTTTAGAATCTTAACACTATTCATAATTGGAGAGAATCTTCTAAATTATTTTCAACATATGATGAAAAATATGGTCATGTGGGGTTTTGTTTGATTCGTCTCAATGAGTACTTTATTAATATTTAATCATTATAATCTATACTAGTACGCAATGAAAGATATTTAAGATCAAAGACTTGCATTGACAAACATAAAAGTCAAAATATGAAGAACAAAAAGAAACAGAGTGAGTAATACTGTAACAAGGAAGGAAAAGAAAAAAAGAAAAAGGAAAGAAAAGATGACCAAAGAAATAACGGGAAGTACAACAAAGAAAAGGGAGAAAAGAAAAGAAGAAAAGAAAAAGGGAAAATAAAAATGAGAAAAACAAAACCAAAACCCCCCAAAAGTATCAGACCCTTCCTCCTCGTTATTACATCTTCGCTGCTCCCCTGTTCTTCTCTGCATCATCATCAACGCCATCATCATCATTTGTCTGGCCATCTGATTTTTTACAACATCAATTTGTTCTGCTGCTAGGTCTCATCTCAACCATAGATTTAGTCTTCAATAAATCGTATCCGTTCACCATCATTAATTCCGTACGATTAGCTGGAGCTCTCGCTCCTAGGTCGCTCATACATTCTGGAACTCCTCTGTTTTGTGGCAAGTTCAAACAGAGCGCCCGCTCCCTTTTGGCTTGGACAGATTGCGCAAGCTGTGGTGGAGATGGTGTTTGGTGTGGTGGTACTGCAGTGTTTGGGGCAGAAGATGACGTTGCTGGAGTGGAGGTGGTGTTTGGTGTGGTGAAGGAAGATGATGGTGTTGAGGATGGTGGTGATGTAGTGTGGTGTAGGGTAGATTTAATGTAGTGGAGGTTAAGGAATGATGTGGTGCAGGATAAGACATTGTATGTTAATGCTAAATCTCACACCATGACTCCAACATGCTCACCTACAAGCAAAACCAAACACGGAGGGAGAAACGAGACATATAAAAATAATAATAACTAAAAGGAAAAATAATTAGAGAATTAAACTAAACAATCAATAAATTACTATAACAAAGGAAATAAATAAATCATGAAATTAAGAGCTAAAAACTAGTAAAAATAACTAATTACTCTAATTCAGCTACAAAATATAAAAAGAAGAAATAAAGGCTAAAATAGGTCGAAATAAATGAAAATAAACTATGAAAAAAATATAAAAACTACTCATAGAAGTGACATAAATGTCACTTATCAAACTCCCCCAAGATAAGCTTTTGCTCGTCCTTGAGTAAAATAAGATGAAACACAAAGGAAGCGAATAAATTTATTCAAGCAAAGCAAAAAGAAAAGAGATGAGAATATGCACTAACTCACTTTCGTAGGAATCATGGTTGCATTTAGCATATGCAACAAGCTCTTTAAACCCCTATATCGCTCTAAAGGGTGAGTGAGATCTCGCGAGGGTTTCCCAAGAGCTTAAACCCACAACTCTTGTCTTTTCATCAACCCTTTATTCAACAAACTCAATATTTATGCCCAACTCAACTATCAATGAAATGGTTCATAAGCAAGGATATAGTGCAACTTTCAAGGCAACTAATTTCCAAGTGTACTCATAGGTTATGGGTAGAGAAAGAAACTAATCAAGATTGCAATATGACACCTAATTAGACTTTTTACTCGGTCATTAGAGAACACGCACCTAGCTATTCAAAAGACTTATGGCTCTTCAAGTGTTATAGAAGCTTAAACCAGTAGTCCACCATCCCTAGACACACAAATAGGCCTTAGCCTCCACTCTACTCAAAATTTAAGAAAAATAGAACTAAGTGTGGGAGGCATCTACAAATTGACCTCTTTTATTGAAATTCTTCTATTCTTTTTTTTGCTTTTCTTTTTTCTTTTTTTTTTTCATTTTTCACGCCGTTTTTTGACTGTTTTTGGCTTTTTCTTTTTCCCTTATTACGGGAATTTTCGCTAAGAAATATGCTTATCATCCATATTATCAATTACACATGTTTATTTACTTTATTAAACTTTTTAGTTGAAAATTTTAATAAGCATGTATCTTATGGCATAATTTTTGTAAAATTGTAATATATCTCCTCACCCGCTAACCACCCAACCCACCCCTTTGACCGGTGGATGATGGATGGACGGATGCGGGTGATGACTTATCCGGGTGATGGATGGATGCGGGTGGAGCGGATGGATGCGGGTGGAGCGGATGGATGCGGGTGAAGCTTCACCCTCTCAGAACCAGATCCATATCCATCCCTACTCACTCCTTATGCCTCTCTCGGTCTCTCTCACTCCTCACGGCGGACTGCCACCAACACTTCCACCACCAATCAACCACCACGAGTTTGTAGTCACTCCTCACACCTGTTTTTACCAATCCTCTTAATCTCTGGCTGCCATCACCACCACCTGTAATACCCCTCATGATTGCTTTAAAGGGATTTAGCAGGCTACTCATTCCAACAAGATGCATTTTTCTTATAAAGAGCTCATTTCCTTAGTTACTCCATAGTTAAGCGTGCTTAGCTGAGAGTATCCAGGGATGGGTGACCTCATGGGAAGTTTCTCGGGGTGCGCATGAGTGAGGACAAAATGCGCCGGAAGAACTTATGTTTGTTATTAAGGACAGTTATTGGCCTTGAATGCGCATTGGTGACGATATACTCGATCCCGGATGGGTCGGGTGCTACAAATGATATCATAGCAACCCTGCGACTGCGTGCTGATCGTCTATATAATTAATCCAAGGTTAGTCGCCTAGTAGGGGAGGATTCTGGGCTATATCACCGGCTGCATATCGAATATGTGATTAGTTTCCAGGCTAGGGCGACCCTTAGGCAGTATGCAGAATATGTGGAGTCCTTAGGCGCAACGAGGGCGTTGCTGTCCTCAAGTGGGGGTGTATGTAATACCCCTCATGATTGATTTAAAGGGATTTAGCAGGCTACTCATTCCAACAAGATGCATCCTCCTTTTAGATAGCTCATTTCCTTAGTTACTCCATAGTTAAGCATGCTTGGCTGGGAGTAGTCCAGGGATGGGTGACCTCCTGGAAAGTTTCTCGGTGTTGTGGTATCCGATTTTTTACTGTCTTAATTAATTGTCTGAATCCCACGAAAGTCTCTCATTGGACTATGAGTTTTCGAAAACTTTGAAGTCGCCACCCTATTAATATCTGAATAAGGACAGATTTATTTAATAAATCATTTTAAAGTCAATTTCAAGAAATATCATTTAAAACGATGATGACTTCATATGGATACGACTTTTTTGAAAATTGGTCTTTCATATCATGAGATAGGGTTCGGGGTTTAGGTTAAGAGGTGCGAACGTCTGGAACTCGTCTCCTCTTTCGTTCTACAGAACGGGCTCTTACTAAATGCGTTATTTTGCATTTCAAAGTAATCATGGCTATCAAATGAAAGAAAATCACATAATTTGCACATATACACATCAACCTTTTTTATTTAGGACCGATATATCATTTGTACATGGTAGGTTTGAGTACTGAAGTTGCACTACGTACCAATCATTGCGGGATTGGAATCCACTCATGGATCAAAACCATTGTAGTTCGATCCTATGTCTCACTCTAAATGCCCAATTCCATTGGGGAAGAAAAGGAAAGAATAGATTATGAGTAACTCACCTTTTAGAATTAGACAAATCTATTAGGAATAAGGTAATCACCCTAATTAGTGATTAAAATGAGATTAAGATAACCACCTTAATTAGTAATTAAGAGGGGAGGTTAAGATAATCACCCTAATTGTATTTGGCTAATTGGAATTTGGCCATTTAAAGCAAGACACGTGAAATGGCCTAAAATCACTTCGAAGATCATAATTACCAATCTAATTATGTCAAATTATATGATTGATCCATTTGAAGATGGAGAACAAATTTAAAATGTAAGATGGATCATCATACAATTTAACTTAGCTAGATTTGCAATTTTTCCTCCTAATTGAGATTGAGTCATTTGATTCATATACTATGATATATTGAGCCCAACATGCAATTTTTATATTGGTTGCTCATTTTAATAAAAAGAGTTGTGGAATTATTTATGAAAATTATGCATAAACATCTCCATTTTTTTTTATTAATGAGTGATGCAATAACTATTTACAAAGAAATGATTATTACAACAATATGTACAAAATCTATGATCTATACAAATCTTCAATCTTGATCTTCTCCACGATGCTCCTTGATCTTCATCCTCTTGAATGAGCTTTGGAATTCATGTTTATTTGTAAACTTGTGAAAATTAGAGATTAATTAACCTCTTTGATTTTGATTTTTTTTTATATCAATTTTTATTGATTTTTATTTACATGATAAAATGAGTCATTTTAAGAGAAACTTAAAAAATTTCATGATTTTTCATTAACATTTTGTGTATGAAGAAAACAAATTTTATTTATGAAAGTTGAGTTAATCACTTTATTTCATTTTCCAAATTGCACTTTTGTTCTTGTACTGACTTGTAAAATTCATAATATTTTGTAGAAAGCATTAAATTGAGCATATGATATACCTATGGATAGGTAAGTGAGTTTTTTATGTTGTGTCAAAATTTCACAAGCTTTTAGTGACAACTCAAATTATGGTTCTTTATTTTATGCCAAAACTGTTTAAAACCGGACCTTTATTCAATTTGTTCTTTGAAATCCAACTTATTGAACTTATATTGAAGTGAATTTTGGTATAAATATTCTAGACACTTTGAAGACCTGAACTGGAAATTTTCACTTGAATTGAACATTTTTATGACCCTCTTTTATTTATTTTATTAACTGAAGAGAAAATCAGTTTTCTGGAATTTAGTGATTTACATGAACGGTTTTGTAAAAATGATATAAAATTGTGTAAAATTCACATGAACATGATTTTTATATTTTTGGAAAGCTACTGATGTTTTTCTTAAACTTGATGTTTTTAGTTTTATTTAAATGGTTTTATTTTAAACTTTATTAACAAGACAAGCTTATGTGGTACTGGACAAAATCAATTTTGTACAACAAAGTTGTATAATTTTTGATTATTTATACAAAATTCGTTTTTTTAGAAATTCCAAAACCTAGTTGCTGGAAACATCTTGCCCTTCATAATAAAAATATTAAATCTTATCAACTACTTAGTTAATGCAGATGAAAAAATGAAATAAAGTACAAAATTAAAACAACAGCATCACATTTTTTTTATGGAGATGTTTATGCACAACTCTTCTTGAATTTTTTTATGAAAACATTTTTTGTTGATGAACAACAACTTGATTAAGGGAAATCACATAAACACATTATTTCCTAAGAGTCTCCCCATTAGAGTTGACTATTCTAGGTGGGGTGATTTAAGGTTGGGAACCTATTAGGACTTCCACATAACCAAATCACTCCAAAAATTAAAAAATGATAAGAAGAAACAAGGTGAAAGTTAGTAAGTGATTAAGAAGATAATCAAGAAAATAACAAAAGCTCCAACTTTACCTTGCTAGCTCAATAATGCACTTCCTTTTGCAAATTTTTCTACCTTTTTTGTGATTTTCTTAATTTCTAAGTGAGTTTCTAAATCCACTTAATTACTAACTTAAACCCTTTTTTTATGTTTTTCTTTTGATGAACTTCTTTATTTACTAATTACTTTACTAACTTTTACTTTCTTTTTCTCGAATGAGATTTTTTAGAAAAAGGAAGTAGAGAAGATGAGAGTAATATTGAGAGAAGTTGTGAAGTTGAGTTGTTTTTAGCTCAACTTGGTTTGAAGTAAAAAAAGGGGAGGGTATTTATAGGGAAATGAGTTAGATGAACTAGGGTTTCAAAGAAGTAGAAAAACAGATTTTTAACCCAAAAAATCTGATTTTTCCCATCCTTAATTACCCTAATGACATCACTCTAATGACCTCACCCTAATGACATCATCAAATCTATTTGGAAACACAAATATTCTTATTCTTTCTTGGATTTTCTCATCAATGAGGCAAAATCAGATTTTCACTGCGCCAAATGCAGGAGCCTGCGCTAGGAACAGCTCCGTGCGCTAGGCGCAGGACGCAGTTGTGCGCTAGGCGCACAATCATGCGTCTAGCGCATGATCGTGTGCCTGGCACACACTCGAATCCACCATAAAAAATCCGGATTCTTCCCTCTTACACATGGGATTTGATTCTTATTCTCACTCCTTTTCATGATTCTTATTCCCTAACTAATGGATAAAGGATGTGATTAGTGGATAAAAAATATAATCTTATTCTTTATTCAATGAACAATGATTTGACCATCAAAAAAACTGATTACTGCCGGTTTTGGGATACGATTAAAATCCCGACGCCTAATTGCAACTCGTTTTTTTCGTTTTTCGAAAGACTAACTTAAGGCAATTAACGAAAACTCGTCAAATTAGTAAAGACGAGCATGATTATACTACAAATCATTTTATTAAAACGGGGGTTGTAGTTATTGACTACGACTCACGGAAAATTATATTTCTAAGTCGAAACTGCACGACTAATACACAAAAATGGAAAACCATTCGACGGAATGAAACTCACGCTTCGGGGCGAAACATGCATTTGATTGGGAGCGTGCTCTTTGATGCATGACGGTTTTCGTTATTTTTATTTCTTTTCAAAATATTTATTTATCCGAAAAAAAGGGTTCAAAATTTAGTGTCTACAGAATGCCCCACATTGGTCGAATTTTGGAGGAAATGATGACCAATGTTTTAAAACACACAAAATTTTGACAGAAAATTTCTTTTGAGATAACATATTCTCCATAGAAAATAGTTATCATCAGTGCTATAATTTGCATTGCTTTATGTAGAAAATCCTAATTAATTTTCTAAAACTGAAAAATGCGACTTTATCGTCATCTTAGATAGAAAATCTCAATTAATTTTCTAAAGATTTAAAAATGCGACTTTATCGTCGTCTTAAATATAAAATTCCAATTAATTTTCTAAAATTTAAATGCGACTTTATTGTCGTCTTAGATAGAAAATCCTAATTAATTTTCTAAAATTTAAAATGCGACTTTATTGTCGTCTTAGATAGAAAATCCCAATTAATTTTCTAAAATTTGAAAATGTGACTTTATTGTCGTCTTAGATAGAAAATCCCAAGTAATTTTTTAAAATTGAAAATGCGACTTTATTGTCGTCTTAGATAGAAAATGCTAATTAACTTTCTAAAATTGAAAATGCAACTTTATTGTCGTCTTTTTTTTCTTCCTTTTTTTTAGTCTTATGAATTAGTTTTTGTTAATGTGAGAAACTTCGACAATTAACAGGTTGACTCCAGTTTTTCTTTTTTTTTACAGGTTTTCATGGCCTTGATGACAAGTAAATTGTCAAATCACCATCACTTACTTTTTATGACTCAATGTGTTATCACGTCACCTTAAATTAAGACACCGTCAGGTCATGTCACCTAAAAGGGTTGACCTAAGGTTATTACCCTCTAGATAAACTATGGTGGACCAATCATCATATGGCGAAAATTTTTATCTGTTTTTCCGAAATCTTTCAGAAAATTTTCATGCATAATGCTTATTTGCTTTATCGGAAAATGATGATCACTATATAAAATAGATTGATCAAGGTCATTATTTTGGATAATCATTAGGAAAAAGGATTGTATCAACGTTTTTGATTCATCATTGACACAAATTTTCTTTTATGTTCGGCTTCAACAAAAATTATCATACCACAAGTGCTTGATCATTAGCCATGGTGAAGGATGCTCCTTATAACTCTATGGACAATACTCAAACTTATTATCCATGGCATGAATCATGGATGATCATCTTTTCCATCTATAAAAGGGGCATGGTTCTTCATTTCCAAATGCACCATCTTCACTACTCCACTCTTTTCTTTAATTTATTCTTCTTTAAAAAAATGGCTCCTAATTATGAAGAATCTAATGAAATGGGGAGTCGTGAGAAAAAACAACTCTCAGGGGTCACAAAGAACTTGGAGCAACCAAGGCAATCTTCTTCTTCTTCCCGCCTCACTTAGGCTCTTATGCCTTTGCTTTCACTTTCTATCTGTTATGAAATGATTCATGCTGCTTCCCAATTTTGGGATGAAACTTGTCATGTCTTCCGCATTGGATACCGGTAGATTGTGCCTCTTGTTGAAGAGGTCGAGCGTTTGCTAGGCTTACCATCTAATGGTCCAGTTATTATACCTAGATCTCCTACAAGGATCTCAGGAGATTTATCAACAATTTTATATCTTCTTGAAACCTTCATGGAAACTACCTACAATATGGTGAGGTACTTCTTCTTAACTTATTGTTGACTTTTCAATTTGGCACTTGGCAATTCTCTAATAATGCCAGTTATAGGATTGCTAGAGAAAATGCTTGCATTCTTATGATTTTGGGAAGTACCCTCACTAAATGGTCTTTAAACACATGCCATGTTCGGTGTCTTTCACTTATTCCTCAAATTATTAGTGGGGGTCGTCTTGGACCACTTATTTTAGGGAAATGTTTCTTGGCTTAGATGAACTCAAAAGAAAACCCCAAAGTTTTGTGAATGGATGTCCATTAGCCCTTCACTTATTGTTGTTGGAAAAATTTTCTCTCATGAAACCCCATAAGAGTCTTACTTACAAAACTAATCATGTCCGAGAGAGAGGTCTTCTTCCTTTCTTCTATCAACTTAGCAAAAATGGTGGGTCGGAGGATTTTTTTCTGCAGCAAGACATAAAGTGGGTCACAAACCACCTTGGCATTAGTGCAATTGTATATTGCAATTCTGGTCGCAGAGGTGTACAATTACCCGGGCTCTGCCAAGTCACTTTCTACCTTCCATGGAGGTGTCTAAGGCAAATTGGTTGGAGGCAACAACACATTCCTGCCCCTCTAGGTTCTTCCATCTTGTACCACTTATGAGTCTGATATGAGTGGTATTCAGAGAATGCCTACTATATGGCAGGGATCTAAAAGTATATCAGCGCTACCTGAACCTTCCTTTCCACCGATTGATGAAGATTACCTTAAATGGCTTTTGGTGGATATTGGTCAAAACAATGATTCAGACGAGCCTACCATAAAGAGGAGTAGGGTTTGAGAGAAATATCATGTTGTTTTTCCATATTTTTTTTTAGTTTTTTTTTTAGTTTGTAAAAAATGAAGGTTTTATGTCTTTTTATGTAAGAAATGAAATACCTCAGTTGGGATGAATAAATAAAAGAATATTTGTTTGTGAGAATTATCTGCTTGTGAGAAATTCAATGTGAACACAATTCAAAACACTTGCATACTTTAACATTAAATATGACATGCAAATCATAATTAATTAATCATATAACACATAAAAGGATAACACATAAAACCTAATCAATCAAAAGCATGTTTCATCATTTTTCCTTTTCTCCTCTTTTTTTTTTTTTCTCTTTTTTTTCTTTTCGTTTTTTTTCTTTTTTTTTTCTTTTCGGCTTTTTTTTTTTGCACACACTCTATAAATATCTTCGAACACATGGCATGTTTATTGAGAATAAACAAATACGATACAAATTCCACAAATTGCTTGGTTACTTGACCATGACATTACAATTACTTTGATGCCTAAGCGTAATATTTCTTCAATTGATCAAGATTAGGGAAATGGGTGAATTCATTCCCCTCAAAATCCATTAGCTTTACTGCTCTAGCCGTGGTTACATGCTTGACTAGGAATGGTCCAGACCAGTTAGACTTGAATTTTCCTCGAGGATCATGCAACGGAGCTCTATTTTCCTTTAAAACTAGATCACCTTCTTGAATGTCTCTATCTCAAACCTTTTTGTTAAATGCACGAGCAATTCTTCGCTGATAGAGTTGGATGTTATGCAAAGCTTGTAGTCGACACTCATCTGCAAATGCAAGTTCATCATAACGAGTTTTGTACCATTGATCTTCTGAGATTTCACTTTCTGCTATGACCCTGAGAGATTGTATTTCCACCTCAACCGGTAGGACTGGTTCCATCCCATAAACCAAAGAATACGGGGTTGTTCCTGTTGGAGTCCTAATTGATATCCTATATCCTATATCCCCAAAGGGCATATGGGAGTTTGTCATGCCATTCCCTAGTCTTCTCAGTCATCTTGGCGACAATAGTCTTGATTGTCTTATTGGCTGCTTCCACCGTCCATTTGTTTAGGGACGATAAGGTGAGGACTGATGATGCTTGATTGCATATTCTGCGAGGGTGGTCTTCAGATGACCCTCAAATTGTGATCCATTATCAAATATGATTTCAAAAGGTATGCCATACCGATAGATAATGTTGTTAATCACAAATTTCGAGACTTGCTTTTCCCCTAGCTTTGAAAATGATGCAGCTTCAACCCACTTCGAAAAGTAATCAATTGCTACAAGAATATATTGATGCCCATTTGAAGCCTTCGGATGAATTTGTCCGATTATGTCTATGTCCCAACTTGAAAAAAGCCAAGGAGAAGTCATATTATGTAGTGACACATGTGGCATATGATTGAGGTTAGCAAATATCTGACATTGCTTGCAGGCGCGGACAAAGTTGATGCAATCACCTTCTAGAGTACTCCAATAAAAACCTGTTCGCAAAATTTTATGAGCCAACATCCTTCCGTTCATATGGGGTCCATATTCTCCTCCATGAACTTCTTCCATGATGGCTTGCTTTTCGCTATCATTCACGCAGAGTTGCAGAGCACCATCAAACCCTTTGTGATATAGTCTGCCTTTTAGAATGAGAAAATGAGCAGCTAGCCTTCTGATGGCTATCCGGTCCTTCTTGCCACTTCCCTTTGGATACTACATAGTTTCCAGAAAAGACTTGATATCCTTGTACCAGATATCATCATCATCTTGTTGTGCTAGTGTGGAGACAATTTGTGCTACCGTCATTGTAGGCCCATTCCTTTCTTCAATTAAAACTAACTGGATTTTTGTACCATTTTCCCATGTTAAATTATCAGCGGGATTGGCTAAAGCATCCGTGAAGCTATTTTGTTCCCGAGGAAGATGTTTGAAGCTGATATTATCAAAATAAGGGATGAATTCTTGAAGGTACTTTGTGTAGAGATGAAGTCTCTCATCTCTAACCCTCCAGGTTCCTATTGTTTGAGATATGATGATATTAGAATCTCCACATACAATGAGATGTCTTGCCCCTGCTACCAAACCGACTTTTACTCCATATATACAAGCTTCATACTCAGCTGTATTGTTTGTTGTTGGGAAATTCAGCTTGACAGCAAATGGAATATGGACTCCATTCGGATCTACTAAAAAAAACGCCTGCTCCATTACCTCTCCTATTAGAAGCTCCATCAAAATACATGCACCATTGTGGATTGTCAATGAAGCATAAGTACTCATCAGGGAATGCATCATCATACTCATATCCTGACACCCGTCCTTCCGCTAAGGCTTCAGATATGGCTCTTCCTTTCACATATTTCTAGCTGACACATTGAATATCAAACTCAGAAAGCATAGCATCCCATCTCGCCAATCTTTTATTAAGAATGGGTTTCTCAATATATACTTGATTGGATCTAGTCTTGAGATCAGATAGGTGGTATGGGCTTGAATGTGATGCCTCAACTTCTTCGTGGCATAGACCAAAGAAATACATGTCTTTTCCAGTGGGGTATATCTTGTCTCATACTCCAAGAATTTCTTGCGGAGATAGTATATGGCAACTTCCTTCTTTGTTCCTTCTTAATATTGGGCTAAGAGATCTCCCATAGTCGTTTCTGTAATAGTGAGGTACAAAATCAGATGTTCCCCTAGTCTAGGCGGGCATTAGAACAAGTGGATTTGAAAGATACTCTTTCATGGAATTAAAAGCTTCTCGACATTCCTCGTTCCACTCATGGGATTCCCCTTTTTACGAGCAGGCTTAAATATAGGTTCACATCTCATAGTGAGTTGTGAGATGAACCCGCCGATATATATATTGGATTCTCGCCGAGAAATCCTCTTACTTCTTTTTTCGTTTTTGGAGGAGGCAATTCTTGAATGGCCTTCACCTTTTCATAGTCCATTTCGATACCGTCTTGACTGACAATGAATCCCAACAACTTCCCCGAAGTGACGCCAAACACACACTTTTGAGGGTTTAGCCTTAGATTGTATTTTCTGATTCTTTCAAAGAAGGACTTTAGAGCGGGAATATGCCCCTCACGATCTTCACTTTTCACAATCATGTCATCTACATAGACCTCCACAATGTCGTGGATGAGGTCATGAAGCATAGTGGTTGCAGCCCTTTGATATGTGGCTCCGGCATTCTTGAGACCAAAAGGCATAACTCAGTAACAGAAGGTGCCCCACAGAGTGATGAAAGATGTCTTTATCATGTCTTCTGGGGCCATGAGGATTCGATTATACCCGGAGAATCCATCCATGAAGGAAAACATTGCATGACCAGTCGTACTA
This sequence comes from Beta corolliflora, assembly GCA_947648045.1. NCBI lineage: Eukaryota > Viridiplantae > Streptophyta > Magnoliopsida > Caryophyllales > Amaranthaceae > Beta > Beta corolliflora. The sequence goes on from CANSZD010003182.1 coordinate 2,830,806, forward strand.
TCCACGAGAACATCAATATGGAGTAGAGGAAAGCAATCTTTTGATGATGCAGCATTCAAATCTCGAAAATCAATACATACCCGAACTCTCCCATCCTTTTTAGGTACAACCACTATATTAACGAGCCACCTCAGATGCTTTACAGCTTGGATGAATTTGGCATCAAGTTGTTTCTGGATTTCTTCTTTCACTTTCAGACTAATCTCTGGTTTCATTCGCCGGAGCTTTTGCTGCTTAGGCTTGCTTTCAGGATGTAACGGAATGCGATGTTCTGTAATTTCTCTATTAACACCAGACATATCAGCATAAGACCATGCAAACACATCTACATACTCTTTTAACAATGCAATAAACAGTTGGGGGGAGGGATGAACCTATTTTGACTTCTTTTATAGCATTTTCTGTACTAATATTAATTACAATGGACTCTTCCATGGGTTTTATATATGTTTCAGTTGTATCAAGTGATTCATCATAATTAAATTCACTGTCAGAAATAACATCTTGCATGCAAATGTACGTAGATAAAGGTTCACATTCAATTTCCTCACTGTCAGAGTCTTCTGACTATATGCAAGTTAGATTGGCTGGAAGATGAGCTATCAATATGATATCCATCTGAAAGGGGTGAAAAGGTATTTCCATGAGATGGATGTGGAGGATGGTTTCCTAAAAATATTTTAAATTCTATAGGCCCGTCTTTTGCCTGACACTCAATACTCCACTTATGTTCAATGCTTTTGCTAGAAGGTATCATCAAAGACACCGAGTCAAAATCCCCTTAGAAGACTCAAAAGTGAAAAGCTTCTTAAGGACTTCATGTTCCAGATTATCCACCCAGCCATTTTCTTTTTTCATTTTGTGTTTCTGGACAAACCAACTTTTGATTAAGTCCAAATTTCTAGCCTCATTGAAGAATATCTCCAATCCCGGTAAAATCTTTTGTTCCTTCCCACTAAGCCAAGGTTCTGGAAACTCAAAGTACAACTCAGTATCTCCTTGTAGGATGAACTGACCATTGAGGGTAAAAGAAGGTTTTTTGATGTTGTGAGAAGTGCTGCCCGGATCATAATCCATGTCGATTTTAATTGTCTACTATGGGGATTGGTTGCTTTATTCCCCTACCATCACGCCCTAATCTGGTTCGTTGAGTATAACCCATCTTCATCATGATTTGAAATCCTTTGGACAGAGGTTGCATGGCAAACCCTACAGGCTCTTTGACCGCATTTGTGGATATGGCTGAGGTGTTTGTTTTCTTATGGTAATTGGTCATGCTTTGGGAATGGACAAATTTCTTCTTCTTGGATCTAAAGGTAGAGAAAAAGAATTAAAATAAAAGAGAAGAAAGCTACATATTGCAGAATGCATTGCTGAATTAAAAAAAAATCGAAAACGATTTCGCCATATTTTGACTGGAACAGTCCACTTTTACAATTTTTTTTGTATGTTTTGACTCTCTTGAATGATTTTACTGTCATTGGAGTTGAAAACAGATTTTTTTTTTCATTCTTCCATTCCCTGCTTTAATATTGAACAAAAACAGAAAATATAGAGATTAGGGCTTGTATCCCCATTGATGTGTCAATTCAGCATTCTGAAGTTGCTCCTGTGATGGACTGGTATCTTGAGTGCTGATCACATTGCCTGAAATATAATGGTTAATACATTTGAGTCGAACTAGAAGGCTGCCTACATATCCCCATCGCTCCAGGTGCATTTTATGGGGAATCAGACTCAACGTAGTTCATCATTATTTTTTTTTAAGGAATTAAAGTTTTTAATTTAATAAAGCAGCTGCACTCATATTAAGCTACCTACGTAACCCAGGTGTTACATAGGTGGAGTGATCTCACAATGCAAGTGTACGTGATAATGGGGATTCAAGCTGCACGTAGTTCTCTGATACTAACGAACTGAAAGATTTCTTTTCTTTTTCTTTTTTCGATGGGCTAACCCCCTGCAGGACGTTTACCGAAGATTTTTCTCCCTCTGTGAGACGATCAAATAGTTTTACGGTAGACAAGAGCTATGTTGGTGATTTGCTTGATACGATAGCTGAGAGCATGACATTGGTTTGTGCCGTGACCATGCAATTGGTGATAATGGTAGTCCTTGTGGAGATCTGACCCTACAGGATTTGCCCCTGGGCATCTAGGAAGTGGATGTATCCGACCTTGCTCGACTAATTTGCGGAAGATATCAACTTGGAATTGCGGTTGAGGGCGCGCCGACACTTTCCTTGCGGGCACTTCCTTATGGGTTGGACTAATGATGCCTCGATCAACCAGGTTTTGAACTTTGTAGTAAAGATCATGGCATCGATCAGTTTCATGCCCAAATTGGCGACAATAAGCGCATAGTTTGCTCATGTCTGTTCCAGGAAGGGGTAAACAGTGCACATATGCTGAGGCTTGGATTATACCTTAGTTCCAAAGACGATCATACACCATACTCAATGGTTAATCTATCTTAGCATATACCCTTGGATTTGTGTTGGGAGTTTCATGATCTTCCCGAGGTCGTTTTTCTTGTAATTTTAGAGCATCGATGTAAAAGCCATGATGTTCCATGTGGCTGAGGGAGGTGTACTTGATAGTAACCATGTGAAGCTGGGAATACATTAACAGCTTCCAGATGGAAACATTAGCATTTACTTCTTTCATGCGCTTGATAGCATCATCTTCCTTATTACATTCCTTTGTCATTGGCTCTTTGCCCTTTTTCTTCCTTCTCAATACCTCAAAAGGATTTTCATCCTCCAAATGGGATGGTTTAAAATGGAGACCTGCTCTAGTCATCATCACTAAGATAATCGAGGCAGATGGGGCACCGGTATGTATTTGGAGTGGTGGAATGTCCTACAGTGTTCTTCTCCACAATTGTCAAGACGAAAGAGGCATCTTCATCCGCATCAAAGTCCAAAATGAAGAAGGCACCATCATAACCCAAGGTTCCACACATGTCAGAGAATGGATCCTTGTTGAGGGTGAAGCTGGGGTCTTTACAAGTCATCATTTTGACTTTTTCTTGATTGGAATAGTCATAGACCAGACACTTGTAACCTGCGGCTATTGGCATTTCATACATTTGAGGAACTGCCTTGCGGATTAACTGGATTGGATCGCATCCATCTGACATAGAAGAGATTGCATTAATCGCAAATGAGGGTTTATGATTAGGAAGGGGGTTTTTTGTGATGTTGGGTTGAGAGTCATTTGGTTTACTGGAAATGGATCCCAAAGAGAGCTTTCCATCATTGATACGCTCAAGTTATACGATGTTTTTGAGATATTTTAGGTGCACTTTGCTAAGGGATTTGTTCGTAATTGTTAATGTTTGCATATATATTATCCTTAGCGGAAGTTCGGAGTTTTGTGAGTTAAATTGTGTTAATGTCTTATGTTCCGAGCTTTTATGGTAAAATGGGTTTGAGCGATATACTTGGAAGTGTTCAAGAGGTTGAAGGGTCGCAACATGAGTGCATGAGTAGCGGAAGATGCATTTCCTAGGTGTAGCTCAACAACATTATGCCATTACCATCTCACCAACAACAACCAAACTCCACCGCAAGCTCGACAGCACGCAGCAAGCCCTTGGAGCAGCATCGCACGCCTGCCCAGCAGCAGCAGGTCGTGACTCGCGAAGGAGGTCGCGACTCGCGACCCCTGCTTGTCGCACCTCGCGACCTGCTTCGCGACTCGCGATGCCCTTTGCCCAGTCAATTTGTGCGGGAGGTCAGTCAGCCCTTCGCGACTCGCGATCAGTATCGCGCCTCGCGATGCTTATGACGGTTTGGGTCCACTTTTGTGCGTGGTTTAAAAGCATCCAAAAGCTAATGTTTTGGGGGTGGACAACACACTTGAGGAGAGAGAATCTCCAACACTCCATTCTTCTCTTGTTCTTTTTCTCTTTTTAGTTTTCATTTTCTAGTTTTAGTTTTAGAGATTTCACTTATGGAATTGGCTATTGCTATGCCGATTGTAGCTTGAACTGTTCTTGAAGAAGATTAACATGAAGCTTCAAGAATTATTGTGAGATCCTTCCTCTCTATTTAGTTTCTTTGATTATGGTTCAATTTCTATGCTTGTGATCTATGATTTTTGCATAATTATACTAGGAACGTTACTAGTTTGATTGTGTAATTAATCTAATCCTAGATTTAAGAATGGAATCGGATTGTTTTATTCTTTTTTCTATTTGTAGTAAACTAGGAAGTAACTTAGATGCAGATTGTCTTGGTTATTTCTTGGGGAAATTGAATCAACTGTTGAATGTTTATCGCGTGTATGACATTAGCAGGTCTAAGGGTTCTCTGTGTTTATTGCTGCTATTGGATTGAACTTAGACGCTGATCGGACTAGGTTATCCTTTAGTTAGGGTTTTATAGTCACGCTGACCGTGCTATTCAACTAAGAATAAGGAGAATACGAGATTAATTCTCGACAATTGATAATCATGGAAATAATTAGAGTTGAGGTTCAATGATCGATAATGAAATTGAAGTGGATGTTAATCGGATTCAAGATCTTTCCATATTGATTTCTCATTTTATTTATTTGCTAGTTAATTTTAGTTTGTTTAAAACTCTTTTGAAAACCCCCCTTTTTATTAGGTTACTCGACCCTTAGAGTCATCTAGGTATTGATTCACGCTAGATATTAAACTTGTCCCTGTTTCCCTGTGGATACGAACCTTACTTCCCTTCTACATTTAATTGTAAAAGAGAGTAGGAGAAATTTATCTTTGGATAGGTGCACACGACAAATCCGCACCCTCCAAATTTTGGCGCAGTTGCCGGGGAAATGGTGTTACTTGTTGGTATATAGCGTGTGTTTTTCGATTGTATTGCTTGTGCTCTTTGTTTATGGTTAACACTAGTGCTACTAACAAAGAATCTTTGCATTACGATCCCGAATTAGAATTGACTCTTTTCAGGTGGAGAAACATTTTGCGAGAAAATTTTCAAGAATTATCTTTTAACATTGAAGTGGAGGAAGAGATGCCTCCGAGAATTGAAACTCGTACCTTGAGGGAGCTCATGGCTCCTAACCTTGATCAACAACCATTGTGCATCTCATTTCCGGCTCTTGATGAAGGCACTACTTTTGAATTGAAGTCGGGGTTGATACACTTGCTTCCTTCGTTCCATGGGCTCAATGGAGAAGATCCAAACAAATTTCTTTCGGAATTTCACGTGGTTTGTACTAGCATGAAACCAAGTTGAGGGCTTTTCCTTTTGCTTTGAAGGATGGAGCTAAAGATTGGTTATATTATCTTCCTCCTGGTTGTATTTCCACTTGGGTTGAAATGAAGAGGCGATTTCTTGAGAAGTTCTTTCCAGCTTCTCACAGTTTATTAGGTTAGAACCTTAATTCTAATATATCTGATCTTGTTTAGTTTCTCTATATCTTACAAGCTAGATCATGTTTTGTGAATGGATGTCCATTAGCCCTTCACTTATTGTTGTTGGAAAAATTTTCTCTCATGAAACCCCATAAGAGTCTTACTTACAAAACTAATCATGTCCGAGAGAGAGGTCTTCTTGCTTTCGTCTATCAACTTAGCAAAAATGGTGGGTCGGAGGATTTTTTTTCTGCAGCAAGACATAAAGTGGGTCACAAACCACCTTGGCATTAGTGCAATTGTATATTGCAATTCTAGTCGTACGGAGGTGTACAAAAAAAAAAAATTTTTTTTATTTTTTTTAAAAAAAAAAAGTTTAAAAAAGAAAAAAAAAGAAAAAAAAAAAAGAGAATATTTGTTTGTGAGAATTATTGTGAAATTCAATGTGAACACATTCAAACACTTGCATACTTTAACATTAAATATGACATGCAAATCATAATTAATTAATCATATAACACATAAAAGGATAAAACCTAATCAATCAAAAGCATGTTTCATCATTTTTCCTTTTCTACCTTTCCATGGCAGGTGTCTAAGTAGCAAATTGGTTGGACATGGCATTACAATTTTTCACATGCTTGACTAGGAATGGTCCGCCTATTAGGCTTGAATCTTCCTCGAGGATCTTGTACCACGTAAGTTGGATGTTATGCAAAGTTGTAGTCGCAAATGCAGATATAGAGTTTGGTATTCTATCCGAGAGATTGAGAACGCCTACTATATGATTTCAAAAGGTATGCCATACCGACAATAGTCTTGATTGTCTTATTGGAATCGTCCATTTGTTTAGGGAGATAGAGGTCATGACAAATTTCGAGACTTATCAAATATGATTTCGCCTAAGCTTTGAAAATGATGTTTCCTAGCTTTGAAAATGATGCAACCCACTTCGAAAAGTAATCAATTGCTACAAGAATATATTGATGCCCATTTGAAGCCTTCGGATGAATTTGTCCGATTATGTCTATGCCCCAACTTGAAAAAAGCCAAGGAGAAGTCATATTATGTAGTGACACATGTGACATATGATTGAGGTTAGCAAATATCTGACATTGCTTGCAGGCGCGGACAAAGTTGATGCAATCACCTTCTAGAGTACTCCAATAAAAACCTGTACGCAAAATTTTATGAGCCAACATCCTTCCGTTCATATGGGGTCCATATTCTCCTCCATGAACTTCTTCCATGATGGCTTGCTTTTCGCTATCATTCACGCAGAGTTGCAGAGCACCATCAAACCCTTTGTGATATAGTCTGCCTTTTAGAATGAGAAAATGAGCAGCTAGCCTTCTGATGGCTATCCGGTCCTTCTTGCCACTTCCCTTTGGATACTACATAGTTTCCAGAAAAGACTTGATATCCTTGTACCAGATATCATCATCATCTTGTTGTGCTAGTGTGGAGACAATTTGTGCTACCATCATTGTAGGCCCATTCCTTTCTTCAATTAAAACTAACTGGATTTTTATACCATTTTCCCATGTTAAATTATCAGCGGGATTGGCTAAAGCATCCGTGAAGCTATTTTGTTCCCGAGGAAGATGTTTGAAGCTGATATTATCAAAATAAGGGATGAATTCTTGAAGGTACTTTGTGTAGAGATGAAGTCTCTCATCTCTAACCCTCCAGGTTCCTATTGTTTGAGATATGATGATATTAGAATCTCCACATACAATGAGATGTCTTGCCCCTGCTACCAAACCGGCTTTTACTCCATATATACAAGCTTCATACTCAGCTGTATTGTTTGTTGTTGGGAAATTCAGCTTGACAGCAAATGGAATATGGACTCCATTCGGATCTACTAAAAAAACGCCTGCTCCATTACCTCTCCTATTAGAAGCTCCATCAAAATACATGCACCATTGTGGATTGTCAATGAAGCATAAGTACTCATCAGGGAATGCATCATCATACTCATATCCTGACACCCGTCCTTCCGCTAAGGCTTCAGATATGGCTCTTCCTTTCACAGATTTCTAGCTGACACATTGAATATCAAACTCAGAAAGCATAGCATCCCATCTCGCCAATCTTTTATTAAGAATGGGTTTCTCAATATATACTTGATTGGATCTAGTCTTGAGATCAGATAGGTGGTATGGGCTTGAATGTGATGCCTCAACTTCTTCGTGGCATAGACCAAAGAAATACATGTCTTTTCCAGTGGGGTATATCTTGTCTCATACTCCAATAATTTCTTGCGGAGATAGTATATGGCAACTTCCTTCTTTGTTCCTTCTTAATATTGGGCTAAGAGATCTCCCATAGTCGTTTCTGTAATAGTGAGGTACAAAATCAGATGTTCCCCTAGTCTAGGCGGCATTAGAACAAGTGGATTTGAAAGATACTCTTTCATGGAATTAAAAGCTTCCTGACATTCCTCGTTCCACTCATGGGATTCCCCTTTTCTGAGCAGCTTAAATATAGGTTCACATCTCATAGTGAGTTGTGAGATGAACCCGCTGATATATATATTGGATTCTGCCGAGAAATCCTCTTACTTATTTTTCTGTTTTTGGAGGAGGCAATTCTTGAATGGCCTTCACCTTTTCATAGTCCATTTCGATACCGTCTTGACTGACAATGAATCCCAACAACTTCCCCGAAGTGACGCCAAACACACACTTTTGAGGGTTTAGCCTTAGATTGTATTTTCTGATTCTTTCAAAGAAGGACTTTAGAGCGGGAATATGCCCCTCACGATCTTCACTTTTCACAATCATGTCATCTACATAGACCTCCATAATGTCGTGGATGAGGTCATGAAGCATAGTGGTTGCAGCCCTTTGATATGTGGCTCCGGCATTCTTGAGACCAAAAGGCATAACTCAGTAACAGAAGGTGCCCCACAGAGTGATGAAAGATGTCTTTATCATGTCTTCTGGGGCCATGAGGATTCGATTATACCCGGAGAATCCATCCATGAAGGAAAACATTGCATGACCAGTCGTACTATCCACGAGAACATCAATATGGAGTAGAGGAAAGCAATCTTTTGATGATGCAGCATTCAAATCTCGAAAATCAATACATACCCGAACTCTCCCATCCTTTTTAGGTACAACCACTATATTAACGAGCCACCTCAGATGCTTTACAGCTTGGATGAATTTGGCATCAAGTTGTTTCTGGATTTCTTCTTTCACTTTCAGACTAATCTCTGGTTTCATTCGCCGGAGCTTTTGCTGCTTAGGCTTGCTTTCAGGATGTAACGGAATGCGATGTTCTGTAATTTCTCTATTAACACCAGACATATCAGCATAAGACCATGCAAACACATCTACATACTCTTTTAACAATGCAATAAACAGTTGGGGGGAGGGATGAACCTATTTTGACTTCTTTTATAGCATTTTCTGTACTAATATTAATTACAATGGACTCTTCCATGGGTTTTATATATGTTTCAGTTGTATCAAGTGATTCATCGTAATTAAATTCACTGTCAGAAATAACATCTTGCATGCAAATGTACGTAGATAAAGGTTCACATTCAATTTCCTCATTGTCAGAGTCTTCTGACTATATGCAAGTTAGATTGGTTGGAAGATGAGCTATCAATATGATATCCATCTGAAAGGGGTGAAAAGGTATTTCCATGAGATGGATGTGGAGGATGGTTTCCTAAAAATATTTTAAATTCTATAGGCCCGTCTTTTGCCTGACACTCAATACTCCACTTATGTTCAATGCTTTTGCTAGAAGGTATCATCAAAGACACCGAGTCAAAATCCCCTTAGAAGACTCAAAAGTGAAAAGCTTCTTAAGGACTCCATGTTCCAGATTATCCATCCAGCCATTTTCTTTTTTCATTTTGTGTTTCTGGACAAACCAACTTTTGATTAAGTCCAAATTTCTAGCCTCATTGAAGAATATCTCCAATCCCGGTAAAATCTTTTGTTCCTTCCCACTAAGCCAAGGTTCTGGAAACTCAAAGTACAGCTCAGTATCTCCTTGTAGGATGAACTGACCATTGAGGGTAAAAGAAGGTTTTTTGATGTTGTGAGAAGTGTTGCCCGGATCATATCCTAATCCATGTCGATTTTGATTGTCTACTATGGGGATTGGTTGCTTTATTCCCCTACCATCACGCCCTAATCTGGTTCGTTGAGTATAGCCCATCTTCATCATGATTTGAAATCCTTTGGACAGAGGTTGCATGGCAAACCCTACAGGCTCTTTGACCGCATTTGTGGATATGGCTGAGGTGTTTGTTTTCTTATGGTAATTGGTCATCCTTTGGGAATGGACAAATTTCTTCTTCTTGGATCTAACGGTAGAGAAAAAGAATTAAAATAAAAGAGAAGAAAGCTACATATTGCAGAATGCATTGCTGAATTAAAAAAAAATCGAAAACGATTTCGCCATATTTTGACTGGAACAGTCCACTTTTACAATTTTTTTTGTATATTTTGACTCTCTTGAATGATTTTACTGTCATTGGAGTTGAAAACATATTTTTTTTTCATTCTTCCATTCCCTGCTTTAATATTGAACAAAAACAGAAAATATAGAGATTAGGGCTTGTATCCCCATTGATGTGTCAATTCAGCATTCTGAAGTTGCTCCTGTGATGACTGGCATCTTGAGTGCTGATCACATTGCCTGAAATATAATGGTTAATACATTTGAGTCGAACTAGAAGGCTGCCTACATATCCCCATCGCTCCAGGTGCATTTTATGGGGAATCAGACTCAACGTAGTTCATCATTAATTTTTTTTTTAAGGAATTAAAGTTTTTAATTTAATAAAGCAGCTGCACTCATATTAAGCTACCTACGTAACCCAGGTGTTACATAGGTGGAGTGATCTCACAATGCAAGTGTACGTGATAATGGGGATTCAAGCTGCACGTAGTTCTCTGATACTAACGAACTGAAAGATTTCTTTTCTTTTTCTTTTTTCGATGGGCTAACCCCCTGCAGGACGTTTACCGAAGATTTTTCTCCCTCTGTGAGACGATCAAATAGTTTTGCGGTAGACAAGAGCTATGTTGGTGATTTGCTTGATACGATAGCTGAGAGCATGACATTGGTTTGTGCCGTGACCATGCAATTGGTGATAATGGTAGTCCTTGTGGAGATCTGACCCTACAGGACTTGCCCCTGGGCGTCTAGGAAGTGGATGTATCCGACCTTGCTCGACTAATTTGCGGAAGATATCAACTTGGAATTGCGGTTGAGGGCACGCCGACACTTTCCTTGCGGGCACTTCCTTATGGGTTGGACTAATGATGCCTCGATCAACCAGGTTTTGAACTTTGTAGTAAAGATCATGGCATCGATCAGTTTCATGCCCAAATTGGCGACAATAAGCGCAGAGTTTGCTCATGTCTGTTCCAGGAAGGGGTAAACAGTGCACATATGCTGAGGCTTGGATTATACCTTAGCTCCAAAGACGATCATACACCATACTCAATGGTTAATCTATCTTAGCATATACCCTTGGATTTGTGTTGGGAGTTTCATGATCTTCCCGAGGTCGTTTTTCTTGTAATTTTAGAGCATCGATGTAAAAGCCATGATGTTCCATGTGGCTGAGGGAGGTGTACTTGATAGTAACCATGTGACGATAACAGAAATCGTTCAGGTTCCGCAGCAATATGAGCATGAACTCTCGATCAGTAATAGGGAAACGAAGTTGTGTGCGGATATGAGTGCATCTCGAACAAAAGTGCAAGAAAGTTTCTAAGGCACTCTAACGCAAGGTGACTAGCTTAAGCTTCTTGACATCAGTCTGTTTATGCTCGAGAGCCCAATTAACAAAGGTTTGGCTAGCATTTTCCCAACTAGCTCTATCCGCATAATCCAAAGAGTAGTACAAGTCCAAAGTTGGTCCTTCTAAACTCTTGTCAAACAGCATGGGGTAATCTTCCTCTGGTATGCCCCATGGGTGCAAGGCATTCAAAAATCCAACTAAGTGGACCAAAGGATCACTATTCCCGTCAAATTTCCGAAACTGTGGCAATTCACGATAATGATCCTCGTGCTGATATCCTGGAAAGAGAATCAGTGATTCAGTGTGAACTTCTCGGATAGGACATACTACATTAAAGTCCAGGTCAAAATCATCAGTCCTAGATCTCTTCTTTGAGTCATTATCATCATCTTGAGGATTATCGACACAGGGTTCCTCCAGTGCTTCAACTGACGTATCATGAGTGCCGATGCTTGGAACTCCTATTTCTTCCTCGTCATCCTCACTATATTCTGGTTCTGTTTCTTCAGCACTTACATCTGGTGTGGCTGCTGGGACCTCATTCATCCATGAAGTTTCAGGTGCTGCTAGAATACAGTGGATAGTATAAACATCCAACCTAGTGCCCTCTACTTCGCTCAGATACAATACCAATTTTCCGGTGTTGGAGACGGTTATAATTTCTGGATCACCAGTAATAGTCACAGCACCCTGATAAGTGAGAAGCTTTACCTTCTGATGCAGAGTAGAGGCTACTACTCTATTTTCATGCAGCCACGACCTTCCTAATAAAAGGTTGAAACATGCTTGAATGTCAATGACCATGAATTCCACCTTCCTTGCCACGGGACTACATTCAATGAGGAGGTTGATTAAACCCAGTACTTCTCTCTTGGCGTTATCATATGCTCTGACCACCTGGTTGGATGGCACCAGATCTTCTTTTGAATAACCGACTCTTGTTAGCACACACAGAGGACAAACATTGATTGCGGAGCCGTTGTCGATCAATACTCTAGGTATTTCCCATCCATTACAACGTACAGTGATGTGCAACGAATTGTTGTGGTTGATATTGTCAGGGAGATCACTGTCAGTGAATATGAGAGTTCGATCTACCCCATGAATGAGCCCCACCATCTGGTCAGGTGTTATGGAAGAGCTTACAGAGGCTTCATTGAGATGCTTTAGAACGGCTGCCCTATGAAGCTGGGAATACATTAACAACTTCCAGATGGAAACATTAGCATTTACTTATTTCATGCGCTTGATAGCATCATCTTCCTTATTACATTCCTTTATCATTGGCTCTTTGCCCTTTTTCTTCCTTCTCAATACCTCAAAAGGATTTTCATCCTCCAAATGGGATGGTTTAAAATGGAGACCTGCTCTAGTCATCATCACTAAGATAATCGAGGCAGATGGGGCACCGGTATGTATTTGGAGTGGTGGAATGTCCTACAGTGTTCTTCTCCACAATTGTCAAGACGAAAGAGGCATCTTCATCCGCATCAAAGTCCAAAATGAAGAAGGCACCATCATAACCCAAGGTTCCACACATGTCAGAGAATGGATCCTTGTTGAGGGTGAAGCTGGGGTCTTTACAAGTCATCATTTTGACTTTTTCTTGATTGGAATAGTCATAGACCAGACACTTGTAACCTGCGGCTATTGGCATTTCATACATTTGAGGAACTGCCTTGCGGATTAACTGGATTGGATCGCATCCATCTGACATAGAAGAGATTGCATTAATCGTAAATGAGGGTTTATGATTAGGAAGGGGGTTTTTTGTGATGTTGGGTTGAGAGTCATTTGGTTTACTGGAAATGGATCCCAAAGAGAGCTTTCCATCATTGATACGCTCAAGTTATACGATGTTTTTGAGATATTTTAGGTGCACTTTGCTAAGGGATTTGTTCGTAATTGTTAATGTTTGCATATATATTATCCTTAGCGGAAGTTCGGAGTTTTGTGAGTTAAATTGTGTTAATGTCTTATGTTCCGAGCTTTTATGGTAAAAGAGGTTGAAGGGTCGTAACATGAGTGCATGAGTAGCGGAAGATGCATTTCCTAGGTGTAGCTCAACAACATTATGCCATTACCATCTCACCAACAACAACCAAACTCCACCGCAAGCTCGACAAAGACGCAAAGAAGCCCTTGGAAGCATCGCACGCACGCCGCCCGACAGCGGTAGGTCGTGACTCGCGAAGGAGGTCGCGACTCGCGACCCCTGCTTGTCGCACCTCGCGACCTGCTTCGCGACTCGCGATGCCCTTTGCCCAGTCAATTTGTGCGGGAGGTCAGTCAGCCCTTCGCGACTCGCGATAAGTATCGCGCCTCGCGATGCTTATGACGGTTTGGGTCCACTTTTGTGCGTGGTTTAAAAGCATCCAAAAGCTAATGTTTTGGGGGTGGACAACACATTTGAGGAGAGAGAATCTCCAACACTCCATTCTTCTCTTGTTATTTTTCTCTTTTTAGTTTTCATTTTCTTGTTTTAGTTTTAGAGATTTCACTTATGGAATTGGCTATTGCTATGCCGATTGTAGCTTGAACTGTTCTTGAAGAAGATTAACATGAAGCTTCAAGAATTATTGTGAGATCCTTCCTCTCTATTTAGTTTCTTTGATTATGGTTCAATTTCTATGCTTGTGATCTATGATTTTTGCATAATTATACTAGGAACGTTACTAGTTTGATTGTGTAATTAATCTAATCCTAGATTTAAGAATGGAATCGGATTGTTTTATTCTTTTTTCTATTTGTAGCAAACTAGGAAGTAACTTAGATGCAGATTGTCTTGGTTATTTCTTGGGGAAATTGAATCAACTGTTGAATGTTTATCGCGTGTATGACATTAGCAGGTCTAAGGGTTCTCTGTGTTTATTGCTGCTATTACGCTGATCGGACTAGGTTATCCTTTAGTTAGGGTTTTATAGTCACGCTGACCGTGCTATTCAACTAAGAATAAGGAGAATACGAGATTAATTCTCGACAATAGATAATCATGGAAATAATTAGAGTTGAGGTTCAATGATCGATAATGAAATTGAAGTGGATGTTAATCGGATTCAAGATCTGTCCATATTGATTTCTCATTTTATTTATTTGCTAGTTAATTTTAGTTTGTTTAAAACTCTTTTGAAAACCCCCCTTTTTATTAGGTTACTCGACCCTTAGAGTCATCTAGGTATTGATTCACGCTAGATATTAAACTTGTCCCTGTTTCCCTGTGGATACGAACCTTACTTCCCTTCTACATTTAATTGTAAAAGAGAGTAGGAGCGATTTATCTTTGGATAGGTGCACACACAAATCCGCACCCTCCAAATTTTGGCGCAGTTGCCGGGGAAATGGTGTTACTTGTTGGTATATAGCGTGTGTTTTTCGATTGTATTGCTTGTGCTCTTTGTTTATGGTTAACACTAGTGCTACTAACAAAGAATCTTTGCATTACGATCCCGAATTAGAATTGACTCTTTTCAGGTGGAGAAACATTTTGCGAGAAAATTTTCAAGAATTATCTTTTAACATTGAAGTGGAGGAAGAGATGCCTCTGAGAATTGAAACTCGTACCTTGAGGGAGCTCATGGCTCCTAACCTTGATCAACAACCATTGTGCATCTCATTTCCGGCTCTTGATGAAGGCACTACTTTTGAATTGAAGTCGGGGTTGATACACTTGCTTCCTTCGTTCCATGGGCTCAATGGAGAAGATCCAAACAAATTTCTTTCGGAATTTCACGTGGTTTGTACTAGCATGAAACCAAGTTGAGGGCTTTTCCTTTTGCTTTGAAGGATGGAGCTAAAGATTGGTTATATTATCTTCCTCCTGGTTGTATTTCCACTTGGGTTGAAATGAAGAGGCGATTTCTTGAGAAGTTCTTTCCAGCTTCTCACATTTTATTAGGTTAGAACCTTAATTCTAATATATCTGATCTTGTTTAGTTTCTCTATATCTTACAAGCTAGATTAAAACATCCATCTCTCTGTGGATTCGACCCTACTTACCCTACTACATTGTTAGAAGGTTTTGCAGGAATTATTTTTGACAGGTGTACGACAGCCTATCAAATTTTGGCGTCGTTGCCGGGAAAACGGTATTGTTTTATTTAGCTTTTATTGTCGGTGAAATTAAACTGTATATATATTTTTTTCTTTCATTTTGTGAAATTTTTTTTATCCTTCTCTATAGTGTGTTGTCATGGAGTCGTATAATTATAGTTTAGAGGGGGATGTTTTTTCTAATTATCAAGGGCAATATGATTATTGTGGGTACTATAATGCGAATGATTATGTTTATGATGCATCATATGATTGTCAAAATTCACAAAATCTGTGCATAAATTCCTATGATTATTCCCATTACCCTAATGAGTCTTATGTGCCTGATTATACCTAATGTTATCAACCTGGAGGGAATAATTATTTTCAACCCGAAACATCAGAGCGTCAAAAACTTTTTAACATGATGAAAGAGTATATTGTTAAACAGCATGAAGATTTAAATGAATTAGCTCATGATTACCATAACATGGCGAATTCTATTGAACTTTTTGTTATCCATCAATCTACTAATCAACAGGTGATACTTGATGATACTGATAATGGTGTTGAGAATTATACTTCGGAGGAAAAAGGCGTTGATTTGACTTATGATAATTCGGTAGAAGGTGAGGGTGTAATTGGTGAAGTTGGCAGTTTGTGTCTCTATGTTGACGAATCCATAGTTGAGAGTGAAGTGTCTGAAACTTTTTCGATAAACTTTTCATCTGCATAAGAGTCTAAAGTTGAGAGTGAGATAATATATGAGTCTTTGTCGGTTCCATCTAATACTGCTTTTGAGTCTCATGTTCCCTTCTCTAAAAAAACTTGATCTTATTCCTTCTTCCCCTTTATTATATCCTCCATTGTTCCTTCTTTCTCCGCTCTTGAATGACTCTCATGATAATGTAAATAATGTACAATTAGTTCGTTTTCCTTCTTTTGACCCATGTAAAAAGACTTTCAATTTTTCTTTTTCTTCTTCTTGTAAATTTGATTTTTCCTTTGATTTTTCTTTTTGTAGTTTTAGTAATTTTTTAGGACTAATTTTTTTCATTTTTCCTTTGCATTATTATATAATATGCTCGAGATGTTTGCGGGGAACATATGATAAGCTTCTTAGAGCATTGAACTATTATGAGTGGTCTACTAATCTTAAACTGTCATGCAAGACCTTAAATTCGAGCTTCTCGGAAGGCAACCCGAGTTTTGACTTATTTCCTCTTTTATTTCTTTACTTTTTATTTTGATTCTTATCTCTGTTTCATCATTTTTGAGTGATTGTACTCACTTTTTAGTGTTTGTTGTAGGTGGAACGAGTTTAAAAACAGAAAAAAAGAAAAGATTGTCGAAATGGTGGATTGTGGTGTTTGTGGGAGTGCTCGGTGTTGGATGATTGTTGAGGTTCGATTTTGTTCTTTCTCTAAACTGGTTTCTGCAGTGAGGACACTGCATATTCTAGCTTGGGAGAGGAATATTCTATCCTTTATTGCTTTCTAGTCTAGATTTTATTGTTTTTGTAGGATGTTGCACGGTTTGTACCGCTCACTAGGAGCGGGAGTTTATGTGTAACCAAAAAAATTGTACTGCTTTCTTAGTTGCATTGGCATATTTCATTTCATATTAGACTTCATCTCATTTTAGTTGCATCTATAGGACTATTGCTGGCACTCTTTGAGAACTTTGATGATATTTTACTACATTTCCTAAGCGTCATTCATCTTGAGCATGATATTTTCTACCACGATTGTTTCGCAATTGATTGTTTGTGGTAAGATTGATTGATCTTTCTTTGGCTCGATTTAACTTTATTGTGCAGACACCTTAAACTAAGTGAGCTTTTGTGCTTATAAACTGACGTATCTGTGTCAGTTCTAAACTTTCATGTGTGATTAGTTCCTCGTTGTTGCATTGATCTTGATTTTGACTTAGTAATCCTTGATATGTGCTAGTGCATACATTTTGATATGATTGAGGTGTTTCATTTCATAATCTAAGCCTCAGAGTTATTCTTGTTTTCATATTATCCTTCCTCTAGCCCCGTTGAGCCTTTCTGACTATGTTTGATTGCTGCCTACATTACAAGCCATTGGCCTCATTTAATATTATTCCTAAGCCTAGCTAATTGGGGGAGCGAGTATTAGTTTTGGTTTTGTTTTTATTGAATTGAAGTGCTCGATTTGTGGTTTAGAAGGATGGAAAAGTATGTTTAGTGAGCTTTGAAATTGAATTGATAGTTAGAAAAAAAAAGAAAAAAAAAGTGAAAAATGAAATGAAAAAGAAGTGAAAAAAAGTTATGAATAAAGTGAAATAAAAAGGGTTATGATTGAATTTCTTGAGTGAAAAAGGTTATTGATTATATTTGGAGATTGTTGGTTGTTGCGTGGGACCTTTCTTGGTCATGTTTTCTGTTATACGATGCTCCCCCTTCTTGGTTTTTCCACCACAATTACCAAATTATTCCATAGCTTTAACCTCAGCCCCATTGCAACCTTTAAAAGTCCTCTTGATCATTGTGTATTGTATTGTTGAGTATTAAGTGAGTTAAAAAGTCAAAATTAAATATTATATGTTTCATCTGAGTCGACTTGTTTTAGGTTGAGTGTCATCATTTATCCTTTAAACACATGAGAGATTTGAGCGCACATGCCTATAGTGATGTCTGTTAGGTTTGGTTAAATCCAGCTTGGGAGAGAGGGTATGTGGTATGATTGGAGAGTCGATTGCGATACATGACATGCTATGTGGCTTTGTTCGAGATTGTTTCGATGCTTGGTTTGTGTAGTGATTATATCTCTCGTGTTTTCAATTGAGTGTTTGACCCTATAGTCCTATATTGTAGGTTGTCTTTCTTTTTCCAATGACTATGTTTTATTGCTTGAGGACAAGCAATGGTTTATCTTGGGGGAATTTGATGTGTCACTTTTATATATAGTTTTTAGATGCATTTTGATTGCATTTAGAACTCCTTTTAGAGCATTTAGATGCATAATGGCATGAATTATGTAAGTTGTGCTCTACTACTCCCCGTTTGTGTGTTTTGATGATTTTCATGTTATTTTAATGTAAATTGATTATGATTATCTATGATCAAGCCTATTAATCATTTAGGATGAAGATAGCATGCACAAGGATCACAATGCATCCGTTTGGGACAATTTCGAGCTGGAATGAAGCAAAGAGTTAGTGAAAGAAGTGCCAAAACTGACACCTGTTTACTATTTTGATTATAACTTTTGATAAAAAATTGATAATCAAGAAATTTCAATTGGGTTGGAAACTAGACTTGAAGTGCTTTCCAACAATAGGTCACACGCTCCAAATGGACTTCTCGTTCGAGAGATACAGCCTTCCCAATTTGACGCAAAATCGTAGTTTTCTCGTCTGGTCGACCGGGCGGTTTCGCCCGACCGGGAGAGAAGAAATCTTCAGCAGAGCACAAGACTTGTTCACCAGGTCAACCGGGAGAAAGAGGCGCCAAAACTGTTTACGCGCCCGACCGGGCGGCCTTTCTCGGTTGACCGGGCGAAATCTCCCCCTTGCTAGTAAATTCAGAACACCGTCGCCTGACCGGGCGGTTTTTCGGGAGCTTTAGTTTTTGCCTTTTTTAGCCTATTTTGTAAAAACTATAAATAGGCTTTTAGTATTTTCAATTAGGACATCTTTTATTCTGAGTTTTGAGGTTTAAACACTTAGTGTTTTTCTCCCTAACTTTGTAGTAGTAAACCCTAGTTTTTCTTGTTCTTGATTTTTCATGAGTTATATTATTTCCTTCTCTTTAATTCATTGTTTTCTTTGATTATGTTTTCCTTGGTAGATGTAGTTTTTATTCTTTGTTTCATGATTGAGTGGTCTTATTTTATAGGGTTTGGGAATCCATGTTTATATGATATGATTATTGATTGATATTTATTCATGGTTTGATTAGTTATTTATTTCTCTAATTGATTAGTTTTTTTATTGTTAATCTTGCAATCTGATCAATTGTCTTATTAAATATTGCTAATATCGAGTCATAGATCGAGAGATAGTACTCTTTAGAGGCTTACATACAATTAGCAAATCTGATTATGTTGAGCGACCGTACTAGCATATGTTGATTTGAGAGCGTTAATACCCGATCGTAGGATTAGCATGTGCTCTAGATATCTGATTAATTGAACTATTGACGATATTTTGATAGATTATAAGTATAAACATAGTGAACCATTGCCCTAGATCTTTTTAGTTTGATTTTCTTATTTTATTAGGTTAGAACCTTAATTCTAAAGGAAAAATGAGCACCAACAGTCCCAACTATGGACCATCTTCCATAAAAGGTCCCAACTATGGAAAATCAACAAAAGGTCCGAACTATCAACTTGATCTTCCCAAAACGGTCCCATTGACTGGCTCACCTGCTGTTGTAGGTAAAACATGATTTTTTTATATCTTTTTTTTTTTGAGGTTTTAATAAAATTTTTTCTTTTATTTTTTCACTTCTTATTTCTCTCTCTTCCTTTCACCCAACATCATCCCTCATCTTCTCTCTCCTCCATGCCATCAACCATCATCATCGGCATCATCTGATCTCCTCCCTCCATCCACCAACAACCACCCACCTTGTGTTCAGCACCACCCAGCGTCGCCCATCTTCTCCCCATCACCACCCTAATCACTGCCCATCACCACTCTTCTCTCTCATCTACTACCTCTAACAACATCACCTCTCTTTCTTTCACAAAAACTGCCACAACCCATAAAATCGAGGTTTTGGATTTTGGAGGTATGTGTGGGTTTTGGAGGTCGGGGGTTTCGGGCTTTGGGTGGATGGGCAAGGTGGTGTTTTGGGATAGTTGGTGGTATTTAAGGGGTGGTTTATGGAGTTTTCGGGGGTGGTTGTGGTTTTGAGGTGGTTGGTTTCATGGTGGTTGGAGTTTCGAGGTGGTTAGTTTCGGGGTGGTTGGGGTTTCGGGGTGGTTGGTTTCGGTTGATTGGGGTTTCGGGTGGTTGGACTACGGATTGGTTGGGTTTTAGGATGGTGTTTAGGGGTAGTTGGTTTCGAGTTGGTGGTGTTTCGGGGTGGTTGGTTTTGGGCTGGTGGTGTTTTGGGGTTTGTTGGAGATTTCGAGGTGTGGGGGTTGGGTGAAGGTGGGTGGAGATGAGTGGGGGTGGTTGTGGGAGGTGCGGCGACACGGTGGTTGTGGGGTTTGGGTGGGATCATGACTGGTGTGGGTGGGATGGGGGTTTGGGCATGGGTTTAGGTGAAAGTGGGTGGTGTTTAGGGGCTTTTAGGGTGGGTTTGGGGGTGGGGGTGGTGTGGGTGGAGGGGTCTGGTTGGGTGGGGGTAGGTGGGTTGAAAAAAAAAAGGACAAAATGAAAATTTTATAAAAAGTCAAACAAAAAAGGGGAAAAAGGAAATAATTAAAAAATCATTAAACAAATCACGTGACTTGCACATGATCTCATATAACCTGTTATAACAGGTTACCAGGTAATCAGGACCATTTTTGGAATATTGATGCAATAGTTGGGACCGTTCCTAGATTTTCAATAGTTGGGACCTTTTATGGAAGATGGTCCATAGTTGGGACTGTTGGTGTTCATTTTTCCTTTAGAATTAAGGTTCTAACCTAATAAAATAAGAAAATCAAACTAAAAAGATCTAGGGCAATGGTTCACTATGTTTATACTTATAATCTATCAAAATATCGTCAATAGTTCAATTAATCAGATATCTAGAGCACATGCTAATCCTACGATCGGGTATTAACGCTCTCAAATCAACATATGCTAGTACGGTCGCTCAACATAATCAGATTTGCTAATTGTATGTAAGCCTCTAAAGAGTACTATCTCTCGATCTATGACTCGATATTAGCAATATTTAATAAGACAATTGATCAGATTGCAAGATTAACAATAAAAACACTAATCAATTAGAGAAATAAATAACTAATCAAACCATGAATAAATATCAATCAATGATCATATCATATAAACATGGATTCCCAAACCCTATAAAATAAGACCACTCAATCATGAAACAAAGAATAAAAACTACATCTACCAAGGAAAACATAATCAAAGAAAACAATGAATTAAAGAGAAGGAAATAATATAACTCATGAAAAATAAAGAACAAGAAAAACTAGGGTTTACTACTACAAAGTTAGGGAGAAAAACACTAAGTGTTTAAACCTAAAAACTCAGAATAAAAGATGTCCTAATTGAAAATACTAAAAGTCTATTTATAGTTTTTACAAAACAGGCTAAAAAAGGCAAAAACTAAAGCTCCCGAAAAACCGCCCGGTCGGGCGATGGTGTTCTGAATTTACTAGCAAGGGGGAGATTTCGCCCGGTCAACCGAGAAAGGCCGCCCGGTCGGGCGCGTAAACAGTTTTGGCGCCTCTTTCTCCCGGTTGACCTGGTGAACAAGTCTTGTGCTCTGCTGAAGATTTCTTCTCTCCCGGTCGGGCGAAACCGCCCGGTCGACCAGACGAGAAAACTACGATTTTGCGTCAAATTGGGAAGGCTGTATCTCTCGAACCAGAAGTCCATTTGGAGCGTGTGACCTATCGTTGGAAAGCACTTCAAGTATATTTTCCAACCCAACTGGAATTTCTTGATTATCAGTTTTCTGTCAAAAGTTATAATCAAAATAGTAAACAGGTGTCAGTTTTGGCACTTCTTTCACTAACTCTTTGCTTCATTCCAGCTCGAAATTGTCCCAAACGGATGCATTGTGATCCTTGTGCAAGCTATCTTCATCCTAAATGATTAATAGGCTTGATCTTAGATAATCATAATCAATTTGCATTAAAATAACATGAAAATCATCGAAACACACAAACGGGGAGTAGTAGAGCACAACTTACGTAATTCATGCCATTATGCATCTAAATGCTCTAAAAGGAGTTCTAAATGCAATCAAAATGCATCTAAAAACTATATATAAAAGTGACACATCAAATTCCCCCAAGCTAAACCATTGCTTGTCCTCAAGCAATAAAACATAGTCATTGGAAAAAGAAAGACAACCTACAATATAGGACTACAGGGTCTAACACTCAATTGAAAACACGAGAGATATAATCACTACACAAACCAAGCATCGAAACAATCTCGAACAAAGCCACATAGCATTTCATGTATCGCAATCGACTCTCCAATCATACCACATACCCTCTCTCCCAAGCTGGATTTAACCAAACCTAACAGACATCACTATAGGCTTGTGCGCTCACATCTCTCATGTGTTAAAAGGATAAATGATGACACTCAACCTAAAACAAGTCGACTCAGATGAAACATATAATATTTAATTTTGACTTTTTAACTCACTTAATACTCAACAATACAATACACAATGATCAAGAGGACTTTTAAAGGTTGTAATGGGGCTGAGGTTAAAGCTATGGAATAATTTGGTAATTTGTGGTGGAAAAACCAAGAAGGGGGAGCATCGTATAACAGAAAACATGACCAAGAAAGGTCACAACAACTCCACACAACAACCAACAATTCTCCAAATATAATCAATAACCTTTTTCACTCAAGAAATTCAATCATAACCCTTTTTATTTCAGTTTATTCATAACTTTTTTTCACTTCTTTTTCATTTCATTTTTCACTTTTTTTTTCTTTTTTTTTTCGAACTATCAATTCAATTTCAAAGCTCACTAAACATACTTTTCCATCCTTCTAAACCACAAATCGAGCACTTTAATTCAATAGAAACAAAACCAAAACTAATACTCGCTCCCCCAAGCTAGGCTTAGGAATAATATTAAATGAGGCCAATGGCTTGTAATGTAGGTAGCAATCAAACATAGTCAGAAAGGCTCAACGGGGCTAGAGGAAGGATAATATGAAAACAAGAATAACTCTGAGGCTTAGATTATGAAATGAAACGCCTCAATCATATCAAAATGTATGCACTAGCACATATCAAGGATTACTAAGTCAAAATCAAGATCAATGCAACAACGAGGAACTAATCACACATGAAAGTTTAGAACTGACACAGATACGTCAGTTTATAAGCACAAAAGCTCACTTAGTTTAAGGTGTATGCACAATAAAGTTAAATCGAGCCAGAGAAAGATCAATCAATCTTACCACAAACAATCAATTGCGAAACAATCGTGGTATAAAATATCATGCTCAAGATGAATGACGCTTAGGAAATGTAGTAAAATATCATCAAAGTTCTCAAAGAGTGCCAGCAATAGTCCTATAGATGCAACTAAAATGAGATGAAGTCTAATATGAAATGAAATATGCCAATGCAACTAAGAAAGCAGTACAATTTTTTTGGTTACACATAAACTCCCGCTCCTAGTGAGCGGTACAAACCGTGCAACATCCTACAAAAACAATAAAATCTAGACTAGAAAGCAATAAAGGATAGAATATTCCTCTCCCAAGCTAGAATATGCAGTGTCCTCACTGCAGAAACCAGTTTAGAGAAAGAACAAAATCGAACCTCAACAATCATCCAACACCGAGCACTCCCACAAACACCACAATCCACCATTTCGACAATCTTTTCTTTTTTTCTGTTTTTAAACTCGTTCCACCTACAACAAACACTAAAAAGTGAGTACAATCACTCAAAAATGATGAAACAGAGATAAGAATCAAAATAAAAAGTAAAGAAATAAAAGAGGAAATAAGTCAAAACTCGGGTTGCCTTCCGAGAAGCTCGAATTTAAGGTCTTGCATGACAGTTTAAGATTAGTAGACCACTCATAATAGTTCAATGCTCTAAGAAGCTTATCATATGTTCCTGCAAACATCTCAGAGCATATTATATAATAATGCAAAGGAAAAATGAAAAAAATTAGTCCTAAAAAATTACTAAAACTACAAAAAGAAAAATCAAAGGAAAAATCAAATTTACAAGAAGAAGAAAAAGAAAAATTGAAAGTCTTTTTACATGGGTCAAAAGAAGGAAAACGAACTAATTGTACATTATTTACATTATCATGAGAGTCATTCAAGAGCGGAGAAAGAAGGAACAATGGAGGATATAATAAAGGGGAAGAAGGAATAAGATTAAGTTTTTTTAGAGAAGGGAACATGAGACTCAAAAGCAGTATTAGATGGAACCGACAAAGACTCATATATTATCTCACTCTCAACTTTAGACTCTTATGCAGATGAAAAGTTTATCGAAAAAGTTTCAGACACTTCACTCTCAACTATGGATTCGTCAACATAGAGACACAAACTACCAACTTCACCAATTACACCCTCACCTTCTACCGAATTATCATAAGTCAAATCAACGCCTTTTTCCTCCGAAGTATAATTCTCAACACCATTATCAGTATCATCAAGTATCACCTGTTGATTAGTAGATTGATGGATATTAAAAAGTTCAATAGAATTCGCCATGTTTTGGTAATCATGAGCTAATTCATTTAAATCTTCATGCTGTTTAACAATATACTCTTTCATCATGTTAAAAAGTTTCTGACGCTCTGATGTTTCGGGTTGAAAATAATTATTCACTCCAGGTTGATAACAGTAGGTATAATCAGGCACATAAGACTCATTAGGGTAATGGGAATAATCATAGGAATTTATGCACAGATTTTGTGAATTTTGACAATCATATGATGCATCATAAACATAATCATTCGCATTATAGTACCCACAATAATCATATTGCCCTTGATAATTAGAAAAAACATCCCCCTCTAAACTATAATTATACGACTCCATGACAACACACTATAGAGAAGGATAAAAAAAATTTCACAAAATGAAAGAAAAAAAATATATACAGTTTAATTTCACCGACAATAAAAGCTAAATAAAACAATACCGTCTTCCCGGCAACGACGCCAAAATTTGATAGGCTGTCGTACACCTGTCAAAAATAATTCCTGCAAAACCTTCTAACAATGTAGTAGGGTAAGTAGGGTCGAATCCACAGAGAGATGGATGTTTTAATCTAGCTTGTAAGATATAGAGAAACTAAACAAGATCAGATATATTAGAATTAAGGTTCTAACCTAATCAAATGTGAGAAGCTGGAAAGAACTTCTCAAGAAATCGCCTCTTCATTTCAACCCAAGTGGAAATACAACCAGGAGGAAGATAATATAACCAATCTTTAGCTCCATCCTTCAAAGCAAAAGGAAAAGCCCTCAACTTGATTTGTTCATCCGTTGCTCCACTTGGTTTCATGCTAGTACAAACCACGTGAAATTCCGAAAGAAATTTGTTTGGATCTTCTCCATTGAGCCCATGGAACGAAGGAAGCAAGTGTATCAACCCCGACTTCAATTCAAAAGTAGTGCCTTCATCAAGAGCCGGAAATGAGATGCACAATGGTTGTTGATCAAGGTTAGGAGCCATGAGCTCCCTCAAGGTAGGAGTTTCAATTCTCGGAGGCATCTCTTCCTCCACTTCAGTGTTAAAAGATAATTCTTGAAAATTTTCTCGCAAAATGTTTCTCCACCTGAAAAGAGTCAATTCTAATTCGGGATCGTAATGCAAAGATTCTTTGTTAGTAGCACTAGTGTTAACCATAAACAAAGAGCACAAGCAATACAATCGAAAAACACACGCTATATACCAACAAGTAACACCATTTCCCCGGCAACGACGCCAAAATTTGGAGGGTGCGGATTTGTCGTGTGCACCTATCCAAAGATAAATTTCTCCTACTCTCTTTTACAATTAAATGTAGAAGGGAAGTAAGGTTCGTATCCACAGGGAAACAGGGACAAGTTTAATATCTAGCGTGAATCAATACCTAGATGACTCTAAGGGTCGAGTAACCTAATAAAAAGGGGGGTTTTCAAAAGAGTTTTAAACAAACTAAAATTAACTAGCAAATAAATAAAATGAGAAATCAATATGGAAAGATCTTGAATCCGATTAACATCCACTTCAATTTCATTATCGATCATTGAACCTCAACTCTAATTATTTCCATGATTATCTATTGTCGAGAATTAATCTCGTATTCTCCTTATTCTTAGTTGAATAGCACGATCAGCGTGACTATAAAACCCTAACTAAAGGATAACCTAGTCCGATCAGCGTCTAAGTTCAATCCAATAGCAGCAATAAACACAGAGAACCCTTAGACCTGCTAATGTCATACACGCGATAAACATTCAACAGTTGATTCAATTTCCCCAAGAAATAACCAAGACAATCTGCATCTAAGTTACTTCCTAGTTTGCTACAAATAGATAAAAGAATAAAACAATCCGATTCCATTCTTAAATCTAGCATTAGATTAATTACACAATCAAACTAGTAACGTTCCTAGTATAATTATGCAAAAATCATATATCACAAGCATATATATTGAACCATAATCAAAGAAACTAAATAGAGAGGAAGGATCTCACAATAATGCTTGAAGCTTCATGTTAATCTTCTTCAAGAAAAGTTCAAGCTACAATCGACATAGCAATAGCCAATTCCATAAGTGAAATCTCTAAAACTAAAACTAGAAAATGAAAACTAAAAAGAGAAAAATAACAAGAGAAGAATGGAGTGTTTGAGATTCTCTCTCCTCAAGTGTGTTGTCCACCCCCAAAACATTAGCTTTTGGATGCTTTTAAACCACGCACAAAAGTGGACCCAAACCGTCATAAGCATCGCGAGGCGCGATACTGATCGCGAGTCGCGAAGGACTAACTGACTTTCCGCACAAATTGGCTGGGCAAAGGGCATCGCGAGTCGCGAAGCAGGTCGCGAGGTGCGACAAGCAGGGGTCGCGAGTCGCGACCTCCTTCGCGAGTCGCGACCTGCTGCTGCTGGGCAGGCGTGCGATGCTGCTCAAAGGGCTTGCTGCGTGCTGCCGAGCTTGCGGTGGAGTTTGGTTGTTGTTGGTGAGATGGTAATGGCATAATGTTGTTGAGCTACACCTAGGAAATGCATCTTCCGCTACTCATGCACTCATGTTGCGACCCTTCAACCTCTTGAACACTTCCAAGTATATCGCTCAAACCCATTTTACCATAAAAGCTCGGAACATAAGACATTAACATAATTTAACTCACAAAACTCCGAACTTCCGCTAAGGATAATATATATGCAAACATTAACAATTACGAACAAATCCCTTAGCAAAGTGCACCTAAAATATCTCAAAAACATCGTATAACTTGAGCGTATCAAATACCCCCACACTTGATCTTTACTCGACCTCGAGTAAACTCAAAATGAGGATCACCAAATAAATCTTCACCCAAATTTTCGACACCAAACTACATTCTCCACCAACTACATCATCGTCATCACATCTTAAGAAAATTCGCTCAAAACCTAGACGTAAGGGACAATGACTCCCCCACACTTAGATTCAAGCTCACCCAATCCTCAAAAAATGATCTAAAACTACTTCACTAACCTAAACAAGCAAGCCATGGAACAATAACAAAAAGGGATAAATTCCATGGTTACTCCCAAAACAATCGGCTAACCAATGCAAGTTTAAATCCTTACCTGCTCCAATTCACCAAAAATCAACAAAAGAATGTGAAAGCCAATTATACACAAATCCTCACAAAATTAAGGATGAAATCACTAACCCTACCCGAAAACACCTTCCGCCTTATGACACCAACTCCGGCAAATGAGTTTTCAAAATACATAATTCTCTCTTTAATCTCTCATTTTGCCTAGGAGCCCTTTCGGGTTTTCATCCTAGCTTCTCAGAATTTTTTTTTTTTTTTTCATCTCACCATCTTACCCGCTCAATATAAGACACTTTTTTGCATAGGTTGCCCTTTCGGGTTTTCAACCTATCCGGGCCTTCATTTTTGCCTGAGTCGCCCACCCTTGTGAGTTTTCAACTCAGCGGGCTTCATTTCATCACTTTTTTTTTTTAATTTGAATGTAATACATACAAAAAGTAATACAAAAGTAATACATACAAAAAGTAATACATACAACATAGATAAATGAGAATGAGAATACCCTCCCCCCTACTTAAACTACACATTGTCCTCAATGTGAAGAAAAAGTAAACTGAAAATGGGGGAAATAGAAAATAGGGCAAATCGAAGATCGACTGCTTAAGACTCATAACAAACAATCCGTCAAACTCAAATTTCTTAGCAACACCAACTCAAATCTCATAAATCAACTCACAACCCTCTCCCTCGAATCACTCAAACAAATGACAAATTCAAATTTTGGTTTAAATTTTGGAGATTTGCACCAAGCTTAAGAGATTGAAAAGATTCATTAACAATCTCAACCCTTAGTTTTACCAACTCCTAGCTATTGAACTCCTCCCAACGGGTTTTCGTTTGTGGATTTTTGGCTCTAAGCGGATTAAGATTGGTTGTGGATCTTTTTAGTGGGTGGGCGGTGGGTGAAAGAAAATTTATTGTGGTGGTGGAAATTTGATGAGAAATAAAGGAAAAGAAAGAAAATAAGAGGGGTCTCGGGTTGCTTCCCGAGAAGCGCTGTTGTTTAAAGTCGTTAGCTCGACTTAGTACCTTAAGCTCAATAATTGGGCTTGTGCTCCAGGTGTGACAATGGTGGCTCCATGTCAACCTCCAATTCAAGTACCTGCAAAACAGATTGAGAAGAACTCTTGCAATGCATCGTTAGTGGTACAGTTTCAAAACAAGGTAAATTAGGAGGCTTTTTCCGCTCTTTCAACTCCGGCACCATGACCTGCACGCTAGTAAGAGGCACACAATCCTCAACCAAGACATCATCAACATTCATCGACTCATCAACCTGCTCAATATCAAGAACATCATGCAAAACAGAGTCAACAATATTCATAGAGCAAAGAGTGTTATCATCTTTAGGATAATTGATATCAAATGCCTCTACCTTCCCCTGAAACTCTGTGATAGCACTCACGTTCATTTTAGGGTTGAGCTCTGTTTGGGATGGCAACCTCACCGAATCCCTAGCCTCTAACTTGGTTACAGCTCCTGCAATTTGGCTTACTTGGTTCTCCAAGTTCTGGATGCTCGATCGAGTTTCTTCTTGGAACTGCACCATGTTACCCAGCATGTTAGTCACATTTTTAGTTAAAACATTCATCATTTCTTCAGTGGACATGCTAGAGCTCGAGTCTTTGCCTTGGGGCCTAGGATAAGGGTGTGTTGGTGGCCTGTTATAGTGCTGTTGTTGATGTTGATTGCCAAATCTAAAGTTAGAATGATCTCTCCACCCTTGCTCGGAAGCATAGGAGTAGGGATCATGTCTCTGTAATGCTTGTTGACCTTGAAAACCTACAGCTTTGACCTCTTCCCTAAATTCTTCTTGCATTTGAGGGCAAACATCAGTATGATGATCTAAAGAACAAATTCTACAACCTTTTACCTGTTGAACTCTATTGTTCTTTACCATGAACTCACGCATCATCGATGTGAGAGCGTGTACCTGATCCTCGACCTTTGAAGAGCTAGAACCTGGACTTTCAACATTTGCTCTACGATGATTCGATCTTCTACTGAACTGTCTCGAGCCTTCAGCTAGTTCTTCAATGAGTTCTCTAGCTGTAGTTGGGGTATTGTTTATGAAAGAACCTCCACTAGCAGCATTCACCATTCGCACATCTTCGTCAGAAAGACCATTGTAACAGTACAAAATGAGGTCTTCATTAGAATAGCCATGATATGGACAATTAGCACAAAGTCTCTTGAACGTCTCCCAATATTCGTAGAAAGACTCATCGTGTTTCTGCTCAATATTGCTGATTTCCTTCTTTAATGTTGAGGCCATTTTGCGGCAAATTACGAAGGCTGTTTCTCTCGAACCAGAAGTCCATTTGGGGCGTATAACCTATCGTTGGAAAGAACGTCAAGTCTAGTTTCCAACCCAACTGAAATTTCTTGATTATCAGTTTTCTATCAAAAGTTATAATCAAAATAGTGAACAGGTGTCAGTTTTGGCACTTCTTTCACTAACTCTTTGCTTAATTCCAACTCGAAATTGTCCCAAACGGATGCATTGTGATCCTTGTGCAAGCTATCTTTATCCTCAATGATTAATAGGCTTGATCTTAGATAATCATAATCAATTTGCATCAAAATAACATGAAAATCATCGAAACACGCAAACGGGTGTAGTAGAGCCCAACTTGCGTAATTCATGCCATTATGCATCTAAATGCTCTAAAAGGAGTGATACGCTCAAGTTATACGATGTTTATATTATACTTTGGGTGCTTTTTGTTAAGAGTCTTGATCATAAGTGTTAACGTTTACGTTTTATTTAGCTCTTAGCGGAAGTTCGGAATTTTGTATTTTAATTATAGTTAAAGTTGTAAGTTCCGAGCTCCTAGAAGCATTAGTGTTTGGAACGACTTAACATCGTTATGCTTGCCAAGCGTCGCCACATGTTCCGATCAAGCATCGCCGCAAGCCGTAGCCGAGCATAGCACCTAGCCCATCACAGCCGCACCAAGCTCTCGGGTGCACGCTCAATACCGCAAGCCCAGCTCCAGCGCCCAGCAACATCATCGCCAGCCCAGCAGCATACTCGCCCAGCGCATGCTCGCCCGGCCATGCTCGCTCAAAGACTCCGCATCGCCCAGCCCAGCGCTCGTCCACGCCCAGCGCAAGAGCTCGCACCTCGCGAGCATGGTCGCACCTCGCGACCTGGCTTGCTCGCACCTCGCGAGGAATCTCGCACGGTGCGACCTGCTTGGCTTGGCCCAATTCTTCAGCTCGTGTTGGGAGGCAGAGATCACTCGCACGGTGCGACCAGACTCGCACCTCGCGACCCCTAGGTCGGTCTAAATGTCGGCTGACTTTTGAGCCTTAGTATAAATACTAAAGTTTGTTTTTGGACCTTGGGGAACACACACTTGAAGAGAGAGAATATCCAACACTCCATTCTTCTCTTCTTATCTTCTCTTTTTAGTTTTTATTTTCTAGTTTAGTTTTTGTAGATTTCAATTATGGGATCGGCTATTGCTATGCCGATTGTAGCTTGAAACTGTTCTTGAACGAGATTAACATGAAGCTTCAAGCATTATTGTGAGATCTTTCCTCTCTATTTAGTTTCTTTGATTATGGTTTAATTTCTATGCTTGCTTTCTATGATTTTTGCATGATTATGCTAGGAACGTTGCTAGTTTGATTGTGTAATTAATCTAATGCTAGATTTAAGAATAGAATCGGATTGTTTTATTCTTTTATCAATTGGTAGCAAACTAGGAAGTAACTTAGATGCAGATCGCCTTGGTTATTTCTTGGGGAAATTGAATTAACTGTTGAATGTTTATCGCTTGTATGACGTTAGCAGGTCTGTTGGTTCTCTGTGTTTATTGCTGCTATTGGATTGAACTTAGACGCTATCGGACTAGGTTATCCTTTGGTTAGGGTTTTATAGTCACGCTGATCGTGCTATTCAACTAAGAATAAGGAGAACACGAGATTAATTCTCGACAATAGATAATTATGGAAATAATTAGAGTGAAGGTTCAAGGATCGATAATGAATTGAAGTGGATGTTAATCGGATTCAAGATATTCCCATAGTGATTTCTCATTTTATTTAGTTGCTAGTTAATTTTAGTTTGTTCGTATAATCAACTTGAAAACCCCCCTTGTTATTAGGTTACTCGACCTTTAAGAGTCATCTCGGTATTGATTCACGCTAGATATTAAACTTGTCCCTGTTTCCCTGTGGATACGAACCTTACTTCCCTTCTACATTTAATTGTAAAAGAGAGTAGGAGAAATTTTATCTTTGGCCGGGTGCGGTGCACACGACACATCCGCGCCCGCCCAAATTTTGGCGCCGTTGCCGGGGACACGGTGTTACTAGTTTGTATTTAGTGTGTTTTTGGGTTGTATTGCTTGTACTCTTTGTTTATGGTTAAAACTCGTACTACTAACAAAGAATCTTTGCGTTACGATCCCGAATTAGAATTGACTCTTTTCAGGTGGAGAAACGTTCTGCGAGAAAATTTTCAAGAATCATCTTTTAACGTTGAAGTGGAGGAAGAGATGCCTCCGAGAATTGAAACTCGTACCTTGAGGGAGCTCACGGCTCCTAACCTTGATCAACAACCATTGTGCATCTCATTTCCGGCTCTTGATGAAGGCACTACTTTTGAATTGAAGTCGGGGTTGATACACTTGCTTCCTTCGTTCCATGGGCTCAATGGAGAAGATCCAAACAAATTTCTTTTGGAGTTTCACGTGGTTTGCACTAGCATGAAACCAAGTGGAGCAAAGGATGAACAAATCAAGTTGAGAGCTTTTCCTTTTGCTTTGAAGGATGGAGCTAAAGATTGGTTATATTATCTTCCTCCTGGTTGCATTTCCACTTGGGTTGAAATGAAGAAGCGATTTCTTGAGAAGTTCTTTCCAGCTTCTAAGTCATCAACATTAAAGAAGGAAATCAGCAATATTGAGCAGAAAAACACGATGAGTCTTTCTACGAATATTGGGAGAGGTTCAAGAGACTTTGTGCTAGTTGTCCATATCATGGCTATTCTGATGAAGACCTCATTCTGTACTTTTACAATGGTTCTTCTGACGAAGATGTGCGAATGGTGAATGCTGCTAGTGGAGGTTCTTTCATAAACAAAACCCCAACTTCAGCTAGAGAACTCATTGAAGAACTAGCTGAAGGCTCGAGACAGTTCAGTAGAAGATCGAATCATCGTAGAGCAAATGTTGAAAGTCCAGGTTCTAGCTCTTCAAAGGTCGAGGATCAAGTACAAGCTCTTACATCAATGATGCGGGAGTTCATGGTAAAGAACAATAGAGTTCAACAGGTAAAAGCTTGTAGAATTTGTTCTTTAGATCATCATACTGATGTTTGTCCTCAAATGCAAGAAGAATTTAGGGAAGAGGTCAAAGATGTAGGTTTTCAAGGCCAACAAGCATTACAAAGACATGATCCCTACTCCTATGCTTCCGAGCAAGGGTGGAGAGATCATCCTAACTTCAGATTTGGCAATCAACATCAACAACGACATTATAACAAGGCCACCACCACATCCTTATCCTAGGCCCCAAGGCCAAGACTCGAGCTCTAGCATGTCCACTCGAAGGAATGTTAAATGTTTTAACTAAAAATGTGACTAACATGCAGGGTAACATGGTGCAGTTTCAAGAGGAAACTCGATCGAGCATCAAGAACTTGGAGAGCCAAGTAAGCCAAATTGCAGGAGCTGTTACCAAGTTAGAGGCTAGGGATTCGGTGAGGTTGCCATCCCAAACGGAACTCAACCCTAAAATGAACGTGAGTGCTATCACATTGCGGAGTGGAGCGGAAATTGCAAGCAAAGAGAGGTTGGTGGTTCGAGACAAAGAGATAGTGGAAGAGGTGATCGAGCATGAACCGACAACGGATTGTAAATCATTGCCACCTCAACAAGAGGAGAAAGTCCAAAAATCACCTCCTCCACCATATGAACCCGAGCCACCATTTCCCGAGGTATTGAGAGAAACCCGCAATGCGAAGCGCAACAACGACATTTACGAAGTCTTTCGTAAATGTGAGGTAAACATTCCCCTTTTTGATGTTTTAAATCAAGTACCCAGGTATGCTAAGTTCCTTAAAGAATTGTGTACTTCGAAAAGAAAGCAAAAACAAAAGGGAGTGAAAAAAGTGAAGGCTAGCGAGCATGTCTCGGCTATCTTTCAAAAGAAATTACCTCAAAAGTGCAATGACCCAGGCATGTTTACCATCCCATGTACTATAGGTGACACCATGTTTCCTAAAGCCATGTTAGACTTAGGTGCGTCAATTAATGTGATTCCATATTCATTGTATAAGTCTTTGAAACTTGGCAATTTGCATGAAACTGGTGTGGTGATTCAACTAGCTGATAGATCCAATGTTTATCCTAGGGGTAAATTAGAGGATGTGTTAGTTAAGGTTGGGAAATTGCAATTTCCTGCTGATTTTTATGTTCTGGAGATGGAACCTGATAAGCATGCCGCCCCAATCCTTTTGGGACGACCTTTCTTGAAAACATCTTGCACTAAAATTGATGTTTGCGCTGGTTCTTTGACTATGGAGTTTGAGGGAAAGGTAGAGGCATTTGATATAAATGATCCTAAGCTTCCACTTAAGGATGATAGCTCACTTTGCTCTATTAACATTGTTGACTCTGTTTTGCATGATGTTCTTGATATTGAGCAGGTTGATGAGTTGATGAATGCTGATGAGGTCTTGGTTGAGGATTGTGTGCCTCCTACTAACGTGCAAATTATGGTGCCCGAGTCGAAAGAGCGGAAAAAGCCTCCTGACTTACCACCTTGTTTTGAAACTGTACCACTAACGATGCATTGCAAGAGTTCTTCGGAATCTGTTTTGCAGGTACTTGAATTGGAGGTTGACATGGAGCCACCATTGTCACACATGGAGCACAAGCCCAATTATTGAGCTCAAGGTACTAAGTCGAGCTAACGACTTTAAACAACAGCGCTTCTCGGGAGGCAACCCGAGACCCCTTTTATTTTCTTTCTTTTTCTTTATTTCTCATCAAATTTCCACCACCACAATAAATTTTCTTTCACCCACTGCCCACCCACTAAAAAGATCCACAACCAATCTTAATTCACTTGTAACCAAAATCCACAAAAGAAAATCCGTTGGGAGGACTTCAAATAGCTAGGAGTTGGTACAACTAGAGGGTTGAGATTGTTAATGTATCTTTTCGATCTCTTAAGTTAGGTGCAAATCTCAAAAATTTAAAATTTTGAATTTGTCATTTGTTTGAGTGATTCGAGGGAGAGGGTTGTGAGTTGAGTTATGAGATTTGAGTTGGTGTTGTTAAGAAATTTGAGTTTGACGGATTGTTTGGTCATGAGTTTTGAGATTTGTCATTTGCCCGATTTTCGATTTTCTTCCCCCATTTTCAGTTTACTTTTTCTTCTAATTGTCGACACATTGAGGACAATGTGTAGTTTAAGTAGGGGGGAGGGTAATGTATTCTCATTCTCATGTATCTGTGTTGTATATATTACTTTCAATTTGAAAAAAAAAAATGAAAATGAAAAAAAAAAAAAAAATTGAAAAAAAAAATATATAAAAAAAAAAAAGTGATGAAATGAAACCCGCTGAGTTGAAAACCCACAAGGGTGGGCGACTCAGGCAAAAATGGGGGCCCGGATAGGTTGAAAACCCGAAAGGGCAACCTATGCAAAAAAGTGGCTTATATTGAGCGGGTAAGATGGTGAGATGAAAAAAAAATGTGAGAAGCTAGGATGAAAACCCGAAAGGACTCCTAGGCAAAATGAGAGATTAAGAGAGAATTTTGTACTTTGAAAACTCATTTGCCGGAGGTGGTGTCATAAGGTTGAAAGCGTTTTCGGGTTGGTTTGGTTATTTCATCCTTGATTTTGTGAAGTTTTGTTTTGGCTTTCACATTCTTTTGGTTGATTGTTTGTTTTTGGGAGTAAGCATGGAATTTATCCCTTTTTGTCTTCATTCCATGGCTTGCTATCTTAAATTAATTGTTGTAGTATTAGTTTTAGTTTATCTTTTGAGGTTTTAGGCGAGTTGTCATTTTGATTGTGGCGTTGAAGTGGGTTCAACTCCTTTGAGATCCTTCAGGATTTGAGCTCACATTTTGGTTGTCGTTTGGAGATTATTGTTGTCGCGTCTGTATTTCTGATAGTAGCTTGAATCTAAGTGTGGGGGAATCATCGTCCCTTACGTTTAGGTTTTGAGCGTATTTCGTTTGGATGTGATAATGATGGTGTAGTTGATGGGGAGTGTAAGTTGGTGTCGATGGCTTGGGTGATGATTTATGTGGTGATTCTCATTTTTGAGTTTACTCGAGGTCGAGTAAAGTTCAAGTGTGGGGGTATTTGATACGCTCAAGTTATACGATGTTTATATTATACTTTGGGTGCTTTTTGTTAAGAGTCTTGATCATAAGTGTTAACGTTTACGTTTTATTTAGCTCTTAGCGGAAGTTCGGAATTTTGTATTTTAATTATAGTTAAAGTTGTAAGTTCCGAGCTCCTAGAAGCATTAGTGTTTGGAACGACTTAACATCGTTATGCTTGCCAAGCGTCGCCACATGTTCCGATCAAGCATCGCCGCAAGCCGTAGCCGAGCATAGCACCTAGCCCATCACAGCCGCACCAAGCTCTCGGGTGCACGCTCAATACCGCAAGCCCAGCTCCAGCGCCCAGCAACATCATCGCCAGCCCAGCAGCATACTCGCCCAGCGCATGCTCGCCCAGCGCATGCTCGCCCAGCACTCCGCATCGCCCAGCCCAGCGCTCGTCCACGCCCAGCGCAAGAGCTCGCACCTCGCGAGCATGGTCGCACCTCGCGACCTGGCTTGCTCGCACCTCGCGAGGAATCTCGCACGGTGCGACCTGCTTGGCTTGGCCCAATTCTTCAGCTCGTGTTGGGAGGCAGAGATCACTCGCACGGTGCGACCAGACTCGCACCTCGCGACCCCTAGGTCGGTCTAAATGTCGGCTGACTTTTGAGCCTTAGTATAAATACTAAAGTTTGTTTTTGGACCTTGGGGAACACACACTTGAAGAGAGAGAATATCCAACACTCCATTCTTCTCTTCTTATCTTCTCTTTTTAGTTTTTATTTTCTAGTTTAGTTTTTGTAGATTTCAATTATGGGATCGGCTATTGCTATGCCGATTGTAGCTTGAAACTGTTCTTGAACGAGATTAACATGAAGCTTCAAGCATTATTGTGAGATCTTTCCTCTCTATTTAGTTTCTTTGATTATGGTTTAATTTCTATGCTTGCTTTCTATGATTTTTGCATGATTATGCTAGGAACGTTGCTAGTTTGATTGTGTAATTAATCTAATGCTAGATTTAAGAATAGAATCGGATTGTTTTATTCTTTTATCAATTGGTAGCAAACTAGGAAGTAACTTAGATGCAGATCGCCTTGGTTATTTCTTGGGGAAATTGAATTAACTGTTGAATGTTTATCGCTTGTATGACGTTAGCAGGTCTGTTGGTTCTCTGTGTTTATTGCTGCTATTGGATTGAACTTAGACGCTATCGGACTAGGTTATCCTTTGGTTAGGGTTTTATAGTCACGCTGATCGTGCTATTCAACTAAGAATAAGGAGAACACGAGATTAATTCTCGACAATAGATAATTATGGAAATAATTAGAGTGAAGGTTCAAGGATCGATAATGAATTGAAGTGGATGTTAATCGGATTCAAGATATTCCCATAGTGATTTCTCATTTTATTTAGTTGCTAGTTAATTTTAGTTTGTTCGTATAATCAACTTGAAAACCCCCCTTGTTATTAGGTTACTCGACCTTTAAGAGTCATCTCGGTATTGATTCACGCTAGATATTAAACTTGTCCCTGTTTCCCTGTGGATACGAACCTTACTTCCCTTCTACATTTAATTGTAAAAGAGAGTAGGAGAAATTTTATCTTTGGCCGAGTGCGGTGCACACGACACATCCGCGCCCGCCTAAGGAGTTCTAAATGCAATCAAAATGCATCTAAAAAGTATATATACAAGTGACACATCAAACTCCCCCAAGCTAAACCATTGCTTGTCCTCAAGCAATAAGACACAGACATTGGAAAAGAAAGACAACCTACAATATAGGACTATAGGGTCAAACACTCAATTGAAAACAAGAGAGATATATATAATCACTACACAAACCAAGCATCGAAACAATCTCGAACAAAGCCACATAGCATGTCATGTATCGCAATCGACTCTCCAATCATACCAAAAACCATCTCTCCCAAGCTGGATTTAACCAAACCTAACAGACATCACTATAGTCATGTGCGCTCAAATCTCTCATGTGTTTAAAGGATAAATGATGACACTCAACCTGTTAAGTCGACTCAGATGAAATATATACTCTTTAATTTTGACTTTTTGACTCACTTAATACTCAACAATACAATACACA
Source organism: Beta corolliflora (assembly GCA_947648045.1). NCBI lineage: Eukaryota > Viridiplantae > Streptophyta > Magnoliopsida > Caryophyllales > Amaranthaceae > Beta > Beta corolliflora. The sequence goes on from CANSZD010003182.1 coordinate 2,868,800, forward strand.
ATGATCAAGAGGACTTTTAAAGGTTGCAATGGGGCTGAGGTTAAAGGTATGGAATAATTTGGGAATTTGTTGTGGAAAACCCAAGAAAGGGGAGCATCGTATAACTGAAAACATGACCAAGAAAGGTCACAACAACTCCACTCAACAGCCAACAATCTCCAAATATAATCAACAACCTTTTTCACTCAAGAAATTCAATCAAAACCCTTTTTATTTCACTTTATTTATAAATTTTTTTCCACTTCTTTTTCATTTCATTTTTCACTTTTTTTTTCTTTTTTTTCGAACTATCAATTCAATTTCAAAGCTCACTAAACATACTTTTCCATCCTTCTAAACCACAAATCGAGCACTTCAATTCAATAGAAACAAAACCAAAACTAATACTAGCTCCCCCAAGCTAGGCTTAGGAATAATATTAAATGAGGCCAATGGCTTGTAATGTAGGTAGCAATCAAACATAGTCAGAAAGTCTCAGCGGGGCTAGAGGAAGGATAATATGAAAACAAGAATAACTCTGAGGCTTAGATTATGAAATGAAACGCCTGAATCATATCACAATGTATGCACTAGCACATATCAAGGATTACTAAGTCAAAATCAAGATCAATGCAACAACGAGGAACTAATCACACATGAAATAATAGAACTGACACAGATACGTCAGTTTATATGCACATAAGCTCACTTAGTTTAAAGTGTCTGCACAATAAAGTTAAATCGAGCCAGAGAGAGATCAATCAATCTTACCACAAACAATCAATTGCGAAACAATTGTGCTATAAAGTATCATGCTCATGATGAATGACGCTTCGGAAATGTAGTAAAATATCATCAAAGTTCTCAAAGAGTGCCAGCAATAGTCCTATAGATGCAACTAAAATGAGATGAACTCTAAGATGAAATGAAATATGCTAATGCAACTACGAAAGCAGTACAATTTTTTTGGTTACACGTAAACTCCCGCTCCTAGTGAGCGGTACAAATCATGCAACATCCTACAAAAATAATAAAATCTACACTAGAAAGCAGTAAAGGATAGAATATTCCTCCCCCAAGCTAGAATATGCAGTGTCCTCACTGCAGAAACCAGTTTAGAGAAAGAACAAAATCGAACCTCAACAATCATCTAACACCGAGCACTCCCACAAACACCACAATCCACCATTTCGACAATCTTTTTCTTTTTTCTGTTTTTAAACTCCTTCCACCTACAACAAACACAAAAAAGTAAGTACAATCACTCAAAAATGATGAAACATAGATAAGAATCAAAATAAAAAGTAAAGAAATAAAAGAGAAAATAAGTCAAAACTCGGGTTGCCTCCCGAGAAGCGCGAATTTAAGGTCTTGCATGACCGTTCAAGATTAGTAGACCACTCATAATAGTTCAATGCTCTAAGAAGCTTATCATATGTTCCTGCAAACATCTGAGAGCATATTATATAATAATGGAAAGGAAAAATGAAAAAAATTAGTCCTAAAAAATTACTAAAACTACAAAAAGAAAAATCAAAGGAAAAATCAAATTTACAAGAAGAAGAAAAGAAAAATTGAAAGTCTTTTTACTTGGGTCAAAAGAAGGAAAACGAACTAGCTGTACATTATTTACATTACCATGAGAGTCATTCAAGAGCGGAGAAAGAAGGAACGATGGAGGATATAATAAAGGGGAAGAAGGAATAAGATCATGTTTTTTAGAGAAGGGAACATGAGACTCAAAAACAGTATCAGATGGAACCGACAAAGACTCATATATTATCTCACTCTCAACTTTAGACTCATATGCAGATGAAAAGTTTATCGAAAAAGTGTCAGACACTTCACTCTCAACTATGGATTCGTCAACATAGAGACACAAACTACCAACTTCACCAATTACACCCTCACCTTCTACCAAATTATCATGAGTCAAATCAGCGCCTTTTTCCTCCCATGTATAATTCTCAACACCATTATCAGTATCACCTGTTGACTAGTAGATTGGTGCATAAAAAGAAGTTCAATAAAATTCGCCATGTTTTGGTAATCATGAGCTAATTCATTTAAATCTTCATGCTGTTTAACAATATACTCTTTCATCATGTTAAAAAGTTACTGACGCTCTGATGTTTCGTGTTGAAAATAATTATTCACTTCAGGTTGATAACATTAGGTATAATCAGGCACATAAGACTCATTATTCATAGGAATTCATGCACAGATTTTGTGAATTTTGACAATCATATGATGCATCATAAACATAATCATTCGCATTATAGTACCCACAATAATCATATTGCCCTTGATAATTAAAAAAAAATCCCCCTCTAAACTATAATTATACGATTCCATGACAACACACTATAGAGAAGGATAAAAAAAATTCACAAAATGAAAGAAAAAAAATATATACAGTTTAATTTCACCAACAATAAAAGCTAAATAAAACAATACCGTCTCCCCGGCAACGGTGCCAAAAATTTGATAGGCTGTCGTACACCTGTCAAAAATAATTCCTGCAAAACCTTCTAACAATGTAGTAGGGTAAGTAGGGTCGAATCCACAGAGAGATGGATGTTTTAATCTAGCTTCTAAGATATAGGGAAACTAAACAAGATCAGATATATTAGAATTAGGAAAAATGAACACCAACAGTCCCAACTATGCACCATCTTCCATAAAAGGTCCCAACTATTGAAAATCTAGGAACGGTCCCAACTATTGCATCAATATTCCAAAAATGGTCCGATTACCTGATAACCTGTTATAACAGGTTAAATGAGATCATGTGCAAGTCACGTGATTTGTTTAATGATTTTTTAATTATTTCCTTTTTCCCCTTTTTTGTTTGACTTTTTATAAAATTTTCATTTTGTCCTTTTTTTTTCAACCCACCTACCCCCACCCAGCCAGACCCCTCCACCCACACCACCCCCACCCCCAAACCCACCCTAAAAGCCCCTAAACACCACCCACTTTCACCTAAACCCATGCCCAAACCCCCATCCCACCCTCACCAGTCATGATCCCACCCAAACCCCACAACCACTGTGTCGCTGTACCTCCTAGAACCACCCCCACTCATCTCCACCCACCTTCACCCAACCCCCACACCTCGAAATCTCCACCAAACCCCAAAACACCACCAGCCCAAAACCAACCACCCCGAAACACCACCAACTCGAAACCAACTACCCCTAAACACCACCCTAAAACCCAACCAATCCGTAGTCCAACCACCCGAAACCCCAATCAATCGAAACCAACCACCCCGAAACCCCAACCACCCCGAAACTAACCACCTCGAAACTCCAACCACCATGAAACCAACCACCTCAAAACCACAACCACCCCCGAAAACTCCATAAACCACCCCTAAAATACCACCAACTATCCCAAAACACCACCTTGCCCATCCACCCAAAGCCCGAAACCCCCGACCTCCAAAACCCACACATACCTCCAAAACCCAAAATTTCGATTTTGTGGGTTGTGGCAGTTTTTGTGAAAGAAAGAGGGGTGATGTTGTTAGAGGTAGTAGATGAGAGAGAAGAGTGGTGATGGGCAGTGATTAGGGTGGTGATGGGGAGAAGATGGGCGACGCTGGGTGGTGCTGAACACAAGGTGGGTGGTTGTTGGTGGATGGAGGGAGGAGATCAGATGATGCCGATGATGATGGTTAATGGCATGGAGGAGAGAGAAGATGAGGGGTGATGTTGGGTGAAAGGAAGAGAGAAAAATAAGAAGTGAAAAAATAAAAGAAAAAAGTTTATTAAAACCTCAAAAAAAAAAAGAGATATAAAAAAATCATGTTTTACCTACAACAGCAGGTGAGCCGGTCAATGGGACCGTTTTGGGAAGATCAAGTTGATAGTTCGGACCTTTTGTTGATTTTCCATAGTTGGGACCTTTTATGGAAGATGGTCTATAGTTGGGACTGTTGGTGTTCATTTTTCCTTTAGAATTAAGGTTCTAACCTAATAAAATAAGAAAATCAAACTAAAAAGATCTAGGGCAATGGTTCACTATGTTTATACTTATAATCTATCAAAATATCGTCAATAGTTCAATTAATCAGATATCTAGAGCACATGCTAATCCTACGATCGGGTATTAATGCTCTCAAATCAACATATGCTAGTACGGTCGCTCAACATAATCAGATTTGCTAATTGTATGTAAGCCTCTAAAGAGTACTATCTCTCGATCTATGACTCGATATTAGCAATATTTAATAAGACAATTGATCATATTGTAAGATTAACAATAAAAGCACTAATCAATTAGAGAAATAAATAACTAATCAAACCATGAATAAATATCAATCAATAATCATATCATATAAACATGGATTCCCAAACCCTATAAAATAAGACCACTCAATCATGAAACAAAGAATAAAAACTACATCTACCAAGGAAAACATCATCAAAGAAAACAATGAATTAAAGAGAAGGAAATAATATAACTCATGAAAAATCAAGAACAAGAAAAACTAGGGTTTACTACTACAAAGTTAGGGAGAAAAACACTAAGTGTTTAAACCTAAAAACTCAGAATAAAAGATGTCCTAATTGAAAATACTAAAAGCCTATTTATAGTTTTTACAAAACAGGCTAAAAAAGGCAAAAACTAAAGCTCCCGAAAAAAGGCAAAAACTAAAGCTCCCGAAAAAAAAAGTGAAAAATGAAATGAAAAAGAAGTGGAAAAAAATTTATAAATAAAGTGAAATAAAAAGGGTTTTGATTGAATTTCTTGAGTGAAAAAGGTTGTTGATTATATTTGGAGATTGTTGGCTGTTGAGTGGAGTTGTTGTGACCTTTCTTGGTCATGTTTTCAGTTATACGATGCTCCCCCTTCTTGGGATTTCCACAACAAATTCCCAAATTATTCCATACCTTTAACCTCAGCCCCATTGCAACCTTTAAAAGTCTTCTTGATCATTGTGTATTGTATTGTTGAGTATTAAGTGAGTCAAAAAGTCAAAATTAAAGAGTATATGTTTCATCTGAGTCGACTTATTTTAGGTTGAGTGTCATCATTTATCCTTTAAACACATGAGAGATTTGAGCGCACATGTCTATAGTGATGTCTGTTAGGTTTCGTTAAATCCAGCTTGGGAGAGATGGTTTTTGGTATGATTGGAGAGTCGATTGCGATACATGACATGCTATGTGGCTTTGTTCGAGATTGTTTCGATGCTTGGTTTGTGTAGTGATTATATATATCTCTCTTGTTTTCAATTGAGTGTTTGACCCTATAGTCCTATATTGTAGGTTGTCTTTCTTTTCCAATGTCTGTGTCTTATTGCTTGAGGACAAGCAATGGTTTAGCTTGGGGGAGTTTGATGTGTCACTTGTATATATACTTTTTAGATGCATTTTGATTGCATTTAGAACTCCTTTTAGAGTATTTAGATGCATAATGGCATGAATTACGTAAGTTAGGCTCTACTACACCCGTTTGCGTGTTTCGATGATTTTCATGTTATTTTGATGCAAATTGATTATGATTATCTAAGATCAAGCCTATTAATCATTGAGGATAAAGATAGCTTGCACAAGGATCACAATGCATCCGTTTGGGACAATTTCGAGTTGGAATTAAGCAAAGAGTTAGTGAAAGAAGTGCCAAAACTGACACCTGTTCACTATTTTGATTATAACTTTTGATAGAAAACTGATAATCAAGAAATTTCAGTTGGGTTGGAAACTAGACTTGACGTTCTTTCCAACGATAGGTTATACGCCCCAAATGGACTTCTGGTTCGAGAGAAACAGCCTTCGTAATTTGACGCAAAATGGCCTCAACATTAAAGAAGGAAATCAGCAATATTGAGCAGAAACACGATGAGTCTTTCTACGAATATTGGGAGAGGTTCAAGAGACTTTGTGCTAGTTGTCCATATCATGGCTATTCTGATGAAGACCTCATTTTGTACTGTTACAATGGTCTTTCTGACGAAGATGTGCGAATGGTGAATGCTGCTAGTGGAGGTTCTTTCATAAAGAAAACCCCAACTACAGCTAGAGAACTCATTGAAGAACTAGCTGAAGGCTCGAGACAGTTCAGTAGAAGATCGAATCATCGTAGAGCAAATGTTGAAAGTTCAGGTTCTAGCTCTTCAAAGGTCGAGGATCAGGTACACGCTCTCACATTGATGATGCGTGAGTTCATGGTAAAGAACAATAGAGTTTAACAGGTAAAAGGTTGTAGAATTTGTTCTTTAGATCATCATACTGATGTTTGCCCTTAAATGCAAGAAGAATTTAGGGAAGAGGTCAAAGTTGTAGGTTTTCAAGGTCAACAAGCATTGCAGAGACATGATCCCTACTCCTATGCTTCCGAGCAAGGGTGGAGAGATCATTCTAACTTTAGATTTGGCAATCAACATCAACAACAGCACTATAACAGGCCACCAACACACCCTTATCCTAGGCCCCAAGGCAAAGACTCGAGCTCTAGCATGTCCACTGAAGAAATGATGAATGTTTTAACTAAAAATGTGACTAACATGCTGGGTAACATGGTGCAGTTCCAAGAAGAAACTCGATCGAGCATCCAGAACTTGGAGAGCTAAGTAAGCCAAATTGCAGGAGCTGTAACCAAGTTAGAGGCTAGGGATTCGGTGAGGTTGCCATCCCAAACAGAGCTCAACCCTAAAATGAACGTGAGTGCTATCACATTGAGGAGTGGAGCGGAAATTGCAAGCAAAGAGAGGTTAGTGGTTCGAGACAAAGAGATAGTGGAAGAGGTGATCGAGCATGAACCGACAACAGATTGTAAATCATTGCCACCTCAACAAGACGAGAAAGTCCAAAAATCACCTCCTCCATCATATGAACCAGAGCCACCATTTCCCGAGGCATTGAGAGAAACCCGCAATGTAGAGCGCAACAAAGACATTTACGAAATCTTTCATATATGTGAGGTAAACATTCCCCTTTTTGATGCTTTAAATCAAGTACCTAGGTATGCTAAGTTCCTTAAAGAATTGTGTACTTCGAAAAGAAAGCAAAAACAAAAGGTAGTGCAAAAAGTGAAGGCTAGCGAGCATGTCTCTGCTATCTTTCAAAAGAAATTACCTCAAAAGTGCAATGACCCAGGCATGTTTACCATCCCATGTACTATAGGTGACACCATGTTTCCTAAAGCCATGTTAGACTTAGGTGCGTCAATTAACGTGATTCCATATTCATTGTATAAGTCTTTGAAACTTGGCAATTTACATGAAACTGGTGTGGTGATTCAATTAGCTGATAGATCCAATGTTTATCCTAGGGGTAAATTAGAGGATGTGTTAGTAAAGGTTGGGAAATTGCAATTTCCTGCTGATTTTTATGTTTTGGAGATGGAACCTGATAAGCATGCCGCCCCAATCCTTTTGGGGCGACCTTTCTTGAAAACATCTTGCACTAAAATTGATGTTTGTGCTGGCTCTTTGACCTTGGAGTTTCAAGGGAAGGTAGAGGCATTTGATATCAATGATCCTAAAGATGATAACACTCTTTGCTCTATGAATATTGTTGACTCTGTTTTGCATGATGTTCTTGATATTGAGCAGGTTGATGAGTCGATGAATGTTGATGATGTCTTGGTTGAGGATTGTGTGCCTCTTACTAGCGTGCAGGTCATGGTGCCGGAGTTGAAAGAGCGGAAAAAGCCTCCTAATTTACCTTGTTTTGAAACTGTACCTCTAACGATGCTTTGCAAGAGTTCTTCTCAATCTGTTTTGCAGGTACTTGAATTGGAGGTTGACATGGAGCCACCATTGTCACACTTGGAGCACAAGCCCAATTATTGAGCTTAAGGTACTAAGTCGAGCTAACGACTTTAAACAACAGCGCTTCTCGGGAAGCAACCCGAGACCCCTCTTATTTTCTTTCTTTTCCTTTATTTCTCATCAAATTTCCACCACCACAATAAATTTTCTTTCACCCACCTCCCACCCACTAAAAAGATCCACAACCAATCTTAATCCGCTTAGAGCCAAAAATCCACAAACGAAAACCCGTTGGGAGGAGTTCAATAGCTAGGAGTTGGTAAAACTAAGGGTTGAGATTGTTAATGAATCTTTTCAATCTCTTAAGCTTGGTGCAAATCTCCAAAATTTAAACCAAAATTTGAATTTGTCATTTGTTTGAGTGATTCGAGGGAGAGGGTTGTGAGTTGATTTATGAGATTTGAGTTGGTGTTGCTAAGAAATTTAAGTTTGACGGATTGTTTGTTATGAGTCTTGAGCAGTCGATCTTCGATTTGCCCGATTTTCTATTTCCCCCATTTTCAGTTTACTTTTTCTTCACATTGAGGACAATGTGTAGTTTAAGTAGGGGGGAGGGTATTCTCATTCTCATGTATCTATGTTGTATGTATTACTTTTTGTATGTATTACTTTTGTATTACTTTTTGTATGTATTACTTTCAAATTAAAAAAAAAAAGTGATGAAATGAAGCCCGCTGAGTTGAAAACCCACAAGGGTGGGCGACTCAGGCAAAAATGGGGGCCCGGATAGGTTGAAAACCCGAAAGGGCAACCTATGCAAAAAAAGTGGCTTATATTGAGCGGGTAAGATGGTGAGATGAAAAAAAAAATTCTGAGAAGCTAGGATGAAAACCCGAAAGGGCTCCTAGGCAAAATGAGAGATTAAAGAGAGAATTATGTATTTCGAAAACTCATTTGCCAGAGTTGGTGTCATAAGGCGGAAGGTGTTTTCGGGTAGGGTTAGTGATTTCATCCTTAATTTTGTGAAGATTTGTGTATAATTGGCTTTCACATTCTTTTGTTGATTTTTGGTGAATTGGAGCAGGTAAGGATTTAAACTTGCATTGGTTAGCCGATTGTTTTGGGAGTAACCATGGAATTTATCCCTTTTTGTTATTGTTCCATGGCTTGCTTGTTTAGGTTAGTGAAGTAGTTTTAGATCATTTTTTGAGGTTTGGGTGAGCTTGAATCTAAGTGTGGGGGAGTCATTGTCCCTTACGTCTAGGTTTTGAGCGAATTTTCTTAAGATGTGATGACGATGATGTAGTTGGTGGAGAATGTAGTTTGGTGTCGAAAATTTGGGTGAAGATTTATTTGGTGATCCTCATTTTGAGTTTACTCGAGGTCGAGTAAAGATCAAGTGTGGGGGTATTTGATACGCTCAAGTTATACGATGTTTTTGAGATATTTTAGGTGCACTTTGCTAAGGGATTTGTTCGTAATTGTTAATGTTTGCATATATATTATCCTTAGCGGAAGTTCGGAGTTTTGTGAGTTAAATTGTGTTAATGTCTTATGTTCCGAGCTTTTATGGTAAAATGGGTTTGAGCGATATACTTGGAAGTGTTCAAGAGGTTGAAGGGTCGCAACATGAGTGCATGAGTAGTGGAAGATGCATTTCCTAGGTGTAGCTCAACAACATTATGCCATTACCATCTCACCAACAACAACCAAACTCCACCGCAAGCTCGGCAGCACGCAGCAAGCCCTTGGAGCAGCATCGCACGCCAGTCCAGCAGCAGCAGGTCGCGACTCACGACCCCTGCTTGTCGCACCTCGCGACCTGCTTCGCGACTCGCGATGCCCTTTGCCCAGTCAATTTGTGCGGAAGGTCAGTTAGCCCTTCGAGTCTCGCGATCAGTATCGCGCCTCGCGATGCTTATGACGGTTTGGGTCCACTTTTGTGCGTGGTTTAAAAGCATCCAAAAGCTAATGTTTTGGGGGTGGACAACACACTTGAGGAGAGAGAATCTCCAACACTCCATTCTTCTCTTGTTATTTTTCTCTTTTTAGTTTTCATTTTCTAGTTTTAGTTTTAGAGATTTCACTTATGGAATTGGCTATTGCTATGCCGATTGTAGCTTGAACTGTTCTTGAAGAAGATTAACATGAAGCTTCAAGCATTATTGTGAGATCCTTCCTCTCTATTTAGTTTCTTTGATTATGGTTCAATATCTATGCTTGTGATCTATGATTTTTGCATAATTATACTAGGAACGTTACTAGTTTGATTGTGTAATTAATCTAATGCTAGATTTAAGAATGGAATCGGATTGTTTTATTCTTTTATCTATTTGTAGCAAACTAGGAAGTAACTTAGATGCAGATTGTCTTGGTTATTTCTTGGGGAAATTGAATCAACTGTTGAATGTTTATCGCGTGTATGACATTAGCAGGTCTAAGGGTTCTCTGTGTTTATTGCTTCTATTGGATTGAACTTAGACGCTGATCGGACTAGGTTATCCTTTAGTTAGGGTTTTATAGTCACACTGATCGTGCTATTCAACTAATAATAAGGAGAATACGAGATTAATTCTCGACAATAGATAATCATGGAAATAATTAGAGTTGAGGTTCAATGATCGATAATGAAATTGAAGTGGATGTTAATCGGATTCAAGATCTTTCCATATTGATTTCTCATTTTATTTATTTGCTAGTTAATTTTAGTTTGTTTAAAACTCTTTTGAAAACCCCCCTTTTTATTAGGTTACTCGACCCTTAGAGTCATCTAGGTATTGATTCACGCTAGATATTAAACTTGTCCCTGTTTCCCTGTGGATACGAACCTTACTTCCCTTCTACATTTAATTGTAAAAGAGAGTAGGAGAAATTTATCTTTGGATAGGTGCACACGACAAATCCGCACCCTCCAATCATCCACAAGATTTTGAATTTGATGCTTTAGAGCCGTGCAGTTTTCAGTATTATGCCCCGGACTCCGGTAATATTCACAGTTTTGTTTCGGGTCATAACCAGGGTAAGGATTTTTAGGAGGTGGACGTGGATTCAACGGTTGAATGAGATTGGCCTTTTCTAGCTTGGAGAGAGCCTGAGAATAAGGCCCTGTTCTTTTGGACTTATTTTCAATTAATTTCAGTTTAGTTAATTTAATTTCAGTTAATTTAATTTAATTTCAGTTCAGTTAATTTAATTTCAGTTCAGTTAATTTAATTTCAGTTCAGTTAATTTAATTTTAGTTAATTTAATTTAAGTTCAGTTAAGTTCAACTTAATAATAATAATAATAATAATAATAATAATAATAATAATAATAATAAAAACAATAATAATAAATAATAATAATAATAATAATAAATAATTAATAAATAATTAATAAATAATAATTAATAATAAATAATAAATAATAAATAATAAATAATAAATAGTAAATAATAAATAATAAATAATAAATAATAAATAATAAATAATAAATAATAAATAATAAATAATAAATAATAAATAATAAATAATAAATAATAAATAATAAATAATAAATAATAAATAATAAATAATAAATAATAAATAATAAATAATAAATAATAAATAATAAATAATAAATAATAAATAATAAATAATAAATAATAAATAATAAATAATAAATAATAAATAATAAATAATAAATAATAAATAATAAATAATAAATAATAAATAACAAATAACAAATAATAAATAATAAATAATGAATAATGAATAATGAATAATGAATAATAAATAATTAATAATAAATAATAAATAATAAATAATAAATAATAAATAATAAATAATAAATAATAAATAATAAATAATAAATAATAAATAATAAATAATAAATAATAAATAATAAGCAATAAATAATAAATAATAAATAATAAATAATAATAATAATATTATTATTATTATTAATAAATAATAATAGTAATAAATAATAAATAACAAATAATAAATAAATAATGATAATAATAATAATAAATATAATAATAAATAAATAAATAAATAAATAATAATAATACAATAATAATAATAAATATTAATTATTATAAATAATAAATAAATAAATAATAAATAATAAATAATAAATAAATAATAATAATAAAAATAATAAATAATACTCCCTCCGTCCCAGAAAGATCTGAACAGTTGTTGGGACACGTAGTTTAAGGTGATAAGTTGTGGTGTGGTTATCAAATATTATTTTATTTAAAAAGTAGATGTGATAGGAGTGGATGGGGTATTTTTTATTAGAGGATAGAGATGGTTGGGTAACTTTTTATTGATAAAAGGTAGAGTGTGGGCCAAAGATGTGTAAAAGAAATAATATATTATTGGTAGGACCATGCCAAAAATAAAAGTGTTCAAACTAATTTTGGACAAACATAAAAGGAAAGTGTTCAGACTATTTTGGGACGGAGGTGGTAATAATAATAATAAATATAATAATAATTATAATAATTGTAAATAAATAATACTAAATAATAATAATAATAATAAATAATAAATAATAAATAATAAATAATAAATAATAAATAATAAATAATAAATAATAAATAATAAATAATAAATAATAAATAATAAATAATAAATAATAAATAATAAATAATAAATAATAAATAATAAATAATAAATAATAAATAATAAATAATAAATAATAAATAATAAATAATAAATAATAAATAATAAATAATAAATAATAAATAATAAATAATAAATAATAAATAATAAATAATAAATAATAAATAATAAATAATAAATAATAAATAATAAATAATAAATAATAAATAATAATAGTCATGTTCAAAGGAGTAAAGTTCATTTGTGGTCGCAACTGGAATGCAGAAGATGCGCCAATGGCATGATCGCATTAGTGGTCTTAGGAGCTGCTGAATCATTGATCGGAGTTCTTTTGTTATTTCCAAACTTTGCATTATAAGTAGTGCCGCCAGTAGGTTCATCTTTCTTAATGTCCCCCCTTTTCACAACATCCTCAACTAGAGTTCCCGTAGCAATCCAAGCTTTGAAAGTCGGGAAATATTGGTAGGTCATATGCTTCTGATAGGTAGGAAGAAGGTTCTTCACAACCATTTGCAGTTGTTCCTCCTCATTAGGCCTACTCATCATTTCGAAAGCCTTGTTTCTCCACCGAGTGATGAATGAAGAAAATGTCTCATTAAGGTTTTGAGAAGTGGTCTCCAAATCCCTTCTAGTAACATCAATTTCTTCATTATATTTGTACTGATTTGAGAACTCTCTGACTATGTCAGCCCAAGTGGATTTCTTTGTGTTTTCAAGGTTGAGGAACCAATGTGCAGCAGCGCCATCTAAATACTGTTGAAAGAGTTGGGCCATGAAGGATTCTTCCACTCCCCAGGGACTCATTGCCCCTACATACATTTTCAGGAAATTGGTGGGGCTACTAGTCCCATCAAACTTTGTCAGATTAGGCATCTTGAAACCATGAGGTAATCGTGCCTTTAGGAAAAGTGTTAACCCATGAATGTCCATCCATGGTTTAGCCTTCGTCATGCCTTTGAAGACTTCCTTGAGCTTCACTACTTTTTCCTTGAGGTTAGTGGGAATTTCTCTCTCATTGTTCATAGGCTCAAGGTGAAAAGGTGAAGCTACTTCCAACTCCGGAGGAGGAGGAGTAGGCATCTGGGCGCCTTTGGCGCATTATGCCCAACACAGTTTGTTCAATATTATCCTATCGGTCAAGCATGGCCTGGACAAGTCCTCCGAGCTCAGTCATTGGATTAGGTGGAGGGGTAGAGTTTTATTGGTGCTCATTGTTCGGAATTTCAGACATGTTACTGAGACGTGTAGCAGAGAATACAACTGGTGTAGACAAGGATGACAATATCACTGACAGAGAACGTTCACTATGGTCAGAACTTCGGCGAATTAGCCTAGATCCTGAGCGAGCCCAGGCAGAGTTCCTATGAAATAAGATGAAAAGTTAGCCCAAAATTTGTCCAGACTTTGTTTCTTTCTTTTTTTTTAGGGAATGAAAGAAATGATATCTTTGAGAAATTTTTTTTCTGTTCTACCCCAATTTCAGTTATCATTTATTAAAAAGGTGTGAAACCTTGCCTTTATCATTTGTTTCGGATTTTTCATTAGATTTTTTTTGACTTGTTATTATTATTATTATTTTTGAACCTTTTTATATTCATTTTATACTTTCACTTTTTAGACTCATATTTTTTGGGATAATACACAAACATTTATCAAAATCAATTTGATGGTATCCTTCCATTTCCTGCTGCTACAGAAATAAGAGAAAAAAGGTATAACGAGGTCAGTGTCCTCATTTTGGCAAATCATAAAGCCCTGGATATCGTTCTTCTTTGTGGTGATCCGCATTTATTGATTGCTTTTAAGCGCTGAAACCATAAACGAAAAATATAAAATGCAAAAGGGGCCGCACCCGAAGGTTGCCTACGTATCTCCATAAGTGGATTTGGATTTGGGAAATAAATTTTTCTTGTGATAATTTTTTTTTAATGGAGAATCAAGCCCAACGTAGTTCTGATATATTAAAAATGAAATTTTACATAATTTTTTTCTTTTTTGCAGCTGCACTCAGAAAATGAGTTGCTTACGTACCCTTTTTAGTACATTACATAGTAAAGAAAACTAAGATAGATGCAAACAACGTTAGGTTTTTAGGGGATCAAGCCGCACGTAGCCGGTAGCTCTACCTACAAAATACAATAAAAAAAATTAAATGATTCAGGTACTTTTCAAACTTTTTCACGTTTCAGTTTGTCGGGCGCCATGCCATGTATTCCCCTGTTTGAATACGTCTGTTCCACCTCTTAGGATTAGACTAATGTGAAGTACTCGGGTTCTTCTCAACCTTTTCCGAATTCAGTTTGCTAGGCGCCAGGCCATATATTCTCCTGTTTGAATATGTCTGTTCCACCTCTTAGGATTAGACTAATTTGAAGTACTTGAAATGTACACACTAACAATGTTAGTCAAAAAAATAAGGAATCCTTTTATGTTTCTTAGCAGGAAATGAAAGAATCCTCCTCTTTTTTTTTTTGAAACAATTATCCCTTTTGACACAATTTTTTGTTTTTTTTAGACTAGACTTCTCGTGTTTTGAACCACGTTTTAATTACATTCTAAATCCTAAACACAACAAGTTTTGAACTCGTAATTACGACTCTTTTCATTTTTCAATTTTTTTTGTTTTATTTTGGGATTATATCTTCAAAACATGATTTTTTTTAGAAATCAATTTTGTTTTTGGAAAAACTAATTTGAATGAAAAGAATTTTGAAGTAAATGTAAGTTTTTTTTTTTTTTTTTGAAAATGGTTAAGCGCACACATTTTTTTTACATGACACTTGTGATAAAATTAACAAGAATACTCTTAATATTTCAATAATCATTTCGGCAGCAATTCAACTACAATTAATGATTACTGAAATATTGACCGACTGAAAACGGACTGAGGAATTTTTGAAAAATTTTCACATTATTCAATAACTTAAATAAATAAAGGACATTTGTGCATCGATCCTTGTGTCCTAAAAGTCAACTAAAAGGTGATTCATTTAAGGAGAGATTATGTTAAAATAGCCGCGAGTCACTTCCATTGTGTCCATCGAGGGTGGACGCTCCTGACAGAGCCGGTCGCAATAGCTCGCAGATGCATGTTTTGCGCCCTTAATTCATTAATTTTTCATTCTAAAATTCTAACCCTTGCCAATAGACAGAGGTATCATACCTAATAAGAAAATAATAAAAAAGAGTGCACGTGTATGGATCGATAATCTACCATGCACACGTAATTTTCACATAAGCATGCTATATACAAAAATTAAATTGTGAATAGCCATGATTAACTTTTCTTTTTTATTATATATACATATGGAAAATAACGCATTGTTCAGGTTTAAACCTCTTATACTTCAAGTGGAAGTATAGTCCCAGTGGAGTCGCCAGCCTGTGGTACCCTATTTTTTACTGTCTTAATTAACGGTCTGAATCCCACGAAAGTCTCTCATTGGACTATGAGTTTTAGAAAACTTTGAAGTCACCACCCTATTAATATTTGAAGAGGGACAGATTTATTTAATAAATCATTTTAAAATCAATTTCGAAAAATATCATTTAAAATGATGATGACTTCATATGGATAAGGCTTTTTTGAAATTTGGTCTTTCATACCATGAGATAGGGTTCGGGGTTTAGGTTAAGAGGTGCGAACGTCTGGAACTCGTCTCCTCTTCCGTTCTACAGAACGGACACTTACTAAATGCGTTATTTTCCATTTCAAAGTAATCATGACTATTCAAAAGAAAGAAATCACATAATTTGCATATATACACATCAACCATTTTTATATAGGACCAATATATCATTTGTACATGGTAGGTTTGAGTACTAAAGTTGCACTACGTACCAAGCATTGCAGGATTGGAATCCACTCATGGATCAAAACCATCATAGTTCGATCTTATGTCTCACTCTAAATGGCCAATTCCATTGGGGAAGAAAATGAAAGAATAGATTATGAATAACTCACCTTTTAGAATTAGACAAATCTATTAGGAATAAGGTAATCACCCCAATTAGTGATTGAAATGAGATTAAGATAATCACCTTAATTAGTGATTAAAGGAGGATCAAGATAATCACCTTAATTAGTGATTAAAAATGGAGGTTAAGATAATCACCCTAATTAGTGACTAAACTTAAGAGGAAATATAATCACCTTGATTAGTGATTAAGAATGAAGGTTATAAAGTAATCAGCCTCATTGGTGATTATTCAAGGTTTAAGATAATCACTCTAATTAGTGATTAAATATAAAAATAATCGCCTTAATTAACGATTATTAAGGTTTAAGACAATCACTCTATTTAGTGATTAAATGAGAACAATAATTGTCCTAATTAACGATTTTAAGGCTTAAGATAATCACTCTAATTAGTGATTAAATGAGAACAATAATCGTCCTAATTAACGATCATTAAGGTTTAAGATAATCACTCTAATTAATGATTAAATATGATGAAAGGTTAAGCTAATCACCCTAATTAGTGACTAACCAAGGTTTAAGATAATCACTCTAATTAGTGATTAAATAAAGAGTTTAAGTTAACCGCTCTAATTAGCGATTAATTCAGGATGGAAATAACCACCTTAATTAGTGATCACGTTTAAAATTTTCAAGAGGTCTTAGGAAAAGAGGTTTGCTTCGTAATTGAAGGCGTTTGAGGAATAATCTTGATTGAAGATTATTAAGTCATTTAGAGATAAATGATCAATTTGAGATCAAATTTAGAGATTGTGTTTGGCTAATTGGAATTAGGCCATTTAAAGCAATACACGTGAAATGGTCTAAAATCAATTCGGAGATTATAATTACCAATTTAATTATGTCAAATTATATGATTGATCCATTTGAAGATGGAGAACAAATTTAAAATGTAAGATGGATCATCATACAATTTAACTTAGCTAGATTTGCAATTTTTCCTCTTAATTGAGATTGGATCATTTGTTTCATATACTATGATATATTGGGCACAACATGCAATATATATTGGTTGCTCATTTTATTAAAAAGAGTTGTGGAATTATTTATGAAAATTATGCATAAACATCTCCATGTTTTTTTTTCATTATTGAGTGATGTAACAACTATTTACAAAGAAATTATTATTACAACAATATGTACAAAATCTATGATCTATACAAATCTTCAATCTTGATCTTCACCATGGCGCTTCTTGATCTTCATCCTCTTGCATGGGCTTTGGAATTCATGTTTATTTGTAAACTTGTGAAAATTAGAGATTAATTAACCTCATTGATTTTGATTTTTTTATGTCAATTTTTATTGATTTTTATTTACATGATAAAATGAGTCATTTCAAGAGAAATTTAAAAAATTTCATGATTTTTAATTAACATTTTTGTATGAAGAAAATAATTTTTTTTTATGAAAGTTGAGTTAATCACTTTATTTCATTTTCAAGATTGCACTTTTGTTCTTGTACAGACTTGTCAAATTCATAACTTTCTGTAGAAAGCGTTAAATTGAGCATGTGATACAGCTATAGATAGGTCAGTGCGTTCTTTATGTTGTGTAAAAATTTTACAAACTTTTAGTGAAAAATCGAATTATGGTGAATTTTATGCCAAAACTGGTCAAAATCGGACCTTTATTCAATTTGTTCCTTGAAATCTAATTTATTGAACTTATGTTTAATTGAATTTTGGTATGAATATTCTAGACACTTTGAAGAACTAAACTTGAAATTTTCACTTGAATTGGACACTTTTAAAACCCTTTTTTATTTATTTTCTTAACTGAAGAGAAAATCATTTTTCTGGAATTTAGTGATTTACATGAACGGTTTTGTAAAAATGACATAAAATTGTATGAAATTCATATGAACATGATTTTTATATTTTGGGAAAGCTACTGATGTTTTCTTTAAACTTGATATTTTTAGTTTTATCTTAATAATTTTAAACTTTATTAACAAGACAATCTTATGTAGTACTGGACAAAATCAATTTTGCACAACAAAGTTGTATGGTTTAATTATTTATACAAAATTTGTTTTTTAGAAATTCCAAAGTCTAGTTGTTGGAAACATCTTGCACTTCATAAAAAAATATTAAATCCTATCAACTATTTATTTAATGCGGATTAAAAAATGAAATAAAGTACAAAATTAAAACTAACCATAATTACAGCATCACATTTTTTTGTGGAGATGTTTATGCACAACTCTTCTTGAATTTTTTTATGAAAACATTTTTTGGTGATGAACAACAACTTGATTAAGGAAAGTCACATAAACACATTGTTTTCTAAGAGTCTCCCCATTAGAGTTGACTATTCTAGGTGGGGTGATTTAAGGTTGGGAACCTATTAGGACTTCCACATACCCAAATCACTCCAAAAATTAAAACATGATAAGAAGAAACAAGGAGAAAGTTAGTAAGTGATTAAGAAGATAATCAAGAAAATAACAAAAGCTCCAACTTTACCTTGCTAGCTGAATGATGTACTTCCTTTTGCAAATTTTTCTACCTTTTTTGTGATTTTCTTAATTTCTAAGTGAGCTTCTAAATGCACTTAATTACTAACTTAAACCCTTTTTTGTGTTTTTCTTTTGATGAACTTTTTTACTTACTAATTAGTTTCCTAACTTTTACTTTCTTGTTCTTGAATGAGCTTTTTTAGAGGAAGGAAGTAGAGAAGATGAGAGTAGTATTGAGAGAAGTTGTGAAGTTGAGCTACTCAACTTGGTTTGAAGTAAAAAAGGGGGAGGGTATTTATAGGGAAATGAGGTAAATGAACTAGGGTTTCAATGAAGTAGAAAATCAGATTTTTAACCCAAAAAAACTGATTTTTTCCTTCCATAATCACCCTAATGACATCACTCTAATGACCTCACTCTAATGACATCATCAAATCTCTTTGGAAACACAAATATTCTTATTCTTTTTGGATTTTCTCATCAATGAGGCACAATCAGATTTTCAGATAATACTCTTCCCTAAATACATCCTAATATGTAAAAAATGCATCGAAAAACAGGAAAACAAAACTTATTAGATCACTGCGCCAAACGCAGGAGCCTGCGCTAGGCACAGCTCCGTGCGCTAGGCGCAGGGCTCTCCATCTGGCGCAGGACGTTGTTGTGCGCTAGGCGCACAATCATGCATCGAGCGCATGATCGTGTGCCTGACGCACAAAAATCCGGATTCTTCCCTCTTACGCATGGGATTTGATTCTTATTCTCACTCCTTTTCATGATTCTTATTCCCTAACTAATGGATAAAGAATATATTCTTATTCTTTATTCAATGAACAATGACTTGACCATCAAGAAAACTGATTACTATCGGTTTTGGGATACGATTAAAATCCTGACGCCTAATTGCAATTCTTTTTTTTTCGTTTTTCGAAAGACTAACTTAAGGCAATTAACGAAAACTCGTCAAATTAGTAAAGACGAGCATGATTATATTACGAATCAATTTATTAAAACGGTGGTTGTAGTTATTGACTACGACTCACGGAAAATTATATTTCTAAGCCGAAACTGCACGACTAATACGCAAAAATGGAAAACCATACGACGAAATGAAACTCGCGCTCCAGGACGAAACATGCATTTGATGGGGCGTGCGCTCCACGATGCAAGACGGTTTTCGTTATTTTTATTTCTTTTCAAAATCTTTATTTATCCGAAAAAGGGTTTAAAATTTGGTGTCTACAGGGGTGCGCATGAGTGAAGATAAAATACGCTGGAAGAACTTGGGTTGGTTATTGAGGACAGTTGTTAGCCCTGGATGCGCATCGGATATACTCGACCCCGGATGGGTAGGGTGTTACACCACCAACACTCACGGATCTTGGGTGGGTCGGGTTTTTCGGCAAGGGGTGAGAGGAAAAAGGTGGAATGGCCAAATATGGTCTTAAAGGTGGCTAAAAATTTGGGAAGAAGAAGAAGATAGGTGGCAGAAAAATGAGGACTGGAGTGTGGAGGAGAAGTGACGGAAAAGAGGAGTTGGAAACTTGGAGTGGGAGTGTGAGTGGGAGAGTTTAGATGGAGTGACAGTCGTCAGTCGGTTCATATTCAAGACTTCAAGTATATGACAGTAATGGTAGAAACTTTAATTGATTATTACACCCGCCCCGACCCAAAAAAAACTCTAATTGATTTCTTCGAATATTCGGATCAGATATTGAATTTGATCCGATCTTAAACTTACGGATATCCGAAATTTTCATATTGGATTCGGACCTTTTTTTTTTGTGATCCAAAATTTCAGATCCGATACTTGATACCGTACACCCCTACCCAAGATATTGCGTTGGCCAACAAACTAGTTTTGATCTAGCAAACAATACTTAGACGATTCAATGTTATAGTAAAAAAAATTGAGTTCACGCTTACTTTCTTCATTTGTTTATTGGAGATATGGTTGTAAGATGTATGTCTTAGAAGACAATTATGTTCCTAAGAGGACTCCAAATTCTGCATGAACAATATGTACTTTTCAATAATTTAATTGTTCATGAGCACATAGAAACAATTTTTTTTTCCTCTCTCTAAAACAAACAAACCACCACAAACCAAGTTTTCATCGTCGCCAACGGCTTGAGCACTTCCGCTTAGCTCAGGCCATCGACGATCAATCTTCATAGGTCGGCGTGTAGCGTAGTTAAGCTTCCAACAACGTTGGTTTTTTAAGGTTCCATTACGGGGTTTTTCTTTTGGTCCCTACTCGAAAAACTCATAACAGATCTGCAACACTAGGTGGCCTTGAGAATTTTCTACCATTGTCGTAGCACCTGGGCATGGAGTAGAGATTGAAAAGAGGGGAGGGTTATGGAAAAGGCGAAATTGCAGGTTTGTTTACCCATAGCTCGTGCCAAGCGACTCCAAGCTTTTTAGGTTTCCTCTTTTTCTCTATTCCTCTATCATTCTCTGTTGCTATTTCTAAGTTTTAGTTTTGCTTTTAAGTAAAGATGGTTCGCTTAGTTTCTTTAATTAGCTTAATGATCTCATGTAATTCGGGAGGGGAAAAGTTTGGAGTTGTTGGAGGATTTAGTAGGGTGTTGTGTGTTGGTTTGTATTGGTGTTTACTTGGTTGTGCTTTTATTTGTTGTGGTTTTCTTCATTGTTTTAGAGGTCAAGGGGAGAGTGGATGGATTTGATTCCTATAAAAGTGGGTTCATGTTGAATGTTCTGCTTCAGTGAAGGAGCATGGAAGGGAAATTGGAAGTTTATGGTTGTTTGTGCTCTTTGTTTTGGAAAATGGAGGGAAGTTGTAGTGATGACTTGTAGGGTCATTACTATGAAAAACTCATATCTAAAAGAGGCTCTTCGAATGCTCCAAAAAATTGAGCTCTCTCCATTTGAGGGGAAGCTATGGATACCCCTTGATGAGGGTATCGAGTCACAATCAAATGTGACTCTTGGTATGGTATTGAGCCAAGAATCCCATTCTAATATTCCTTTAGGTCCATGGGATTGCTCATCAGGTGGCGAGTTTCAAGACTCGCCCTTAAGTGTTATGTCCACTAGTGATATTACTTACTTCCCTTCAGAATTTCCATCAAATAGTTTAACACATGCCTATGCACCATGATAACCACAAGCACAGGTAAAATTCCTTTTTACAGGTTGCAGTCCCGAAGTCATTTTGTCAACATGACATCCTTTGGTACTCAAGGCTCCCCCAAAAGTTTGCTAAACATTAGTAGGGGTATTTTCAGGGTTTGGTGTGTTGGAGAAAAAGAAAGGGATTACGGGTTACAATCTCCTGATCGGGTTTCTTGGTGATGAGCTAAAGAAATTCAATTCACCCCAAGTTCTTGTGATGACTTTAGGACTCATCACACTTCAAAAATGCATCTCGTGGGAGGCTCTCCAATTTGATTTAGGGCAAGTTTCCACCACCACAAATTTTGAATTTTTGCCTCTTGAGGAGAAACTCAAGGTGCCCTCTATACAGGGTATGAAATCACAAAATAAAGTGATTTCCTTGTTCGTGAAATATGTAGAATCCCAAGAAGATTTCTCATTTCATGCCTTGGGATTTGTCGTCTTGTGGACCTGTGATTCTAGAGGATGAGGTGTGGCAATCAGCTTTGAAGATTGATTTAGTTTAGAATTCGAATACCGACTGTCTCTATCACACTTCAACAATACTTTCTCTGTGAGACATACAGTTCAAAAACCCTAACAACATGTGCCTAAGAAGAGTTCCCTCTGTGAATTCCATAACTTCCTCTCGAGTTTTACTTTTCTAAGAGCTAATAAAGCTTAGTTTTGTGTTTGTTTTCTTTGTTTGTGCGTTCTTTTAGTAGCCTGTAGTTCAATTTTAATTAATGCAAATTTTGATGATGTAAAAAAATAAATTAATTATTCTTCTCTGGATGTAGGATATGTTTTGATGTACATGAACACTTGTAATAATTTGTTACATGTTTCTTAATGTAGGAATTGCAGCACCGTTGCACTTCAACTTTGATATCTGGAATCTGTTGAGACCAAAAAAGCTTGAAGAAGAACAATATGCGCTAGAAGAAAATTGTGTTTGGGATCTGATGAACATAATTGTACTCTTATTTGGATATTGATTCGCTTTATCCACAAAATTTTTAAGAATTTAGTCTGAGTCTGTCCGAAGCATGAGCCAGTAGCCTAGTTACTACTAGTATTAAATAATACACAAAATTTTCAAAAAGAAGGTCTGACGTTAAGCTTAATGTCACACCAATAAGTTAAACTTAGAAAAAAAAAATACTCATTGCATCAATTATTTACGGGCTTTAACTAATTAGTTAAGCCACAAGTCATAATTATTGGCTAACCATAACTTTTAACCCAAAAAACAGAACTATTATCTAGAAGATCATAACTATCTGCCCAAAACCATAAAATAAACCAAAATACCATAATTATTAACACAAAACAATAACTCTTAACTCAAAACCATAACTATTAATCCAAAGTAGTAAGTATCAACCTGAACAATCATAACTAATAACCACAAAGACATAATTATTAACCCAAAACCATAATATTAACCAGAATGGCATATGCATTAACCCTAAAACTATAATTACTAACCCAAAATCATAACTATCAATCAAAAATAATAACTATTAATCCGAAAAACTATAACTTATATCCTAAAACCATAACTATATCCTAAAACCATAACTGTCAACCTTAAAATCGTAACTATTCATCTGAATATCATAATCATTAACCCAAAACTATACCAAAACATAACAATTAACCTAATTCTGACTATTTACCTAAAACCATAACTATTAACTTGAAAACAATAGCTAATAACCAAAATGCCATAAATATTAACCAAAAAAGTAACTATTAACCTAAAAATCAAAATCTAATTATCATAACTATTAATCTATAACCATAACTATTAGCTTGCAAACCATAACTTATAACCTGAAAGTTATAATTATTAATCCAATACTGTAACTATCGAACTAAAATTCATAACTGTTAATACAAAATCATAATTGCTTCTAACACAATCTTAACTTAACTTTGATTGGTTCGCCGTTGTAAAAGTTATAATATTAGATTAAGAATTTTTTTTACCACCTTTTAAAATCACAATTTTCAAGATAACCACCTTATAAATTCATTTTTTTAAATAACCACCTTATATGACTTAAATCTCTTTAAATACATACCAATTGACAGATTTTGTCCATGAAATCGGTCTTAAAGAAGGATTTAAACCTTGTATACATTCTAGTGAATAAATGTGAAGGTGATGGAATCATTCTTAAACCCTTTTTGAGGATGATTTCCTTGACGGAATCTGTCAATTGGTAGGTATTTAAGAGGATTTAGGTCATATAAGGTGGTTATTTTAAAAAATGAACATATAAGGTGGTTATTTTGAAAAATTTGATTTTATATAGGTGGTTAAAGTCGAAAAACCACCCTTAGATTAATAGTTTTTTTTATATAGTTATGATTTTTAGGTTAATAGTTATTTTTTTTCCGGTTAGTAGTTATGGTTTTGGAATAATAGTTATGGTTTTGGATTAATAATTATGATTTTGGGTTAAAATTTATTGTATTAATTAGGTCAATAGTTATGCATGGTATTTTCTAGATATTACAGTTTTAAGTTGATAGATATTGTTTTTGGGGTTAATAGGTGTATCGGTCAAAGGTTATGATCTTTGGCTTAACTAATTCGTAGTAGAAATTCTTGTGTGTAACTGCTACATCATAAGTGATAGTGTAATAACTCATTCACACGTGTGAAATCATTCATCTCTCGCCCCTCCCCTACCTATCCTCCATAACCGACCCTGCCCAAACCCAAACCCTCGATTTTTCTCTCTACCTCACTCTATATCCAACCCTTCCTTCCGGTGTTTTGGCCGGCGAGTTATTTTCGTAAATTCGGCGCCAATTAACCGGCGAGTTATTCTCATAAAATCGCCATCAATTAACCCTTCTAGTACCTTCTTCTAATCTAACTTTGTTATCGTCGTCATTGATTTCTCAGTCTCCTCTACTGCCATTGATGCTCTAATTTTCTCTCTGTTCGTAAAATTGATCTTCGAATTGAAATGGAAATGTGATTCTTGGATGTGGTAGGTGGGAAGGGGGAGGAGTCGAGGGAGTTGGCGTAGGTTGTGGGTGGTGGTGTTGCGGTGGGAGGAGGTGGAGTTTGGGTGGGGGTGGTGGGTCCATATATAAAGGGCAACATTTGAGGGGGGAGGGGGGAGAGAAAGAGAGGAGCAAAAGAATGTGGAACAGAATTATAAATGATATAAAACATACCAACAATGACATGAAATATATAGATTTTAAAATAAAAATGAAACAGTTTGAAAACGATATAAAATTTACCAATAATGACATGAAGAGTTTTTAAATGACATGACGAAGTTTCAAAATAATATGAAATATACCAATAACGACATGAAAGAGTTTTATAAATGACATGCGCGTTTATTGTTGTTATATTAGTTCGGACATATGAGATTTTATTATACAATAAGTTATAATATAACATGTAACACCTAAGATATAATAAATTGGTCGTTATAGAGCTAAATTAATAAATAGAGAGTGCTTTTTTCAAATATAACTAATTGGTTTTAAGTTAAGCCTTAATATCAGATCGCTTACCAAATACTGACACCAAACAAATATGCGATAGCTAGATTCAATAATTTTCTGTCTAATAAATTCAGAGCTACGGTAAGCTTTATAATACAAGATCATTTTAGGTAGCGACCCAATCATTTGTTCTTAAAACATGACTTAACTAGGCAACATGACAATACAACCCTCTCAGGCTCTCACTTGTCATTATTAGAGATGGCAATGGATCTTGGACCCGGCCCAGATCCGTGGTTCCAAATCCATTTTTTAGTATCTGGATCCCAAAATTTTGGACCCGATGGATCCGGGTCGGATCTGGATTGTGGGTTCAAAATACGGATCTCGGTCCGAATCTAATTTCAAACCCGGACCCCTAGATCCATTTTTTTAAAAATAATATTTTTAAAATTTAATATTTATTTACTCATAACTCATCCCCAAGTTAGTAACCCCTTAGAAAATCCCAACCTCCCTCACGTTCAATCCCCTTTCTCTCTATCTACCCTCCATAAGCCCATCGCAGGAACTCCGACCGCCACCGCACACTAGTCGTCACTGCACACCAGCAACCTCTCGGTCTCTCCCTTCTCTCCAGTCAGCCCGTCAAGACTCAGGCTTTGCTTTTCTCTCGTCAGCCACCAGCCGCCGTGGCTTCTCTTTCTCTCCGGTCAGCTCGACGACTTCTTTCTCTCAGTCTCTCGTCACTCTCACTCCCCTTCTCTCTCTCTTGACGTCTTCCCTTCTATCTCGACCATAATCCACCAGCCACGCTAGCTTGTCTCTCGCCAAGATAACCAACTTCACAACCGTAAGTTTCTCGTTAGGTGAAGGTGGGAGTGAGATTTTTCCAGATCCGTTTTGGACCCGTTTTGGGACTCGGATCCGTAGGATCCGCAATATTCGAATTTGGGTCCTAATTTTTCAGATCTATTGGGTCTCGGGTGGATCCGGGTCCAACCTATGAAGACAAATCTGGATTCTTAAGGATCCGATCCAGATTCGGCCCGTTGCCATCCATAGTCATTACTAGGTATGACAATTGGGCGGAGTGGGCGCGGAGGATGGCCTCCTCCACACACACACACCTGCATAAAAGTCGCGTCCCCATCCCCGCCCCACCATCCACTGCGGGGGGAAATTTCCAAACTCATCCCCGGTCTAAGGGGTACATATTTAAACTCATCATCGCCCCACCAGCACAAGCACCTCTAGACACAAAATTGTATCTTCCTATTTAAGGACCCAATGATGAAATATACCGCGGTCTTAATTGGTTCGACCCAAGGGGAGAGCAGTCCGAAGAGTTAGGCCCAAAACTGTTTTTTCAAAGCATAAAGCCTATTTATTTGCATTAAAGATCTAAAATCCAATTTTAAAGCCCAATTGATTATTTCTGATAATTAATGGCCCGCAAATATAATATTTTGAACCCAATCCTTTGAAAAGCCCAATTGATTATTCATGATAATTAATTGTATTTATATGTTATTTTAATAAATATTTTCAGAAATAAATAAATATTTTCAAAGATATTTTAAAGTAAAGGATTTTTAGTTGAAATCAGATTTTATCTCGTAATATAATTGGTTTCCGAATTACAATATGTTATTTAATAAAGATGGAAAAGAATTGTAGAAAACCTTGTTAAAGAAAAAAGGCTGGTCAGATTAGTGTTACGTCTGGCGCAGGTTGTGCGCTTGGCACACAGGCTGGAATGCGCTCAACGCACCACTCTGCGCGTGACACGTGGCTCTGCGCCTCACGCACAGTCGTGCGCCCTCCCGCGTAGGCGAATAAAAACACGGCTACAATACCCACCCGCTTCATACCTGCGTTGTACCCACTTCATATCCACAACCATCATCCCAATTGTCAAACATTCTACCAGTACTACTTCATAGAAAAATATAGTAAAAAAAAATTTATTGATAAGTCACCAAATTAGACAGATTTTAGTCTTTAGTCTTTAGTCTTGAGTCTTCAACTCCTCATGCTATGGGTGATTGTTACATTTTGCAAAATAAGATTATCAATAGTATAAGCATATAACATGGATTCTTATAATAATTTTCTAATATAAAATATGTTTTTTAATAGATCAAAAGGTATGAGATAGAGGAGAAATAGTGCGGGAGGGGATGGGGCGGGTATAACATAAAATCCACACTCGCTCCACCACCCATTATGGATACAATTCATTCCCTTCCCCGTCCCATCCCCACCAAACCTAGACCCATCCCCCCTCCAGTCGGGCATGGATGGGGCGGGTCTCCTACTTAACCCACCTCACTGACATCCTTAATCACTACCTTATAATAATAGGGTATAATATAAAATTCACACTCGCTCCACCACCCATTGTGGGTACAATTCATTCCCTTCCTCGTCCCATCTCATCCCCACCTAACCTAGACCCATCCCCGCTCCAGTCGGGCATGGATGGGGCGGGTCTCCTACTTAACCCACCTCACTGACATCCTTAATCACTACCTTATAATAATAGGGAAATTTTAGAATTGATGAAACATTAATTAATTGTACCACATAAAATTTATAATGATCGTAGGTCATATTTTCTACCCTAACCCAAAAAAAAAATGAATAATTGAATTTCCAATATCCATAACATAACAAAACGAATAATTATGATCGACACTAGCACAACTAAGTACTACCCATACAACCTACGTTAGGCAATAATAGATAAACAGAAGCTAAACCTGATAAATTAGCTAAAAACAAAAAAGATAATAGCTGAAACTAATAAGGTGCTGAAACTCATAAGATAGCTTATGAGCTTAATTGTTTAGCAAGATGAGTTACTTAAGTTGATGAATTATTTTGGCAAAATTTGTTGCAATAAAAATTTCAAAAAGATTTTCCAGAATTTAGTAACCTGATTTAGAAAAGTTAAAAATTACAAGTTATCAATTTCAATCATTTTAACGACTTGTAATTTTATTTGGATATTTTCAAACACTACTAATCATTTTTAGCAGCTAAATTTTTGTATCTTATTGTCATTTAGGTTCCAAAAATATTGACTCTTTAGTTTCTTTTTGTTTTAGTTCACTTACACCAACAAGTTACCTACCAGCAAAGAAAACAGATCATTTTTCATCAGTGTCATATATGATTAAGAGTATGATTAGCTGACACAAGAAAGAGTACACCATTTATATATCAAGATATACTGACCATATAATATTGGAAGTTTCACTTACAAAACTTAATAAGCTACATATACTTAATAACTTAACTATTCTTTTATGCATCCTCAATTCCAAACACCCACATTCATGAGATCTAGATAGTCCAAATACCATTCATGCTAAGGCAATAGGATAGCAATTTGTTATGTACAAGAAGATCACGGACCATGCAACAATGATTATGCACCTCGAGAATTAGGAAGATCAATCCACTGTAACTGCAGCTCAATTTCACCACATTCAACATTGCGGAGTCGTAGGAACATGTTCTGAGTGACTTTGCCATCCTTCCAGACAATGCAACTCTCCTCCGCAATGCAGTTTTGCCTGTCTGGAATCAGTTTTCTGATAACGGTTCCATCTGGAGCGGCCTGCGAGTTCGACTTTACTGCATCTAAGAATGCTCTCATATCAAACTCTGCATCTCCCATTTTGTCATCCAGCGAGAAGGTGTCATGGTCATAAACAAACTGATTTGACATGGAGATAAAAAAAATAGGAAGAGTCAGCTCAAATACTATGTGCAAGCGTAATTCCATGAACTAGAACGATGTTCTATTCTGCATTCATTAGAACCTACAATTATAAGGATAGTGTGTTATTTATTGTTCCCTTCAAGAAAATTTTTAGATATTGCCAAAAAAAAAAAAAAAAAGGAAATATTTTAGAATAAATGATTTCCATAGACTTTTTAATAGTATTTCCTCCGTTTCTTAATAGATCATATCGGATCCATTATACAGAGAGTCAAGTCTTCATTCCTATCGACAAGTTGAAAAGTCAGAGCCAATATTATCAAAAAGTCGAAGGCAAGTTATCAAACTCTTCCCCGAAGGTAGCAACAATTTGTATGAGAAATTGAGTTGTTGAAGCTAAGTTTAATAATTAGGCAGCATTGTTTATGATGGCAAAACAATGAATCTCAACCCATTTTATACTTCATGGCTTCAAACTGATCAAACTCTTATCAGTCTAATCACAGCGACTCTGATCGTATTTGTTGTGGCCGTATGTACCAAAGGAAGATGCTAGACTCATTATTTCCAAAGCTACAAATGACAAACAAAGCTAAGAAATCAATACACGGAAACATTTAGAACATTGGAAATTGGCAATCCATCTTCATTATCAACAAGGCGCAGAACATTACATAGACAAAGTAAAAGGAAACATAACAAAGCAAACAGTTGCTAAAATATTTGTAAAACTTCCCCTATAAAACGCGACTCCACCTCGGCCAAAATAGAACAAGACTAATAGCCCAAGAGTGAATGAACAACTCCGTATGCAGGAATGTCGTCGTGATTGGCCTCATCTGAAATATTAGCAACTTCGATGACAAACCTGCATTTGAAGTTGTTCGTACACTCTTAGGTTATTAGTGTGCGTTAAGGCTAGGGTAGAGTCCCGTGTTGTAGGGATGTTTTACTAATATTTTAACAAGTGCTGGCTTTGTTATGTCTTGTTCTACTGTGTCTCCGTAACGTTTTACGCCTTCTTGATAATGAAATGGAATGGCTTTTTCCAATATTCTAAATGTTTCGGTGTATTGATACCTTACTTATGTTTACCATTTGCAAATCTCTCCCTTAGTTACCTACGGCCACATAACACGAAACAACACTAATAATTAAACTTATCTTCGACAACTCCCAATTTTCTTACAGATTGATGCTACCTTAGGGGGTAAAGTCAAGTCAAATATTACCGAAAAGTCAAGTTATAGAAACATATTTAGAATAAATTATTCCAATAGACTTTTCAACATATATATTTGTCATACATTTTTGCAATATATATTCTCTAGTTATATAATCTGGTTTTCTCTATTATATTTTCTTTCTTGCTGGCCCATGGGTTTTCTGATTATATAATGGATTTTCATATTCCCTCTGAAATAAAGACAGAAAAGCTCATATAGCCATTCGACATTTGTTTCTGACCCCTCCTTTCTTTTATCAATTACTTTATTCCTTTGTAACTCTTCCACCTTTATTACTCAATTACTACCTCCTTTCTTTATAGAGTTTTCACGTTTACCAATGCACAACTTTAATTATTAATATCTTTAATTACGCTTTAGTAAAAATTATACAAATTTGATATTTTGAAAGGATAAATCGAGATGAATCTAACAAGATCCTACATGACTATATTTTTCCTTATGTACAAATCACAAGAGATAGTGAAAGAGTGGTGAGTGAATATATGTGTTAGATACAGTTGTTTATATGTTCATTGTGTGTTTGACACATATTAATTGCATTAATAACAAGAATTATGGCATTTGTTCATTGTCATGTTAGCATATGTTCACTAAAACACATGTTGATGTTTATTGCATTTTAGTCATATGTTCATTGTGTGTTTGTTGTATGATTATGTGATGTTTATTGTACTATTTACAAATACAAGGTGCACATTTTTAGGCTGATGTTCATTGTATTACTAGCATGTTCATTTTAGTCACATCTTGTTATATTTGGTCATATATTTATTGTGTGTGGGAGCATGTTCATTGTATTATTAGAATGTGTTAATTGTATGTTCGAAAGTTTATGTTCATTGTATTATAAACTTGAATAATTTTGTTTGGCAATTTTGAATTTTGTAAAATTCGAAAACATATTGAATTTTGAAATTAGTCGAAAATGTTCAATCAAAAATAGTTTGTGTTCATTATCCAAAAAAAATGTATTTATTACACTAAATTTTTTTATAAATGTTCATTCCAAAATTCCAAATGTTCAACCAAAAATAGTGTGTGTTCATTATCCAATTTATTACTAACATGTTCATTTTAGTCACATGTTCGTTATATTTGGTCATATATTTATTAAGTGTGGGATCATGTTCATTGTATTATTACAATGTGTTAATTGTATGTTTGAAAGCTTATGTTCATTGTATTATAAACTTGAATAATTTTGTTTTAACTACTGCTCTTTCCTTTCTTGTATCAGTTCAATTCGACTAGTTCAGATACACTATGGTGTCGAGATCTCACAATTCAAATCAATCGGAAATGGAAGGAAGCTCAGAAGCAAGA
The DNA here is from genome assembly GCA_947648045.1 of Beta corolliflora. Taxonomy (NCBI): domain Eukaryota; kingdom Viridiplantae; phylum Streptophyta; class Magnoliopsida; order Caryophyllales; family Amaranthaceae; genus Beta; species Beta corolliflora. The sequence goes on from CANSZD010003182.1 coordinate 2,900,443, forward strand.
ATATCTTCTTCATGAACTCAATAGTGTTTAATTAGCAATACATGTTCTTTTGTAAGACCTTGGTGTTCATATGAGATATATTGTATTATTTTGGTTATATTTCTACATTTGGGTACATACTACATTTTGAATTAATCATCTTTTGTAATTACTTATTTTTTTTATAATATATAACTATTCAGTTGGGTTATTCATTATAGATAGTATGTTGTTCATTGCAAAATCATATTTGTACATTACAAAGAATAATAATGACAACATAAATATTTATCACAATGAACATACAACTAATGTGAAAGAACATTTAAAGAACTTGGATGAACAAACTAACATTTGAATCAACAATATGTTAATGAAGTGAGAAATGAATAATAGTAAATTTGAAAAATATTTTGAAATTTGAATTTTGAAAATCAACGGCAATTTTGAATTTTAAAAATTTGAAAACATACTGAATTTTGAAATTAGGCGAAAATGTCCAATCCAAAATTGCAATTGTTCATTCAACAGGAAGAATGTGTTTATCACACTAAATTTTTTATAAATGTTCATTCCAAAATTCCAAATGTTCAATAAAAATAGCGTGTGTTTATTATACTACAATGTCCATTGGAATAAACTGGATGTTTATTGGTTTACAACACACATGGGGTGAAAAAGTTGAGGAAAGAGAAATTGAGGTGGATCCCACAAATATTCATTCCAAAATTGCAAATGTTCAATGAAAATTAGCGTGTGTTCATTATTTTACAATGTCCATTGGAATAATCTTGATGTTTATTAGTTTACAATGCACATGGGGTGAAAAATTTGAGGAAAGAGAAATTGAGGTGGGTCCCACAACTGTTCATTGGAAAACTCTAGATGTTCATTGAGACCGTGCGCACCTTCGAATTTTCGGTCCACTATTAATATAGAAAAGTTGTCTATCGTGCTCACGTCAATTATCAAATTAAAGTACTGGGGAAATAGACCTCACATGTATAAATAGTATACCAATATCTACGAAGTCCAGATTATATTTTGCGAGAAGACTCTGTCTAGAAATTCTAGAACTCGAGAAAATAAATCCATGATTTTGGGGGAAAAGGGAAGAAAGAATTACATTAACTTTGCGTATTTCATGCTCCCTCTACTGGATGTTTAACACCATTTTAAGGAGAGTTAAAATGCATAGTGGAAAAGGTCTGATCGCTGTTGATTGTGGTGCAGTGGTGGACACAAAATTAAGGGTGTGTTTAACTGGGAGAAAAATGTTTCTCACGAAAGTTGTTTCCTCCATTTTTCTATGTTCGATTTAGACTGGATTGAGGCGAGGAAAATATGGGTTGAACTTCATTTTCTAAGGCTAGAAGATTACTTTCCCTAATAGAGACAGAGAAGTCACACTTTCTCTCGCCCTATCAAAGGATAGATAACATAAACAAAGAAAATTGGATTTAAAGGATAGTTACTTTAATTTCCTTGCAACCAACATTGGAAAAACCCTAGAAAAACCCTAGCCTCCTCTTTCTCTCCTCTCCTAAACCCTAGCCTCCATTGTTAATTTTGAAGGGGCTTCCATCGAATCTTACCGGTGGAAAGCCCCAAATCTTTGTTTCTTTTAAGTTTTTTTGTTTCTTAAGTTATAATAATGTCTCCCTCGAAAGAAAGGGTTATTCTCCTTCGAAAGACAAGGTTTTTTCGGTCTTCTTTGAAAGACCGGGTTTTTCGAACTCCTTCAAAAGACAAGGTTTTATTTGCGTTTAATAGGGTCTCCACTTATGCGGGGATACGATTGATGTTTATTGATCGGATTCGGATTACGAAATCAACACAAGAATTTTCTTCCCCACAAAATTATGATGCGTCGACGGATCCAGTCAAAAAGTTGTATGAGACAACAAAACGAGAATATGCCGAATTGTTATATCTATGTATTTGGATTTCAACCCTTCACCAGTTAATTCTTGTTTTATTTTGTTCAATCTGTTTTCAATATCGTTAATTGTCAATTGTAGATGCCGTATGGCTTTAATTAATGAAATATAGTGTCCTTTGGGACTTCTTTAAAAAAAAAAAAAAAAACATTGGAAATTCAATCTAGTTTCCATTGATATATTTTCATTTTTCCACAAAACCAAACATATCCTAAGAGCAAAATTTGGACCATAATAGATCTTTGGACAAACTAACAAGGAAATGGAGTAAATTTTTTGAAATGGTGGGAGGATGATGAATTTCAATATCATATATGACGACTTTGAAAATTAATATACTTACAAGTCTAACAGGTTCATTTGGATCCATAACACAAAGAGTCAGGTCTTCATTCCACTCCGGATTAAGAGACTTCTTGATGATACGAGTCTTGAGTTTCTGAAACAATAATTAAATAACCACAACACAAGTTTTAATATGAGATTGAGATATATTACAATAAAATAGTTCATACTAATAATCTCTTCTACCATTATATGACTAGGCTTTAATCAAGTAAATTAATAAGCAACTTTTTATAAAGCTTAGTGGAATTATAAGTTTAGTAAGCGTGGACACAACTACATCTATTCATTGGATAGATTACCTACTCCTAGTAGAACATCAACAAATAATTGTTAGTGGTGAATCAGATTCTACCACACATGAAATTTTATTAGTAATGGATAAACAACCCACTGAGTAAACCAAGTTTTAATGTAGTTGGAATCGGGTAAGCACTTTATTGACATTTGGCCCATATTAATTGACCTAAGTGTTAGGTAATTAGCTAAACTCAAAATTATTGAAGGCTTTAAGTTGAGGAAGAGAATGATAATTTTGGAACAATGGGTTACAAGGTGTCATTACAGAAGATTGATACATCTCCCTAATGGATGGACAATCTATTACAAATAAACAATTAACATATAATTAATTTTGGTGAGTTGGAATTTATTAATATGTCGATCTCCAATAGTAGATTACCCAATACGTAGACAAAGTTTTGTCTATCATTACCCAATAAAGAAAATTTCCTAAGGGGTTAGAGTCAAATCATGCCATTTACCATTTTCTACTCGAAGAATTATAGGTTGATCTTAACCAAAAGAAGTATATTAACTGTTAAGCATACACAATTTTCAAAAGTGTTTATCTATATAAACACACAATATAATCTAAATATATGTTGATACTATTTGAATATACAACTAATAAATTGTGACATTTTTGTTGCGGAAACCTTAGAGGTTTATAGTATGCCTCTCTTTATAGAACACCCACTTCCATAACCACTTGCTATCATTGTTATAAACTTTCCTTTTTTATTGGGGAGGAGGGGGTGACTAGATTTTAACCATTGTTACTAGTCGATGATTTTCTAATTTGTCTAAGATAAACTAGTACTTGTACTTGGTCTAGTGGAAAGTTTCTATTTCACAATTTCAAGGTTGTGGAATAAAACCTCAATTAGAGGCACTTATCTTTCTCCCCCTCCCCCTCTCGAGGAGCCTTGCTTGTGTAGGCGATACAGGAGGACATTTCTCCAACCAATCTGAAAAAAGAAAATTCTTCTACACTACATGAAGAGATATTCACACGGGGGTCATCGCATTCAATTAGAAACATGTATAACAAGTAATGAGTTAATATTGTTAGGTACGTCACTCCGAGTAAGACATTTTCCACATCTCAATATCACATGTTCACAAATCACAAGTCACAACCGATTACAATAGTACCACAAATCATATACGAGTAACTAACTTGGATTGGATCAAGATCAACTATCATTGAAGTCGCCATTTATTGGAAATCGATGTCATATTTGTGTTTCTTCTTAATTAGTTTATTTCATATTTATCTTAAGTGAATATTATTTTGGTAGAAATCAAAATCATGTTAACAAATTTCTGATACAATATGGTTAAAAATCGGGTACAGCTCACATTTTTAAGTTTGCATGTGAATTGTGATGGAGGTATTTAAAGGTACTCCTTGGCAAAAGGAACATATATAATCTATGTTTTTGCAAAATAAATTCAATTCACCACTAGAGAAACTATAATGATACTGTTTTATACTATCTCACAAGGATCATTATGTTAGATTGTGACGGGTTCCAACTTCCAAGTTCACAAGCAGGTTTTACAAGATAGAAGCCTATATTCAAAGGGTAAGAATTTATATGAGAATTTTTTCTTAGGTAAAATTAAGGGCCCACTTATGGAGAAGTATTAGGTCAATCCCAAGAATGAGTCCTAGGATAATCGAAGCGCAACCCCCGGTCTAGAATTTGAAAACTTGGCCAACGACTTGATATAAATGACTATACATGACTTTGATATATTTGGCATATGGATTCCTACATTACAAAATGCTAGTTGTTATGTAAATATTGTACAGTTTGGTAAATACTTCCTCCGTTTGTCAATATTTGACATACTTTCTCCATATAAAAATGCCATAATAAGTGACATTAAACTTGAAGTTGCAGAAAATTTCATTTTTATCATAAAATGCCACTATAAAAGCAAAAGGCGGTCCCTATTTTCTTGTTTCACTTCTTTGATCACCTTACATTATTATGGTCTGAACTCCTTGATTTTCCTTACTTTTTTATGTTTCACTTATTAATTACTTGTATTAAAAAACTAAGGAGGTATATAATATGGAAAAATAAAATACATAATTTCCTTTGAATCCGTTGAATTTACCTCCAAAAGTTACCCAACCGACTACAACCCAACTTACAAGGGACCCAACTTGAAACTTTTGGTCCAACCTGATCAGATCAACATAACATATTTAACTCGAAACTAATTGGCCCCAACCCGACCCAAACACTGGTTATACTTATATTTAAATGGTGTAACCTCAAATAAAACAAAAAGTTGTATAATTATGAGCCGTAACATCCGCTTCCTCCGTTTAGCCGTAATTAAATTAGGTGGTATTAATCAGTATTTAATTGAAGTTAACCCGACAGAAGTTGTACATAAAAGCTGAAATTAACCGACTTCCGTTTTTTTTTAAGTATATTTTCAGTCAACAGTAGATTTCTGCTTTTTTTTTTTTTAAAAAAAAAAAAGGGAATCAAATCATCAATGGAGTATATCCCAATTAATATAGTTTTTACTTTTTAGACTATTATGGTAGGTAATGAAATAATGATAAAAATGTAACAATTAAGTTAGATATTAAAAATTTTCTAGAGTAAAATGCGAAATCTATCAAACTAATTGGTGACACAAATTGAGCCTAAACACAAGCTGATTTAAACAAATTATAAGAGCTAAAAATGAACACACCAATTTATAAAAAGACATAATTTTACCCCACCCATATGAAGATGAAAAATCAGAGACATATATAAAATGATGAAAAATGAAAACAATAATAATAAAAAACAACCTGTTTTCCTAGACGCACGATGACATAAGGATCACTGCTCTTAATATCACGAACGGCCAGATTAATGCCACGTATAACACGGATACGAAGTAAACCCATTGCGTTACCTATCGGATTCACCTTCTTGTCAGCCATTGTTTCTTTCAGGGTTTAAGAGTAGCTTTTTCACTTTTTATTTTGTGGGAAAGTAAACGAAGAAGATGAGATGAGCAGTTGGTATAAACAAAAATGGGTTTTGTTGTGGGTTTTTTATGTTGTCGGAATTCAAACAAGGTGTATAAATTAAAGTTCGGTGGACCTACTTGCTACTTATATAAACGATGATGGGCCTTCTTAGTGGTCCCCACACTGCTGAAAGTTGGAGGATCTGCATTGCTTTGCAGCTAGCCACGCGCTAAAGGACTGTTTGTCCGTTTCTTTGCTCTAGAAAGTTCATAAAACATTGGGCAAATGTGGCTACTATGGGTTAGAGTTCGGAAAAGTTGATCCAACTTGATAATGTAACCGGACTCATCTAGTCAAATCAACCAAGTAAAATAGCGTTTAGAAATTATTTGGTGTAACAACCCATTCACACATGTGAAATCAAAATGCTCATCATTCACTCACTGTGGTACCCGATTTTTTACTGTCTTAATTAACGGTACGAATTCTACAAAAGTCTCTCATTGGACTATACATTTTAGAAAACTTTGAAGTCGCCACCCTATTAATATCTGAATAGGAACATATTTATTTAATAAATCATTTTAAAATTAATTTCAAGAAATATCATTTAAAACGATGATGACTTCATATGGATAAGGCTTTTTGAAAATTGGTCTTTCATACCATGAGATAGGGGTCGGGGTTTAGGTTAAGAGGTGCGAACGTCTGGAACTCGTCTCTTCTTCCGTTCTACAGAACGGACTGTTACTAAATGCGTTATTTTCCATTTAAAGTAATCATGGCTATTCAAAAGAAAGAAAATCACATAGTTTGCACATATACACATCAACCATTTTTATTTAAGACCAATATATCATTTGTACATGGTAGGTTTGAGCACTGAAGTTGCACTACGTACCAATCATTGCGGGATTGGAATCCACTCATGGATCAAAACCATCGTAGTTCGATCTTATATCTTACCCTAAATGGCCAATTCCATTGGGGAAGAAAAGGAAAGAATAGATTATGAATAACTCACCTTTAGAATTAAACAAATCTATTAGGAATAAGGTAATCACTCCAATTAGTGATTAAATATGAAGGATTAAGATAACCACCTTAATTAGTGATTAATGAGGAAGGAAAGAAGTAATCACCCTAAGTGATTATTCAAGGTTTAAGCTAATCACTCTAATTAGTGATTAAATAGGAAAAATAATCGTCCTAATTAACGATTATTACGGTTTAAGATAATCACTCTAATTAGTGATTAAATGAGAAAAATAATCGTCCTAATTAACGATCATTAAGGTTTAAGATAAGCACTCTAATTAGTGATTAAATGAGAAAAATAATCGTCCTAATTAACGATCTATAAGGTTTAAGATAATCACTCTAATTAGTGATTAAATAAAGAGGGTTAAGTTAATCACCTTAATTAGTGATTAACCAAGGTTTAAGATAATCAACCTAATTAGTGACTAAATGAAGAGTTTGAGTTAACCGCCCTAATTAGCGATTATTAAGGTTTAAGATAATCACTCTAATTAGTGATTAAATATATAATGATTGGAGATAATAACCCTAATTAGTGATTAAATGAAGAATTTGAGTTAATTGCCCTAATTAGTGATTAAACAATGATTGGGGATAATCAACCTAATTAGTGATTAAATAAAAGTTTGAGTTAACCGCTCTAATTAGCGATTATTAAGGTTTAAGATAATCATTCTAATTAGCGATTAAATAAAGAGTTTGAGTTAATCACCCTAATTAGTGATTAACTAATGATTGGAGATAATCACCCTAATTAGTGATTAAAGGAAGAGTTTGAATTAATCGCCCTAATTAGCTATTAATCGGGGACTGAAATAACCACCTTAATTAGTGATCACGTTTATGATTTTCAAGAGGTCTTAGAGGTTTTCTTCCTAAGTGAAGGCTTTTGAGAAATAATCTTAGTTGAAGATTATTAAGTCATTTAGAGAGAAATGAACAATTTGAGATCAAATTTGGAGATTGTGTTTGGCTAATTGAAATTTGACCATTTAAAGCGAGACACGTGAAACGGCCTAAAATCAATTCGGAGATCACTATTACCAATCTAATTATTTCAAATTATATGATTAATCCATTTGAAGATGGAGAACAAATTTAAAATGTAAGATGGATCATCATACAATTTAACTTAGTTAGATTTGCAATTTTTCCTCTTAATTGAGATTGGATCATTTGATTCATATACTATGATATATTGGCCCAACATGCAATATTTGTAACATTGGTTGCTCATTTTATTCAAAAGGATTGTGGAATTATTTATGAAAATTATGCATAAACATCTCCATGTTTTTCATTAATTGAGTGATGTAATAACTATTTACAAAAAAAAAACTATTATTACAACAATATGTACAAATTCTATGATCTATACAAAGTCTTCAATCTTGATCTTCACCATGATGCTCCTAGATCTTCATCTCCTTGATTTGGCTTTGGAATTCATGTTTATTTGTAGAACTTGTGAAAATTAGATATTAATTAACCTCTTTGATTTTGATTTTTTTATGACAATTTTTATTGATTTTTATTTACATGATAAAATGAGTCATTTTAAGAGAAACTTAAAAATTTCATGATTTTTAATTAACATTTTCCTGTGAAAAGAAAACAGTTTTTTTTTATGAAACTTGAGTTAATCACTTTATTTGATTTTCCAGATTACCCTTTTGTTCTTGTACTGACTTACAAAATTCATAACTTTCTGTACAAAGTGTTAAATTGAACATGTGATACATATATGGATAGGTCAATAAGTTATTTATGTTGTGTCAAAAGTTCACAAACGTTTAGTGAATTTTATGCCAAAACTGGTCAAAACAGGACCTTTTATTCAATTTGTTCTTTGAAATCTAACTTATCGAACTTAGTTTGAAGTAAATTTTGGTGTGAATATCCTAGACACTTTGAAAGACTATAATGGAAATTTTCACTTGAATTTGAAATTTTTAAGACCATATTTTATTTATTTTCTTAACTCAAGAGAAAATCAGTATTTTGGAATTTAGTGATTTCCATGAGCATTTTATAAAAATGATGTAAAATTGTATAAAATTCATATGAACATGATTTGTATATTTTTGGAAAGATACTGATGTCTACTATAAACTTGATGTTTTTAGTGTTGTGTAAATGATTCTATTTTAAACTTTATTGGCAGAACAAGCTTAGGTGGTACTGGACAAAATCAGTTTTTCATAACAAAGTTGTATGATTTTTAATTATTTATAAAAAATTCACTTTTTAGAAATTCCAAAGTCAAGTTTCTGCAAACATCTTGCACTTAATAGGAAAAATATTAAATCCTACAAATTATTTACATAATACAGACGAAAAATGAAAGGAAGTACGAAATTAAAACTGACCATAACTACAACATCACATTTTCTTTTTATGGATATGTTTATGCACAACTCTTCTTGAATTTTTTTTATGAAAGCATATTTTTGGAGATGAATAACAACTTGATTAAGAAAAATCACATAATCACATTGTTTCCTAAGAGTCTCCCCATTAGAGTTGACTATTCTAGGTGGGGTGATTTAAGGTTGGGAACCTATTAGGACTTCCACATACCCAAATCACTCCAAAAATAAAAATAAAAAGATAATCAAAGAGAAAGTTAGTAGATGATTAAGAAGATAATCAAGAAAAAAAAATAACCAAAGCTTCAATTTTACCTTGCTAGCTCAATGATGCACTTCCTTTTTGCAAATTTTTCTATCTTTTTTGTGATTTTCTTAATTTCTAAGTGAGTTTCTAAATCCACTTAATTACTTACTTAAATACTTTTTTTGTGTTTTTCTTTTGATGAACTTCTTTACTTACTAATTACTTTCCTAACTTTTGCTTTCTTTTTCTTGAATGAGATTTTTTAGAGGAAGGAAGTAGAGAAGATGAGAGTAGTATTGAGAGAAGTTGTGAAATTAAGTTGATTTTAGCTCCACTTGTGTTTTGAAGTAAAAAAAAAGAGGGTATTTCTAGGGAAATGAAGTGGTGAATTAGGGTTTGAAGAAGGTAAAAAATTAGATTTTTCATCCAAAAAAATCTGATTTTTTTCCCATCCTAAATTACCTTAATGACATCATCTTAATGACATCACTCTAATGACATCATCAAATCTCTTTGGAAACACAAATATTCTTATTTTTTTTTATTTTCTCATCAATGATTCAAAATCAGATTTTCAGAAAATATTCTTCCCTAAATACACCCTGATACGTAAAAAGTGCATCGAAAAAAGTGAAAAACGAAACTGACTAGATCACTGCGCCAAACGCATGAGCCTGCGCTAGGCACAGCTCTGTGCGTTAGGCACAAGGCCCCGCGTCTGGAACAGGATGTTGTTGTGCGCTAGGCGCACAAGCATGCGTCTAGCGCACAACTCGAATCCACCGGAAAAAAATATGGATTCTTGCCTCTTACACATGGGATTTGATTCTTATTCTCACTCCTTTTCATGATTCTTATTCCCTAACTAATGGGTAAAGGATGTGATTAGTGGATAAAGAATATATTCTTATTCTTTGTTCAATGAACAATAACATGACCATCATGAAAACTGATTACTGTACTACTGGTTTTGGGTTACGATTAAAATCCCGACGCCTAATCGCGACTCGTTTTTTCGTTTTTCGAAAGACTAACTCAAGACAATTAACGAAAACTCGTCAAATTAGTAAAGACGAGCATGATTATACTACGGATTATTTTATTAAAACGGTGGTTGTAGTTATTGACTACGACTCACGGAAAATTATATTTCTAAGCCGAAACTGCATGACTAATACGCAAAAATGGAAGACCGTACGACGGAATGAAATTCACGCTCCAGGGTGAAACATGCATTTGACGTGGCGCGAGCTCCACGATGCATGACTGTTTTTTTTATTTTTATTTCTTTTCAAAATCTTTATTTATTCGAAAAAGGGGTTCAAAATTTGGTGTCTACACCCACTAATGGAAAGAACCTCAAATGACACAAATTAAATAAACTGATCCGATTATCACAAAATCAGATCAGTAAGTTCAATGTTTTTTTGCACAAATTTTGGGACACTAACCTGATCCGATGGGGGAGGAGAATCAGTTAAAGTTTTGTTAACTGATCCTGTTCTCCTCTCACCGGATCAGTTTAGTGGCCAAAAAATTTTAAGGCCCAAAGTCCCCCCCTAAGTCCATTTATCAACCCACACTCCTCTCCTCTCTTTAAATGTGTGCCTAACCCTAAGTTCCCTAACCCTATCTCTCACCCCTCTCTCCTTCCTTCGCTGTCCACTCACCTCGCTCCTCCATCCTCCCTATTCCAATGACATCACCAACGAAATCCCTCCTCCCTATTCCAATGACATCACCAACGAAATCCCTCCTCCCTCCTGCCTTCGTCGTCCTCCCTCCTCCCTCCTTTGTCCTCTCTATTCCCTCCAGCAACCAACGACAGTGACACGAAGAAGAAGACGAAGACGAACAAGCATTACCCTCTACCCGTAATTTGTCGTCGTCAACCACGAAGAAGTAGCTAGACAACAACAACCACTCGTCACTTGTAGGTGTGTTTTTATAGCCTACGCGGGATGAACACGTATTTGACTACCTCATTGTAAAGGTTTTATTGAAAACGCGTATGTGTATGAATATATAGAAAAGAAATAAAAAGAATCAGAGATTAGAGAAGAATATACAAGAATGCATTAATTCCTTCAAGATCTACATTATACCTTTGTCGCCTGGGTCTTGTATAACAGTCTGCAGGATGATCAATCTTGATGCTTTTGAAATTTGAAATATGAAGGTATGAATGTGTTTGAATGTGAGTTGAACTGTTTTGATGTGTTTGAATATAGCTAAGTATGTGTAAAAGTTGTAGGAAAGCATTCGTAAAAGTCGTTCGAAGAAACGAGCTATTTATAAGCAAAGGAAACCGAAAAAATCCCGAAAATATAAGAAAAAACTGTGCGCTAGACGCACAGACTCTACGCTTGACGCACAACCTTTGAGTCGCACACACTGGCTATCTGGGCCGATTTTTTATTGTTTTAAGATTCTTTTTGATCCTTTGGTAAAATCTATCCTTGGAAATCCAAAATCATCTATCTTTAGGAATAAAAATATGATTTTCTAAATATCCTTAAAAAATTAATTATCAAGAAAAATTAATATTAAAACATCAAAAAAAAAAGTTAATTATTAGGAATAATTGGGCCTTTAAATTTGGGCTTGGATAGACTTTATATATTCGAAATGCTTTTGGGATTAGCTCGTTCGATTGCTCGTCCTTTGGACCGGACCAATTAGGATGACGGTATGTTTCATCATTGGATACTCAACGGGGAGACACAATTTTGTGCACAGAAGCCCCCACTTTGACTGAGGTTCAGGAAACCGAAAGTCAAAGTATACGGCCGGTGTCGGGATAAAGAACGATTCTAAAAGCTCCGTAGTTTAGAACTGATCTATATATCATCGGTTTCTGCTAAACAAAGTTAGTATGCAAGACGATAACTATAAGTAATCTGATTACCTGCATGTTAAGATGTTAGGAGATAGGTGCAAAACAACTCAAATAATAATGCACATAATGATGCAAAAATGCAAACTTAGACTCTCTAAGGATGCATGAGACGCTATGCAAGAATTAAGGTTATGCAAATCTAAGGAAGATGGAACGTCATGCCAAGTTAGGGTTAAGGCTAGGCAACATGGAATGTAATGCAAGGTTAGGGTTATGCAAGGTTAGAAGGTCTTAAGGTAGAGAGAGATAGCTTGATTCTCGAAAACTTATTTTGATAAGTAATCAGAGTCCGCAAGTAAGATCTGCATATTACAACTCTTTGGGAGTTTGATTTGGAGGAACCACCACATATATTGGAAGCCCCACATTGGGTAAGCTTGTCTTGAATTAGGCACTCTGAGCCTAAATTATAAAGTACTTGTCATAAGTTGAGCCTTTGAAAGAGCATTGGCATTTTCTTTACTGGGGAGTTGGTGCAAGCAAAATCAGATATCGCCAGAAACCATGGACCTCACTTGTGAGTCCTTCAGGGACAGGGAGAGTTTGTATTTAAAAAAAATTAATTTATGACTCAAATAAAATATTGGTGGGAAAAGGCTATTAACGTGGCTAGGTTCAGACTCGAGTCTATGTCGGGATCTAGAATGAAAATGCTTCTGAATTCTTGATAGTCAAATTATGAGACATTGAAGATATTTATTGAAGCGGTCGGACACAAAGTAAGGATTATGGATTTGGATTATATCTCCTTGCGGAATCAGACCATTTGTAATTCTGGATCTGATCTTTTTTCTTTTGTTAGTGCCCTAACTTTTGCCTAAGACACCCTTTCGGGTTTTCAACCTAACGGGCTTGGACATACCTTGAAGAAGGAGTTAGGCTTGATGAAAGGTTTAAAGGTTTGAGGTTTGAGGTTTGAGGTTTTTATGAAGGTTTAATTGGTTGGGCTAAAGTAAGGATTATGGATTTGGATTATATGGGTTAAGGTTTTGCTAGATTGAAGGATTTCAAATTAGGGGTAGAACTTCTGTGCAAGCCTCCTAGCTTGAATTTTATTTCCTTGCCTTTGGCTTTTTCTTTTTACTTTTGCATTTTCTTTGTGCGCTTTCTTTTTCATTTGCTTTTTTTTCCGCACATTGAATTTTTCAACTTCTTATTTTTGCCTAGCATTGATTTTTTTTACTTTTTATGTAGTGAAGGTATTGGAGGGTTTGAAGGCTATTTTGTGGAGCTATGAATTGAAAGGCTATTCGGCTAAGGATCATGAAGATGATGGTTTAGGGTTTTTTATTTTATTTTGGTTGCATGGAGATGGCTTATGGATGATTTAAAATGATGGAGGGAAGAGGCAAACAACTCATAATCCAAAGTATGTCCATTTTTATATTTTATATTTGATTTCTTTTTATTAATCATAGTCAATTGATTGATAATTTGATTTGAGTTTCATCATCTAATTCCAAGCATAAATGATGATGAAAGGCCAATGAAAAAATAAAAAATAAAATAAAATGAAAATGTTAAGGCTATAATGAATGATGTCCTATAGTGACACATACTCGATAGGAAAGGATATAAATGGCTTAGGGTAAGGACTCTTTGACTCAACCTTCGAATCCAAAAATAAATAACTAAGCCTATTAAATTAGGGATACACTGCCAAGGGGTGTTGGTGATGCAGATTCATGTTGTAGTAAGTATTATAAGTCTATCGTTATCGACCATGTTTCGCAACGTATTGATGGTACTTGACACTAGATATCATGTGAAATTTGCAGTAAAAGTTTAGATTATTGAACCTTTCGGACTTTTAAGCACTGGGTTCGGAGTAGACCCTATAGTCGTGATCATGCCTCTATTGTGAAGGCGGTCAAAAGTAATATTATGACTCTAAATGAAGTCCGGGCGGTGGTAGTGCGCTTGATGAGCTTTAGAGTAGGCTAAACTTTTTGTTTCTCCATTAGGCGTTCCTAAGTTGTAATCTCTCGACTGGTTTTGAATAGAATCGAGTGGACCTCACTTGTGAGTTTCTGCAAATGAATTTCGAAACGTGAAATGGAAATGAGATGGACGGTTTGGAAATGGGAAATGAAAATGGAAATGGAAATGGGAAATGAGAAATGGACGGTTTGGAAATGATAAGGATTATGGACTAGGATGGGCTTGACCATGATGGAGACATGGGCCTAACAATATGCAAATGCAGACATGAACTAGACTATGCAAGCAGACTGGTCTTAATGACTGGCTTTGGTGATGATAAGGAATGCTAGACTTTGAATTTACGGTTGAGTAATTAGGCTAGACAGTACAATATAGAAGACTGGACAACAAGGGATACTAGACTTTGAACTTGACTTATAGGCAAGCAGGTTAGACAACTAGACTTTGAACTGACATTTAGAATGAGAAAAGGTAGACAACTAGACTTTGAAACTTACTTTAGACTAAGGGTGCGTTCTCTTCACCTTAATAAATTAAGTTTCAGGTCCAATCAGTTCAGTTCAGTTCAGATAAGTTTCAATCATATCCAATCAGGTCCAATAAGGTCCGATAAGTTCCAATCAGGTGCAATAAGTTCCAATCAGGTCCAGTCAGGTCTAATCAGGTCCAATAAGTTCCAATAAGGTCCAAATAGTCAATGATCAATAAATTTTAATTAAAGTACCACTATGATTCTTATATAGTATTATATTTGTAATATTGTTTATTATTTTATTATTCATATTACTATTAGCTGATTATGTTATTATTAATTTTTTTAATTAAAGTACCCCTATGATTATATAGTATTGTATTTGCATTATTATCTATTATTTTATTATTCATATTACTATTAGCTGATTATATTATTATTAAAAAATATTATAATCATGGTCAAATAAGGTTAACAATAATAATCATCATAATTATAATATTTTGCAATTCGTCTTTCAATAATTAGAGATAACATGTTTTTGTTACTAATAACAACGAAAGATATAAATGTTATTAATTGATTTCCTACTAGTGCTTTATGAAATCAAAGCAAGACTATTAGATATATTAATGGTGAAAGTTGTATATAGGCAAGCATATAAATAGTATTTTTTTTGTTAAAATGTTAATCATAAGAGAATATTAATAATTACTATTTTTTTGAAGGATAAAATTTAATAATTACTATGTCATAATAAATTTTGAGGGATGGCATTTATGTTAGAGGTAATATTTATGTTATTACTCATCAAATTTTTTGTTAAATAAGGTCAAATAAGTTCTAATCAGGTCCAATAAGGTCTAATAAGTTTCAATCAGGTCAATAAGTTTCAATAAGGTCTAATAAGTTCCAATCAGGTTCAATCAGGTCCAATAAGTTGAATCAGGTCCAATCAGGTCCAATAAGTTCAGTTCAGTTCAGGGTTATTCAGGTGAAGAGAACGCACCCTAAGTAGGCTAGACTCAAAAATTGCCTGTGTGGTTGATGAGTTTAAAAATGATTAATGTAGTGGTAGGCGTTTTTTTATTGCCTACTCGGGATGAGTGCGTATTTGACTACCTCATTGTAAAGGTTTTATTAAAAACCTTTTTGATGTCGCCAACAAGTCTTTTAAAGAAGGCTCATAAACCTAATTGGATATTGGAAAATTGTAGGGACAACTTAGGGACTTATCCAATGTAGATTTCCCCGTTATGACTCCATGAATGGTCAATGAACCAATTATTATGTTAATGCAATTAAATAACTATTTAATATTTTAATACAATCTAATAATTAATCTATGTTGGTTCATTAAACAAAAAAAGATTAATGTTTTTGACATGTTATTATGCAATCAAATTACTGGGATCCTAATGAGATTGTCCAATTATCTTATTAGGCGCGTGCTAGAACAGTTCTTTGGCTCTTGAAAAGCAATAATAAACATGTGAGGTGATGAAAGCATTAAAACATACAATCATGCATATGAATATGAATATATAGAAAAGAAATAAAAAGATTTGAGATTAGAGAAGAATATACAGGAAAGCGTTAATTACTTCAAGATCTACATTATGACAAGTAAATTGTTAGTAAAAAAGGAATTAAATTGGAATTGACTATAAGGAATTATACCTTTGTCGCCTAGGTCTTATATAACGGTCTGCAGGATGAGCGATCTTGAAGCTTGAAATATGAAATATGAAGGTATGAATGTGATTGAATGTGAGTTTGAGTGTTTTAATGTGTTTGAATATAGCTAAGTATGTGTTGAAGTCATAGGAAAGCATTCGGAAAAGCCGTTCGAAGAAATGAGCTAATTATAAGCAAAGGAAAGCGAAAAATCGCGAAAAGATAAGGAAAAATTGTGCGCGTACTGGCTTTCTGTCTAGTTTTTATTGTTTTAAGATTCTTTTTTTATCCTTTGGAACAATCTATCCTTTGAAATCTGAAATTAGCTATCTTGAGGAATAAATTCTGATTTTTCTAAATATTCTTTAAAAATTAATCATCAAGAATAATTAATATTAAAATAATAAAAAATATAATTAGTTACCAGAAATAATTAGGCCTTTAATATTGGGCTTGGAGACTTTATATTTTTGCAATGCTTTTCGGATTATCTCGTTTGATTGCTATTCCTTTGGACTGGACCAATTAGGGCGACAGTATGTTTCATCATTGGATACTCAATGGCGATACACGATTTTGTGTCTACACACTCGTCGCCGTCGCCGACAGCAACAAGTTCTAGATCAAACAAAATCGCATTTCCTCGTTCCGGTATTGAGATATAGGGTTAGTTTTTTCCACAAGCTAAGGCCCACGATCGCTCTTTCTCCTCCGCATTTTTCCTCCCAAACCCTAGATCTAGCCTCTCTCACTCTCAAATTTCATCATTTCAAACTATTTTTTCCCAATTTCATCGATACCCAATTCAAAAATAAAAATATGAACACCCATTAAAAAATTCCAAGGCTCATCAAGCCCATTGACAAATTTTGGCCGTTTTAATTTTTTTTTTTTTGCGTTTTTAGGGTTTGAGAAAGTTCATATTTCATTTTCGATTAATTTCGTGTTTTTAGGGTGTATTTTTACTTCTGTATTTTTTTTGTAATTTTTGCTTGATCCATTGAGGTTAGATACGGATGATTGTTGTTATTTTTTTATGGTTTAGATTTTTTTTAATTTCATTGTGTATTTTAGATAGAATTGTTGATTTTTTTTTGTAATTCCTAAATATTAATTTTTAGTATTTTGTGAATAGTATTAATTTTTTTTGTATGTATTTTGATTATTTATGTGTGTATTTTGATTATTTCTTTATGTATTCATGTATTTATTTTGATTATTTTGCTAGTGTATGTATTACGTATGTGAGAAATATAAGCTTCTCTGCCTCTCTGTCTCTCTTGTCAAAGTCTAACTTTTTTTTCTAAATGACCTTGAGGTTAACTGGTCCCGTTGAACTGCAAAATCGAAAAAATTAACTTTAATAACTGGCCCGATTTTGCAGCTCCACCTGATCATTTACAACATAACTTTTCCAATTTTGAACCGGACTAGTTAAGTTCCTTCAACAGCTCCGTCATTGGCTGATTCGGTCTATTTTTGGATTAGTTAAGCCCGATTTGATCGGATAAGTTAGGGATTTTCCACTAGCAACGACAGTATTCAAGTCGACGTTCACGTGGAAATCTCGCCGGAGGAACCATCGTCGGTGTAAAAATCTTTGCAATCGAACTCGAAGCCAACCATTGCGAAATCAGATGATGCGCAAAATCGCCAGAGGTGAGCAAAATAGAGAAGAAAGACATACTGAAATAGTTGAGATTTGGGGTTTTTCAGTCTTCAACTATTCTGGCAAGTGTATTGAGAAGCGACTGGGAATTCACGGGTCGTGCCCGAAGAGGAAGATGATGATGAGGGGAAGAGAAGAGAGGAAGAGGGAGAAAATAACATAGGGTGGAGACAGATTTGTATTAGTTTTTAGTTTAGGTAGAAGAAGAATAGGGGACGCGATAGAAAATGGTGTATAAGACACAAAGAGTTCAATAATTAACATGAAACATATTTAAAAATGACATGAAATACTTCCAAAATCATATGAAACACACCAACAATGACATGAAAGGGTTTTATTAATGACATGTAAATGTAGACAGATAATGGTGTCTCCCCATTTTAGCACCCATTAATGAAACATATCGTCCTCTAGCTCCTAATTGGTCCGGTCCAATGGAAGAGGAATCCAACAAGCTAAGCCCAAAATCGTTTTAAGATTGGACGAACAAATAACAAAATTTGGTTAGATCTGCGGGTGCGCTTCGTGCGTCCGGATGCGTTCAGGGTGCCGTTATGAGCATGCGCGACATCGAGACAGTCAACAAAAAGCAGATGCGCAGAAGCTCTCTGCGCATCGTTATGCACGCCACGCAACGTGATGCTTTCCACAAAACAGATGCACGTCGCACATCGCTAATGCGTCAATCGCAACAGCCCTGCGTGCTGCGCATCCTCAAATATTATCAGGTTTCTTCTGTTTTGGCTATAAATTGACCTCGTTTTCACTTGATTTTGGAACACACTTTCCTATGAACTTTTCCTACGCTTCCTACTACAAAAATCACTCCAAATACTCTCGAAAAAAACACTCAAACACACATTCAAACTCCATTGATTTACATTCAAATTCCATGCAAGCTTCAAGATTGTTCCTCCTGCAGATCGTTATACAAGACCCAGGCAACAAAGGTATAATTCTTGAGGGTCAATTCCAATTTAATTCTTATTTTACTAACAATCTACTCTTCCTGATGTAGATCCTCAATGAATTAACGCTTTTTTGTATATTCTACACCTCTCATCTTTTTCTTTTTTTATATTTCAATAGATTATATTATTATTCATGCATGTTATATGTTTAATGCTTTCATCACCGTACATGTTTATTTCTTCGAATCAAAGAACTAAATAAATGTTCTAATATTAAATTCAGATTATTTGGACAACCTATTAGGTTTCTAGTAATTTGGATTGCCTGAATAACATGTCACCAAAAATTAGCCGTTTATGTGTTTAATGAACCAATATAGTATTTTTTTTAAATTGCATAAATATATAACTTGGTTGTTTATTTGCATGACCCTAGACATGAATTGTATTAAGTAGAGGCCAACAATGGAATAGTGTGATTCTTGATCATGTTCCGTACCCTCGCCCCCGAACTTAATTTGTGGTTCCTTAACCAATTATGAAGTTGTGACGGGGAAATTTACATTGGATAAGTCCCTAAATTGTCCCTATGTTTTCCTAAAATCCAATTAGGTTTACGAGTCTTCTTTTAAAGACTTGTTAGCGACTTCACTTTCTCATAACGTATTTGAAAACAAAAACCTTTATATTAACGTAGTCAATTAAATACCCTGTCATCCCGCTTAGGCAATAAAAACACACCTACAATAAGGGATTTAAAAATGACATAAAATAGTTCCAAAATGATATGAAACACATCAATAATGACATGAAAGCGTTAATATACGGTTTTTTCACCATATACCCTGACAAACTTTTTTTTGCACCATATACCCTTTCGAGTTTCCAAATTCACCATATAACCCCGACCATTTAAAAAATACATCAAACTACCCTTATGACTAACGGCGTTAGACTTCCGTTAGTCATTAACCCCTAATCCCTCCTCTAATCCTAGTTACCTAGCCTAAACATAAACTTAAACTTAATCCTAAACCTAAACCTAACCTTGACCCTAACCACCCACCCACCCACCACCCCCCCCCCACCCCACTCCTTCCCCCCACCACCCCCGAAGCCCCCTCCCCCCCCCCGCAACCCCTCCCCTCCCTCTCGGACCCGTAACCCCGTCCCCCACCGCGAAGCCCCGCAGCCCCTCCCCGTGAGTCACTTTCTCGAGCTTCTTCGACATTGAGTTTCGTCGTTTTGAAGTGGTGAATTTGTCAAAAATGGCGGGTTTGGGGAGGATTTCAGATGGGTTTGTCGAAAATGGAGGGTTTGGGGAGGATTTCGAGATGGGTTTGTCGAAAATGGCGGGTTTGGGAAGGATTTCAGTGGGTTTTGCGGAAATTATAAGGGGTTTGCGGGGGTTGCGGGGCGGGGTTGCGAGGGGCGGTTGCGGGGCGGGGGGTTGTGAGGGAGGAGGGTTGCGGTTCCGAAAGGTTGCGGGCGGGGGTTTGTGAGGGAGGGGGTTTGTGAGGGAGGGGGTTGAGTGTTACGAAAAAGAGGGGGAGGGGGTTACGGGGACCGAAAGGGATGGGGGAGGGGGTTGTGGGGGGGCTACGGGGTGGTGGGGAGGGGGGCCGTAAGGGTGGTGGGGGGGGCTGCAGGGGGTATATGGGGAAGGGGTGGGGTGGTAGGGGGAAGGGTGGTGGGTGGGGTGGAGGGAGGGTAGTGGGTGGGTGGTTAGGGTTAGGGTGTTAGATTAGGGGTTAGGGTTAGAGTTAGGTTTAGTTTAGGTTAGTTAATTAGGGTTAAAGGGGGGATTAGGGGTTATGACTAACGATGTTAGACTTCCGTTAGTCATAAGGGTAAGTTGATGTATTTTTTAAAACGTCGAGGGTATATGGTGAATTTAGAAACTCGAAAAGGGTATATGGTGCAAAAAAAAATTTGTCAGGGTTATATGGTGAAAAATCGGTTAATTTATGAAACAGTTATACTAGTTCACACATGTGAGATTTTGTTACACAATAAGCTACGGTGTAAATGTTTAACCCAATACGCATTCAAGTGAATGCTCAATTGTCAAACAGTCATATTATGTTCAACCCATTTAGTCAATCCAAATTTATGCAAGTGTTCATGTTCTCATTTTGAGGTCGTTCATTCTCTCACACACTTTCTTCAGGGGTTGGGTATAGTGCAACAACAACAACACTCTATGAGTGATGTTTTTAGGGGGGGTCTAAAAGGAGATAACATTAAGGTGTCTTGTAGGAAATTGATTATTGGCGTGTTCTTTTTGCCTGCGCGGGATGAACTCGTATTTGACTACCTCATGGTAAAGGTTTTTTTTTTAAAATGTTTTAAAATATAGAAGTCGCCAACAAGTCTTTGATGGAAGACTCGTACACCTTATTGGATTTTGGAAAATCGTAGGAACAACTTAGGGACTTATCCAATGTAGATTTCCCCGTCATGACTCCATAGATGGTCATTGAACTATATATTGAGTTCAGGGGTGAGGGTAGGAATAAGATTAGGAATAAGATTAGCCCATTGCTTGCCTCGAGTAAAAATTTTTTAAAAGGAAAGAAACAACTAGGGAGGATCCCAAGACAAGGACCATCCTAAAGCATCCTTGCGAATGATTAGAGAAAAAGAAACATTAGGAGACTCAAACCACTAGGAAAGCTTAGTCGTCAAATCTCCACGATGAGCATCCAGTCAGCAGCACGATTCGCTTCCCTAACAGCATGACCAATATGAACCACTTTAAATTTCTTCAAATCTTCAATTCACCTGCATCTAAAACAAGAGAGTTAATGGTCCAAAAAAATTTCCACAGCTTTTTGATAGGCCAAATAACAGTCAAATTATCTCCTTCACCACAGAGCTTAGTGATTCCAAGAGATAGGGAAACTCAAATACCTTCCCTAAACCCCCAAACTTCGGAGGCAAGGATGGAATAGGACGGGTCAATATAATTTACCCCATAGAGCACAACCTCACCACCATTATTCCTAATGACCAACCCATAAGAAGGTTGACAATTACTTAATTTCGACCCATCAAAATTAAGCTTGAAATAGTGTAAAGGCGGAGGATTCAAAACAACAGATTTACTAGCTAAAACTTTGACTTTAGAGGAAATTTGATCTCTAACCGTTGTTGAAATGCGGCTCATTCTTAGCCACATTACATATATAAGCTCCAATAATCGCCCTACCTTTAGGAGGAGAACAACTTTCCTGACAAAAAATAATATTATTTCTTACATACCAAATGAACGACCAACTTATGGCAAACACTTCAATTTGTTGAAAAGAATTTTTATTCTTTAAATTTGATATAAAATCCACAAAAGACATTTCCTCCTCTAAAAAAGGAAATTTAGAACAAATATTATACAAAAATAAGGTCTTCAAAAACATCCATAGCAGAAGGACAATGAATAAAAAGATGAGAAGAATCCTTGGAGTGATGATTGCAAAAAACACACTTAAGAGGCAGAAAGATCTGACTCATTTCAAGTCTTTTTTTCATAGGAAGACCATTATGGAAAATTTTCCCAAAAAAAAAAAAAATCTTAGGAGGCACCTTAAGCTTCCAAATCCAACAAAAAGACATTGGAGTGAGTTGTTCAACATAATAACCTTGTAAAAGGGCCAGTCCAGATTTGACTGAATATTCACCTTCTGATGATAAATCGCAACATAATTTGTCTGGGAGCTCATTAAGTGGAAGAAAAACACTCAAATAAATAGAAGATATAATATCAGGCGTCACAAATTGAGGTAAAAGATGCCCATCCCAATTAAAGCCTTGAGAAATAAAATGGCTAACTCTAATATTCTCAGATCCTGGCTTAGGAGTACACACTTTACAAATAGGATATATTGGAATACCCAATTATCATACAAAAAAGAAATACTCTCCCTATTACCTATATTCCAACATAGGCTTATCCTAAAAGGGATACAAAGAGCCATAAGTTTCCTTCATTGCACGAGACATTTACTTTAGTTTTATAGGAAAAAATTTCATCATCCTTTGGATACTTTTTCTTGACAAGCTTGACCCAAAGATTTTCAAGAGAACTAATAATTTTCCATAATAATTTAAATTGAAGTGCTATATTATTAATTTAAACCTTTCTTAAACCAAGTGTATGGGGGCTGTCCAAGTTCCCTACCTGTTCAACTGGACCGCTATTGACCGCCATGGTCAACTCATTCAAGGTAATCCCGCTGATGGGGAATGAGTCAAACGTGATACCGGCATCTACGTTATGCTGGCTACATTCAGGTACTCTACCGGTGTCAATCACTTGGGCCACTGTTAAATGGGACTGGGTTGATCCAGTGCTTACTCAAATGCGCCTATGGGCCTAAAGATAAGTATCAGAAGAGGATAGAAATGTATCTAACCAATAGGAACAATGTCCTACCTTGCTTGAGACACTGCCGACTCCTATAAATACCCCATGATCAGAGTCATAAGGTACGTTCACATATACTAATATACTCTACTTGAGATATACCAGCTTTACCCTTTACTGACTTAGGCATCGAAGGGGCGTTCCTCGGATCACCCCCGAGGTTAGTTTACGTGTTCTGTCTTGCAGGACATTAAACCGGCTTACATTACTGAACAGATACTGGTTCACTCCAAAGGCATTTATTCCATACCGGAAGAATTGGCGCTAGAAGGAGGGGTGAACTATACCTTTAGTCTTAAGCCACGATTAAGCCAGCCTACTTACCTGCCTCATGGATCCTAAAAAGAGATTTCAGGGATGCTGGAAACTGATGAGAACAACAACATTGTGGGGGATGAATCTCCCGGTTTCAAGACCCCACAACCGGTGGTTGGATCTTCTAAACCACCTGTTAATAAGGGTAAGGGGGCCACTGAGACCCCTCAGCCCAACGTATTCGAAGTATTGCAGCACATGTTCAGCCCTGAACAGCTTAAGAGTGCTGTCGAAGTCTTTCAGGCCATGGCGAGCTAGACTCCACAAGCCGGTCGTGCCAACAAGCATCTCCCAAATAGGCAGCACAGTCCTGTTAGGAAGATGCGATCCTTCGCAAGCGGCCGACAGGGTGAGCCCAACCGGCATGACCCAGATCATGCAGAGCATTCGAAGACTCCCACAATGCCTATGGGGGAAGGAGATGAAGAAGTGCAACAGGATACTGAGATCCAGCAATCATCTCAATCCAAGAGAGAGAGCGAATACGCTCGACGTAGAGCACCAGTATCTCTTCAAAACTCTCCGTTCTCAACTGCCATGCTCCAGGAGCCTATGGAAAAAATCAAGATGCCGACATGCAAGTATGACGGCAAAACAGACCCTGAAGACCATATCTCCGCATATAAGGGACACATGTTGTTATACACAGACACTGATTCTGTCTGGTGTAAAGTGTTCCCCTCAACTTAAGCTGACCTAGCACAGACTAGGCTCAAAAGCATTCCGCCGGCAACTATCACTGATTTCCGATAGCTCATGTCCATGTTTTTGACGCACTTCGTCAGCAATAAGCGGAGGGAAAAGACCACCGACGAGCTGATGTCTATCAAACAAGGAGAAAAGGAAAGCCTGCGGGACTATATCGGCCGTTTTAACTCTGAGGCCGTTAACATCCCCAGCGTGAAACAAGAGGTCGCAGTCCTAGCACTGATGACCGTCTTAAAAGAAGCACTGTCGTTAGAAGCTACATGGGCCACAAGAAATTGACCAACTTGAACGACGTCCTTAGAAAAGCCAATGAGTTTATCCGTGGAGAGGAGTTCGATAAGGCGACAACTTCAAAGCGGTCTGAAGGGGACGGTAAGGAGAAAGAGAAAGAAAAAGAAAAAGAGAAAGACAAAGACAAGGACCGGAAGGACAAGAAGTCCGACGACTCCGGAAGAAGGGAAGATAGTAACTTAGTCAAAAAGGGCCACGAAGGACGGCCAGACAGATATCACAATTACACTCCCCTGACAATGTCCCGGACCGAGATCTATGAGTTGCACAAGAAAGACGACAAGTGGCAGCGGCCTAGAAAGATGTTCTACAAAGGCCGTGACAAGTCGAAGTGGTGCGATTTCCACAGAGATTACGACCATGTCACAGACGATTGCAAGGATTTAAGAGATGGGATAGAGGACCTGATACGGAGAGGCTATTTTAAGTAGTATCAGGACAGGACTGATTGAGATAGGTCACCCAGAGAGAGGTCGCCTAGAGAAGGTGACGATAATAGAAAGTCGGTCGGCAAAAGAGAGAATCACTGAAATACATGTCATCTCAGGCGGACCTATTCATGGTAGGAGTATCCACGGCGCCAAAGCCAGTCTGAAGGAGGTAAGGCACCAAGTGAATTACCACAATACATGTTAGTGGCCGGCACTGCCAACCATGCCGTCCGCATCTTTCCAGCGGAGGACGCTAAGGGGATCATCTACCCACATGACGACCCCTTGGTAGTATCTCTACAGATTTCCACGGCGATGGTTCATCGCATTCTGGTGGATGGCGGTAGTTTTACCAATATCTTGTTCATGCCCACATTTGAGAAAATTGGTCTAGGGAGGTCCTGTCTCAAGCCAGTCTCATACCCGTTAATCGGTTTCATAGAGGCATCTGTCGTCCCTGAGGGTACCATCAAGCTGCCAGTTAAGCTGGGAGAGGGATCCAAGTCCAGAGATCTCTTAGGGTAATTCCTAGTGGTGGACGTGCCGGTAGCCTATAACGCCATTATAGTGCAGCCGTTGATCCACGACGCTCAGGCTGTGGTGTCTGCCTATCACTTGACGATTATTTACACGTCAAACCATGGAAAGCCGGAGAGGTTGAAAGGGAATCAAGAGTCAGCCAGAGCATGCTATCTGACGGCTCTTAAGAATTCGAATCACAAGCGGCTGGTAGAGTCTCCGCCGTCAGAAAGAAAAAGACGGCGGGCAGAGAATAAAGCGAACAAGGATCTGTCCATGGAAAACTTTGAGGGAAGGCCGGCAGACTTGCCAAGACCTAGCCCTGTGTCTCGAGCAGGACAGACCAGAGAAGACGGTCAAGATTTGGGCCGACCTGGCCGACGACATTAAGGTTAACTTGGTCAGTTTACTGCGAAGCAACGCTGATGTCTTCGCGGTTTCAGCAGAAGAGATGCCGGGAATCGATCCCACGTTCATGGTACACCGGTTGAGCGTCGAGGAGGACGTACGACCGGTGAAACAAAAGAAGAGAAACTTCTCGGCTGAGAAGAATGCTGCCATTAAGGAGGAAGCAGACAAGCTGCTAGCGACTGATTTTATCGAGCCTTGTGACTACCCAGAGAGAAGTTTGGGATATCTTCTGAGTTTGGGGCTAAGCCCTGTAGCTATCGGAGTTTCACTCTTTTCTTCACCGGAATTGGAAAATGGTTGGCAAACGTAGTGAAGGTCAAGAAAGCCAAGGATCTTCGTGAATGTACGTGGACTTCACCGACTTAAACAAAGCCTGCCCCAAGGACTGCTATCCACTGCCCATAATTGACCAATTGGTAGACTCTACTAGCGGCCATGCGCTACTGAGCTTCATGGACGCCTTCTTTGGATATCATCAGATCAGCCTCCTTGAGTCTGACAGGAATAAAGCGGCATTCATCACAGATGCCGGAGTCTATGCATACAAGGCTACGCCGTTCGGCCTGAGGCTGTCAAAGAACACTTCAAGCAATTACCGACTATTGCCCGACCCGAGATAGGGGATAAGTTGCAGTTGTACGTCTCGGTGTCGATCAAGACGGTGGCGGCGGTATTGTTAGTGGAAAAAGATAAGCAGCAACACCCAATCTATTTTGTGAGCCATGTACTAGCTGGGGCAGAGCAGAGATACGAGTTGCTGCAGAAAATGGCATATGCCGTACTGATAGCGGCAAGAAAGCTCCGGCCATATTTTGACTCCCATACCATCCAAGTGCTCACAGACCAACCGCTAGAGAATGCGCTGCATAAGCTGGACACAACCGGTAGGCTGCTGAAATGGGCAATCGAGTTGTCTGAATTCAACATAGAATACCGGCCACGTACAGTTATCAAGGTACAAGCTTTGGCCGACTTCATAGTCGAGACCACGTGCAAAGAGATATAGGAGCCAGCCGGTACCTGGCAAATATCTATGGATGACTCCGCGGCCCAAACAGGAGCAAGTACCGGAGTGGTCATGACGTCTCCAGAGGGGGACGTGTTTGAATATGCCGTCCACTTTGGGTTTAAGGAGTCCAAAAATGAAGCGGAGTACGAAGCGACAATAGCAGGGATCAACTTGTGCATAACGGCTGGGGCCAAGAAAATACGGATGACAACCGACTCACAGCTCATATCGAGCCAGATCCGAGGGCACCTACGAAGCCATAAAGCCGGTAATGCAGAAGTACCTACACAAGGTAAAGCAGATGACGGCCACACTCCAAAGCTTTGAGGTAGTATTGGTCCCTCGAACCGAGAACATGGCGGCGGATGCTTTGTCCAAGCTGGCTAGCTCAAGTACCACTAATTCACAGCGCAGTGTCATGATAGAGATGCTGCCAGAGAGAAGCATAGATGCCGCAAAAGCAGAAGTAAACAAAGTCAGTCAGGGAAAATAATGGTATTATGAGATACTGGCGTACAAACTGTCAGTTTACCTACTGACATGATGGCGGCCAAGAAGTTAAAAAGGGAAGCCACGTGGTTCTACGTCTTTCAAGGGCAACTATACAGGAAAGGTCTTTCACTCCCACTCCTAAGGTGTGTAACGGCCCACGAGGCCACGAAGATTATAGAGGAAATCCACGAAGTAGTATGTGGAAATCATATCGGAGGAAAGACACTGGCACTGAAGGCCCTGGAGCTGGCTTCTACTAGCCGACAATGCTGGCAGATGCACAAGCCTACGTAAAAAAATACGACAAGTGCCAAAGATTTACGCCGGTTATTCACCAATCGGCAAATGATTTGCAGCTAATCCTGAATCCAATCCCTATCGCTCAGTGGGGGATGGATATCATAGGACCGTTCACACCAGCATCTGGAGGAAGAAAGTTCCTGATAGTAGGAATTGATTATTTCACGAAATGGATCGAGGCGGAGCCAACTGCAAAGATAATGGCAAATCAGGTCAATAAGTTCATTTGGCAGAACCTCATCACACGGTTCAGAATTCCTATGGGGATAGTTATGGACCGCGGCGTCCAATTTGATTGCGGGCCAATAAAGAACTTCCTAAGACCCCACGGCATCAAATTAGCGTACTCATCAGTGTGTCACCCCCAGAGCAACGGGCAAGTTGAAGCTGCCAATAAGCAAATCTTGAACGCACTCAAGAAGAGCTCGATGACTTGAAAGGTGCATGGGCCGACATGGTCCCAGCTGTATTATGGTCCAACCAGACCACCGAGAAAGAAGCAACCGGGGAAGCCCCCTCGGTTCATGCTGGCATTCGGTGTCGAGGCTGTGTTACCAGTCGAAGTTGGGTTGCCAAATTGACGGATCCTGAACTACGACCCAGAGCTAAATGACAAATTGCATAAGAAGACCTCGATCTCTTATCGGAAGTAAGACCCGCTGCGGAGCTTAAGTTGGCCGCGTACAAAGACCGAATAAGCAAGGCATACAACAAGCGAGTGCAGCACCGACCAATAGAGAAGGGGGGCCTAGTGCTCAGGCGCACAACGACTATAGGAAGAGCCCACGCCGAGGGAAAGCTAACAGCCAACTGGGAGGGACCCTGCCCGATGAAGGAGGAAATAGTCCCAGATGCATATCGACTAGAGGACATCTCAGGCAAGCTACTCATGAATAGCTGGAATGCCAGCGTGCTAAAGAAGTACTTTGTTTAACTGCTTTCTCATTTTAGTTGCATATTCAATAATGAAACGGCATTGTTGCCATGACTAGAATTACTTAATATTACGGCATTACAGCCAAGAATATTTTTTTCACTTTGCTTTCGAGTTAATAATTCTGGTATAACCAGAAAGGTCCATTTTCAATAAGATGAGCATCTTCTAGCATAATATCCGTACAGTTTTTTTCCAAGTCCCTTGACGGTCAATGACCTAAGCGGATCTATCGTCAAGAGAGATTAAAGCAAAGCAAGACAAAGTTCCTTGACAGTTAATGACCTACGTGGATCTGTCGCAAGAGAAACTAGTAAGATGCAAGACAAGTTCCCTGAAGGGTAATGACCTGTGCCGTCACAGGAAATCAAATAGACATGAGACTTGGTGTTGGTGAATGACCTATTTGGATCTGCCAACCCAAATAATATCCCCTGTTGGTCAATGACCTTCTCGGATCTACCGACAGGAAACGACCCCTACAACTCTCTTGCTGGTCAATGGCCTAGTACGGATCTGCCGGCAAGACAGAGTGTACATGACTAAATTTCTACTCTTAACCGGTCAATGACCCTAGTGGATCTGCCGGAATAAGATATACAAATAACTCTATTTAACGGTCTATGAACCTACGTGGATCTGCCGTTATGATAGCGCATATGAGACGAGATGAAAATTGCGCATAAAACGTAAATTACTATACAAATGCTTAACCGACAGAAGAGTTGGCGAGATAAATTCTATTGATAAAAAAGTTGTACTTACATCCTAGTAAGCTAGGTACAAAAAGTAGATTAACTAGGTCTGCCACAGGCAGCAAGACCGTGAAGAATACGAGCATAAAAGAGGAGAGACCTAGTCTAATCACCCTGGGCTGCCTCCGAAACAAGAGCCTTGTCGTCCTTCGCAGGACCCTTGTCATCCTTCGCAGCCTCCTCAAAGGACGAATCAACCGTTTTAGGGTTGGAGCCGTCAAGACTCTTGTCAAGGATAACAACATCCTTAGCTTCGTTATCAACATTTTCCTCGACGGTCTCTGGCTCTTCCTCCTCGAACTCGACACGAGGGTCGACATTAGCAATATCAGCCTCCGTCACCCCGTAGTCCAGCTCCTCATTCTCGACCGAGATTTCGAACATCCTCTGGGCGTGAGCTTC
The DNA here is from genome assembly GCA_947648045.1 of Beta corolliflora. Taxonomy (NCBI): domain Eukaryota; kingdom Viridiplantae; phylum Streptophyta; class Magnoliopsida; order Caryophyllales; family Amaranthaceae; genus Beta; species Beta corolliflora. The sequence continues at coordinate 2,930,203 of CANSZD010003182.1, forward strand.
CTCCACCTTTCCCCACTTTATACCGGGGAGGGCATACTAGCACACTGCATGGCGGCTGCCCATCCTCCGTTGTACCGATAGGCTAAACGGTGGACAAAATCCATTGATCGGCAATACTCGGCCACAACGTCGGCCTCCCGGGCCTTTGATTCATGGATCTGCTCCCTTAGCTTCTGCACCTCAATGTCCTTGTTCTTCAGGCTAAGTGTGTTCGCCTTATTAAGGACATTGGCCGATTCGCGGTCTTCAGCCCGTCCCGTTCTTCGTTGGCCGCCACCAACTCAGCATATTTGGCAGCCAGTTTCTCTCTCGTGGCTTTGTGACCATCTACCTCACCATGGTAGGCAGCTTGGAAATACCGGTAGAGGTCATAAAGCTCTTTACCAGAATGGGCCGATTGAAAGAAATACAATGAACAAGTTAAAGACGGTAATATCAAAATATATCGGAAAAATAAATTGTAAACTTACCACGGCCAAGTTATGGGCGTGAACGACAGCTACAACGTGGACCTGCTCCACCGGCATGTCGAACTTCATTTGGAATCCCTTCAAGAGCCGGTAGCCGAGATTGCCACCCTCCAAAGGGCGGTCCAGCAGCAATGACTCATCGTCCAAGACGTTGAGCTTTGGTTTGAATAGCTCACCATCCCGGACGGGTGACCGAGTCCATATCTTCCCAAGAATCTTCGGTATGTCAACGTCGGGATGTTCGATGAACCCGGTCTTGCCCATCTCCACGAACTTTCGCAGCTCTGGGATCCTATTGGGCAGAGTTTGCAGTTTTTATGATTTCAGTCGCAAAGAAGAGGTCCCAACCTCAACCACTCGCCCTTTGGGCTCTTTATCTCCTCCCTGAACAATAGGGCCGGTAGAATCCTTAGCTGATTCTTTTACTGGAGCCTTCTTTTTGAGCTCCTTGTCCCCCTGCCCTTCTGCCTTCCTCTTCTGAGGAACGACAGGGGGTTGTTTGATGGCCGATAGTGGCGGCACCTTCTCCGGAACGTGGCCGACATCATAACCATTACCACGACCAACTCCACGACCTTGTTTACCACCCCGACCTCCAGTGCTGGGGGAAATGGAAGTTAACTTCTTGGCGGGCCTGGGAGGCATGTTTGATATTGGGATGCAGTTCTGGTTAAGGTGCAAAGCTTCCCGGATCAAATGCTCACGACCTGAAATCAAGAAAGATCAAGCATCAGCAATATGCAAAAAAAACAACATTGACGACAATAAATTATAGCAAACAAGAAAATCAAAGTGTAGATAACCGATATAACTCTTAATTACCATGAGGCTCAGCTTAGCAAAAGCCTAGGGTGGAAAGAGCAGCATTGCCTAGAATGTACTTAGCATGGGGTAGCCAAATCAGAGGCACCGGGACAGGCTTGCCTCCTTGGGACTATATCGGCCGTTTTAACCTAAGGCCGTTGCCATCCCCATCCTGCAACAAGAGGTCGCAGTCCTAGCACTGATGACCGCCTTAAAAGAAGGCACTGCCGTTAGAAGCTACCTGGGCCACAAGAAATTGACCAACCTGAACGACGTCCTTAGAAAATCCAATGAGTTTATTCGAGGAGAGGAGTTCGATAAGGCGGCAACGTCAAAGCGGTCTGAAGGGGACGGTAAGGAGAAAGAGAAAGAAAAAGAAAAAGAGAAAGACAAAGACAAGTACCGGAAGGAAAAGAAGTCCGACAACTCCGGAAGAAGGGAAGAGAGTAACTCAGTCAAAAAGGACCACGAAGGACGGCCAGACCGATATCACAATTACACATCCCTGACAATGTCCCGGGTCGAAATCTATGAGTTGCACAAGAAAGACGACAAGTGGCGGCGCCCAGAAAGATGTTCTACAAAGGCCGTGACAAGTCGAAGTGGTGCGATTTCCACAGAGATTACAACCATGTCACAGACGATTGCAAGGATTTAAGAGATGGGATAGAGGACCTGATACGGAGAGGCTACTTTAAGTAGTATCAGGACAGGTTTGATTGAGATAGGTTACCCAGAGAGAGGTCGCCTAGAGAAGGTGACGATAATAGAAAGTCGGTCGGCAAAAGAGAGAATCACTGAGATACATGTCATCTCAGGCGGACCTGTTCATGGTGGGAGTATCCACGGCGCTAAAGCCAGTCTGAAGGAGGTAAGGCACCAAGTGAATTAGCACAATAAAGGTTAGTGGCCGACACCACCAACCATGCCGTCCGCATCTTTCACTGCGGAGGACGCTAAGGGGATCATCTACCCACATGACGACCCCTTGATAGTATCTCTACAAATTTCCACGGCGATGGTTCATCGCATTCTGGTGGATGGCAGTAGTTCTTCCAATATCTTGTTCATGCACACATTTGAGAAAATGGGTCTAGGGAGGTCCTGTCTTAAGCCAGTCTCATACCCGGTAATCGGTTTCACAGGGGCATCTTTCGTCCCTAAGGGTACCGTCAAGCTGCCAGTTAAGTTGGGAGAGGGATCCCAGTCCAGAGATCTCTTGGTGGAATTCCTAGTGGTGGACGTGCCGGTAGCCTATAACGCCATTATATTGCGGCTGTTGATCTACGACGCTCAGACTGTGGTGTCCACCTATCACTTGATGATGATTTGCACGTCAAACCATGGAAAGCCGGAGAGGTTGAAAGGGAATCAAGAGTCAGCCAGAGCATGCTATTTGACGGCTCTTAAGAATTCGAATCACAAGCAGCTGGTAGAGTCTCCGCCGTCAGAAAGAAAAAGATTGCGGGAAGAGAATAAAGCAAATAAGGATCTGTCCATGGAAAACTTTGAGGGAAGGCCGGCAGACTTGCCAAGACCTAGCCCAGAAGGAGAGACTGAGGAGGTCAGTCTCGAGCAGGACAGGTCAGAGAGGACGGTCAAGATTGTTACTGCGAAGCAACGCTGATGTCTTCGCGGTTTCAGCAGATGAGATGCCGAGAATCGATCCCGCGTTCATGGTACACCGGTTGAACGTCGACGAGGACGTACGACTGGTGAAACAAAAGAAAAGAAACTTCTCGGCTGAGAAGAACGGTGCCATTAAGGAAGAAGCAGACAAGCTGCTAGCGACTGATTTTATCGAGCCCTGTGACTACCCAGAATGGTTGGCAAACGTGATGAAGGTCAAGAAAGCCAATGGGTCTTCGTGAATATGCATGGACTTCACCGACTTAAACAAAGCCTGCCCCAAGGACTGCTATCCACTGCCCAGAATCGACCAATTGGTAGACTCTACTAGCGGCCATGCGCTGCTGAGCTTCATGGACGCCTTGTTTGGATATCATCAGATCAGCCTCCTTGAGTTTGACAGGAATAAAGCCGCATTCATCACAGATGCCGGAGTCTATGCATACAAGGCTATGCCGTTCGGCCTGAAGAATGCCGGTGGTACTTACCAGAAGCTGGTAGATAAGATATTCGCGCATCAGAAAGGCCGGAATGTCGAAGTTTATGTAGACAATAGCATCGTCAAGAGCCTGACTGAAGAGGCCCACATCGCTGACCTCGAGGAAACCTTTGCGACTCTTCCCAAATATCAGATGAAGCTGAACCCCAAGAAGTGCGTATTTGGGTAAGATCCGATAAGTTCCTCGGTTTCATGGTCAGTGAAAGGGAGATAGACGCTAATACTAACAAGATCAGGGCCGTAAGTGAGCTGCCGGAGCCAAAGAGCATCCGGGACATACAGAAGCTGACAGGGAGAATGGCGGCATTGACCAGGTTCGTCTCCAAGTCGGTCTCCAAGTCCCTACCGTTCTTCATGGTCCTGAGGGGAAACAAGAAGTTCGAGTGGGGAAATGAGCAGAGACAAGCCTTTGAGGCTGTCAAAGAACACTTCAAGCAGTTACCGACTATTACCCGACCCGAGATAGGGGATAAGTTGCAGTTGTACATCTCGATGTCGGTCAAGATGGTAGCGGCGGTATTACTGGTGGAAAAAGATAAGCAGCAGCACCCTATCTATTTGTGAGCCATGTAATAGCTGGGGCTGAGAAGAGATACGAGTTGCTGTAGAAAATGGCATATGCCGTACTGATAGCGGCAAGAAAGCTCCGACCATATTTTGACTCCTATACCATCCAAGTGCTCACAGACCAGCCGCTAGAGAAAGTGCTTCATAAGCTGGACACGACCGGTAGGCTACTGAAATGGGCAATCGAGTTGTCTGAATTCGACATAGAATACCGGCCACGTACAGTTATCAAGGCACAAGCTTTGGCCGACTTCATAGTCGAGACCACGTGCGAAGAGACAGAGGAGCCAGCCGGTACCTGGCAAATATATATGGATGGCTCCGGGCCCAAACAGGAGCAGGTGCCGGAGTGGTCATGACGTCTCTAGAGGGGGACACGTTTGAATATGCCGTCCGCTTTGGGTTTAAGGCGTCCAACAATGAAGCGGAGTACGAAGCGGCAATAGCAGAGATCAACTTGTGCATAGCGGATGGGGCCAAGAAAATACGGATGACAACCGACTCACAACTCATATCGAGCCAGATCGAGGGTACCTATGAAGCCATAGAGCCGGTAATGCAGAAGTACCTACACAAGGTAAAGTAGATGACGGCCACACTCCAAAGCTTTGAGGTAGTATTGGTCCCTCGAACCGAGAACATGGCGGCGGATGCTTTGTCCAAGCTGGCTAGCTCAAGTACCACTAATTCACAGCGCAGTGTCATGATAGAGATGCTGCTAGAGAGAAGCATAGATGCCGCAAAAGCAGAAGTAAACAAAGTCAGTCAGGGAAAATAATGGTATGATGAGATACTGGCGTACAAACTGACTAACAGTTTACCTACTGACAAGATGGCGTCCAAGAAGTTAAAGAGGGAAGCCATGTGGTTCTACGTCTTTCATGGGCAACAATACAAGAAAGGTCTTTCACTCCCACTCCTAAGGTGTGTAACGGCCCACGAGGCCATGAAGATTATAGAGGAAATCCACGAAGGAGTGTGTGGAAATCAGATCGGAGGAAAGACACTGGCACTGAAGGCCCTGAGAGCTGGCTTCTACTGGCCGACAATGCTGGCAGATGCACAAGCCTACGTAAAAAATGTGACAAGTGCCAAATATTTGCGCCGGTTATTCGCCAATCGGCAAATGATTTGCAGCCAATCCTGAATCCAATCCCTTTCGCTCAGTGGGGGATGGTTATCCTAGGACCGTTCACACCAGCATTTAGAGGAAGAAAGTTCCTGATAGTAGGAATTTATTACTTCACGAAATGGATCGAGGCGGAGCCGACTGCAAAGATAACGACAAATCAGGTCAATAAGTTCATCTGGCACAACCTCATCACAAGATTCGGAATTCCTATGGGGATAGTTATGGACCACGGCGTCCAGTTTGATTGCGGTTCAATAAAGAACTTCCTAAGTCCCTACGGCATCAAATTCGCATACTCATCAGTGTGTCACCCCTAGAGCAACGGGCAAGCTGAAGCTGCCAATATGCAAATCTTGAACGCACTCAAGAAGAAGCTGGATGACTTGAAAGGTGCATGGGACGACATGGTCTCAGCTGTATTATGGTCCAACCGGACCACCGAGAAAGAAGCAACCGGGGAAGCCCCGGTCATGCTGGCATTCGGTGCCCAGGCTGTGTTACCAGTCGAAGTTGGGTTGCCAAATTGGCGGATCCTGAACTACGACCCAGAGCTAAATGACAAATTGCACAAGGAAGACCTCGATCTCTTACCGGAAGTAAGACTCGCTGCGGAGCTTAAGTTGGTCGGTACAAAGACCGAATAAGCAAGGCGTGCAACAAGCGAGTGCGGAGCCGGTTAATAGAGAAGGGGGACCTAGTGCTCAGGCGCACAACGGCTACAGGAAGAGCCCACGCTGAGGGAAAGCTAACAGCCAACTGGGTGGGACCCTACCTGGTGAAGGAGGAAATAGTCCCAGGTGCATATCGGCTGGAGGACATCTCAGGCAAGCTACTCAAGAATAGCTGGAATGCCAGCGTGCTCAGGAAGTACTTTGTTTAACTGCTTTCTCATTTTAGTTGCATATTCAATAATGAAACGACATTGTTGCCATGACTAGAGTTACTTAGTATTACGACATTACAACCAAGAATATTTTTTCACTTGGCTTTCGAGTTAATAATTATGGTATAACCAGGATGGTCCATTTTCAATAAGATGAGCATCTTCTAGCATACTATATGTACAGTTTATTTCCAAGTCCTTTGACGGTCAATGTCCTAAGCGGATCTACCGTCAAGAGAGATTATAGCAAAGCAAGACAAAGTTCCTTGACGGTCAATGACCTACGTGTATCTACCGCAAGAGAAACAAGAAAGATGCAAGATAAATTCCTTGACGGTCAATGACCTACGTGGATCTGCCGTCAGGAGAAATCAAACAGACATGAGACTTGGTGTTGGTCAATGACCTATTTAGATCTGCCAACCCAAGTAATGTCCCCTGTCGGTCAATGACCTTCTCGGATCTACCGACAGGAAACGACCCCTACAACTCTCTTGCTGGTCAATGGCCTAGTACAGATCTGCCGGCAAGACAGAGTGTACAGGACTAAATTTCTACTCTTAACCGGTCAATGACCCTAGTGGATCTGCAGGAATAAGATATACAAATAACTCTATTAACGGTCTATGAACCTACGTGGATCTGCCGTTATGATAGCGCATATGAGACGAGATGAAAATTGCGTATAAAACGTAAATTACTAAACAAATGCATAATCGATAGAAGAGTTGGCGAGATAAATTCTATTGAAAAAAAAGTTGTACTTAAATCCTAGTAAGTTGGGTACAAAAAGTAGATTAACTAGGTCTGTCACAGGTGGCAAGACCGTGAAGAATACGAGCATAAAAGAGAAGAGACCTAGGCTAATCACCCTGGGTTGCCTCCGAAGCAAGAGCCTTATCATCCTTCGCAGGAGCCTTGTCATCCTTCGCAGCCTCCTCAAAAGACGAATCAGCCGTTTTAGGGTTGGAGCCGTCAGGACTCTTGTCAAGGATAACAACATCATCAGTTTTGCCATCCTTGGCTTCGTTATCAGCATTTTCCTCGACGGTCTCCGGCTCTTCCTCCTCGAACTCGACACGAGGGTCGGCATTGGCAATATCAGCCTCCGTCACCCTGTAGTCCAGCTCCTCGTTCTCGACCGGGATTTCGAACATCCTCTGGCCGTGAGCTTCCTCCACCTTTCCCCACTCGATACGGGGGAGGGCATGCTTAGCACACTGCATGGCGGCATCCCATCCTCCGTTGTACCAATTGGCTAAAAGGCGGACAAAGTCCATTGACCGGCGATACTCGGCCACAGTGTCGGGCTCCCGGACCTTTGATTCCTGGAGCTGCTCCCTTAGCTTCTGCAGCTCAATGTCCTTGTTCTTCAGGCTAAGTGTGTTCGCCTTATTAAGGACATTGGCCGATTTCAGGTCAGCTTGGGCCTTTTCCAGATTCGTCTTCGCGGTCTTCAGCCCATCCATTTCTTCGTTGGCCGCCACCAACTCAGCATATTTGGCGGCCAGTTTCCCTCTGGTGGCTTTGTGACCATCTACCTCACCATAGTAGGCAGCTTGGAAATACCGGTAGAGGTGACAAAGCTCTTTACCGGAATGGGCCGACTGAAAGAAATTCAATGAACAAGTTAAAGACGGTAATATCAAAATATACCGGAAAAATAAATTGTAAACTTACCACGGCCAAGTTATGGGCATGAACGACAGCTACAACGTGGACCTGCTCCACCGGCATGTCGAACTTCATTTGGAATCCCTTCAAGAGCCGGTAGCCGAGATTGCCACCTTCTAAAGGGCGGTCCAGCAGCAATGACTCATCGTCCAAAACGTTGAGCTTTGGTTTGAACAGCTCACCATCCCGAACGGGTGACCGAGTCCATCTCTTCCGAAGAATCTCCGGTATGTCAACGTTGGGATGTTCGATGAACCCGGTCTTGCCCATCTCCACGAACTTTCGCAGCTCTGGGATCATATTGGGCAGAGTTTGCTGTTTGTAAATTTTCCGTCGCAAAGAAGAGGTCCCAACCTCAGCCACTCGCCCTTTGGGCTCTTTATCTCCTCCCTGAACAATAGGGCCGGTAGAATCCTTAGCTGATTCTTTTACTGGAGCCGTCTTTTTGAGCTCCTTGTCCCCCCGCCCTTCTGCCTTCCTCTTATGAGGAACGACAGGGGGTTGTTTGATGGCCGATAGTGGCGGCACCTTCTTCGGAACGTGGCCGGCATCACCACCATTACCACGGCCAACTCCAGGGCCTTGTTTACCACCCCGACGTCCGATGCTGGGGGAAATGGAAGTGAACTTCTTGGCGGGCCTAGGAGGCATGTTTGATTTTGGTATGTAGTTCTAATTAAGGTGCAAAGCTTCCCGAATCAAATGCTCACGACCTGAAATAAAGAAAGATCCAGCGTCAGCAATATGCAAAAAAAACAATAATGATGACAATAAAATTATAGCAAATAAGAAAATCAAAGTCTAGATAACCGGTATAACTCTTAATTACTAAGAGGCTCAGCTTGGCAAAAGCCTAGGGTGGAAAGAGCAGCATTGCCTAGAATGTACTTAGCATGGGGTAGCCAAATCATAGGCACCGGGACGGGCTTGCCTCCTTGGGGGCCCGGCTTGGTAGATGCCTCAAAAAATTCATAAGTTGCCAATTCCCCGCGTGTCAAACGCCTATCAGGGATATGCTCCATCTTGGGCCGGGGTTTCGTCCAATACCGGCGCAAGGGAAAATCATCTGGCACTCGGACCTAGAAGAAACGGGGTTGCTAGTTTTTCAGGGACGTCAATTTTGGATACACCATCTTTTTCTGCTTGGTGTACATGGACATCCAACCACCCTGGCCAAGTTCCTTGCCGGCCTTAGATCTCTTCTTCTTTCCCTTTCCCTTGCCCTTGGCGGAACCGTCTTCTTTTATCTAGTGAAGTTTCCGGAAGAGATTCAAGGTCTCAAGAAACCTCTTATACCGGATAGTTCAGGCATAGCAAATCAGGTTACGCCATGATAACGGTGTAAGCTGAGATAGGCATATATTCCAGGCCTTAAAATTTTGACTATAAGCGGGTCCAAGGGAAACCTAAGGCGGAAATCCAACATATGTGCATATACTGCTACGTGCCTAGGGGGGCAATCGGTTACACGGTACCTTCAGACGGCAGTACCAGCTCATATCCGTCTGGAAAAGCAAAATATTCTGCCTATTTGCGGTAGAAGTTGTTCTTCATTGCCGTCCTCCTCCAGCTCTTGTCAATTTGGATAAAAAAGGGACTACCAGCCTCGCATGGCGGCATGTAGAGGTCGTCCAGCGTTTCGTCGTCGTCCTCCGGGATGATTTCCGGAGGATCTTCATCGGCATCAGCTTCTAGAGAAGTAGACTCAGAATCCGACATCATTTCGCACACAACGCTATCTACGTCTTCTGAGGCCACAGAAGAAACCTCATCTTCCATACCGGCGTCCTCCATCTCGTTATCCGACGATTCAATATTTAGGGCACCCTCCTCCAACACCTCAGCTTGTCTAGAGGATGAGGGCTCCCCAGGGGGATTAGCAGAGGTACCTGCCGATGGAGGGAATAGTAATGGGGAGCGTTCGACCTGTCCAATCATGGTACCATACTGGCCGAAAATCGACACACCTATAGCGGCCCCAAAGGCCCGGATAGCGGTTAGGGGAGAGGCATGTAATACTGGCTCCTCAAGCGTCCTACCAGAAGTACTACAGTCATGACTCGATTTACTCCTACGTTCTTTGGTCAAGTCTACTACCGGTGAATTAGCAGACACGGTAGGGCTAGGAGATTTACTTTTAGAGTTAAAGTCTCTATCGGTCATGGAAGGGGGGTTCTCAGATATATTTTGTGAATCATAATTGGAAGAAATGATTAAAAGCAAATACGGCTAAAGAGGACATTTCTGGGAAATACCTGGAACGAGAAAACTGGCAAGAGGAAACACGAGCAATCGCCAAAATCAACCGGCAAGAAAGCTGGTAATACTGGCTCGGAATATCACCACGAAGAATGAAAGGACGCTAGGGCTCAGCGAGAAAGCGTTGAATGCTAATGCTTGAAAGTTAGAGAGTAGTGTGAAAATGAGAAAGAGAGGTTGGCCAAACTCTATTTATAGAGGGGCTCATGGCTCGGATCATGCGACTTTTCGTCTTCCCGTCCGGATCATGCCACGTGGATTTTAGCTCAGAAACAACTATGAGCAGTTACTGACACACTAGTCAAGTCATCGCGCGGACTAAGGCAACGATTCATATTCCGCAAGCTTACCCTTTTCCGGAAATTTCTAACGGCTCTGGCGTGAAGGCGTGATTTTCGCATCACCCATGACGGTTCAACATTGACTAAGCAGGACATGTCTATACCAGACATACCGGCTTGGGGGCTAGTTGTATGGGGGCTGTTCATGTTTCCTACTGGTTCAACTGGACCGCTATTGACCTCCATGGTCAACTCATTCAAGGAAATCTCGTTGATGGGGAATGAGTCAAACGTGATACCGGCATCTACGTTATGCCGGCTACATTCAAATACCTTACCGGTGTCAATCACTTGGGCCACTGTTAAATGGGACTGGGTTGATCCAGTGCTTACTCAAATGCGCCTATGGGCCTAAAGATAAGTATCAGAAGAGGATAGAAATGTATCTAACCAATAGGAGCAGTGTCTTACCTTGCTTGGGACACTGCCGGCTCCTATGAATACCCCATGATCTGAGTCATAAGGTACGTTCACATATACTAATATACTCTACTTGAGATATACCGGCTTTACCCATTACTGACTTAGGCATCGGAGGGGCGTTCCTCGGATCAACCCCCGAGGTTAGTTTACGTGTTCTGTCTTGCATGACATCAAACCGACTTACATTACTGAAGAGATACCGGTTCACTCCAAAGGCATTTATTCCATATCGAAACACCAAGACCACCATTTCTTGGTTTACAAACTTTATCCCACCCAATTAGGTTAAGAGCCTTAGATTCCGGGTCTTTATTCAAAAAAAAATTCCTATAACATCTATCTGAAGAAGTATAAATAGTAGATGGCAAGGGAAAGCTTTGCATTTGATAATTAGCTTTATTCGCCAGATTTGCTTGAATTAAGACAGTACGACCAGCTTGAGATAAAGAATTCACCTTCCATTTTGTAAGCTGAGAAAAGATTTTTTCCTGAATATCCCCAAACGTATTCATTAGTTACTTTACCATTTACTATAGGGCACCCCAAATATTTTCTCAAAGATAAAGATTCTTCCATTTGTAAAATAGAAGAAAAATCTATAATCATAGAACACGAAGTGTTCTGAGAACATTAAAACGCTGACTTATTAAAGTTAACTAACTGCCTTGACATTGAACAATATTTATCAAGAATACTTTTAATGGTATGACAGCTATCAATATTTGCTTTTGAGAAAATCATTGTATCATCTGCAAATGCTAGAATGACCCAGAGTAACTCCTATAGACTTAGAACCAGAAGTACTTGCTTTATGAAGTTGACGGGCTAAAATTTCAACAGAGAGAATAAAAATATATGGAGAAAGGGGATCTCCCTGGCAAATCCCTCGGGAAGGGAAAAAAACATCCCTAGAGATACCATTCACTAAAACTGAAAAAGATATTGTGGTTATACATTGCTTTAACCAATTACTCCATTGATCACAAAAACCTAAATTTTTAAAGGTAGCAAAAATAATTTTCCATTCTAGCCTGTCATAAGCTTTTTCCATATCCAGCTTTATAGCTGACCAACCTTGTACACCTTTTTTTCTTTCCTATCACAATCCTTAATCTATTTGCCATTATCTTTGAAATGACTTTAAACATAGTAAGACACAAACTAATGGGTCTAAAATGATTAAAATTATAAGGGGCTTCAATTTTAGGGATCAAATGATGAAAGTATGGTTAATTTCTTTCAATAATTTTCCAGAATAAAAGAACGTTTTTACTGCACGATACACCGAAATTCCAACAAGCGACCATTATTTTTTATAAAAGAAATGGGGATACCCATCTGGGCCCGTAGATTTATCTGGGGCTAAATCCAAAACCGTTGCTTTAACTTCTTCAAAAGAAATTTCATTATATAGAAAGCCATTATCTTCATATGAAATTAGTGGTTCTAGTAAGGAAAAATATGTTTACGAATCAAAATTACATTTAGGGTCGGAGGTAAAACGTTTGATAAAAGCATTAGAGATACAATCTTATATTAGTTTAGGATGAGTTATTGGAGAATCAGACGAATCATTTATAGAGGTTATTAAATTACGATTTTTCCTAATTGTAGCACAAGCATGATAGTATTTGTATACGCATCACCTAATTTAATATGATTAGATTTAGCCTTTACCTGTCAATGCATGTCCTGAAACTCTAAAAGCTGTGTTTGTTTCGCAAGAAAAATATTATGAGACTCAATTAGCCTAGGACAATCATTATGAAATATGTTTCCAAATCTTGTTAAAGACCAATTTTTTTGCTTTCTCTTTAAGAAGATTGCATTTTCTTGTTAAACAAAACATATTAGACCCCTTAAATCTTATACACCACGTTTTCTTAACTAAAGTATCAAAATATTTTCTTGTTGTCCATAATTTAACAAACCAAAATGGAGGAGCTTTCATATAATTTCTAACTTCAAGATCCAGAGTAACTTGGCAGTGATCCGAAGATGAAATATTATAGTGGTGAAACTTAGCAGCTGGAAACAAACTCAACCGATCTAAACATGTTGCGCCTTTATCTAACCTTTGAAATATTATGTTAGGGCCATGTTTCTTTTTACGCCAAGCATGAGCTTGACCATCAAAAGGCAATTCAATACGTCCACAGCAAAATATAACATATTCATAAATTGGAGCCTTGAAAATCTAAAATCAGATCCCCCTAATTTATCTAGATGAGAGCTCAACTCACTAAAATCTCCCAAAATAAGATAATGAGTAAAGAGTTACTTAACATAATTTATGATTTCTTCCCAAAACTCATATTTATGGATATAGTTTGGAGGAGCATACACAAAAATAACAGTAAAACTAATACTTTAAGACATAATATTTATATTACAAGCTAGAATCTTGAAGATTATTTTATAATAGTTATTAAACTAAAAGGATTACTTACATTAATCTTCCAAACAACCATATACCACATGGTTTACCCATATAAGGGAGATCATCAAAATGGGAGAAACCACAGTGCCTTAAACAACCTTAGCTTGAGAAGGACGATTAGGTACTTTGGTTTCACACAACATCGATCATCACTTGATTTTTCTTACATTTACAAAAATCTCTCACTTCTTCCATAACACGGGGCCTCTTACAACTCCTAACATTCCAAAAATTTATAATCATAAAACAGATGGCATACGGAGAACATGAATAGCTTAGGTTCTTACCGCCTTCGGACCTGAAGACGCTAAATCAACTTCCAAACAGCTCTTTCTTCTCTTAGCTGAGCTAGAGTGAAGCAAAGCTTACTTGGACTAGCCCCTTCAATCCCCATCCATTGAATTTGTTTAATAATTGAAGTCCCAAAATTTATAGAATGAAATGAATTCTCAGGCTGTGAAAAATAATCATCAAGCATATCATCATCAAAATGTTCACCCATAATGAAAGTATCATCATCCACATCCGACTTAACTTATTCTCAAAAAAATCATCACGAGCAGGTATTTGAAGATCAGCAGCAGGCAAATAAGTAGTAGCAAATAGGTCTTCAGGGTAGACCACCCTAAGACACACAAGGGAGATAACTTCTTCATTGACTTTGGGAGGGGGGAGAGACAATAAACCAACATCACATGAATAGCCCCTGCATTAGCAAGAGAAGACACATGAATAGCAGTACTCATAACAGGTTCATCATCAGAGGAGGCTATATCAATAGCAGGACCATCCACAACAATATCTTTACCTTTATCACCAGCCTTAGGGAAAGAAATAGCAGCATGTTGAACATGATCATTATCAGAAACATCTTTGATCACAACACATTTTTCTCTAGAAAATTTTTTAACTCTAGAAAAAACTTTAGCAGGGAACCTTTTCTTATAAGCACCATATTCAAACCCAGTAGAAGATGAAGATATGGGTCTAGCATCATGCCTAGGCCTAGTCTCCATGATCGGTCCCCTAGGTGTCGTTACTTCCTATGGTTCCGGGTCAAGAATAAAATCTCCCTAGTCTAACTAACTAGCCTAATAAGGTAGTATAGCGTAGTAAGGGGTCGTATCCATGGAGAAGCAATGAGTTTTACACTTAGTTCGAGGTGCAATCAATTGACGGGAGTAAAAGAAAAGGGGTTTGAGTTATCAACTAGACTACCTAAGGAAGATAAAATAAGAGTGATTAATCAATAAGACAAACACTAGGGAGAGGGGGAATCATGGAACTCACAACAACGATTTCGACAGCATTTGGTGGGCAATGGATCAAATCTATTGAGGGTCTTGGTCCAACATCAAGGGGTCACTCTCGCACACCCCTCAACACCGCCTACCCAACCCCGCCTTTAAGGTCGTGGTCTACCCATCATCAAGTCATCACTAATATCAAGCTTGCTCTCACATAACCCAACATTAGCACAAGATTTAAACATAAAGGTGATCAAGTTTCATGCTTTAACAATAAAATACCTTGATTCGAGCATCAAAAGAACAATCACCAAAGCCAACCAAACATCATTCAAAATCATCACAAAGTCCCATTATCCCCCTTCCCTAGCTAGAAATCTAGCCTAGGAAGGAGGAGAACAAAGTAAGACTAGTAAAAGCAACAATAAAAGGAGCAAACATACTAAAACTACTAAGCATGATTAGTGAAAACGAGAAAGATTGAGCCTTTGAACAATAGACTACTAAGACTAGTCAAGGCAAGTATAAACTAATTTAAACAAGCATAAAACTAAACAAATAACCAAAAACAAGCTAGGAAATAAGGATTAGGGACTAGAAATTACCAAAAGATTGATGCTTTGATTGAATAAAATGAAGAACAAATGTTGAGTTACCACTTTCTCTCTCCTAAGAATGTGTTTTTCTCTCTCTAATTAACCTAGAATAGTGTGCTCTCCCTTTGAATCCTCTTTTCTGGAATTAAAAGCTTGCCCTAAAATGTCTTAAGAGAGGGTATTTATACCCCTCACAAATACAGCTTAGAGTAAGGGCAAACAGCGAAAAAAATCGGGAGCTGACCATTCAGAGCTCCCGCTCCATACGTGGAGCGCGAGCTCTGAACATAATGAGAGAGATTTCAACAGCATGTCGAAGCTCCCGCTCCACGAGGTTGGAGCGCCAGCTCTGAGCCTAATGTGAGTTCTGCTGCGGATCGAAGCTCCCGCTCCGAAGGTTGGAGCGCCAGCTTTGATTTCTCGGTAAACCTTCTCGTATGCAAGGGATTTTGGAGCTCCCGCTCCATGAGGTTGGAGCGCGAGCTTTGGCTTCTCGGCAAATCTTCTCGTATGCAAGGGATTTTGGAGCTCCCGCTCCATGAGGTTGGAGCGCGAGCTTTGGCTCTGCTTCTACTCTTCTTTGCAATTTGAAACTCCCTCTCTTCATCCAAAGGTTCCCTTTTCCAATTCCAAGCTTCGACAACCTTGATTAGGCCGCTACGGAACCTAAAAGAAGTTAAGAGCAAGTCATAGCACAGGGTGTTCACAACATTCATTCTTCACATGAAGAGAAAACAACCTATAACTCCCAAAAAGACTCGAAATGCATGAAACTAGTAGAATCACTAACATTGAACATAGCAAAGCTAAATAAGCATAAAAATGGACTAAACAAGGGCTTAATTAGGGTGGAAAGAGGCCATAAAAGCGGCCTTAAAAGCCACTTATCAAACTCCCCCAGACTAAGTCCTTTGTTCGTCCTCGAATAAAGAGAAAGCATTAAAGTCTGTACACTAACTCACTTTCGTAGGAATCACGGTCAATTTTAGCGTAAATGACAAGCCCTTTAAACCTCAAAGTCGCCAAGGAGGACGAGTGTGCTCTCGTAAGGGTTTTCTAAGAGTTTGACCCATGACTCTAGATTTTAGAATCCAAGGCAAATCAAAAATAAACCAAAGAAAATAAAATGGTGCTCTTAAGTGAGATTTTGACGAGAAGCAAGCGCAAATGGATGCAAGAATTTCTAGACATTAAAAGTAAGCATGCTCAAAGATGTCCATAGGTTGATTAAAACATACCATACACTAAGCATAGAGAACTAGATAGAGCACATTTCCTCAAATTCTGCAACCATACATACCGCGTTCTCTCAACTAGTTTCAAATTCGCCATTCAAGGTAGCTTCTCTAAACTCCGGAGAATGGAGCCGATAAATGTAATAAGAAATAGAATAGGAGAAGGTTACTCGACATCTCGACATAGCACACTCGCTCAATAGGCTTGATTCCAATCTTCCACCACCGACAATGACTCAACCCTCTAAGGTCAAAAGGACTTTTTAAGGGTGGAAACGTAGGCTAGGGGTAAAGGGTGTGAATAAATTTGGATAGTGGTGCTCAATCCTAATATAGTGAAGCCTTAGTAGGAGCGAAAGAGCTAAATAACCATGAATCACAAATCATATTCAACCATTTAGGGATAAGTTTCCCCCAAACTTATTCGAAAACATAACAATAAAATAACTATTTTGGATTTTCTTTCTTTTTCTCCCCTTTTTTTTGTTTCTTTTTTTTTTTTTGTTTTTTTGATTTTTTTTTTCCACCTTCTTTGACTTTGGGTGGCTTTTTCTAAGAAGTTGCAATTGCATGTATTCAAGAATATACACAAAATTTCCACTAAACCTCAAGAATCTCATCATTTTCCTTTCCCCTTATTTGTTTCAAATATCACTCAAGACAATCGCTCTAACTTCACTATTCACTACAAGGGTGAAAAATAAAACAAGGAGGCAATTGACTTGTATTGAGGTAATCAAAGAAAGGATAAGGCTCAAAGGGTTGAGAGGAAGGGCATATGCAAACAAAAATAAAACCAAGAAAAAGAGAAAAACAAGAATAAAAGGCCTAAAACTATAAAAAGTGAAAATAGTCACTGAAATGAACGCCTTTATCTTTCCCTAGAGTGGCTCGGTCGCGATCTAAGATAGATTAGAGTCAAGTTCTCGATAGAAGTATGCGATGTCGAGGATCCATGCACTCAAAATGGATGTTGGGGCTTTTTTGAAAGTCCTCACATGGGGTTATCAAGCAAATGCTACCTTTAAGGTTTCAAATCACTAGAGAGAGCAACACCTTCGTACCACAATCCATGAATTAAGGTCTTATGCTCTCAAAAAGTTCTAACCGCTACCTTAACATAGCTTATACTAAAATCAACCATAAACATCTCTAAGCATGCGGGCTTCTAACGTCTAGGAATAAAAGCATTCAAAAGAGTGGAGCTTCAATGATATTGTTCTCAACTCAAGAGCAAAAGAAATAATTAAAAGAAAAATTTGCCTTGATTCATACGTATTTTTTTTATTTTTGTTTTTTTCTCAAGAGATGAAAGTAAGTAGGCAATGACACATAACCAACATTATCAATTAAATTTTGCACTTAAACCTAGGTGGTGTTCATAACCACCAATGTAAAATTAAAGCCAAGCAACCTCGAACGATCATCATCTTTCCTATACTATCCTAAAACTAAGCAAACAAGTAACTAAAAGGGAGTTGGAACGATCTCACCCATCATTGAAGCAATAAAGGCCAAATGCAATATCCGAAGCAAAAGAGCATCTTCAAACCTTGACTTCATCTCCGGATACTTGCTACGAAAGGTCATCAACTCAAAAGAGAGATTAGTTCCAACACGTAGCCGATTTCCATTTTCCTTTTCCTTTTCCTGCACATATACACAACAAACCATACCCTATGGGGGTTAAAATTAGCCCAAAGTGAGATGTAAGGCTTAGCTTGAAACTCGACTCAACTATTGGTTAGATGAGCCGAGAGGCCGTGCCTCGTATTTCTCAATCAAACTAAAATGTCACCCCCTTCCTTGGGGAAAAATCCTCTGGATTTTACAATCTACCAAAACAAAATTAAAAATCAAAGTTCAACAATAACAAAATATAAACAGTATATACAAAAGTGCTTGATTTATGGTCTTAAGCTAGACCTCTTCATCCTTCTCAAATGGCTTCGGGGGATGAATCGGTTGGGACCGACTCGAGCATCAAACAACCAAGTTTTCCAATTTGTTCCTTATCGAAATATTTCTTGATTCTTTGGCCATATACCATGAACCTAGCTCCATCTTCACCTTCCAATTCAAACGAGCCATAGGGAGTGACCTTGATGATAGAGAATGGGTCGGACCACTTAGACTTCAACTTCCCGGGGAAAAGACGGAGGCGTGAGTTGAATAAGAGAACTTTGTCGCCAACCTTGAAGTCACGATCTTTTCCCAACAACTTAGTAGGAGGCTTAGAACTCTCCCCCTTGGCCATGGTTTGGATCAATGGGAGCTCATCTTTGCTTTCTTGGGCATCTGTATGAGCTTCATCAAGTTGGGTTTCAATCTCCATGGCCTCTCTTGATTTGTCCACCCCCTCATAATTAACAATCTCCGACTCCACCAAGTCTACTCTCCACACCTTCTCCACCATAGGTTGCTTCAAGGTTTTCGAAAACTCAAACATAACTCTTTCATCGGCCACCTCACAAGTGATCGTGTTGTTCTTGCAGTTAATCACGGCTCCCATTGTTTTAAGAGCCTCTCTACCAAGGATAAGAGGAGTATGAGGGTCCTCCTCCATATCCATTACAACAAAATCACAAGGCACAAAGATATTACCAACTCGAATTGGTGTGTCTTCAAGTTCTCCACAAGGTAGCTTAATCGAGCGGTCGGCCAATTGAATTGTTTTCCTTGAAGGCACTATCTCAAACTTGAGCAACTTTGCAATGGACAAGGGCATCAAGCTCACACTTGCACCCAAGTCGGCCAATGCTCCCTTGGTCTCAAGATCTCCCAATGTCACCGGAAGAGTAAAGCTACCCGGATCTCGTTGCTTGGGTGGCAAGTGGCGTTGCACAAGCGCACTCACTTGGTGAGGAAGAGTGATGCATTGTTCATTGAGCTTTTTCTTGTTGGAAAGAAGTTCCTTGAGGAATTTTGCATAGGATGGCATTTGTGACATAGCCTCAAGGAAGGGAATGTTGATTTGAAGACCCTTCAACATGTTCATGAACTTGTTGTACTTGTCATTCAACTTTCTCTCAACTATCCTTTCCGGAAATGGTGGGGGAGGATCGAATCTTGATGGTTGGACATTTGTTGATGCTTGCTTTTCTACCTCAACCTCTTTCTCCTTCTCAACACCCTTTTTTTGGATTTCATATTCTCCTTTCTCCACAACTTGTCCTTCTTTCTCCTTATCCTCCTCTTGTTGCACCTCTTTAGGTCCTTTATAGGATCTTCCGGACCTTAGGGAGATGGTCTTCACATGGTGGTGGTTTGCGGGATTCGGAGTAGGTTGACCGGGAAGCTTCTCATTTGAGAGTTGAGAAACCCTCTCGGCTAGTTGGGCAACTTGGTTGTCAAGGATCTTTTGGTGAGAAGTGGTTTCTTGGAATTTTTGATCTACTTTTCGCTCAAGATTGCTCAACTTTTGTTCAAATTGTTGAGAAATGTTTTTGATGTTGTCTAGGATAAGAAGGGTGTCCGGAGATGGGCCACCTTGGGGGTTTGAAGTGTTTGGGAAGGTGGTTGGGGGTTGGTTTGAGAATTGATTTTGTGGAAGGGGCTTGTTGAAGTTGTTTCTAGCATTTGGATGTAGATAGGGAGCTCCTTGGTTCGCTTGATTTTGGAAATTGGTTGGTCCACCATAGTCATTGAACCTCGGATTAACATTGGAGTTAGGGCCTCTCCAATTATCCCTTTGATCTCTTTGATTATTGAGATAACCCATAGCCGCTACATGCTCGGGGTCCTTACCACCACAATAAGAGGTGTCGTGGTTGGTACCCCCACAAATTTCACATGAGAATGAGTTTACTTGACGAGATGAGGAAGAAGAAGCTTGTTCTTTCCCTAGCTTCTTGTCAAGAAGTTGCTCCATGAAGGCCTTGAGTGACTCTTGGTCAAGCTCGAATTTGCCATTAGCTTTTCCTTGACTTCTTCTCTTACCACCCCACGAATAGTTGCGAACCACATCCTCAATTGTATGTTTAAGTTGAGCTTGGGGAACTTTCCTTAATTGACCTCCGGCTCCCGCATCAAGATTGGCTCTACTAATGGGATCAAGAGCATCATAGAAGAATCTAATAAGTAGAGGCTCGCTATACTCATGATGGGGGCAAGCTCTAACATACTCGTTGAATCGTTCCCAAGCTTCACCTAGAGACTCATCCGCTTCTTGTTGGAAGTTGGAGATCTTCCTTCTCATTTCCGCGGTTTTCTCCTCCGATATAAACTTCTTTAGGAAAGCTTTGGCCACCGCCCTCCAAGTAGTCAAGGAGTTTGGTTTGAGATTCTTAAGCCACCTATAAGCTTTTCCCGCTAAGGATTGCCGGAAGAGATGCATGCGGATGTATTCTTTGATTCGTTTGGACCATGGCGCACAACTCAAGGAATCTATCAAGATGCTCAATGGGATTCTCATGCGCGGTTCCGGAAAATTGCTCCCTAAGCACCATTTGTGTATATTGTGGATGAATAGTGAAGTTTGTTGTGGTGGTGGGGAGCAAAATGCCACCGGTGAGCTCATAGTCTTCCGGATTACCAAAGTCTTGAAATAGAGGGTTGTCATCTTCGGCCATGGCTTCACTTGCCTCACTTGAAGAGTCAAAAAATATTTCCTCCTCCTCGGTTTGATGTTCAAATAACCTCCGAACTTGTCTCAAAGTACGGTCGATTTCCGGGTCAAGAGGAGTGGTAGGAATACCTTAAGATCTCCTTATCATTCAACAAAGCTAAGCACACGGTTAAAATTGACAACACAATAAGAAAAATGAAAATAAAAAGCAATTGATGGGCAATAAACTAAGTTCAAACAACACGTTGCTTCC
Source organism: Beta corolliflora (assembly GCA_947648045.1). Taxonomy (NCBI): domain Eukaryota; kingdom Viridiplantae; phylum Streptophyta; class Magnoliopsida; order Caryophyllales; family Amaranthaceae; genus Beta; species Beta corolliflora. Next base: position 2,951,222 of record CANSZD010003182.1, read on the forward strand.
CCGGCAACGGCGCCAAAACTTGATCGGTCCCCTAGGTGTCGTTACTTCCTATGGTTCCGGGTCAAGAATAAAATCTCCCTAGTCTAACTAACTAGCCTAATAAGGTAGTATAGCGTAGTAAGGGGTCGTATCCACGGAGAAGCAAGGAGTTTTACACTTAGTTCGAGGTGCAATCAATTGACGGGAGTAAAAGAAAAGGGGTTTGAGTTATCAACTAGACTACCTAAGGAAGATAAAATAAGAGTGATTAATCAATAAGACAAACACTAGGGAGAGGGGGAATCATGGAACTCACAACAACGATTTCGACAACATTTGGTGGGCAATGGATCAAATCTATTGAGGGTCTTGGTCCAACATCAAGGGGTCACTCTCGCACACCCCTCAACACCGCCTACCCAACCCCGCCTTTGAGGTCGTGGTCTACCCATCATCAAGTCATCACTAATATCAAGCTTGCTCTCACATAACCCAACAATAGCACAAGATTTAAACATAAAGGTGATCAAGTTTCATGCTTTAACAATAAAATACCTTGATTCGAGCATCAAAAGAACAATCACCAAAGCCAACCAAACATCATTCAAAATCATCACAAAGTCCCATTATCCCCCTTCCCTAGCTAGAAATCTAGCCTAGGAAGGAGGAGAACAAAGTAAGACTAGTAAAAGCAACAATAAAAGGAGCAAACATACTAAAACTACTAAGCATGATTAGTGAAAACGAGAAAGATTGAACCTTTGAACAATAGACTACTAAGACTAGTCAAGGCAAGTATAAACTAATTTAAACAAGCATAAAACTAAACAAATAACCAAAAACAAGCTAGGAAATAAGGATTAGGGACTAGAAATTACCAAAAGATTGATGCTTTGATTGAATAAAATGAAGAACAAATGTTGAGTTACCACTTTCTCTCTCCTAAGAATGTGTTTTTCTCTCTCTAATTAACCTAGAATAGTGTGCTCTCCCTTTGAATCCTCTTTTTTGGAATTAAAAGCTTGCCCTAAAATGTCTTAAGAGAGGGTATTTATACCCCTCACAAATACAGCTTAGAGTAAGGGCAAACAGCGAAAAAAATCGGGAGCTGACCATTCAGAGCTCCCGCTCCATACGTGGAGCGCGAGCTCTGAACTTAATGAGAGAGATTTGAACAGCAGGTCGAAGCTCCCGCTCCACGAAGTTGGAGCGCCAGCTCTGAGCCTAATGTGAGTTCTGCCGCGGATCGAAGCTCCCGCTCCGAAGGTTGGAGCGCCAGCTTTGATTTCTCGGCAAACCTTCTCGTATGCAAGGGATTTTGGAGCTCCCGCTCCATGAGGTTGGAGCGCGAGCTTTGGCTTCTCGGCAAATCTTCTCGTATGCAAGGGATTTTGGAGCTCCCGCTCCATGAGGTTGGAGCGCACGCTTTGGCTCTGCTTCTACTCTTCTTTGCAATTTGAAACTCCCTCTCTTCATCCAAAGGTTCCCTTTTCCAATTCCAAGCTTCGACAACCTTGATTAGGCCGCTACGGAACCTAAAAGAAGTTAAGAGCAAGTCATAGCACAGGGTGTTCACAACATTCATTCTTCACATGAAGAGAAAACAACCTATAACTCCCAAAAAGACTCGAAATGCATGAAACTAGTAGAATCACTAACATTGAACATAGCTAAGCTAAATAAGCATAAAAATGGACTAAACAAGGGCTTAATTAGGGTGGAAAGAGGCCATAAAAGCGGCCTTAAAAGCCACTTATCACTCCACCACATTTGCTTGCTCAGCTATGGTGGAAGGCTTGTCTTGCCTATTAGCATTCCTCGAAAACTCAGCAAACCATTTTTTCTTAAGATATTTCATTACCCTAACTTTTTAATCCTTTTGAGGAGGATTGACCAGAGAACAATAATTATATATAAAATGATCATCACAGCCGCAAAAAAGAGCAACCAGAAGAAAAATCCTCATACCATATCAAATACCCACAAGCAACACTACCAGAACGCAACACCTCAACATATTCTAGCAGTGGTTTAGTTATATCCACTCTTACATAAGCACGTGCAAATCTTATTTTATGCTTTAACAAGGACCTAGAATCAATCTTAATAAGAGAACCCACATTGTAGGCAGCCAACATATTTGCCACAAAATCAAAATTATTTAGTAACTCAATTGGAGACCTAGAAATTCTGACCCACAAATCCACCCACTTAATCTACCCACAAATCCACCCACTTAATCTCTTCCACATATGGGTCAAAATGGGATCTCCAAGGGTAGATAACAAACAACTCACCTTGGACATGCCAAGGTCTTTCAGACCATAGCGAATAGAGATCACCAAGGTTAGCAAACCTGATTAAAATCTAGTTATTACCCATTTCTAGGTAATCTACATCACCGTTACAGAACTTCCAGTCAGCTTTAGTTCTAGAAATAAAAAATGTCAAATCAACAGGCTCACCCAACATTTTACCAACAAGGCAAGATCTAGACAAGTAGTCTATATCATTTTGCACTTGGGGTAATTCATCTAACACAATAGCTACAGGAAAGCAAGAGGGGCCAGGGGGTCATGTACATTATTCACAGAAGCGACATGAACATTATTTAGGAGACTCACTTTCAATAATAGGAGCAACATTAGAAGAGCCAACTATAGGAGCATCATTTTCAAACTTGACATACCAGTAGATAACAACAAAAAACCAGCTAACTGAATTAAACTTTAACTCACTGATTTTTAATAGATGAATAATCAACAAGATGAAAAGAGGGAAAAGAGTGAGAATATAAATGACTTTGCTTTCTTATATAGCAAAAAAGTTTAGCGCAAACCCCAACTGAAGAGAGATAAAATTGAGCTTTTTGAATGAAATTTCCTTTCGTATTAATGCTTGAACTGTTAGCCGACCCCAAATCACTTTGGGAATAAGGCTTAGTTGTTGTAGTTGTTGTTGTATTAATGCTTGAACTAAATTAATGAACAAACATCCAACAATAGAGAGAACTTTGCAAACATTGAACATAACCCACCACGCAATAAGAAATGATGCCCTTAATTCCAACAAAACTAAACCAAAACGCACACGATTGGGGAATTGAATGAACTGTTCCATCCCCTACCAGAAAAACCCTAACCCTATATCAAGACTGGTACTTGAAACTCATGAATTTAAGCCACCTAATCCAAATCGATGGGGAATTCGCTGGATTAATGATGAAAACTGCTGTAATTGCTTCACTTTTAGGCTTGCATCCCTGACAAAGTTCGTAATTATGGATAACCACTCTACCAAAATTTGCAGACCTAGCCCCAAAATAATTGAGGGAAGGCGAAAAGATAACCACACAATCAGCTAAACTTGCTGACAAGAAGAATCAACACTAGTACTTCGAAGAAGGGTAATTTCAGGAGTGAATAAGCCAGATTTGGTTTGTTCAATTGAATTGGGGATTTTATCGAACACTTTTTAGGACTAGGTTTTCTCGAGGGCTGAGGGTTTGGGGAATTAGGACTAGACTATCTCTTTCTAATTTTCTCTCTCATGATTTTCCTCAGGGAATTTGCTGGCCTCAAGTAAATATTGATTCATGTCAGGTTTTATGTAATTAAATAACCACATAATATGTTAATGCAATGTAATAATTAGTCTACGTTGGTTCATTAAACACATAAAAAACTAATTTTTGGGTGACATGTTATTATGCAATCGAATTACTTGGATCCTGATCAGATTGTCCAATTGTCTTATTAGGCGTTAGAACAGTTCTTTAGGTCTTTATTAGTAGGAATAAACATGTCGGGTGATGAAAGCATTAAAACATACAATGTGCATATGAATAGTATAATCAATATAAAAAATAAATAGAAATAGAAGAGATTGGAGAAGAATGTACAGAATAATGTAAATCACTTTAAGATCTACATCATAAAAGTAGATTGTTAGTTCAAAAGAATTAATTTGTAATGGACCTTCATGAATTATACCTTTGTCGCTTGGGTCTTATGCAACGATCTTCAAGAAGACCAATCTTGAAGCTTGAATGGAGTTTGAATGTGTTTGATTATGTGTTTGAATGTATGTATAGAATGTATATGTAGTATGAATGTGAGTTGAAAGTGTTGGAGTCGTAAGAAAAAAGTATATGAAAACGTTCGAAGAAATCCCATTTCTTTATAGGCAAAGTGTATGCACATAATCATGTCTCCCCATTTAAGGGCCCAAGAAACATATCGCGTTTTTAATTGGTCCGACCCAAGGGGAGAGCAGTCGAAAGAGCTAAGCCCAAAATTGTTTTTAAAAGCATAAAGCTTGTTTATTTGCATTAAAGATCCAAAATCCAATTTTAAATCCCAATTAATTATTCATGATAATTAATTGTATTTTGAGCCCAATCCTTTGAAAAGCCCAATTAATTATTCATGATAATTAATTGTATTTATTTATTATTTTAATAAATATTTTCAGACATAAATAAATATTCTCAAAAAAGATATTTTAAAGTAAAGGATTTTTAAGTTGAAATCAGATTTTATCAAGTAAAATAGCTCGTTTATGGATTTAAAGATTAAATATAAAAAGAATCTTAAGAAAACCGCGTTAAAAGAGGCTGGCCAGATTAGTGGTGCATCTGGCGCAGAATGTGCGTTTGGCGCACAGGTTAGATTGCGCTCAGCGCACAACTGTGCGCTTGATACGGGGCGGTGGGTCCAACGTAACATTTTGCGCTGAGCGCACTGCACTTTCTTATCTCTTTTTCAATATTTTCATATAAATAAGCTAATGATTTCCGGATCTAGGACACACTTTTACACACTCTTTATACCCGAATACTTGCGATTTCTCAAAGCGAAAATACTCTCAAATTCTCATACTTCCATACTTTCAAATTTATAAACACACAAACACATATCTAATAACACATAAACCCATACTTGCAAACACATAAATTTGATCGATCTTCACAAGTGTTCGTTGAAAGGTTTCATGATTGCTCCTCCCGAAGGTTGTTATTCCCTCAGAACCAAGCCACACTGGTATATTTTTGAGGGTCCTTGAATATATCTTTCTTATTTATTTTATTGAAGTTACTAACGATTTCTTTTATGATGTAGATCTTTAATAAAAATCCATTCTATTGTCTATTCTAATCTCTACTCCTTTTTATTTTCTTATGTACTTTTTATGATTGTTAGCCTATACTTTCATCACCCACACGTTATTATTGCTAATCAAGACCTAAGAAACTGTTCTAACGCCTATTCAGATATTTTGGACAACCTATTAGGAACCCAGTAATATTGATTGATTAATAATGTGTCACTAAAAAAGTTGTCTTTTTATGTGTTTGATAATCCAAGCTAGACTAATATTTTTAGGGTGCTTGAAAATATTATTTGGTTGTTCTTTTGCATAAAACTTGCTATGAATCGATATTTAGTATAGGCCAGTAATGGGCGAAAGTGGTTCAAGACCATATTCGTACCCTCACCCCCGAACTCAATTTTTCGTTCATGACCATTAATGAAGTTATGATGGGGAAATTTACATTGGATAAGTCCCAAAGTTGTCCCAAAGGTTTCCCAATATCCAATTAGGTTTATGAGTCTTTCTCTAAAGACTTGTTGGCGACTTCAAAAACGTTTTTAATAAAACCTTTATAATGGGGTAATCAAATACGTGCTCACACTGCGTAGGCGAAATAAAATCACCCCTACAATAAGGAACCCGAAAACGAAGCAAAGAGATAAAGAAATTATGTGCGCACTGGCTTTACGTTATTGAAATTTGTGTACATCATTGATGATGCACGCGCGCAATATTCTACGTCAAACGCAATGTTATTCTGGCCCTTTTTTATCGTTTTAAGATCCTTTTTTTATACTTTAATGAAATATATCCTTTGTAATCCGAAATCAGCTATCTTTAGGGAAAAAAATCTGATTTTTGAATATCCTTTAAAAATTAATTATCGAGAATAATTAATATTAACAATATAATTAATTATCATGATTAATTAGTCGGGCCTTAAAAATTGGGCTTGGATTTAATAAATAGAATTTATATTTTTGAAACCTGTAACACCCCTAGGTGTGTAGGAGCCCATTAGAAGATCTTGTCCTCTTTGGACCCTAGCCTGCAAGGATTTGCTTTAGTGTAGAACCGAAGTCTGACCCAAAAGGCCTCTACCAGGCACATGTGTTTACCTCTATATCAAGAAAGCTTCGTTCTCATCAACTTTCGATGTAGGATAGCCAAGATATTAGGCACTTTCTCCCCTCCTTTAAAGACCATGCGTCCCCGTAGACACTACAGGACACCGAAATGGCCATGGCTCTTGTTTAGTCTACTTGTAGGCCAAGTAACTTCTTCCTTCAATATGTTTCTTGGAGAGACTTGTGCAATGATACCTTAGCTCCGCACTCCAAACCTGCAGAAAAAGGAACCAACCCTGGAGGTTTGGGTAGTGGTTCCCCCTCCGAAGCTTAAGTCAGTATAGGTATTGAATCAGGTGTAGAGATAGAGAGAGAAATACAAAGAGAATATTTTAGCGGAGTAATAATGGCATATGAAAGCTGATTTTGAGGGAACTATTTATAGTGTTTGGAATATGAAAACTGCCATTTGATGCCACCTTAGAATGGGGGCATTTGATTGGCTAAGCAATCAGAATTTGACATGTGGTAGGCAATGATTGGGGGCTGAATCTGAGCCAATCATATGCAACCGTTTTTTGGGAATTGAGCTTTGATTATTCCTTCTGACCAAAAGTGGGCCTCAAAACATCAGAGGAATAAAACTCCTCACAAGTCTAAGTTTCCCTCCAATTTCAGGGACACGTGGAGGCCTCTGATTGTTCCACGTGGCCTCTTATCAGCCCTTAATTTTTAGGTCACAACATTTGCCCCTAAAAAGGGATTTATCTATTGCAAAAACGGTTAATTTCCTTTTACTAGGAGGAGTTACCAAATTTTGGAGGGTTGTGATGCGTCTAAACCCTGGAGGGCCACGTGGTCGGTCATTTTTACCGGTTGGGCAGGTTTTCACCCCCCTATATATACTTCATTTTGTCCTTTCTGAAATCATTTCACACCTTGAGTAATTTTTTCTAAGAGAGACTCCAAATTTTTTTAACTTTCTAGAGAGAGAGTGTGTTAGGCCAGACTTGTTGTGCTTTTCTACATCGACCGACGAAGCGTTCTTTATTTTTTCTTAAAAAAGCAATAAAAATGAATTATTCCTCTACGTCTAATAATCCCGACTGTTCAAGAGTTTGCCTTGACGCTAGAACCGATAGTCATTCTTCTTGGGCGCATTCTATGGTTGGGCCTATTCTTGCCGAATATGCATATCCTTGTTGTTATGGATTTGGCGAACAAACTCAGACGATCCAGTCTTTACCTGTACAAGGTAATCTGGCGCGCGTCAAGCAAACTGCCCGTCTAAGACGAGGATTTATACTGTCTGCTTCCAGCTCCGAAATGGAAGAGTCTGCTGGACGAGTTCCCGTGGGAGAAAAAAGGGAAAGGAAACTTACCCAAAGTACTCAGCCAGCGGTAGAGCCATCTCCTCCCAGGAACAGTAGAGAGGAGGATCATGATCAAATAAATCCGGAAGCCAGCCCGTCTGGTAGGGATATGGAGATGGAAGAAGCAAACAGCAGGAATGACGAGGGCGAGTCTAGCTCTCCTGGGGAGTTTGATGAGCCTTCCACCACATCGTCTGAGGTTAGGAGACGTCTAGATCCCCTCTCTGACCCAAGTTTTATAATAGTCAATCGTAAGTGGCTAGAAAAACTTGGCCCTGACCCTAGTCACTTGTCCCTTGCTATACCGATGCCGGGCTACTCCTATGTAATCCTTAACGAGAAAGCCACCATTCTGAGCGCTCCCCGGGGTCAATTTGCTGTTTATAAATTGGCCTTGGATGTCGGGTTGATATTTCCCCTTCACGATTTCGTCGAGGTTGCGTTAAGGCATTACAACATCGACCATAACCAACTGGTGCCGAATGCCTGGCACAACATCTTAACTTTCATAGCTGTCTGCAAGTTGCGCCGTCTAACTCTTTCTTTACCAGCCTTCACCCACATACACTATGTATCTAAGATTCCCAAAACAATAGAAGGGGCTTGGTTCAGCATCTACAATCGTGCTGGGTTTATCACTGCTTGAGATACCCTCAAAAATTAATGCACGACTGGAAGGCAGACTTCATCTTCGCCCAGGCTCCCAGCGAGGATATTGCCGGGGGATATCGTTACTATAGCCGGACGGCGAAAAACACCGGATGGGGAGCACCAATCTTGGACCTGGAAGATTGGTTTGATGACGAGGTGGTGGAGTACTTGATAACAGCTGAGTACATCAAACCAAACCATCCGACTTTGAAAGGGCCAGCTAACTGGATCCACTAGTGGAAAAAACCTTATCTATCACTTAGTAACAGATTCGGTTTTTACAAACTGCATCCGAAAATCGTCTGTTTTTTGGAGGGAAAACACGACAAATTTGTTGGTCCGGTTCTTTAGTGAACCGGATCAGTAAATTTTAGGGCGCAACACACTCAATTTTCGGCCCAGAACAGAATTTACTTTGCATAACATAAAGTTTCGTCCAACACGCTGAATTCCTTCTGCCCAGCATGTGGAATTATTCCTTCAGCCCAACACGCGGAATTATTCCTTCAGCCCAGTTGGATACTTTGTGGATATAAGGCTGCTCACTTCCCTCCTCACTCTTCTCTCCTCCTAACCCTAACACTCTCCTCTCTCAGCAGCTGCAGCCTCCTAACCCTAACACTCAACACTCGCTCTCTTCTCTCATTAGCTAGAGTGTCCTAACCCTATCACTCAGACATCCCTCCACCCTCACGCCACCACTCTAAAAATATTCGATTTGTTCTTCCCTCGTCACACGCAATCTCAAAAGCACCCCCTCACACTTCATCACCCAAATCCACAATCGAACGAAACACTTCAATCACACTTCTTCCCGCTCTCATATGTCAAACGCTTCAATCAAATCCACAATCGAAGCACGCCATTAAAGAAACTCGAAGAACGAAGCGCCATTAAGGTTAGATCTGAAACGCCATTAAAGAAACTCGAAGAACGAAGCGCCATTAAAGAAACTCGAAGCCACACCGGCGAAGGAAAGGCGAAGGAAGAAGCGCGAAGAGAAGTTAGATCTGAAACGAGTGATTTTTCGCTAGTTTTTGCGTTTAATTTTTTTTTTTCATTTATATTCTCGTTTTCTAATATTTTCGTTTAATTTCGTTTTTATTCTGTTATTAGTTTCATTTGTAATTTATTTTCGTTTTTATTAAGTTATTAATTTTATTTGTAATTTATTTTCGTTTTTATTCTGTTACTAATTTTTTTTGTAAATTATTTTCGTTTTTAGTCTGTTATTAGTTTTATTTGTAATTTATTTTGGTTTTTTGTATTTTCTCTTACATTTTCGTTTATTTTTTTTGGTTGATTTTTGTATTTATTTGCGTTAATAATTCGGTTCATGTTTCATTTGTAATTTTTTTGAATCAGTTTTATTTGTATTTTTTTTTGGCAATGATATAAATATTATATTGTAACATGTTACATTATTTTGTTTTTGTATGTTACTTTTTGGTCGCGGTAAATTTTGTTGGCTGCTTGGGATTGGGAACTACAATTTTTTTTAAAAAAAATTTAGAGCTTAACTGATGCGGTTTGTTGTGAAAACCGGATCAGTTTTACAACTTACTAATCCGGTTTTTACAAAAAATCGAATCAGTAAGTTGTGAAACTAATCCGGTTTTCACAACAAACGCATCAGTAAATAATTTACTGATTCGGTTTTGGACCGGATCAGTAAATATTTTGGATCTGCTGTGAGCCCATCCTATGCTGACCAAAACCAGATCAGTAAGCCCGATTTTGACCACATCAGATGGGCTTTTTTCCACTAGTGATCCCCTTCAAAGAAATGTTCTTTGACGACAACTTTTTGGTCGCCGCTGGCTTGCAGTTGGCCGAATATAAAGGTAATTCACCAAAACTCTAAGTAAAATGTGTCGTCTAAAGTATTTGTGTATTAACCAACTTGATTTTTCCTTGCAGAAGCGGCGAGAGCACTCCTTCGCAAATTTTGGAAGGTATACATAGATATGTCGAAATTAAGTGCAAACCTGTGGAAAGAGTACTCCAGGACGGGGCCCGGAAAGAGGGCTGATACCTTGGTAAGTTTCTGTCCTTTATAATGTTTTTTTTTTGTCGGACATTCTATTTGTTTGGATCTTCGTCCAAAAATATTTGGACGAAGATTTAACTTAGAAGGAAGGCTGCCAGACTCGGCCGTCCTTCTTGTTAGATTAATCGTCTGTATCACTTCTAGACGTAGATCCTTCGTAGAAGGAAGGCGTCCGGATTTGGCCGAGGATCCTCGACTATAGCATTCCTTGGACGAAGATCCTTCATAGAGGGAAGGCGGCTAGACCTAGCCGGCTTCCTTCATCGAATGGTCTTCGTCCATAATATAGTGGCAAAGCTGATCACTTTTTGGATGAGGGTCTATCCAGAAGGAAGGGGGCTAGACTTGGCCGACCACCTTCTGTGGATGGTGATCGTCCAATGTTCATATAAATCGTCCAGATATAAATTTTGGACGATCTTTTGATTTAACGTATGGTTCTTCGTCTCAAGATAACGACCATTCTGGCCGGCTTTCTTTTAGCAAGAAGAGTGCGTCTAAAATACTTTTATATAATCATTTTTGTTGACGTTCTCTTTGGACGGATTTGATCTGACTTGTAATTTTTTTCCTTTTTTGCAGAAGAATGCCCCAACATCGAAGACATCAGCTGGGAAATTAGTTGCGTCCAAGAAGAGACCTTCCACAACTAGGGATCCTTCCCCGCCCAAGAGATCGAAAGGCTTTATGGCTAAGAAGAAGACAGAACGGACGAGCTCGTCCATTCAGAAAGCCACTCCCGTCAGTCAGAGGACAGGAGACGAGTCTCATCCACCCCTTGTGGAAAAATCTTTGAAGGTGGTGGATGTTTCGTCCACCATCTCCTCTCTTTTAGGAGAGGAAGGGCATATCTCCACCTTCCTCCCAGCGGATCAGTCGGACGCGGCTGATCAGATAGAGAACCATCCAAAGGTGGCTGCAGCAATGGAGATTCAGTCGGACGCGCCAGACAAGGAAGCATCGGCCTTTAGCGGTCGGTTTCACATCTAGTGGCTCAAATGCCCCCAGCCTATAGATCTGCGTCCTTATCTTCTGGTGAGTCATCCTACTCAAATATGGTTCGGATGTTGTGAGTTGGTGGACATCCAATGAGTCCGTTCAACAGACTTGCTCTTGTTATTCCCATCAAAAGAACTGATACCTCCATATTTTTAGATAAAGGCAAAGGTCTCTCAGCAGAGCCAGCTGCTCTGATTGCAGACTCAGACGATGAGTCCTCCCAAGCCTTCGTCAAGATGTCCACGGCTGAAAGGGAGAAGCTCAAGCAGGAGCTCTTCAAACCCAGAGTCCTACATCAAGAGCTTAAGGAGGACCTCGTCTGGGCATGTGGGCTATATGTCCAACTTGCTGCCGAGGTAATTCCCTTACTTTAGCTTTGCTGTTCTAGTTTAGTACATGTACTTTTTTCATTATTTTTGACGTCGTCCACTGACTATGTTTTTACTCTTCGTCTATGCAGCTTTTTGCTCGCAGCATGATTACTAAAGACTAGGCGAGGGAGCTGAGGAAAGAAAATAAGCACCTCGTCCACTAAGCCACAATGGCTGGGGACAAGGCCATGCAGGATTGCGAGATGCTACGAACCCTTCATCGTCAATCCCAGGAGGCTTGGGAGATTCGTCAGGCCACTATGGAGTCCAGCAACCAGCAATACCTCATTAAGATTAATGATTTACTCAAAGAAAAGAAGGAGTGGAAGCTGGCCATGGACACCGGGTCAGACGATCTCAAGAGGGAGAAAAACACCACTCTTTTGGCTGCTGCTAAGTTCAGAAGAGAAAACCTCAAGCTAAGTGAGGATAATGCTCGTCTGAAGGAGGAGGCAGCCCAATCTTTTACCGATCCCAAAGAGGTCCTGGTCGACGTTGTCGAGACCTCCAAAGGCTTGACCCTAAAAGCCTTCGAAATGATGGCTGAGCCTGAGGAGGTTTCTCCCTTCAAACGTCGCTTGCTCTTTCAGCAAGATTTGCACAAGGCTCAAATAGCTGGTGAAACTCCCTTATCATTCTCTGATTCTGACGAAGAAGAGGAAGATGATGAGGAGAATCATGAGGGCCAGGAAGATGGCCAAGAAGCCCCTGAAGACCCAGCCAACGCCAAGATACACCCCCAGTCGAATAGAAAGATGAGCCTTTTGTTATCATTGTTGTTGTATCTTGGCTGATTGCTCTCCATGTAGCCATGCATAGTTTAGATTTTCTTTGTGTTTTGTTTTTTAGACTAGTTTTGTAACTTTGCCTTATTTTTAGCAATGAAATTCTCATGAAAGGGTATTTTGTTACCGAATTGCTTTCGTCCGACATAATTCATCTAGCAATACTCGCCTTTGTCCGAGATGATGGGCAATTAGTGAACATGAAAAAATATGTCTAAGTCTAAAAGAACTTGTCTTAAATGCTGGATGATTAGTGAACTTGAATAAATATATGTCTAAGTCCAAAAGAACTCGTCTTAAATGCTGGATGATTATTAGTGAACTTGAACAAATATGTTTAAGTAAAAAAGAACTCGTCTTAAATGCTGGACGATTAATGAACTTGAACAAATATGTCTAAGTCCAAAAGAACTCCTCTTACATGCTGGACGATTAATGAACTTGAACAAATAAGTCCAAGTCCAGAAGAACTCGTCTAAAAGGCTGGACGATTCGGGCTTGAACGAATTTCCTTAGTCCAAAGACGCTCATCTAACACTGGACGAGTATAGAATCTTGAACAAATATGCCTAAGTTCAAAAGAACTCGTCTAATGTTGGATGAGTAAGACTTTAACTATAAATCGCTCATCCTGATTGAGTCTGTCTTAGAAGTTCCAAGGCTTGCTTACTTTCCCCCTTTCCTGGAACTGGGCTCGTCCTGCCTTTTCAGACGAGCTGTGTTCCAAGAAGGAAATTGGCCAACCTAGGTTGAACTTATTTTAACTCTCAACTGGACGAGCTTAAATAGTTTATAGTCTCACTTGCCAACCTTATTGAATATGATTGCTTTTATGAGCTTATCATTTTCTGGCCGGCTTCCTTAGGAAGTAGTGTTCGTCTTGTAGTAATGGTCCCCTTATTAGGGTTATTACTACTTGATCGACCTTACTTTTGAAAGTAATATTCCTTTACTAAGGTGTGCTTATTTCAGGCCGGCTACCTTTAGGAGGCAATAATGTTTCTTTTACTAGAGAATATTACATTTTGGCTGACCATGTTTGTGTATTTAGGTAATTCACCTATAATATAGTTTATTACTCTTTGGCCAGTCTCCTTTAGGTAGCAATGTGCATCATAAAAATGATTATCCCTTACTGGGGTGATTCATTCTTTTACTTTAATTCTTTTTAGACGTTATTGGTTTCTTCAGTTTTTAGTTAAGTTAATGTCACTTTAAGACCCCTGGGTTAACTAGTGGTAAAAATGCCCAAAGTGAATGACTTAAGAAAAAATAAAGAAACAATCATAAGTATAAAGAGAAGGTAGAAATTGTATTATGTGAATTTTGCTTGGCAAACCACCAAGGTTCATGCATACATTCCTAATTCTCTTTTTGTGCCGTGGTACTTTTTCTGATTACAGACTACTATCATTGTTGAGTATTGATTTAAGTCAGACGTGGTATTTATCTAGAGTGTCTGAATTCCAGGTGCGTTGTATAGGTCGTCCATAAATATCTTGAAGACAGAATGTGCCACTTCTTACTTCTTCCACGACCAGATAAGGACCTTTCCAGTTTGCTGTCAGCTTACTCTGTTCTTTAGCTCGTCCTACGGCTTCCATCTTCCTCAGAACCAAATCCCCCACTTTTGGCGGTCTTCTAGAGACCCTCTTGTTAAAGTCACGAGCCATTCGAAACTTGTACAATTACATTCTTAACAGTGCGTTGCCCGTTATCTCTGGTAACTGATCCAAGGCAGTGCGAAGGCGGCTCAGTTTGCCTCTTTTGTGTACAACATGACTCTTAGGGCGGGCTTTTCAATCTCAATGGGCAAGACAACCTCAGTTCCATAGACTAACATGAAAAGTGTCTTGATAAATGTACTATTTTATTAGTATTTGTATGAGTTAGATTATTTTTGTTTTAGTTACATATTTTTAATATAAAACATTACTTAATTAGCATGCTATGTGTCACAGGTGCCTAACCAAGTGGACAAATCAACTTGATATCTACAAGTCCCGACTAGTCACGTGGAAGTAAAGAAAAGAAGGAATTAAAAAGAAAAAAAAAAGAGAAAAAGGAAAGAAGGAATTGTTCCTTCTACGATCCGAAGCCCGTTGATGGAAATTTTTTGAATTTTTTGTCTCCATCCCGGAACCAAATCGCACGTGAGAGATGCCTTCAATACACCTCCTCTTGTAAAATCAAACTCTCTATTTAACGAATTAATCTCCTTTTTTGCTCTACCTATAGCTAGGTAAGATTCCCCTTGTTGAGATGACTAAGATTTTTCCTCTTATTCTTCAGTTCACGTGAAATTCGCCCGATTTTCTTCGCCCCCATTCCTTCAGACCCTTAGCACAAGACGCAAGTTTAGTCTTCAAATTTGCTCCCCCATGCTGCCAATGATATGCCACTATTATTTAACACTCCTGATCATACCCAGAGCCGCTCAAACTTAGAAGGCTTATTACGCAACCCAACATAACCCTCATGGTGGCAAAAAACCACCTTGAGTGGAAGATGATCCGACCATTCTCCCTCTAGGTGGAATAAATGAGCTGTATTAAAAATAGAGAGCCAAGATTTAATAGTCATGGCACGGTCCAAACGACACTGGACATTATCTTTACCCTCCCTGCCATTATCATATGTAAAAGGGTACCCTGGAAAAAAAACCACACACATCCACAACAAGTTTAAATGCCATTTGCCACTCCTCACGAACCCCCTATCCTTCGTCTCATCTTGAATTAGTATCTCGTTGAAATCTCTCATGAACACGCAAGGTAGATGCGAATGAGAGGTCAACTCTTCTAAGAGCTTCCCAGATAAATAACGGTGTTGAATTTATGGCGACCCATAGAACCCCGTAAATCTTCATTTCACATCACCCAAACCCTCCCTAACCACCACATCAATATGATGAGATGACATCAACGACAACAAAACCTTCAATTCTTTTCCCTAAAAGAGCGAAAGACCCCCATACCTACTCCTAGCATCAACTACTAAGCCTTTGAAATCACCAAGTTTGTTATTCTTTAATCTCAACAACTCCCCAAAACTCAGTTTGGTCTCTGACAAGAAGGACCAGGGATGGGCCATCTATCCGGATAAGATCTCCGAGATTCGCAACTGTAGAGGGGTTGCCCATCCCCCTGCAGTAAAGACTTAGGCAACTCATTGGGCCTGACGGGGTTCGGACTCGCCAAACTCCGCCAACATGCCACCAGTAAAAGGAATGTTAATATCAACCTCAACACCAATCTTCTTTGACACATGACCCAAGCATTGAAAATCCATGTCCTCCCCTGTTTCTCTCGCACCCCTCTTTCTCTAAGATCGCCACCAGTTTGCTCTCCCTTTCCCTTGCTGATTCGTTGGTGTTTGGGCTCCATAAATGATCAGCCTAATATTACAATAAAATCATCCTAGTCACCAGACAGGTGGCACCAGTGGGTCCTACTTGTGAGTTGACCTAACTTCAGGAGCTTAGGGATCCACAAAAGGGCTGAAAAGATGGTTACCTAAAAAGGCAACATAGCCATCTATCCCAAGAAAGGCCCATCCCATCAATGTTACCTGTCTGGGAATTTCCAACAGTATAAATAGCACCAGTCTCATCAATGAATAGGTATTCAATTCTTACCTAAAAAGCTTGAGCATATCTCTCTACAATTACTGCTTTCTCTCTCTACCTCAATCACATATGACTTGAGCGTCGGAGGGACAATCCCGGAACAACCCCTGGGGTAGTCTAACCGTGTTTTGCGAGACTCTGGTGTACGGACAACGAAGCTCAGGCGATCGTTCTTGGGGCTCACATCAAGTCTCTTAACCTATTACAATCCTTAATTCCTTAACCGAAATAGTTTGGCGCCGTTTGTGGGGAAGTCACAAACAAAGTTGCTTGGCTACAACTCAGTAAAATTTGCCTCATTGTCATTCAGCAATGGCCCCAACCAAGAACACTCGCTCAAGACCCCAGGCATCATCACAAGCTCAGAGGTTTGGACGAGTACCTTTACCTCCTCCTCACCGTACCCCCACGGTACAAATCATAGACCCCGAGGGGGAACAGTCCAATGAGAATATGCCGGTGCCCTCAAATCAGTTGCAACAAGCTGACCTCTAACCCATATCCACAACAGATATCAACCTAATAGCGTAGCCTGATGGAAATGTTGGCAAATCTACAACAGGGGTGCCCAAAACAACCTTCTCCGAAGTAATGAGCAGGGCTCAAAGGTTCATCCAGGCGACAAAAATATGTTGCCACTCGGATGACGGGAGTAATAAGATAAAGGAAGAAGGAAACCACAAAGACCAGCCGAAATAACAGAAAATGGGAGGTCGGTCTGACAGATTCAAGGACCATGGAAACTACCCCCTGTTCAACAAGAATAGGAGGGAAATATACTTGGACATCAAAGAGAAGTCCATGTTCTCCAGACCTCACCCCATCAGAACCTCCTCTGCTCGGCGGGACAAGAGCCAATGGTGCTAGTACCACAAGGAGTGTGGCCACACCACCAAGGACTGCAGAGAATTGAAAAAATTCCTAGACAACTTAGCATATCAGAGGAATCTGAACTGCTACCTTAAGCACTCAAAGGAAGAGAAGGGTAAGCAAAAGGTGGATCAGACAAACAGCGGAGACATAGAGGGATTCATTGGGGTCATAACTGGTGGTTTTACGTCGGGAGGCCTAACCGGCCGATCACGCAAAGGCCACCTACATAGTCTCAAGCATCAAGTGCTTGACGTCCATCACCCCAGACCCGACTACCATGTGATGACATTTGGGGAATCCAATCAGACTCTCCACAGACCACATGACGACCCCCTGGTAATCGAACTCAAAATAGCCAACACAATGGTCAAGAGAGTGTTAGTTGATAGCGGGTCATCCGCAGACACAATCACCTTGGAGTGTCAGAAAATTAAAATACAGCGAGAAGGATGTTACACCCCTGAATCAGCCACTCATAACCTTCGAGGGAAATTATGTGCATCCAGTCGGATCAATAAAGTTACCCACTTGGATGGGGGAGAAGGGCAAGGGAAGAAGCCTACTAATTGACTTCCTAGTGGTGGACATCCCTCTGCCATACAACGTTATAATGGGGAGGCCGACTCTGAACAAAGTTACAATCTCAATCTACCAGCTCCTAAATCGACGAGGGAAAGGTCGGAAAGATTCAAGAGGACCAGTAAGCAGCAAGGGAAAGCTATGTGAACAGTCTCAAAAGCAAGGTCGGCGTCCAAATGGACTCGAAAAAGAGAAAGCGAGAGGACAGTCAGCCAACAAGTGGCCTCGGGGTTTATATCACTGAAAATCCCAAGCAGTACAAGCGCCCTCAGCCAGCCAAGGACGATGAAGAGGTAGTCATCTACAAGGAGCCCGGTCGGACACTAAGGGTAGGCAAAGCCATGGACCCTTAAGTAACAGAGGAAATCATTCAAGTGCTGATCGAATACAGAGTCGTCTTTGCTTATGAAGCCTCGAAAATGCCCGGACTCAACCCCAAAATTATGTACCACGAACTCAACATCAATGAAGGGTTTAGGCCAATCAAGTAAAAAGTTAAGACATCAAAGCAGCAGCAGCGGAGGTTAAAAAATTGCTTGATGTAGGTTTCATAGAAGAATGTCAGTACTCGAAGTGGTTAGCTAATGTAGTGCTGGTCAAGAAGTCAAATGGAGCATGGAGGATATGCGTAGACTTTACAGACCTGAACAAGGCCTGTCCAAAAGACAACCACCCCCTACCCAAAATCGACAGGTTGGTCCACGAAGGGAGGGAAGTGCCTCGGATTCCTAGTGGATGAGAGAGGAATAGAGGTCAACCCGGATAAGATCAAGGCAGTGGTGGAAATGAAATCCCCTCGGAACGTATGAGAGGTGCAACGCCTAACCAGTTGTTTGGCGGCTCTCGGACGATTCCTTTCCAGGCCAGCAGACAAAAGCCTTTGTTTTTTCAAGGCTTTGAAAAGAAAAGAATTCACTTGGGACGAAGAAGTCGAACGATGCTTCGCTTCCCTCAAAACACACCTATCAACTCTTCCCCAATTGATCTCCCCCTTGCCGGGGGAAACCTTATTCATATACTTGGCTATATCAGAATACGCGCTCAGTGCCGTTCTGATGGTCGAGAGAGAAGAAAAGCAAAACCTGGTCTATTTCATAAGTCATGCCTTCCGAGGTGCAGAAACTAAGTACAGCGAGGCTGAGAAGATGGTCATCGCCCTTGTGATAGCAAGTAGGAAGCAGAAGCCCTACTTCCAAGCCCACCAAATCAAAGTCCTCACCGGACAGCCACTCAGAAAGCTAATCGAGAGCAGAAACCACTCCACTCGGATGACTGACTAGGCATACCAGCTAGCAGACTTTGGGCTGGAATACGAGCCAAGATAGGCCATCAAAGCCCAAGCCTTGGCAGATTTCATAACAGAATACACAACCAGGCCCCCAGTTGGCGAACAAGATAGCTGGGAGTTGCAGGTGGATGAATCATCCACCAAGACAGGGTGCAGAGCCGGATTAGTAATCAAACCTCCTGTCAGAGAGAAAGTAGAATATGCTATAAAATTTGAATTCTTGGGATCAAACATCGAGGTTGAGTATGATGCACTTATACTCGGTCTCCAACTCTGCATTATGGCAGGAGTCACTACTATCCAAGCAAAATCCGACTCACAACTTATATTGGGGTAGGAGTCGGGTGAATATGAGGCCAAAGAAGATAACATGAGAATGTACTTGACCAAAACTCAAGAATTCATCAAGAAGCTGGCCCAGTTCAGCATCATTCACATACCTAGATTGGAAAACCAACAAGCCGATGCACTGGCTCGGATGGCAAGCTCAGCAGAAGGGTAAGCCCCTCGGACCATCATGTGGGAAGTTCAGCATCCGCCGAGTATCAACGCTAAAGAACAGTTGGTGTTGAATCGGTCGTCCACATGGATGGAAGAAGTGGTTAAGTATCTGAGGGACGGAATATTACACGAGGATAACAAAGAGGCCAAGCGGGTCAAACACAAGTCAGGATGGTTCCTATGGGATGAAGACCAGCTCTACAAAAAATCCTTCACCCATCCTCTACTCAAGTGTGTAAACCCCGAAGAAGGAGACTACATACTAAGGGAAATCCACCAGGGAGCATACGGCAGTCATCAAGGGGGAAGAACTATAGCAGGGAAAGCCCTTAAAGCTGGTTACTACTGACCAACCCTGAAATCAGACGCACGAGAGCTAGTCAAGAAGTGCCCCTCTTGCCAGAACCACTCGGGCATTCCAAGAGCCCCTACCACTCCACTGACCACTATTCAAGCAGTTTTGTCGTTTGACAAATGGGGAATGGACCTCCTCGGTCCATTTCCCCCAGCCTCAGACCAAAGAAAGTTCTTGATAGTTGCAATTGACTACTTCACCAAGTGGACTGAAGCCGTTTGATGTAGTCCCAGTCATTCAGCTTTTTTTTATTCAGTAATCTGAACCACTTGGATGGATATGCATCCAAGGTCAAGGGAAAGACATAAGCAAATAGGTCCTTGCTCATACCTTTGAGAACCATAGAAATAGAGAAAGCCCTCAAATGATCATCTGGGTCTTTGACCCCCTTAAATTATGGGAGGTCACCCAATGCTACCTTTTTAGGAAGTTTTTCCCTCAGTTCAGGATCAATGATGTCATGGCCATGAGCCTGACTCTCTAGTGCAGGAATTGACTGGATCAATTGGTCGAGTTTTTCAAACCTCAATTCTATCTTGGACTTGATTGGAGGTGGTGGTTGTGGAGTGTCGCCCAGTTCTTCTTCTTCAGTTATCAGTTTCTCTCTCAGTGTCTTGATCTCTTTGTCTTGTTCCTCAAGACGAGAGTTCATCAGTTGAAGCTGAGCCATGACAACACTGAGTTGTTCATTAGTGTCTCCCATTTCAGATAATGATTCAAAAGTCTCGCAAGATTCGTCTGAGAAGGTAAAGATGCGTTTGTCGAGTCTGGGAGTAGGTTGACCTTGTATCCTCTCTGTCGGACGTTCCCAAGTTATAATCACACGACCTGTCCTGAGCAGAAATCGAATGGACCTCGTAAATATTAAGAAATGATGTTTTCGAAATGAGAAATGGAAATGAGGAATGGAGAAGTGGGAAATGAGAAATGAGAAATGGAAAATGAAAATTCGAAATGGAAAATGGAAATGGGAAATGATTTTGAAATGGAGGATTAGAAATGGTTATAGATTTTTGGACTAGTATGGGCTTGACCATGATGCTGACATGGGCCTAACTATATGCATATGCAGATATGGACTGGACTGGACGGGACTATGCAAGCATACTAGACTAAACTTTGAACCTACAGGCAGACTAGACTCAAAAGGATTAATTATGCGGACTTAGGGGATGCTAGCTTCGCTTGGCTTAGGGGTGATTGGCTTCGCCAGACTCGATGATTTGAGATTTGATGGATCTAACTAGCTTCACTAGACTCAAAGGTTTTGGGCCATTATGGACTTAGGGTAGACTAGCTTTGCTAGACTCGAGGATTTGGAATGTTATAGATGTAAGGTAGGAGTAGCTTCGCTAAACTCGGAGGATGCCTTTATGGTCTTACTGGTGACTAACTTCGCTAGGTCTGAAGGATGCCATTATGGTCTTAAAAGGTGAGTAGCCTCGCTAAACTCAAAGGGTGCCTTAATAGTCTTAGGGATGACTAGCTTCACTAGGTCAAAGGGTGTCGTTATGGTCTTAAAGATGAGTAGTCTTGCTGAACTCAAAGGGTGCCTTTATGGTCTTAGGGATGACTAGCTTCGCTAGGTCAAAGGGTACCGTTATGGACTTAAAGGGTGAGTAGCTTTGCTAAACTCAAAGGGTGACTTTATGGTCTTAAGGATAACTAGCTTCGCTAGGTCAAAAGGGTGCCATTATGGTCTTAAAGGGTGAGTAGCTTTGCTAAACTCAAAGGGTGCCCTTATGGTCTTAAGGATAACTAGCTTCGCTAGGTCAAAAGGGTGCCATTATGGTCTTAAAGGGTGAGTAACTTTGCTAAACTCAAAGGGTGCCTTTATAGTCATAAGGATAACTAGCTTCGCTAGGTCAAAAGGATGCCATTATGGTCATTAAGGGATGCTAGCTTCGCTAGACTTAATGGTTTGGACTTCTTCCTATATGGGTTTAGAAATAGACTGGATTAGATTTAGGAAATTAGTTGGGCCTTATATGGACCTAATTTTGAACTTAGTCCTATATTGGTTTAAAGTTAGACTTAGAAATGCACATGGGCTTGACATTGGAAATGGACTCGGATTGGACTTAGATTGGAATGGACTCGGATTAGACTTGGACTAGGCTTGATATAGACTAGGGTTCACATAAAGATGCAAATGGGCCTCGATTTTGACATGAACTAGACTTATATGGCCCAAAGATGGACTCTAATGCTAGTGGGCCTAATATGTATGCATGGACTCAAATTTAGATGGACCTAATATGAATGCATGGACTTAAATTTAGATGGACCTAATATAAATGCAAAATGGACTCTAATGCATATGGGCCTAAAAATAATGCAAGTGAATTGGATTGATTGGATTGGATTGAAGGTGTTTGGACTAGGCTTAGAATTTTCGAAATACGTTTTTGAAAGGAACCCCTTGTTTTTATCTTTTGTTAGGAAAAGATGATGGATTAATTTTGAAAATATTTTTGTAAATGTCTTTTATGATGACGATTAATAAATGCTTTTTGAAAAAGGTAGAATAGTCATGGGTGTAGAATTGATTTTGAAAAATGTAAGTTTTCTTGAAATTGGTTGAATACGATATGGTAAGATTGATAGAGAAGATTAGTTGGACAGCAGGGAGAATGTAGACATATATGACAATTCTAACTCTACCATGACCAATTTTCTAGATGCACTTTTTTTTAGGACAGACTTGACCTTGCATGAAAAGACTGATTTTTCTTGAATTAGGTGAGGCCCCCAAGAATGAACATGTTTTTTATGCGAATGTGAACAGACCGAAAATATGATCGACCACCACAACGACTAAATCGACGAAACGCATCATTGTTGCGCCCGACACACAGAGGTGCGTCTGGCGCATGAGTGGCGCTAGGCTCAACTTAATGCGCTTGGCGCACTACTCCCCGACATGTTTTTCGGAGGTTTAGGCGAAGTTTTGGCTAATTGACGATCTTTTATTTATTTTGTTTTTAAACGCGATTTTAGGTACGACGAATAACAACGGTTTTGACAAAATAATAGCAGGCAAAAATTGCAATCACAAGCAAATGTCATATAACATGGATGCAAAGTTCTAACCCAAAGTCCAGTTCTATGTTCAACTATTGGTCAGGTTTAGGTTAAGACTGAAAGGGTCCATGACTAAGAGATTGATCCCACGCTTCGTACCTTTGCTTAAAAAGGTGGTCACGTGTAAGACGCACTCCAGTTCTCAAGTCAGGAACAAGAGAACAATGCCATGGTTGGGTAGGTTTGCTTATGACTAGGATCCAACATTATTGCTCAGGAAGCTTTTTGGAAGGACAAAGCGCAAACCACTCGGGGGTGACCTCACACATAGAACATGTGCTAATGAGGCAAGGTAGATTTTCCTTATGGTGGCTTAAACAATAGCCATGCATATGCAAAACTATAATGTCATTCTAAAGCATAAAAATAGTATGAATCGTATTTTTCGAGTTTCACCCACTCATTTTAAAATTAATTTTTCAAAATCCTCCCTAGTGAAGTCGCCAAATTGTAGGCGTGTTTTTATTTCGCCTACGCAGGATGAGCGCGTATTTGTATTTGACTACCCCATTGTAAAGGTTTTGTATTGAAAACGTTTTTGAAGTCGCCAACAAGTGTTTAAAGGAATACTCATAAACCTAATTAGATATTGGGGAATCGTAGGGACAAATTAGGGACTTATCCAATGTAGATTTCCCCGTCCTAAATCCATAGATGGTAAATGAACCAAAGATTGAGTTCGGGGCTGAGGGTACGAACACGGTCATAATAAAAAAAATTCCCCCATTACTGGCCTCTACTAAATATCGATTCATGTCAAGATGCATGGAATAGAATAACCAAATAATATTTTTATGCAACCTACAAATAATTTAGTCTAGGTTGGTTCAGGAAACACATAAAAGGCTATTTTTTTTAGTGATATGTTGTTTCGCAGCCAAAATTACAGGGAACCTAGTAGGTTGTCCAATTATCTGATTAATATTAGAACAGTTCTTTAGGTCTTTCATTAGAAAAATAACATAAGAGTGATGAAAATTATGCATAGAACAGTCAGGCAAGCATGGAATAATATATGAAAATAACTAAAAGAAAGAAAAAAGATTAGAATATACAAAAAAGCAATTTTTATATTAAAGATCTAAATTATGAAGTAAATCGTTAGTAATATAAAAATACCAAATTGATTCAAGGACCCTCGGGATAATATCGTGGCTTGGGGTCTGAGAGATTGACAACCTTCGGGACAAGCAATCGTGAAGCCTGAAAATCTGAACTTGTATGAATGATTTGAATGTGTTTGTAAGTGTTTTGTAGAGAGAATATGTATGTTGTAGAGATATTTGTAATATAGAAGTCGAGTGTTATGTGTGGAAAAACCCTATTTTAATTCGGAAAATTGAAGCCTATTTATAGGGAAAACGGAACTGCGTGAATCGCGCCAGCTGCGGCAGGCGCAGGTTAACGTGTCACGCGCAAATCCACGTGTCAAGCGCACATTGGTTCGCCTGACGTGGCATGCCCAATCAGAATCGTACATGTGGTACGCGCTTTGAAAAAGATAAAATTGACAACATGTGCATCGTACAGAGAAGTGCGTTTGGCGCAGGACTCTATGTGACACACAGGTCTATGTGGTATTTCTTTGCGCTTGGCGCTCTACCCTACGCTCGGTGCAAGCTTCCGTGGAAGACGTATGCGATTCACGCACTGGGATGTGCTCGGGGTGTAGGGATGCGCTCGGTGCACATTGGTGTGCTAGGCGCACCGCCTTGCTTTTGAAACGTTTTGACAGCTTTTTGATAAAAACGCGTTTTAAAGATTTTCTTTTATCTTTTAACTCCGAGAATCTAATTTTACGGGATAAAATCCGATTTTAAAAGTAACTTTGAAAATATTTATTTTAATTAAATAAAATAATTAATTATTATTAAACAATTGATTGGGCTTTTCAAAGAGTTGGGCTCAAAATACAATTAATTATCATGAATAGTTTTAGGATGGCTCTTCGGACTGCTCTGCCTTTGGGTCGGACCAATTAAGGCCGCGGTATGTTTCATCATCAGATCCTTAATGGGGAGACATGATTATGTGTCTACACTCCACAAGGTGAAGGTCGGCTCCACACCTAGCATCTCGCAAAGGGATTGAACAGCAATGATGCCTCCCCAGGAGTTCAGTGAAATTTAGCTAAATGTCAAGTTGTAGGAGTTCAGGATCTCCTTGACGAAGGGAGTCAGGGGAAATCGAAGCCCCATCTCCATGGCCTTGTAGTAGATTATACGGCCGCACACCCAGGAGGCGGGGTCAGAACTCTATGAAAGGCCTCTGGTCGGACCAAGTGGAAATGGTCCTTTATTTGAAATCTAGTACTGGTACCTCGAAGATCCTCTTTGAGTGCTTTCATCAAGGTAGGAAGGGATAAGAAAGTGGCTGGACCTCCTTTTGGGATCCAGATCCGGAAACTCCGGTTGACCTGAAATCAATGCTTCTTCTTTGTCACTCGGCATGTCTACCCTAACTACACCATCAGACAAGTACCTGTCTAAGTAACTCCTCGAGGAGGGATAGGCAAGGGACACCTCCAATGGGTAGGGAATGATGGTCTCGGCCTCCTCCTCCACAGACGACGAGGGACTCGGCAAAGAGACAGTGTGGGGGACAACTGAGGAGTCCGGACAACTAACTATAGTTGACACCAACGTTATTCCTAACCCCCCCTACACCTCCTCGGACAATTTATAGGGAGGTGAGGTCGGGGTTACTGACTCGGACGAATCTCCCATTATTTATGAACAAGGGAGTCGGCCAAGACTTATTACAAGAAAACAAAAAGAAACCTAAGAGAAGATCAGTAGCGTACCTGGTCAGACGAAAAACTTGGAGAAGTAGGAAAATTTGAGAAAGAGGAGAGAGTTTAGAGGATTTATGAGAATTTGAGAGACAAATGAGCAAATGATCTCAAATTCTATCTCCTCACTCATATATATAGGCGCACCTCGGGGAGCGCGCTACGACAACGTCTCCCGTCTTCTAAATGGGCTTTTTGAAGAGGCCCAACTGGACCTATTCAGCCCATATCCTAAATCCCCACAGAGATGAAACGTCAAGACTCGGAGCCCAAGGGAGATGAAACTTCAAAACACTTCCTCAACGGCGCCTAGTCAGCTCCCAGGGAAAGGGACCCCAAATAAAATTCTCAAGTATCCAAGGATCCCATGTGGCATTCATGGTTATATCTACCCACTCGAATCGGAAGGCAGTTACCATCCAAATGGCAACCATTCGGACAATCTGGGGCTCATTAGCCCTCATCCGAGTGGCGTCCTACTCCCTCGGTCAGTATAGCGTCCCCTTACTCCACTGTCGAGCCGCTTTACACTTAGTCAAATATGGCCAAGTGTCTCATGGCACCCACTCGGGCAGTCTGGGGTTCATTAGCCCTCGTTCGAGTGGCGTCCTACTCCCTCGGTCAGTACGGAGTCCCCTTACTCATCTGCCGAGTCACTTTACACTTTGTCAAATATGGTTAAGTGTCTCATGGCACCGACTCGGACAGTGGGGCTCATTAGCCCTCGTCCGAGTAAGCGTCCTACTCCCTCGGTCAGCACGGAGTCCCCTTACTCCTCTACCGAGCCGCTTTACACTTAGTCGAATATGGCTAAGTGTCTCATGGCACCCACTTGGAAAGTCTGGGGCTCATTAGCCCTCGTTTGAGTAGCGTTCTACTCCCTCGATTAGCACGGAGTCCCCCTACTCCTCGGCCGAGCCGCTTTACACTTTGTTAAATATGACTAAGTGTCTCATGGCACCTACTCGGACAGTTTGGGGCTCATTAGCCCTATTCCGAGTAGCGTCCTACTCCCTCGGTCAGCACGAAGTCCCCTTACTCCACTTCTGATCCTTTTTACACTTGGTCAAATTTGACTAAGTGACTCATGGCACCAACTTGGACAATCTAAGGCTCATTAGCCTCGTCCAAGTGGTGTCCCACTTACTCAATCGGCGTGGAATTCCATCCTGTCTGGGATGACCCAATCAGCCTAAGGGGGCCAAGCGCCCTTCGACTCCACTCGGGCAGCAGGAAGTGTAGTCTCGTCCGGGCTGCTACCCCCTCACTAGGTCGGTTCAAGAATCCCACAGTGAGTGGCGACCCTGTCAGTGCTGAACCGGTCCCAAAGATGTCTGCGCCCCCGTAGGATATTCTGAGAGGCAAGGGTGTCTGTTCCGCCACGGACAGGCTTCACCTGTTCGGAGTTCAATGATCTCCCATCCCTGGCGTTAGGCTAATTGTTTGGGCTAAATAAATAATCAGCCCAATATTACAAGAAAATCATCCTAATCACCAAACAGGTGGCAGCAGTGGGTCCCACTTGGGAGTTGACGTAACTTCAGGAGCTTAGGGATAAAGAAAAGGCTGAAAAGATGGTTATCTAAAAAGGCAACATAGCCATCTATCCCAAGAAAGGCCCATCCCATCAATGTTACCTGTCTGCGAATTTCCAACAGTATAAATAGCACCAGTCTCATTAATGAACAGGTACGCAATTCTTACCTAAAAAGTTAGAGCATCTCTCTCTACAATTACTGCTTTCTCTCTCTACCTCAATCATATCTGACTTGAGCGTCTGAGGGGCGATCCCGGAACAACCCCCGTGGTAGTCTAACCTTATTTTGCAGTTATCCGGTGTACAAACTACAGACAACGAAGCTCAGGCGAACGTTCATGGGGCCCACATCAAGTCTCTCAATCTATTACAATCCTTAATTTCTTGACCAAAACAGTTGGTGGTGCTGCAACCTATGGTGGTGGTCGTGTGTTGGTGGTTCTCAAAGTACCAAAGGTATTGACCCTCTTGTGTTTTTATTGTTGTTGTAGTTATTGTTGTAGTGGTTGGTGTTGTATTGTTGTTGTTGTTGATGTGCCATTGTTGTTGTTGTTGATGCGTCGTTGTTGTGACACGTTGCTGCTGGTTGTGGCCTTATGGGTGGTAAACCCAATTGGAGTAGTCTTGTAGTTGATTAGTAATTGTAGTTAGTGTTCTATTGTTTTGGGAAAAGAGTTATGCGCTATAAATTCTTATGTGAGTTTAGTATAATTTGTTAGTAATTGTAAGTAATAGTAATATGTTGATGTGCGTATTTGCCAAATCAGTTTCCCATTTATTTAATTGAGTTTGATAGCTAAGTTTGGTTGATTCAATTCAATGATTTAGAGTTATAGTTATGAAGTGAGGATTAAGAGAATGTTAAAGGTAGATAACTTCTGTATTGGGAATTGGTTATGGCTTTGCTTCCTAGTTTAGATTAGTTAGAGAATATTATTATCTTTGGAGAATGATTTTAGAGTGGAAGTATTATAGTTTTAAATCTAGAAGAGGTTAATTAGATTAGTTTCTCATTTGGTGAGGAACTTATTAATTCTTGTTATTGTTGTGAGGTCAATTGTTGGAGAATGCTTATGGAGTGGAGTATCTTTTGGAGATCAAGAATAATGAAGGAGATTGTATTGTTGGAATTTGGATTGCGTTTCAGGTAACTGTTCAGTAAAATAATTTACTTATGCCCATGTGTGTATGTGGATCTCTGTGTTCTACTTTCGTATATAAGTTCGTACTATGGCCATAGTTATGAATGTGTTGTTGTAAGTTAATTACGGAAATATTATTGGATAATAAGAATACGCAATTGTTTTGGCGGTTTATTTTAGGGAAATTCTCTCTGGTAGCCCCCAGGTTTTGGGTTTTCCCAATGGTAGCATTTCTTTTTTTTTTTTGCTCATTGGTAGGCCTCAACTTTAATTTTTTTCTTCCTCGTAGCATTTCCATTAAGTTTGCGTTAGTTTTGCTCTGCTATAGTTTGACACGCAAAATGATACGTTTTTAATACACAATGCAAAATGAGGTATTTCTGGTCGTTTTTTGATAATTCCGACCTCAAATTGAGTCCTTAAGGACAAATTGACCCACAAATCCTAGATAGAGTACTTTTTCTTGGCGTACAAACTGGGTCAAATACCTCGTTTGGCGTGTTGAAAACGTCACCTTATGCGTGCCAAACTAAAAACAAAGTAAAACTAACAGAAACTTAACGGAAGTGATACGAGGGAGAAAAGATTAAAGTTGGGGCCTACCAATGAGAAAAACAAATAAGAAGTGCTACCATTGAGAAATCCCAAAACCTTGGGGCTAATATGGAGAATTTTCCTTTATTTTATGAACCGAAAATAGAAAGTGGGCAAGGTATGGGTGGAGGATGGTTATTCGGCTCCGCCCCAAAACGCCAATGGGGATAGTATTGTTGTGCTCCATACCTTGGAGGCAGCGTTTGTCCACATCCTGTACTTGCCACTGATTTTTTAAGAGAATGAGTTATGCCAGGCTGCCAGCTTTGTAACGGAAGGAAATGATTTGAAATAAAATGTTTATAAGGGGCTGAAGTAAAGGTTACGAGTTTTCCACTCATTTTGGAATTTTGTTTGTTTTGTATTTCTTTCCTTAATTTGCAGGTTTGGTGTTATGAGCTCGGAATAAGAAGTGGATCGAGATTTTAATGTTGTAGTAGATTATAAATTGAGTTTGTATATAGATAGTTGATTTTAGAATAGTTCACAATAATATTCGTTATATATAATATTTTCGAATGTTAGTAGAGTTGTTGGTGTAATTAAGGATATTTTTCCGCTGCGATTTTAATAAATTATAGAGTTAATTCTAGTATATGGTTGTCGAGTGTGTTCTATTAGCAGCTCGGAAGAGCGGGCTGTTACAATCTATACTTCCCATCATGCCCGGGAATCTCCGTCTTTGCCCATCATGTAGGAGGCGCTGCAAATCTGTAATAGTAGGCCTCCTCAAGTACTTATCTGTGAACGGCTGCCAAACTCCTTTAACGAAGTTTGTAATATATCCATGAAACTGCAATCAGTAATTAGGATAAGAATGCAATCTATAACATCAGTGGATAAGATAAGATCACATTTAGCACTAAAATACTTAATCATAGAATATTGGTAAAATAATACAAGTACATTAATCATTAAAACATAATTCCATTAACTAAAACACGATTACTTTTAACAATTTAAACAAGTAAATTAATCATAAAATAATACTACATTAACCATTAAAACACAATAACATTTATCCTAAATACATGTGAGTTACTTCATGAACTCTTCCTTCAACTTAGCAAGATATTCTTACTCAAATGATTCAAGATACGATTTTATGATAAACAATTGAAACATCTTATTAAACCTCATTTTAGTTTCATCTCGTTGTTTTTGGTACTCGAGCATATCAGACATTCCCTTCCTCATAAGGCCTCGCTCATTTTGCATCCCGCTTAAAGTGCTGTTGAATTCATCCAAACTTGTCGCAACACTTTTCAATTTCTATGGGCTTTCACTTTCTTCACACTGTCGGGATGCACAAGTATTCCGGCTTCATCGCTTGATCTATTAGAACTCCCTTCACTCACAACGGTTGAATCTATACTAGACATCCATCTTGGAAGGTGTTGCATTAATACCTAATAATTCTAAAATTGGAAAGTTGTATCACCACTGTAGACATATAATCGTGTCTCCCCATTTAAGGATCCAATGATGAAACATACCGCGGCATTAGTTGGCGCGACCCAACGATAGAGCAATCTAAAGAACCAATCCAAAATGTGTTTTGAAATGATATTCTAAAGCCCAATTAATTATTCATGATGATTAATTGTATTTTAAGCCCATAAAATGTTTTAAGTCCATTTTAAAAAGCCCAATCAAATATTTATTATTTGAATAAATATTTTTATTATCTTTGATGAACAAATCATATTTTTAATCCGTAAAATTCAATCTACGGAATTTTATGGATAGAAAAGGTATCTTCGAAAAACGCGCAAAGGAATATGCTCGAATATTCCCGAATATGCGCCGGACGCGGGAGCTGCGCTCAGCGCACCACGTACGTCCAGTACATTGACCATGTCGCGTCAGGCGTGCCAATGAGCGCCTGACACGTAGATTTTGTGACTCACACAGAGTCCTGCGTCTGGCGCAAGTCTTGTGTGAGACGCAACTTTCTTTTTTATCTTTTCAAAACGCGTTGACACGTACCTAAATCTGATTGGGCTGGCTGTGTCAGGCACACCAATGTGCGCCTGATGCGTGGCATTGCGTCTGCCACGTAGGCCTGCGCCTGGCGCAGAGCGTGCGTGAGGCGCACGCTTTCTTTTCTCTATAAATACTTCGTGATTTCCGGAATTACGGACGGCTTTTCAAATTATTATTTACGCATATAAAATTCTCTCGAATACTCCGAAACATACTTCGAACATTCAACACTCAAATACTTTCAATACACTCAAATACTTTTAATACACTCAAATAATTTCAATACACTCAAATACTTTCAATCAATTCTTCATACTGCGTTCTTGGTTTCACGAATGCTCCGCCTAAAGATCGTTGCGCTCCTCAGTCTAAGCCGCATAGGTATAATACCTGAGGATCCTTGAATCAATTATTTTTTATGTAGATCTATAATATAAAATCGCTCTGTTGTATATTCTAAACCTCCTTCTTTATTTTTTTTATTTTCTTTTCATATATTATATGTCTGCCTGATCATTATATGCATGCTATTATGATTGTCCTGCTTTAATGCTTTTATCACCCCACATGTTATTTTTGCTAATCAAAGACCTAAAGAACTGTTCTAACATTAATCAGATTAATTTGGACAACTTGCTAGATTCCCTGTAAATTGATTGCCTAATAACATGTCACTAAAAAATGGTCTTTTTATGTGTTTCCTAAACCTATTTAGACTAAATATTTTTTAGGTGCTAAAAACATCATTTGTTTATTCTTTGGCATAAAATCCGCAACGAATCGATATTTAGTAGAGGCTAGCAATGGGCAATATAGTTCCGAACTGTATTGTACCCTCACCCCCGAACTCAATCTTTGGTTCATTTCGACCATCTACGGAGTTAGGACGGGGAAATTTACATTGGATAATTTGTCCCTACGGTTTTCCCATATCCAATTAGGTTTATAATTCTTCCTAAAAAGAATTGCTGGCGACTTCTTTTAAAACAATTTTCAATAACACCTTTACAGTGGGGTAGTCAAATATAATACGCGCTCACACCGCGTAGGCGAAAATAAAAACACACCTACAGTTTGGCGACTCCACTAGGGTTGATTTTAAAAAAAAAAAAAATTAAAAATGAGTGGGTGAAACTTGAAAAATACGATTCATTCTTATTTTTATGCCTTAGAATAATATACAGTTTTGCATATGCATGGCTACTGTTCAGCCACCATAAGGACAATCTACCTTGCCTCATTAGCACATGTTCTATGTGTGAGGTCACCCCCTGGGGGTTTGCGCTTTGTCCTTCCAAAAAGCTTCCTGAGCGATAGTGTTGGATCTTAGTCATAAGCAAACCTACCCAACCATGGCATTGTTCTCTTGTTCCGGACTTGAGACTGGAGTGCGTCTTACACGTGGCCACCTCTTTAAGCAGGGGTACGAAGTGTGGGATCAATCTCTTAGTCATTGACCTTTTTTCAGACTGAACCTAAACCTGACCAATAGTTTCAAACATAGAACTGGACTTTAGGTTGGGACTTTTGCATCCATGTTATATGACATTTGCATGTGATTGCAATTTTTGCCTGCTATTATTTTGTCAAACTGTCATTATTATGCGTCCCTGAAATCGCGTCGAAACAAACACGCAAATTTTCGTCAATCGGTAAATTTGTCGCCTAAATCCCAGAAAAACGTGTCGGGGAGTGGTGCGCCAAACGCATTAAGTTGCGCCTGGCGCACCACTCCCGCACCAGACGCACGACTGTGCGCCGCGCGCAGAAATGCTGCGCGGCACGCAGTCTGTGCATCGCACGCTTTTCGTCAATTTAGCCATCGTAATTGTCGATCCTACGTTCAGTCCTATGTGCGTCTGTCTGTCTGCATTCGCGTAATTTGGTCACTTAGGCTTATCACCTAATGCAACATAAAAAAATCAGTCTTTTCATGCAAGGTGAAGTCTGTCCTAAAAAAATGCATCTAAAATGGTCATTATAGAGTTTCAATTGTCATGCATGTCTACCTCCTCCCATTTTCTCCCTGCTTTTCAACTAATCTTCCCTATCAATCCTACCCTATCATATTCAGCAATTTCAAAAACTTACATTTTTCAAAATCAATCCTACACTTCTTTCTATTCTACTCTTTTTCAAAAACATTTACTAATCATCATCATGCCACGACATTTCAATAAAACAAAAAAAAATTCAAATAAATCCATCATCTTTTCCTAATAAAAGATAAAAATAAGGGGTGCCTTTCAAAAATGAATTTAAAAAAATTCTAAGCCCATTCCAAGCACCTTCAATCCAATCCGATCCAATCCAATCAATCCAATTCATTTGCATTCATTCTAGGCCCATATGCATTAGAATCCATTTTGCATTCATTTAGACCCATGTGCATTTCAGTCCATACATTCACTAGCATTGAGTCGAGCTTAGGCCCATATAAATCTAGTTCATCTCAAAATCTAGGCTCATTTGCATCCTATGTCAAGCCCAGTCCAAGACTATCCCTAATCAATTTCAATCTAAGTCTAAATCTAGTCCAATCCAAATCTTAGGTCCATTTAGGCCCAATTCATGTCCTAGGTCCAGTTTGCATCTTCATGTAAGCCCTAGTCAGTCTTCGGACTATAAAAATTCAGTCTTAGGACTATAAAATCTCATCCCCTAAAGTCTAGCCTGTTTGCTCACCCGTAAGTTCAAGGTCTAGCATTCCTCAAGTCTATAGGCAATTGTTGTGTCTAGCCTGCTTGCTCACCCATAAGTTCAAGGTCTAGCATTCCTTAAGTCCATAGGAAATTTTTGAGTCTAGCCTGCTTTGTTTAATGTAAGTTTCGAAGTCTAGTTGTCTAGCTTGCTTGCTCACCCGTAAGTTCAAAGTCTAGTTGCCTAGCCTGCTTGCCTTAAGTTAAGAGTTTGGCCTTCCTAGTTGTCTAGCTTGCTTGCTCACCCGTAAGTTCAAAGTCGAGCGTTCCATAAGTCCATAGGCAATTTTTGAGTCTAGCCTGCTTACTCTAATGTAAGTTCTGAAGTCTAGTTGTCTAGCCTGCTTGCTCACCCGTAAGTTCAAAGTCTAGTTGCCTAATCTGCTTGCCTTAAGTTAAGAGTTTAGTCTCCCTTATTGTCAAACCTTCCTTAAAGTCTAGCCTGCTTGCTCACCCGTAAGTTCAAAGTCTAGTCTCTCCTAAACCCAATCGTAGAGTCCAGACTGCTTGCACAGTCCAGTCTAGTCCATGTCTGCATTTGCATATAGTTAGGCCCATGTCTCCATCATGGTCAAGTCCATACTAGTCCAAAACCTATAAACATTTCCATTTCAAAATCATTTTTCATTTTCATTTCCCATTTTCAATCCCCATTTCCATTTCCACTTCTCATTTTTCGTTTCCCATTCCCATTTCTCATTTCCATGTCTTATTTCGAAAATCTTATCTTAAAACTTACAAGCGAGGTCCACTCGATTCTGTTCATGACCGGTCGAAAGATTACAACTTAGGAGCGCCTAATGGAGAAACAAACAATTGAGCCTACTCTAAAGCTCATCAATCGCACTATCACCACCCCCACTTCAATTAGAGTCATGAAGATTAATTTTGACCGCCTTCACAATAGAGGCGTGATCACTTCCATAGGGTCTACCGCCTTCACATTAGAGGCACGATCACTTCCATAGGGTCTACTTCGAACCTCGCACCTACAAAAAAATCAAAAGGTGCAACCTATATTTCTATTGCCAATTCCAACAGAACAATGAATATTTGACATCTAGTGTTGGATCCTAAGAATACACTGCTAGACATAATTGACGATAATATGCTACTAATACTTGCTACAACGAGAATCAACATCACCAGCAACCCTTTTGCGCAGTGTATCAACAATTCAGAGGCTTAGTCTTTTATTTCTGGTTTCCTATGATGAGTCAGAGAGTCCTTACCCTAAGCCATTTTTGTCCTTTCCCATCGAGTCTATGTCACTATAGGTCTTCATCTATTATAGCCTTTCCATTTTCATTTCATTTCATTTTTCTTTTCATCTTCATTGGCCTTCCATCATTTCATTTATGCTTCTAATTCAATGATGAAACTTAAATCACCAAATGAACTTGACTCAAAAAAAAAGATCTGAAATGAAAAAAATAAAAAAGGAAAAAAAAAAAAAGAGGACATACTGCGGATCAGGAGTTATTCCCCTCTCCCTTCCATTACCTTTCATAAGCCATCCTCATACAACTAAGGAAAAATAAAAATCCTTTAAACCATCATCTTCATGATACTTAGCCAAATAATCCCTCCATTAATCAAAGCTCCACAAATCTCCAGCGAACCTTCCAATACCCTAAACCAATAGCTTGTGTGCAAGCCTTATTACAAAAACAAAATTCAATGCCAGACAAAAAGAAAAAATGCAAAAAAAAAAAAAAAAAGCCCAAGGCAAAGAAATAAAAAGTCAAGCTAGGGGGCT
The DNA here is from genome assembly GCA_947648045.1 of Beta corolliflora. Classification (NCBI taxonomy): domain Eukaryota; kingdom Viridiplantae; phylum Streptophyta; class Magnoliopsida; order Caryophyllales; family Amaranthaceae; genus Beta; species Beta corolliflora. Next base: position 2,986,407 of record CANSZD010003182.1, read on the forward strand.
TGCACACAAGTTATATAATCCAAATCCATGTTCCTCCATTCGCCAAACAAATTCAACCTTCATCTAAACCTCAAGCCTTAAACCTTTCAACCTTTCATCAACCCTAACTCCTTTTTCAAGGTATGTCCAAGCCCGCTAGGTTGAAAACCTGAAAGGGAGGCCTAGGCAAAAGTTAGGGCACAAAAAAAATGATAATAAAAAGAAATCATACCCAGAACTACGAATAGTCTGATTCCGCAAGGATACGTAGGAATCCTCATCTCGAGGTCCGACCGCTTCAATAAAATAAAATTAGTCATGGTCTAATGATTTGATTTTCTAGAATTTAGGAGCATATTCTTTCTAGATCCCGACATAGACTCGAGTCTGCACCTAGCCTTGTTATAGCCTTTTCCCACCTACATTCATTTAAGTCACAAATTTCAACCTTTTTTATTTTTCAATCCAAGCTCTCCTTATCCCTGAAGGACTCTCCGATGATTCCATGGTTTCTGGCGATATTTGACTTTGCCTACATCAACTTCCCAAAGAAAAATCCCCAGTACAATCCCCAGTGAAAACTTTCAATGTTCAAGACATACCAACTACGTTTCAATATCAGATCAAGTACATTTCGATTAAGGCTCAAGCCTAATCCAAGGCAGGCTCACCCAAAGTGGGGGCTTCCTACGTGTGGTGGCTCCTCCAGTTCAAATCAAACTTCCGAAAAGTTGTAATCTGCGGACCTCGCTTACGAACCCCGATCATTTACTAAAAACGATTTTCGAAAATCACTCTATGCATTTCTAATCAGTCTATCATTCTATCATTCTATACATCTTCTAGCCTTACAAAATCCTGACCTTGCATTGCAGCTTTGCAAAACCCTGACCTTGCATTGCATACATTCTAGTCCTGCATAACCCTGACCTTGCATGATGTGTCACCCTTCAGCTTTGCATAACCTTAATCCTTACATTGCGTCTCATGCATCCTTAGAGAGTCTAAGTTTGCATCATTTGCATCACTATGTGCTTATGTGAGTTGTTTGCACCTATCTGCTAACATCCTTCCCTGCAGGTAATCAGATTGCTTGTAGTTATTGTCCTGCATACTAACTTTGTTTTGCAGAGACCGGCGGTTATAGATCAGTTCTAAACTGCAGAGCGTTTAGAATAGTTCTCCGTCCCGATACCGTATACTTTGACCATCTGTTTCCTGAACCTCAGTAAAAGTGGGGGCTTCTGTAGACACATAATCGTGTCTCCCCATTTAAGGATCCAATGATGAAACATACCGCGGCATTAGTTCGCGCGACCCAACGGAAGAGCAATCTAAAGAACCAATCCCAAATGTGTTTTGAAATGATATTCTAAAGCCTAATTAATTATTCATGATGATTAATTGTATTTTAAGCCCATAAAATGTTTTAAGTCCATTTTAAAAAGCCCAATCAAATATTTATTATTTTAATAAATATTTTTATTATCTTTGATGAACAAATCAGATTTTTAATCCGTAAAATTCAATCTCTCGAATTTTAGGGACAGAAAAGGTAGCTTCGAAAAACGCGCTAAGGAATATGCTCGAATATTCCCGAATATGCACCGGACGCGGGAGCTGCGCTCAGTGCTCCACGTGCGTCCAGCACATTTGCCATGTCGCGTCAGGCGTGTCAATGAGGACCTGACACGTAGATTTTGTGACTCACACAGAGTCCTGAGTCTGACGCAAGTCTTGTGCTGAAGCAAGTCTTGTGTGAGAAGCAACGTTCCTTTTTATCTTTTCAAAACGCGTTGACACGTGCCTGCGCCTGGCGCAGAGCGTGCGTGAGGCGCACGCTTTCTTTTTATCTATAAATACTCCGTGATTTCCCGAATTACGGACGGCTTTTCTGATTATTATTTACGCACATAAAATTCTCTCGAATACTCCGAAATATACTTCGAACATTCAACACTCAAATACTTTCAGTACACTCAAATACTTTCAATCAATTCTTCATACTGCGTTCTTGGTTTCACGATTGTTCCGCCTAAAGATCGTTGCGCTCCTGAGTCTAAGCCGCATAGGTATAATACTTGAGGATCCTTGAATCAATTATTTTTTATATTGAAGTTACTAACTATTTCTTTCATGATGTAGATCTTTAATATAAAATCGCTCTGCTGTATATTCTAAACCTCCTTCTTTATTTTTTTTATTTTTTTTCATATATCATATGTCTGCCTGATCATTATATGCATGCTATTATGATTGTCCTGCTTTAATGCTTTTATAACCCCACATGTTATTTTTGCTAATCAAAGACCTAAAGAACTGTTCTCACATTAATCAGATTAATTTGGACAACTTGCTAGGTTCCTGTAAATTGATTGCCTAATAACATATCACTAAAAAATAGTCTTTTTATGTGTTTCCTGAACCTATTTAAACTAAATATTTTTAGGGTGCTTAAAAAATTATTTGTTTATTCATTGGCATAAAATCCGCAACGAATCGATATTTAGTAGAGGCTAGCAATGGGCAATATAGTTCCTGACTGTATTGTACCCTCACCCCCGAACTCAATCTTTGGTTCATTTCGACCATCTATGGAGTCAGGACGGGAAAATTTACATTGGATAATTTGTCCCTACGGTTTTCCCATATCCAATTAGGTTTATAATTCATCCTAAAAAGAATTGTTGGCGACTTCTTTCAAAACAATTTTCAATAACACCTTTACAGTAGGGTAGCCAAATATAATACGCGCTCACACCGCGTAGGCGAAAATAAAAACACGCCTACAACCACCCTTTTTTGTCTGTAACGATCATGTGCTTTAGCCTCTATGTCCTTAATAACCTCACCACTAGCTCGCATATGCTTAGCTGCAGCAAGTTGTGATACGCATAAAGTAACAACTTCGTTGATTTGACCCCAACGCCTTTTAATAGCTTTCATGGTTCTTTTGTACATGACATTCGGTCTTTTAGCAACTGTTGCGTCGTAGGACTCTTTGATTTTAATCCATAACGTTTGCTTTTGCCGATATGTTCCCTCTCGAGCATCACCGAAACAATTAAGGTAAGCGGACACCAAGTCTTTATCTTCTTTTGCAACCACCTGTCCCTCGAGTGCTTCCCTTTCTTACCTTTAATTACTTCCGATTCTTAAACTTGAACTTGAACTTCATCTTCATCATCATCATCATTGAGTGATTGAGTTAGAAATTCATTTTCAAACAGCATTCTAGTGCTACCCCCGTCTCCTCCTGGAGTTGTGGGATATGGATCTACGCTTTGAGATGTAGGATGAAGAGTGTCGGGTGACGAATTTTGAAGAGTATCATGGTGTACAAAGGCTTGGAACATAGCAACGAATTGAGGATTATTTAGCATGTTTGGATCAAGAGGAGTATTTGGATTTGGTTGGTAATTCAGTTTTTGTTGGTAATTTGGATTTGTTGGTAATTTGAACTTTGTTGGAATTTGGATAATTTGAATTTTGTTGGGAATTTGGGTTTCTTTGATATCTATTCCTATAATTAGGATGATTGGGATCCATAATTATCAAATAAGATTTATGAAATACTTAATAAGAAATTATGGAATTTTTGAAGTGTCGAAAATATATTAAGATTGGTCTCTATTTATAGAGGACAAAATATATGGTCGTTGGTATATATTTTTTTAATTCATTATATTTAAAAAGTTATCTAATTTTTTGTAAACGATAATATTACTGTTGTAAAAGTTGCAGTGTGGACACATGGCGTGACGCGAACCACTGGGCCTCTGGTGTGCGCTGCTTGGGACACTTGTCGGTGCTGTGATTGGCGCGCTTCCCTTTTTTTACAAAAAAATCCCAGAACTTGCTGAGGTGTTTGTTTCACACGGGGATTTTCATCCCTCTTGCCTTTACATGTGGTGCGTTGTGATTTGTCCTTAATATGGGAAGGTTCCCCAATTAATGGTGTTCCCCTTTTTTGGGGAACCAATCAACATCAATGGGAAGGTCCTCTATTTGCGTTTTTGTGCTTTGAGGAACCTATTATACCACTGATGTGGGTGCTCTAACTCTAGCTTCTGAAGTCGAAATGAATCATATGAATACCCTTGGAAAGCTAACAGAATTTTAGTTTCCAACGCAATTGACTATGCATCAACTTAGTTTGTAATTTTGAGATTTGACCCAAAGAGTGCAAGAGTGTCCGTGTCAACATAGTTTTTGTTGACTAAAAGTATCACAATTCTAGGAGTATGAATTAAAAACAAGAGTGAAACAATCCTCTCAATTCTCTCTAAACTGAGAGTCCCACTCCACAAGGGAGTTCACCGCCCACTGAAGATATTATCCCCTGTAACTTTGCAGGACGGCGCATGCATCTGCAAAATCAGCCTCAATCTTCGAAGCGGAAGTAAATCTCATCTAACTAACACCTGGCGCTCATGCATCTCCGCTAAGGTACGTAATTCCTTATGCTTCCTCTTTTTTAATGTGAATCCGGACAATTATCACATCACTTTCCTACTCAACTTACAAAACTTCAAACCCTAGTTTTTTTCGTACTCCAGTGTCCCTTTCATCATGTACCATCCATCACCCCCCCCCCTTCAAGTTCAGAGTCATCTCCCCGAGTTCAAGCATATTAGAACTGAATGGGATATTTAGTCCAGGGACCTGATCGCCCTCCTCACCCTGATATTGATTGGTCCCTAGTGGTTGTGGGCTTTTTCATAGATATTCCCCCCAAGTCTCTCTAATATTTGATATCGTTAATTCCCACTGGATCACACGAGGGCCAATACGAGTTTTTTGTACTTGCAATTACTATCCTTTTGAATGCCAAAGCCGAAGTGATCGAGACGCGCTTCTTCTTCAACACACGGCTACCATTCATGGTAAGCTTGTGACTTTTCGGCCAAGCTCCGTCAACCAAGTAATACCACAACTCATCAATTTCGACTTGGCCCGAATCTGGGAGCGCATGGAAGGGCTACCTTGGAGGTTTCTTGAATCCACATGGACTCTCAGCATTTTAAGGCATATTGGATACATGGAGTCCATCGAGAGTACAGGCCCAGGACTCCCACAAATCCCTACCTCCGCACGAGAGTACTCATTGATCTCTCTCAACCTATTATACCTCGATGTTATTTGCCACTGGAGGGAGATTGAGTTATATGGGTTTTTTTCCGCTATGAAGGTATATATAAAATTTGTAAAGCTTGTGGGCGGGTAGGGCACCCTACATCTCGTTGTAAACTTTCCGCCTACGATGCACATCATATGCTACATCGGCGTATGGAAGAGTTTGAGTCCAGTGGTCTTACTTTCATACATGGCCCCGATTCTACTCCTTTGTACACCAACCAAATCCGTGGCCTCAGTGATAGGTATGTTCATCGAAACACCCATATCAATCTCTTAGAATATCTACCAAATCTCAATGACCCATATATTCCTTACATGCACCCTCCACAACACCCTGACGACAAGGAGGATTTTTTGGAGCCCGAAAATAATTACCAAAACCAAAACCGCCACTCTCCCTGGTACTCAAGTCAAGACCCTGAAATCCACACTAACCCGCCTCTAGATTTTTCAAATAGATCCATTCCTTCAATGACCTCTACTCGACGCCATGAGGAGCGGGTGTCGTCAGGGTGGCGCTTTGGGGTTTCCCCGGAACGGTTGGGTCGCTTGAGATCTATATCTCCGGAGAGAATAGCAGCATTACCACCCAACAGAGGCCCTCCCTCCCCTGAAACCAGTGCTCAATCTACGGCTGCCCAACCCGTTTCTAGACCTAGGGGATTGTTTCACTCTCTTGGTCTCAGTAATTATGGGCCCACAGGTTCATTCGGGTCGCTGTTGGGCTATGTTCTTCTTCACCAGGGGCCTCGATTGAACCTAGGGAGCGAGTGGATAGGCCCTCATAAACGTTTGAAGATGTGGCTGCTGAAGGATGGGCTGCTCCTAGGGCTCCTGGGCCGGAGGAACCGGGCCCAAGTAACTGGATGCTACAAAACCCTAGCCCACCCAGACATCATGAGATTGTTCTTGGCCTGCCTGCCAAGATACCTGCACGGCATAATGCCCGGCCCAGCCTTAAGGGTTTGGTTTTTATCCCACTTAATGAGCCCACCCAAAATACCCCACCAAGACAGGAGTTTGGGGACAGACTCCGGATCTCCCCGCCCTTGGTTGTAGATCCCCTTAATCCCCATCTACAAGGTAATACCTCCTCGCATGCAAATTCGGAAGGGTTTCAACACTCGCGCATAGTGGGACTGATGAACACCAACCCTAACCTACCTCAAAAACCGCGAGCCCGAGTCATGCCTGGGAAATGTGTCTCTCTTGTTATTCACGACACATCTCGAGGTGGAGCTTTGGAACGTAGTGCTTCAACGGGGGGAATTGCAGATTTTGATGTTTCTCACGAAAATTTTCGACATAAGAAAAAAAAAGCTACAATTGGAATGATGGGAAAATAAGGGAGCTTTCAACTTGAGACCTTCCTCTCATACTTACTCTTTCAAGGCAAAAGCTTTAATAGACTTGTCAATGGCCAGGCATTTGGGCGTAGAATTTCATGATGATGCTTCCAACATGGTTCATAGCAAACGCCACGCTTCCACTTCAGCTCCATGCACTCGCTCTTGGTCTCATAAGCGCAACAAACAAGATTTGGAGGGTAGTGAGGCGTCACAGATGGAAATGCACTTCTCGCTTATGGTCACTCTTAAGGATTCGGATGATAGGGTTGTGATTGAGCCAATCACTAACCCCTCCATGAATTTTTTATCCTGGAATTGTTGGGGACTGACTGCCGATGATTCCCCGACAAGGTCGTACGTCCACTGGCTTGTAGCTACTTATCATCCTACTTTTTTGTTTTTGCAAGAAACTAAGACGGACTTGGATGGTGTACATACTATGCTTTGTAATACTAATCCTATTAGTGTGATAGTTGTAGATTCAGAAGGATCTAGGGGTGGCATTGTTGTTTTTTGTTGGGCCCCCTTCTTAGTATCGATAGTCAGGAAATCTCGTAATTTTGTCCTTTGTAAAATAGTCCCTAGTAATGATAGACATTTCCATGTTTTGTTCTTGTATGGAGAACCGTGTCATCATCTCCGACCCCACCTATGGATGCAACTTTTAGAACTCCTGTCCCCTTACACATAACTTCTCATTATTGGAGATATTAACCAAGTGGACCAATACCAAGATAAGTTAGGTGGCGCACCTTTTATTAGAGGATGGGATGAATTCATTGATTGGAAACAATCGCTGAATCTATGCGACATACCTTTTTATGGACCTCGCTTCACTGGCTAATGGTCGCGAAGGTTCTGAACTAATCATGGAACAACTGGACCGAGCCTACTCCTCTCAGGAGTGGCTTGAACATTTTCCGCATACTCGAATGTATAACTTTGCAATTCTACATGTGGACCATGGCCCAATCCTATTACAAACAGAAGAACCTCCCAATATTGTAATGAGGTCGTATCAAATTGAAAATTGGCGTCTACGTTTCCCTCAAGTTCGTAACATTATAGCAACCATGATGCATATGCAAATTCATGGTTCCCCCAGGTTTCGACTGGCACGCTAATTAGACCTTATAAGATCTCAACTCAAGACATGGTGCCTCGATAACCGCCAATCTTGGGGCATATGCTGGAAAAATGTGTCTGAGCATCTCCAACAAGAAAGCCTTGATATCACCACTCTTGATGATGCTAATTCTTTAAGGACTAGGAGGCATCAAGCGCTTCAAGAACTGGAAACAGGACTTGCATACTAGTCCCAACATAGTAAAGATCAAAGAATCCTACAGGGAGACCTTCCGACGCGCTACTTTTTTTAATAAACTCAAACAAGGCCGCAATCACATGAAACTCTACCTCCTCCGTCATCACGATGGAGTTTGGTAGGACACACAGCCACAAATTTATGACACTATCCAGTCCTATTTTCAAGATATCTTCCAAACTAATCTTCAACTGTCACCAGACACTGTGCAACGATCTGAACAAATTGACCTTGCACTGAGGGAGATGCATTTCCCACTCCTTAATCATCAACAACAACTAGACCTGCTCTGGCTCTTGATCCATTGGAAATTAAGGCAGCAATGTTTGATATTGGTGATACTAAATCTCCTGGGATGGATGGATTTTCCTCTCGGTTCTTTAAAGTCCACTATGACTTGGTAGGGCAGTATGTCGTAGATATAGTCACCCAGTTCTTCACCTCTGGCTATCTCTTAAAGCAATGGAATAAGTCCTTTCTCATCCTTATTCCCAAGATTGCTGCTCCAGAAGAAGACAATCACTTGAGACCTATCAGCCTATGCAACACTATCTACAAGTGTGCTTCTAAATGTTTGGTGAATCGTATGAAACTACTCTTACCAACTCTGATTAACGACTACCAAAATGCATTTGTCCCAGGACGACACATGGATGACAACATCCTGGTGAGCCATGAGCTCACCCATGTAGTGAATAAACAAAGAAGGGGTTCTCGTCACCTGGCTGTCCTCTAACTAGACATGAATAAAGCCTATGATAAGGTAAGTTGGCTGTTCATCCTCAAGATTATAACTGCGTATGGTTTCCCACCCAAGTGGATCCAACTAATTCATCAGTGTGTCGCTATTGTCTCCTACAAGATCCTGGTTAATGGGAAATTAACAGCACCATTCAAACCTCAATGTGGTTGAAGGCAAGGAGATCTCTTATCTTCGTACCTGTTCCTGTTTCGCATCGATATTCTCTCTAGACTGACTAGACTAGCCACATATATCAAACTTTTTGAAGGTATTCGCATCCATCGAGGGACAAACCCTCGCACCTGTTTTTTGCAGATGATGCACTCTTTTTCTTCTATCCCTCAGAGTTGGTCTGCCAGAACCTTTCTGACCTCCTAATGCGTTTCTACTCTATCTCTGGCCAAGTGAGTAATCTGCAAAAATCCTTTATCAAATTCTGTCCTAACATCATGCCAGAACAACAAGCAATTTATAAAGAGATTCTCAAGATGGATGCCCACTCTTCCCTTGGGATGTATCTAGGAACTCCAGTTGATATCCTAACCTCCAAATCCAGACACTTCACTTTCCTCCTAGAGAAAATCTCCACAACGATATCTAACTGGAATTTCAAGAAGATATCTTAGACAGGCAAATTGATTCTCATTAACTCAGTACTTATCGCCTCCATTTCGCTTGTTCTGGGTGTCTTTCAAGTCCCATCAGGCATCACACACCGAATTGATGCAATGATTGCTAGGTTTTTTTGGTCCAACAATCAAGGCAAAGGAATCCCCTGGAGAAAAAGGAAGTTCTGCATCTGCCATGGGGAGCATAGGGCCTTGGAATTCGAAATATTGGTATTTTTAACAAAGCCCTACTTCTCAAGAAGGTAGTTCGCATTCGCCAACAACCTCATACCCTTCTTTCCCGTGTTTATACCTCCCACCAGGACTCTTACCCCCAACTCCGTCCAGCCAAGCGACAAGCTCCGTACCAGTGCTCTGGATATCCAACTGTGGAAATCCCAAACTCTGCCGACAAACAAGATTTGGTATACTGGCCACATACACCCTCAGGTGAGTATAATACTAAGTCGGGGTACTTCATTCTTTCTCAAAAACATGAAATTTGTAGCATGAACACTACTCAGGATCTTGGTTTTTTTCGAATCCTTTGGAGTTTGAGCATCATGCCCAAGTGGAAACTGTTCATATGGAAAATTTGGCATATCAGCCTGATGCTGAAGGATAATCTCTTCAGGAGAAATATAGGGCATGATCCTTTGTGCCCTATATGCCATACGAGTGAAGTGGACTTACAACATCTCTTCAGGCTTTGCCCTCAAGCTTCTGAGATCTGCTTCGATGGCCCCTTAGGCATCTGTCTCACGTCTCGAGCTGACACTCCTCTGACTCAATGGATAATGGCGTGGATTAGCAAATTCCGAAAGGAAGATGAACGGGATGGATTAAGGTTGCCCACCTTCATTGCCACCCTATGGGCGATTTGGGGGGCTAGGAATACCACATTATTCCGAGAACATAACCTTACATTACCTGAGATTCGACAACAAATCTAGTTGAGTATACAACACCATCAATGCTTCAACTATGCCCCGTCTCTGAACCGAAGGTCTATTCAAGATCCAGTCTCGCCACCGGGATTTCTGCTTGCAAACCTAGGTCGTCACCCCACAGGTACTCCTGAAATCACTACGCTCACAGATGGATCCTGGGATCCCACAACTCAGCAAGGACGACATGCCTGGACCCTAGAAGTGGAGACAGGAAATCAACCCATAGGTTATGGAGGAGCCAAGATTGCAAGATCAGCCCTGCAAACAGAAGCCAGCGCCTGTCTTCATGCACTACAATGGCTCAAGACACAAGGTTACCAGTGGGTTTTCGTTAAAACTGACTCCTCGGTCCTAATTCATTGTCTTCGTTCGGTAAGCGATAAGGTCATGGCCATTAAATGGACGGTAAGTGAAATTCGCCAACTTGCAAGTACTTGGAATGGTGTCAGACCCTCAAGGGTTCCAGAGAACAGGTCAAACAGGCACATCAACTGGCCAACTGGTGTAGACTCAACAATGTTTCTGCTTTTGTTCCTTAGTTTGTAAGTTTATTTGATGTCAAAAAAGAAAAACCATAGTTTTTGTTTATGTCTTATATCTTCTTCATTTTTAATATGATTTACGCTTATAATATGGCTACGGAAAGCTAATCCTGAGGTCAATTATTAATTGATGTAAAATCCATAATCCAAATCATAAGAAACAAGATAAAACTAGAGCACTAGAAAGACATATTATATAGTAACAAGTCTATGAACATATTTTATATGCATGAGCGTGTAGTTTCTAACTTTGGTGAACTTTATAGGTTTTTTAGCACAAAGAATTCAACTTCAAGAGAAGAATTATGTCATATGGGCGTTTAAGCTTTTTCCCTCTTTTGATGTTTTTGATTCCATTCAATGTCATATCAAGTTAATACAAACTAATTCCGATCTAATTAGAAAAGGTGGGTTATAGTATCATACTTAAACTTACCTATTAGGACAAGAGGCGAAAAACAAATTTTTACAGCTGGTTGAATCAATTATTATGTTGCCCGTTAATTATGTTTTTTATTTTGTTATACGAGTCTCCGATGGTTCTTAACATATCATAATTGTTATGTAGAGTATATGATCAATTACCTTAGTATCAAAATCCGCTAACACATAATATTTGGAAGTCTTGTACATAATATAATCCAGTACAAAGATGTTCTTAAGTATTATTTTTACACATTCGAGGCATCTACAACTTCTGCACATAGAGAGTTAGAGACCCTTGCTTAGATTACAAATACTCTTATTTTTCTTAATTAGAGAACAATTTTTGAGAAAAGACCACCCTAATTGCATTTGTCTTTCTTCGAAAATAAATAGAAGTATCGCTATATAAATGAGAGAAACATTATTTAATTACCACATCACAAGAGCACTTTGTTGCGTACTAGAAGAGGATTACGCAACTCGAGAAGTAGTGAGATCAATCCACTTCAACTCAAGTTCAATTTCACCACATTCAACATTGTGAAGTCGGAGGAACATGTTTTGGGTGACTTCCCCATCATTGAAGACAATGGAGCTGTCCTCCGAAATGCAATTTAGCCTGTTTGGTGTGACTTGTGTGATAATCGTTCCATTTGGAATGCCTTCAACATTCGACTTTACTGCGTTTAAGAATGGCCTCATATCAATCTCTGCTTCTCCCATTATGTCATCTGGTGAGAATGTATCATAGTCATAAACAAACTGAATGGAAAGGGAGATGAGCAAGAGTTAGTTAAAAACTTCTAGTGCAATTAAAATCATTAGGTAGAAATATGGGCCTCTTTTAATGGGCCTTTATGCTAGGAGATAGTCCATCTCATCATTACAGATACGTTTTTTGAATAAGTAACTTAACTTGTAGCCTTTTCAAAAATAAGTGGTTAATTGCTACCTTTTCGATAAGTGGGCCTTTTTATAGAAAGAGAAATTTTCTGACGTATTCCCGAGGTTTGACTTAATTTTCAAATTATCCTTGTTGTTTGGAAAATTCTTCAAATACTTCAGAAGTTTGACATTTTTATGAATATATTCTTCCTATTGACGTAACACTGACGACGTTAGGTTTCTCTCTCTCCCTCTCCTCAATTTTCTCTTTCTCCTCACACCTTCCTTCATGACGAAATTTTAAACCACCAAACATTAATTTTTCTCTCCTCGCACATCCATGCTTTTGGCGCTCCTCCCATCTTCATCTTTTTCTTCATCTTCCTCTATCACAACTCCATCATTTTCATTTCACAAACAAAGCTACTTAAATTAATGGGATCAAATCAATAAAGCAAGTATTGTTGTGGGTAATCTTCTTTATTATGTGTACTCCATCATTCCTTACTTTCTTTGGCCAAAAAATACTAATTCTTTTTCATCGACTATTATGATAAATAGTTGAGTACAAACCAAAATAAATTCAGGGCAAGATCTGGTGAGAGAAGACCAAGGTTGGTGGGAGAATAATGGAGTTATGATAGAGGAAGATGAAGAAGAAGATGAAGATGGGTAGGAGAGAAAAAAACATGGAGGTGGGAGGAGAGAAAAATTAGAATTTGGAGGTTAATAATGTGGTCATTAATAGAGGAAGGGGGGAGGAGAGAGAAAGAGAAAATCATATATAACATCATTAGTGTTCCATTAATAAGAAGTGTATCAGTAAGGGTATTGAGAAAAAGTCAAACTTTAGGTGAATCTGAGGAACTTCCCAAATGAGAGGAATAATTTGAGAATGAGGTCAAACTTTAGGGGTACTTTAGAAAATTTTCCTTTTTAATTTAAAAAGGTTCTAGATTACCTCCTTTTCAAATATTTACAATTATTATTGCTACCTCTTACCATATATATTTTTAATCTTAGATCCACCATGACTTGTGTAATATGAACCATTTATTTCTAATCTTAGATCCACACTATTTATTAAGTTTACTTTTAATAAAACCGTAATTAAAATTTATATATTAATAAACTTGTATATTAAATTTGTATATATTAGTTGGCTTTATATTTCACAAATCTTTGTTAATGGTGATAACAAAATAATCTAGAGAAAGAAAGGAACAATACTCCAAAAAGAAGAAGATGACTTAGTAATTGACGTTCCACGATTTGTTTACATTTTTTAATTGTAAATAGTATTTTTCTCCATTTTTCTATTTTTTTAAGGTTCGATTAAATCGATGGACAAGATAAGTCTATAAAAATAAAGGACTAAAATAATTATAGTGGCTACAATTTTATTATAGCCATTGAATAATAATTGTGTATATATATAATGTTATTAATAAAGCCATGCATCCTAGTTAATGTATTTCCACAAAAATTCATTGAGCACTACAAAGAGGTTATAATAACAAATGTTGATTGTTTGAAAATGTACATAGTAATTAATCACTCAGTATTGTTTGAAAATGTGCAATCTTATTATAGCCATTGAATAATAATTGTGTATATATATAATGTTATTAATAAAGCCATGCATCCTAG